>OY992531.1:23397619-23997619 GCA_963921185.1 Dasysyrphus tricinctus | reverse complement strand
CACCTCAACATGTATTTAAACAAAATCAATGTAAAATATGATTAAAATATGTAGGTTCTCCGTTGTTATTGTTTTTACTTGCGATATAGGTACTATAGGGCAAGTTTTGGATTCGTGCAAACAAAAAATTTCGAGATAACAACAAAAATGACATTACGATGATAGAGAACAAGAAAAAAGTGGGTGGCACAGTTTTGTCTGTCTGTCTGTCCGTACCTCAACCTACAGCCTAAACCACTGAAGCGATTTTCTTCAAATTTTGAACTTAAGGTTTTTTTGTAACTCTCCAGAGGGGAAATTGAAATTTTTTTTTTAGCTCAAAAAATAACGTTACTTGCCATACAACCGTTAAGGAAAAGCTTATTTATCTCAAAAACGGCTCCAACGATTTTGATAAAAAAAAATCAGTGTATTATTGTAGACATGATATACCTTTTACAAAGAAAAAAAAATCACCAAAAACATTTATTAACGGTACCTGCCATATAACGGTTTTTTTGATTTTTGGTTTTCTCATTAACCGCTCATCCGATTTCAATAAAATTTTTTGCACAAAAGCTTTGTTAAAATATCAATAATACTGCATACCAACATTTTTGAAAAAGAAAATATTGGATTTTTAAAAAAAAGATTCAAAATTTTTGTTTGAAAATTCAATATTTCAAAAACGGGTTGATGAATTGTTTTGAAATTTCAGTTTTAAATGTATATTAATATATACTCAAAATTTGCACACCAAATTTTTTTTTGAAAAATGTTACAAAAATTTTATATATAAAAAATTAATTTTTAAGAAAACGGCTCCAACAATTTGAAATTTTTTTTGCATATATTCATATTTTTTCAAGTAATCAAATGGCATACTTTTTTTTGAGCTCTAAGTTATTTATCAGGCTGTTTATACAATTCAAAGAACTATTTAAATGCTTTTTATACTTTTTCTATAATTACTTGAATATTTTTTAAAGTTCTTAAGTCCCACACAACTTGAACATAAGAGCAAGTACGTGCGATCCAGTCGTGCATTTTATTTTTTTTTTTAAAGGCATAAAGTAGGTACAAATAAATTTGTTAATACCATACATATATTATGTGGCACTTCCTAGTGGAAATCCAGGTGCTTAAGTGAGTAATAATTTTGTTTGCGTGTTATTAGTTAGCAAGAATGAAGGAAAACTACAATTTTGTGCTAAATCCAAACGGGAACATGAGAGGTACTTTTTTCATGCCAAGAGATACATCCTGGCATGAAGCAGTACCCCTAAAAAAAATTTTACGTGGCTTTTTGTGATTGTTTTTATGAAAGGTTATTGTTTGCGTGTACAAATTTGTCTGACCCTGGGTCTAATGCTTTTATAAAAAACACGCATCATGTTGAATGCGTGGCTCACAAAAGGTATCCTAGTCAAAATGAGTAGTGAACTTAATTTATTTGAGAGAGGAAGTCAACTCATCCCTCCTAAAAGAGAAAATGTAGTAAGTCAATTTTATCCTTTTTTTGATTTTTCTTATTTTGTAAAATTTGTGAGCAACCGGATATTGTATTTGAATTGGAAAACCATATCTTACTTTAAAATTGTAAAATTCGTTAAAGAAATAAGTCGTTTATCAAAAATGCGTTAAAAACTTAGCGAATCCGTCGTATCTCATGCTCATTTATTCCTAAAATATTGAGCGCTGTCTTCGGTTGAAAATTATTTTACAAAAGCTGCTAAAAGTTTCAGTTATGGAAATACGACCTTTTCACTTAGGAGGGTAGTATAACTGTCATGAATGGAGTCTTCTATAGGTATTATGTGTATAGGTTCATTTCTGCTTTATTTAAATACAAAAATGTTCTCATAACAGTTTTAAAAATATTGGCATTGATGAAGACAAACAAAAAAAACACGTATGAAAAGAATAAAAATAAAAAGAATTTTTATAATTTATAATTTGTTATTTTATTAACTTATATCACAACTTATTTTATTAATTACGCTACGCGTTTCGGAAATTAAATTTCCATCTTCAGGCGATTTTTTTTTTTTTTTTTTTTTTAGATTTTAGATTGCCAATTTTGTTGTCAATATTATGCCGTCATCTGTGGTTTGGATTTATTGTGTTTGTCTCTTTTCTTTTTTTAACTCGTGTAGAATGTGAGTGCGGTGTCGAATAGTGGGTTTCCTTTTAAAGTTAGTTTGTCGTTTAGTAGTTTGTCCTGTTCTGTTTTGTTAGATTTATAAATTTCGTACTCTTCTAATGCGTCTAGTAGCCTACCTTTCTTACACAAATGTAATGGGCTAAGGTTCTTGTCAAAGTTTGAGTAGTTATGTTTGTTGTCAATTAGGTGTAAGGCGTAATTAGATTTTGTATTTGGTTTAGGTAAATGTTCTGTAAATCGTTCGTAAAAAGTTCTTCCTGTCTGTCCTATATAATATTTGTTGCAGTCATCACATTTTATTTTATAAACTCCTGTGCCTGTTTTTATGTCGAGATTTCTTTTTGGTTGTGTTAATTTTTGTATATTGTTATTTGTTTTGAATGATATATTTATGTTTAGTTTTTTGAATTCGTTTTTTATTTTCTGCGGTAGGATGTTCGTGTATTCCATTGAAATGAATTTTTTGTTAGTGTCATCGTTGTTATTATTTTGATATTTGTTTTTAATTTTCCTTTTTCGTTTTGTAAGTAATTTGTCGATCGTTTCATTATTGTATCCATTGGAGTTTGCAATTTGTTTAATCGTGTTTAATTCGTCGTTGAAATCTTGTTTGTCCATGGGTATTGTTAAAAGTCTGTTGATTAAAGAGTTATATGCTGCCATCTTCTGCGAATATGGATGGTGTGAATTTTTGGCAGAAGATGGCAGCATATAACTCTTTAATCAACAGACTTTTAACAATACCCATGGACAAACAAGATTTCAACGACGAATTAAACACGATTAAACAAATTGCAAACTCCAATGGATACAATAATGAAACGATCGACAAATTACTTACAAAACGAAAAAGGAAAATTAAAAACAAATATCAAAATAATAACAACGATGACACTAACAAAAAATTCATTTCAATGGAATACACGAACATCCTACCGCAGAAAATAAAAAACGAATTCAAAAAACTAAACATAAATATATCATTCAAAACAAATAACAATATACAAAAATTAACACAACCAAAAAGAAATCTCGACATAAAAACAGGCACAGGAGTTTATAAAATAAAATGTGATGACTGCAACAAATATTATATAGGACAGACAGGAAGAACTTTTTACGAACGATTTACAGAACATTTACCTAAACCAAATACAAAATCTAATTACGCCTTACACCTAATTGACAACAAACATAACTACTCAAACTTTGACAAGAACCTTAGCCCATTACATTTGTGTAAGAAAGGTAGGCTACTAGACGCATTAGAAGAGTACGAAATTTATAAATCTAACAAAACAGAACAGGACAAACTACTAAACGACAAACTAACTTTAAAAGGAAACCCACTATTCGACACCGCACTCACATTCTACACGAGTTAAAAAAAGAAAAGAGACAAACACAATAAATCCAAACCACAGATGACGGCATAATATTGACAACAAAATTGGCAATCTAAAATCTAAAAAAAAAAAACAAAAAAAATCGCCTGAAGATGGAAATTTAATTTCCGAAACGCGTAGCGTAATTAATAAAATAAGTTGTGATATAAGTTAATAAAATAACAAATTATAAATTATAAAAATTCTTTTTATTTTTATTCTTTTCATACATGAATACACACAACTTGGAGACCAAAACCCCAAAAATGAAAAAAAACACCCTGTGGTATTTTCTTTGCTATAAATGACTCATCAGAATTTGTATGCTGATTAACTATTTGTTTGGGTTCTATTCGTGTTTGTAAAAAACGTAGTGTTAATAAAGATTTTCGAAATGTACCTCAAGTCGAACTTGTAATTTCCTTTACAAAAATGTACAAATTTCTTAAGCGATGGAAAGTTCACGGGATAGGTATATAATCTTTCCAAAATACAACCATAGCCAATAAGGGTAGTAGAACCACCATAGTGATGGGACCGGTAATATTTTCGTCATGTGCACGAACCTCCTCACTTAGTTTAACTTATCGTTAAAAAAAATCAACTAATTGATTGGCTTCCAAGCAAGAAAAGTTTCGTCATTAAATCTATAAAAAGAACAACAAACTAAAAGTGCTTTGAATACGCTTAATATCAAACTTTCTGATATACCTACTTAATTTCTCATTAAAATTTAAAAGAATTTATTCATTATCTCTTTGGGAATAAATTATAAACGTATTATATCAGTTTATGGTTTGTTTTTCGTATATTCAAATTGATTGACATAAAGCAAATTTTCTAAAATATTTAGACACCAAAATACCATGTTTAAACTTCCGAAACTTAATTCGTGTTTATTTTGTAAAAATAAAATAAATGGAATATAAATATTTTGTCATCACAAGACAAAAAAATTCGTAGAAATGTCTGAGAAACTTAAAGAATTTAAGTAAAATTTATATGAAAATGGTTTCGGATTTTCTTTTCCACACAATGCCAAATGCATACAAAAACAAGATTAGTCCTTAGGGTTCGATCTAAGAAATCGTATCGTTTCATATTGTATATTATTTTCTTTTGTCAAATCAATTTTTATCTCAGCTCTCATGTTTTATTCTGAGCATTGGCTACACGCAAAAAATAATAATAATAATAATAAATGACATTCGAATTGAAATAAGCATGAAGCATCATCAGTCCTGCGTTTTTCGTTGTTTTATAGTTTTTTTTTGTCTGTATTTTATAGCACAACCTCACCTAGATACTATACATACATTTCTTGAATTTCTTGAGGAAGGAATTATTGATCATAAATTTAACCGCATGTGGGCCAATTGCCCGCCTCTGTAGAGAAGAATGTCAAGACAAGAGCATTAAATCTATTGAATGGATGTTCATTGTTGGTACACATATACGCAGATTTTAAGGCTCTATCCATGGTTGTATCTATGATGGTACCCATTTGTATAATGCATGAGGTTTCACGAAGTTTTAAAATATTGCCAAAGTGCTAATAGTAATAAATTATGGTTAAGGTATTTTCAGGTGCCTATTAGTAATCTTTCTAAACCTTGAAAATGTCATATATTTATATTTAGGATTTTCAAGATAATTAGTTTTGTAAGACCATCGTAAGGGTTTGAAATGTATAGATACCTATTGCTTTTTCAAGTAATCTTCTTTATGCTCAAAGGCGCCTTTAAAGTTATATTACGAAAGTTAAGATGGTATATCCAGGTTTTTGCGAATAACTTTCTCAATAACTAAAATTTCTTCAATATTTTACTTGCTTAGAATATGAAGGTATTTTTACAAACCTACCCTACATATATGAAGATAAGGTACATTTTATGATGACCCCCACTTTTAAATGGAAGTCTAAACTATCTCAATGAAAGTTTTGGTCATGAAGTTTATTATAAAAGTCTGGATGATATTCAAGAATTTATGACTTTTTATTCATTACTTTGTACTGAATGTTAGTGATGGAAGTTTTTTCACAACGGTGTACATTTTTCTCAGCTGAATTCTTTAAGATAATATTTATGTCTTAGAGCCTGGCGAACCCAAAAGAATTTAAATAAAAGTTTTGGGTTCGTATTTTTATGATTTTTCATACTAAAATTCTAGTACAGTAGTCTTAGGTTCAAGAGTTTCTTTTTACGGAATATGTTTAGGGCATACGTATGTTTTTTTTTTTTGAAATTCATTTTTATTTTTCAATCATCTTAAAACTATCTTAAAGCTAGACAAAAATTCATAAAAAATAGCCTACTTATCAATATCTTACAACTAACTTACTGGCCCCATTCGGGCGCTCTAAGTTAAACTAATAACTTAATGCTAATGCCTTTCGACCTAAGAACTATCTTAAAGTAGAATTCATGTCGGTTTTATTTTTCACCGAGAAGAATTTATAAAAAACTCGGTAACAATGTCTTTATTTTTTGGTTTTATATAAAACTTACAAACTAAATAAAAGTAAATTAAAACTAATTAAAACTAATTAAAACTAATATAAAACTACTTAAAACTACTTAGAAGCTACTTATAAACTACTTACAAACTAGAACAGCCACAGCAAGCATTTTCGGGTTTTTCTATTTTTTTTTTTTTTTTTTGTGTTTATATTGGTTTCATATTTTTTTTTTTTTTTTTTTTTGGTGCCACCCTGACTGTCCCTGCTTAAAACTAAATACCTAAACCTATGTAAGTCGGCCATGGCATAGAAAAATGCAGTCAACTTTTAAATAACCGAAGGAACTTCGTGTTCAGGTTTCAACCACCAGAACTGGTTCTCCTGCTTTACCCTGTCTCTTCGGTCCCTATCGGACACAGTCCTATTGAACCAAAGGTGCTCAGCTCCGTCTTGTGCGAGGACGTCTCGACTGTAAAGGAGCCGCCGATCCACAGTTCTACGGCTGACGTGGTAGATTAGCGGAACCGCCGCTCTATCCTGGATCAGCCCTCGACTGTCTAAATAGAGGAATGCATCGGGCGGAATAAAGCCGCTTAGACGCACACTCTCGTAGTAATCATTCTTAGGGTAATAAGCCCCAAAAATTAAGCTGTTAGCCGAGGACATCGCTCTTGCATTGTGACCCCGAATAAGTTTCAGCAAGAAATTGTCTATTCTGTTATGTTATGGGCATACGTATGTTAAAGACCGAAAATGCTACTAAATTCAGCCTTGTGTTTCTGAGAGAATGGTCACACCTGGCCACTTAATGTTTGGTATAACTCGGAAGCTTAGGTGAATCTGACAATTATGCACTCAAAACTTTTTGTTCAAAATTAAATTATCTATCGAAATGGATAGTTTGATAAATTTTATGAAAAAAAATAACAAAAAAATCGAATACTCAAATATTTTTTATTTTTTTAATAAATTGCGCATAACTTTTGTTGGAGGAAAGATAGACTCAAGGAATGCCTTAACAAAATAAATTAATGAAATTAGCTTTGACGAATCGACAAATGAGCTGGTGGATAATTTTCCGTTAGTTAGAAGTTAATTAACTGTGATGATATCAAGTTAGCAAAGCACCCAAAAAATCATAAAAAACATTGAACGACAAATTCGAAACTGAAACAACTAATTAATGACTAACTATAACGACAATCTATCCACCTACCCATTGCACGATCAAATTGAAGTTGTCACAACTAATTAACGACTAATTAACGGCAAGTTATTAAGCCATCAGCCATCAGGTATAAGAATTTTTTCCTGATTTTCGACAGGACGCTTTGCTAACTTGATATCAAAACTGACAGAGATATCTACCGCTCAAACTTTACCATTGCTTATAATTTTTCACAGTTTTGGTCTGACAGCCTCTATTTAGGAGCTACATAGCAACTTTCGTTTTTTTTTAAGTTTTTGAACTCAAGATTTTGATTTTCAAAAAAGACATAGTGATTAAAGAAAATATTTAAATGCTTCTATACTCTATCCAACAAAAATTGTCAGTACAGGGAAGATAGGATGTTTGCCTGTCAGTCTGGTTACATTGGCTTGCATACATCTGTCTCAAGTTAAAGCTTTCATAGGGTTTCCATACTTTGAATTATAAACTTGCCACAAATCGAAGAACAATGTGCATATGGTTACCATGGATGCCATTTCAAACATATTAAAAGAAGATCAATTTGTTTTTTTTTCCCACACCACACCCTTTTAAACGAATTTGATCACGTAACACTTTGTGAACGTTTCATAGCACAAATAACTTTTTTTTTTTAAAGGCTAAAATTGTACAAATTTGAGCTGCATATTAAAGGTGTATTCAGAAATACAAACAAATAGTAAGAAGACAATCAAAACGACAACACTGTTGGCTCTCACCCTTATAAATTTTGTTCTCAAAAGCTTCAAAGCCGAAAGTTCTTTCATAAAAACCACTGAAAAAGCTCTGTTGTATTGTTGCGACTTGGCAAAGACAACTCTGTTGGAATGAACGATCAGATATCAGAATGCTTTTGGCATTGAAAGACAACGGTCATGTTGTAGCGTAGAGAATGTTTCAAAGAATTAAAACAACAATTCCTGTATGTTTATCTGTAGCTTAGTATCTTTTTCAGTGGCAGATTAGTTATTTTAGTTTTGTGATGGTATACACAGGCACCACTGTTTTGAAAAAAGCTCTCCCATAAGCCCTGTACTGACAATTTTTGCTGGACAGACTATAGACCTATATGGACTGAACGTGCGCTGATTAATATAAAACTTCGAACTAGGTGCTCTGTCCCACGGGGTTGGATTCAAAGACTTTCCGGGCCGGAGCATTGGTGTCCATTCACTATAGGTGACCCAGCCATCTCAGTCGTTGGCTATTCACTTTTGGGGCTAGGTCGGTGTCGCTGTACAGCCCATACAGTTAGTTGTTGTATCTCCTTCTCCATTCCCCATCTATGCAGATGGGGCCAAAAATCACCAAGAGAGTTTTCCTCTCAAAACAGCTTTTCGCGTTCTCATCCCTCGTAACAATGTCCATGCCTCTGCACCATACATCAGGACCGGGATGATTAGCGTCTTATGCTATGTTTCCACCAAAGGCTTATGCCAGTTCAGATTTAATAAATCTATTTGGTGTTTTCACCGCACAAAAAGATTAAAAAAAGGCTTACTTTGACAGCACATTTAAAAATGCAAATGGAGTTTCATTTTCTCTTATGAAGAGGAAACGGGATAGAATGTTTGCTGTGAATGAACTGAATTCAGCCGTGAATGAATCCTTCAGCGCCATACAAGAATAGGTTAGTTCTATTTGTAAAAGTTCCTTGGAAGATTTAACAAGATTAATTTCTAATCTTCAAGACTTACGAAAAATATTTGTATGGTAAATCTTCGAGATTTAAAGAAGATTTGAGGTAAATCTTATTAAATCTCAGATTAGCGTTAGGCGGAAATGTAGTATTATACAGGTACAGTTTAGTTGCTCGAGAGAGGGCTTTGCTTCTCAATTGCCTTTTTAGCCCAAAGAAACTGCGATTGACAGAGTAATCCTTCATTTGATCTCAGCAGCACTAGTATATCGTTTGCTGAGTTTTATAGCGGGTCCTAGGTAGACAAAGTCTCTGACCACTTCAAAATTATTGCTGTCTACAGTGACGTTCTGACGAGACGCTTTCATTCACCGTTAACCCCATATTGGCTTCCTTCTCAATATTCACGAAAGTACCACTGACAGCTCGCTTTGTTCGTCCGATTATGTCAATGTCGTCAGCAGCGTGAGCGAGTAATTGGACGGACGTTTGAAAGATTGTGCCTCTAGTGTTGACGTGAGAGTTTTGCACTATTCTTTCAAGAACGATGTTGAAAAAGTCTCATGACAGCACGTCGCACAGTGCGTCGATTGTATGGAGATGGTGGACAAAAATCAATTTTTCAAAACTAAGTTGACTTTGCAAAAAAAAATTATTGGAAATGTAATAAAAAAGATATTTTATAAAATCTAACGAAATTTTCACGCCCCCTGCCACGCCCACTTTTGAATATGGTTTATATCTTAAGAATTGTGTGCACGATTTCAATAAAATTTAGAGAATTTGACTTTCTAAGTGAGTTCAAAAACAAAAAATGGTGTGGACCCTATCCGCCCACTGCCACGCCCACTTTGTATATTGTTTATTTCTAATAAACCGCTTGTAAGATTTGAATAATATTTTGGAAATTTGAATTAGTTAGTGAGTTGAAAAAACAAAATATTGTAAACTTTATTCGCCCTCTGCCACGCCTTTTTTAAATCGTGAACAATACTTCACAAATACATGATTTTAAAATAATATTTTTTAGATAAACTCTGACAACATAAATAAAAAGACCAAATATAAATATAAATTTGTGCATAAAAATGAACAATTCTTTAAAAAATCAAAAATCGGAGTTTTATTTTCAAAATCTTTGATGATAAAAAAGTAAGCGCAGCCAAAGATTTGTCAACCCATTCAGTATTTTGTATATGTATATTGTGCAATTTCTTCTTGATCTTCCTTCGATAATTTTAGATCTTTTTTTTTCTGAAATTTGAAATCAAAGGATCAGATCTGAGAAGCAGGACTGTCAAAATATCTTCGTTGGTTGCAAACTTCAGCTCTTCAGTTGTCCAATTCAACTGAAGAGCTAAAAGTTTCAAAATTTTTCGTTTTTTCGTGTTTTTTGACGCTTCTGAAAATGGTGTTTGGGGTCTTCCCTAACTAGTTCCTGGTTCATCAAAAGGCGATACAGATTGCAGATAGGTTGAAATGCTATCAGGAAATGTAAATCTATTTTTAAGCCAAGCCTCATGGTGCTTCTTGAAAAGAGCATGATTGCTTGAACATTGTTTCCATCGTCGTTCAAGGTTTGAGTCAACAAACTTAATTTTGGACTTTAAATCATTTTTAATTTTAAAAGGACATTAATTTTTCTTCAATTCATTCAAAATAAATGTTAAAATATCTTCAATTCATGATTTTTTATCAAAAGAAATTCATTTTTCACCAACTAGTTGATTTTTAAAGGTTTGACCTTGTTCTACAAAAAGTTGAATATTTTGAAGGTTAGCAAAAAGTAGCATGAAAACTTTGCATTTTCGGAAAGTAAAATTATAAGACAATGTAATGACACTAAAAATTCTGCTACACTCTGCTAAACTTTTTTTAAAAGCTTAACCAAATAGAAAAAAATGCCTTAAAAATATGATTTTTTTCAATAATTCACTTAAGTTACAAATTATTTCAAAAACCAAATAAAATTAGTCATAGCAGCTCTAAATGAATCCATTATTAATAATCACTGCCAAAAAAAATTTTTCTTCAACTACTTTTCTTTCACCAGCTAAATCACTTCACACAAAATCGCGTTTCACAACAATACTCTGACTATTATTACCTTATATGGTTTAAACAATTCCGCTTATCTATCATCTAAAAAAAGCAAACAACAAAAAAACAATAAATGACAGTTATTCAACATGTGCTTGACCCGAATCAAAGCATAATAGAACAAAATTGCATTTTTTGATTTTTGATTTTTGTCCACTGGTCGACGCACTGTGCGTCGCCTTGCCTAAAGCCTTTTTTGACATCAAAGATGTCGTTGAGGTCTTTGCTGACCTTGATGGAGCAGCGTGCATTTTCCATCGTTATCTTGCACAAACGGACGACTTTGGGAGGGATGCCAAAACTAGACTCGGTTTCTATAGACGCTGTCATACGCGGCCTTAAAATCGATGAAAAAGTGGTGGGTATCGATTTGAAACTCATAGGTTTTTTCTAAGATCTGCCTGGCCTAAAGCCACCCTGATATGGGCTTATCAGGTTGTTGACAAATGGCTTCAGGCGTTCACAAACTACGGCAGAGAAGATCTTGTAGACGATATTAAGAAGACTGATGCCTCTTTAAATGGTGCAGTTCAAAGGATCGCCAATATTGAAGTTCCATTCATTGGGCATGCTTTCCTCCGACCATATTTTTTTCAGATGAGCTGGTGTATACTCCTAACGAATTCATCGCCAGCCGCTTTGAATAGCTCAGCCACAATGCCATCAGCTCAAGCAGCTTTATTGGACTTAAGTTTAGATATACCTATCTTTACTTCGTCGAGATCGGGTGGACGGAGTTGTTGGCCTACGCCGCGCACCGTTCAGGTTGAATGGTGTAATCTGTATGGTAGCGGAGTTCCGTTCGTCATCGCCGTTATACAATTTGCAGAAATGATTTCTCCATATCCTCAGCACCGACTGCGAATCTACCTCGATGTTCCCCTGATCATTGTTGCAGGCCTCTTAACCTTGGGAAGTTTCTTTTACTTTTTGGTAAAACTTCCGAACTTCAGTCCTGCAATGGCATCCTTCTAATTCCTCGATCACGCACTTCTCATGCTCTTTCTTTTTCTTTCTTAGAAGCTTGTTCCTCTCTCCTCTTCTGCTCGTAGAGCTCACGAGCAGCTCTGGTTCTTCTATGCAGCGCCGCTTTGTATGCCTGCGTTGTTTGGTGGCGGCGTGTACTTGTCGGTATTTTTCATCGAACCAGGGGTTTCTCGGTGGTGGTCGTGTGAGGCCTAGTTACATCAGAGGCGGCATCTCTGATGGCTTCCTGGCAGTTCTTCCACTGGTTCTCGATACTCGCAGTTGGCGGCATAGGACTATTTAAGAGGTTGCGAGAGACTCTATCGGAAAAGGATCTGGCAATTTCTTGTGACTATATAGCCGTCATACTTCGAAGTTTCTCACAGTATTTCCCTATTCTTTAGCTTTGGTCTGGATATCCGTAGAATTATCTTGGCTACAACGAGGTAGTGGTTCGAGTCAACGTTGGATCTCGAAACGTTCGAACATCCTTGATACTGGAGGAGTGCCTTGCGGCAGTCGCAATGTGGTCAATCTGGTTGTAGGTTGATTGACCAGGAATTCGCCATGTCCCCTTGTGTATATCGAGATGCGGGAACTGCGTAATAGCTACCGCAACGTTTCGCCCCGCAGCGAAGTCGTTTAGCCTGAGTCCGTTATCGGAGGTGGTGTCGTGTAGGCTATATCTTCCGATTGTGCCACCAAAGACGTCTTCTTTTCCTAGCTTGGCACTAAAATCATCCAAGACAATTTTAATGTCATAGCTAGGGCATTTCTCATATGTCTTGTCCAGGAGCTCGTAGAACTCATCTTTGGTGTCGTCATTTTTCTCCTCTGTGGAGGCATGCGCTAATATGAGGCTAATGTTGGCAAATTCAGCCCTGATGCGAACTGTCGTGAGGCACTCGTTCACATAGTTGCCTAAGTCTGCCTCTAACGACGAGTCCACATCCAAGGAGAAACTGCCCTTGTGGTCGGTAACACTCACCGTAGAAGATGTCGCAGTCTTTCAGTTTTCTTTTATCCAGCCCATCCCATCACACTTCTTGGATTACGGTGATGTCTGCTTTGTAGCAGTCTAGGGCTTCCGCTAAATGTTCGGCTGCACGTGGTCTAAGAGAGAAAGAAAATTCCACGTGCAGATCCGAAGTTCGTTGTCCTTATTTCGTTTGCTAGGTTCGTCTACAGTAAATCCGTCCGAATCCGAGGTTTGTTGTTACTTCGCAACTAAATAGCTTTTCGTGGCCGGGAAGTCACCCCGACGGCATAACCCCCAATCTGGAGGACAATTATTTGCACAACGGCTATAAAGGATATGAAGGAGTGTTCATATACAAATAGAGAGGTCAGCCAAATATTATTTAAATACCTAAACACATACCTTAGGAATCTGTGACCTGACCTGTAAGTGTGATGTATACTTTTTCTAATGTTTAATACTTCAAAAAGTACTTGAGAGTGCTAGGACGCCATATGGCCCTAGGCTCAATGATAGGAAAATCCCTATGCACACCTCCGCGTGGTAGAGGGCGGGTAACGCTAACGTGCAGGGGGACCGAATGGATGCCGGGATAAGCAGACAACCCAGCTATGCTGGTCAGGGCACAAACTTGTCCTCGGGATGGTTAAAAGCCCCCTTAAGGCGGATGAACTGCAGGTGGCGGTCAACGGCATGATAGTCTGGTGGCGGAGGAGCTTTTTTTGGTAAAAGGCCAACGGCAGCAGCAGGTAGCGTCTGTAACCCATATTGGGCGGCTACAAAAGGCGTCTGTTTTCCCATAGTGGGCGGCCTCGAGCAGTTATGTGTTTGACCATACAAAAGGCGGGTGTGCCTGTCAAATCTGAGCTTATGAATGTTATTAATCATATCTCGGAAAACACCATGGTGGAAGGATATATGCAAATACATGAATTATGATAACAAATGGAAATGAGTCCCCAAGAGGTAATCTTTTTATAGAAAATCCTTCTGTAGCTTCGGCTGTAGTAAACCGCACATCGGATTTGGGGGTGCGGCATCCTTCATGTACGAGCGTCAATCAAGACGCCATAATAATAAATGAATCGTTGAGAAGAAGTCTTTCAAGAAGCGCAAATGTTACTTTTGGCTACCGCATACGTACGAAAATCAGAGCATGGAACGTTCGATCCTTGTACAGCGATGGTAGATACGAGCAGGTTGAGCGTGAAATGCTTCGCCTAAAGATCAGTATCCTGGGCATAAGCGAAACTAAGTGGAGAGGAAGAGCTGAATACAGATCAGAC
The DNA here is from genome assembly GCA_963921185.1 of Dasysyrphus tricinctus. Taxonomy (NCBI): domain Eukaryota; kingdom Metazoa; phylum Arthropoda; class Insecta; order Diptera; family Syrphidae; genus Dasysyrphus; species Dasysyrphus tricinctus. The sequence goes on along the minus strand of OY992531.1, from coordinate 23,983,450 downwards.
ACTGGACAGACGAGAATGCTGTATTCCGGGGAAGATGAAAGAGAGGGTGGCCAAAGACTGCATGGTGTCGGAATTATGTTGAACGAAGAAGCGAGGCGTAGTTTGATCTCATGGGCGCCCATTTCTGCGAGATTAGTGACAGCAAGGTTTCGTTCAAAAATTCGTAACGTCACAATTATTCAGTGCTACGCCCCCACAAATGAAGCGACCGAGGAAGACAAAACCGCGTTCTACACTAATCTTAACTCGGTTTACAGTAGTGTTCCGAGAGCCGACATCATAGTCGTTATGGGAGACCTTAATGCCCAAGTCGGTTAAGACAATTACGGACTGGAACGCGTGATGGGAAGAAATGGCGTGGGGTCACGGAATGAAAATGGTGACTTGCTTGTCGACTTTTGTAACGCGAATCGTCTTGTGATAGGTGGGACTGTATTTAAGCATAAGACGTGCAGCAAAATTACCTGGGTGCATCCGGATGGTCAAACCGAAAACCAAATTGATCATATCATGATTCAGCAGCGATGGAGGAAGTCTATGTGTGATGTCCGGAGTATAAGAAATGCCGATGTGGGAAGCGACCACCATTTGGTTCTGATGAGTCTCAAACTACGAACCGCTGCCGTACAAAAACCAGCGCAGGATGCAGCAAGGAGCTCAAAATTCATTACTAATGCTTTAAATGACCCCAACATATGTCGAAACTATGTCACCACCCTTAACGACAGAGCCTCGTCATTAAATGGAATCCAGAATTCAACAATTGATGAGATGTGGGGTGAAATTAAAAGTGTTTTTATGGAGGCTGGATCCGAAACTGTACCCAAGCGAACGAGACGTAGAGACTCTTGGATATCCCAAGACACCTGGGATAAGATCGAACTTCGCAAATCGTTGAAAATCCAAATAAATGCCGAAGCTGATGTTCAACGAAAGGCTGACTTGCGAAGAGAGTACCGCATTGCACATAAGATGGTCTACCGCTGTGTGAGACGTGACAAGAGGGTGAAGTTGGATGGACTCGCTGATAATGCGGAAAGCGCTGCCAGAAGAGGAGATATCCGGGAATTGTACCAAATAGCCAAAGATGTTATCGGGAAAAAAAGCAACACCAATCATCCTGTAATGGATGTGGATGGCACACTTTTGGTATCAATTAAGGATCAACTTCGTAGATGGAAGGACCATTTTTGTGCCCTGCTAAATGAGGATTCAGTTGAGCAGAGTGCTGAAGTGCCCCAACTTAACGAGATGCGCAGGTCCTATAGGGGTATTGACATCGAACCCCCGTCAGAATCGGAAATTCGTACATCAATAAATCTCCTCAAAAACAACAAGGCAGCTGGACTGGACGGAATACCAGCTGAATTCCTGAAAGCCGATCCCGTAGCAGCGGCTAGTATTTTACATCCGCTGATACAAAACATATGGGAAAACGTAAGCTATCCCAGGGACTGGAAGGATGGTGTGATTGTTAAGTTGCCAAAGAAAGGTGACTTAAAGAATTGCAACAATTGGCGTGGTATCACCGTTTTGTCCGTTTTCCCAAAACTAATGGCAACAATCATACTCGAGCGAATAAAGGATAGAAGCGAGTCTACACTCAAGAGGCATCAAGCTGGCTTCCGCAGTGGTCGATCGTGTGTCGACCATATCAACACCCTGCGTATCGTCCTCGAGCAGTCGATGGAATTTCAATCACCGCTTTACCTCATGTTCGTGGATTTTGAGAAAGCCTTTGATCGAGTTAACCGAGAATGTATATGGAGATCGTTGCTTGGTAGAGGAATTCCACCAAAAATTGTTGCCATTATTAAAGAGTCCTACAACAACGCGAGGTGTTTTGTTTTGCACAATGGGCAGCTATCCGACTCCTTTGTAGTGCAACAGGGTGTGAGACAAGGGGATGTTCTATCGCCAATTCTCTTCCTGCTGGCGATGGACGATGTATTGACGGCCAGTGTTGGTACAGCTGAGCGACAGGGCATTCAATGGAGACCGTTCGATAGGCTCAGTCATTTAGACTATGCCGATGACATATGTCTACTGACAAATAACATCAGTGGGCTGAACGGGATGTGCCAAACACTGCAAGTGAAGGGAGAGTCGAGTGGTCTAAGAATTAACAGCAAAAAGACAAAAATAATGCTCACAGGCCGCTCCACACCGCAGCGTATTATTTTACAGGAGACGCCAGTTGAAGTAGTGGAACAATTTAACTACCTTGGCAGTATTGTTTCTGCAAACGGTGGTACGGATCTGGACGTTAAAAGTAGAATAAATAAAGCTCGTGCTGCCTTCGGTACTCTGTCCCCAATTTGGAAATCCAGTCAAATCTCCTTACGCACTAAGTTGAGATTCTTTGAATCCAATGTCAAATCCGTGCTGTTATATGCTTGTGAAACCTGGAAAGTCACGTCTACCATTTCGAAGAAATTGCAGGCTTTTGTGAATCGCTGTCTTCGCCACATCCTAAAGATTCGCTGGCCACAAATAATATCAAATGAGAATTGTGGCGCTGGACAAGTCAAGAGCGGCTGGACGTCGAAATAAGAAAGCGTAAATGGCGTTGGATTGGTCACACACTGAGGAAACCAAACGATGAAATTGCAAAGCAGTCATTTGAATGGAATCCTCAGGGTGCACGGCGGGTTGGAAAACCAAGAACAACATGGAAATCAACTGTCTTAGCGGAAGCAGAATCCCAGAGAAAGACGTGGCCACAGCTTAAGTACCTTGCAGCAGACCGTGAAGGATGGAGACGTTTTGTTGACGCCCTATGCCCCAGCCGGGGTTACAGGATACGATGATGATGAATACTTCAAATGCCAAATAACCCAAAATAGAACTTAGAATTTCTAAAAACTTATTGGTAGTGGTCGATGGCTTATGCCTAAAAGCACCTTTCTAAACCTTCCTGAACAAAAAAATTTGAAAAATTTCATTTGTTTTCTTTTTTAGCAACTTTTTCTTTAATATCTTCAAGACCTCTATTACTAATCGCTCAATATAAACCACACCTTTGCTTAAGCAATAAGTTGCCAGTATCTAATAAATTAGTCAAAAGGTAAAATATTTACCTTCACAATATTCGACAGCATAGAGCCCTCTCGCTCTATGACTGATGACTAAATACAGCTAAACCTATGTAAACAGTTATTTAATTGCAACAAAATACAAGCAATTAATCATAATGAGGGTCGTTATTCCCAGTAAAACTAGAATTTGAGCAAACAGTTCCTTTCTAAATATTTGCACCTTTACAAAAAAAAAAAATACCAAGAATATGTTGTAGGATGTTTATAATAATAAATTAATGATCACAAAGTCAATTCATAAATAAATGTGCAATTATTCTTAGAAAAACAAAAATACTACCGCACTTTTTCCCACACTTATAAAAGCTCCTGTTGGTTGATAATTACTACTCGCCTTGCAGTTTAAACATCCAGTTTTCTTATTAGATTCGCAAAAAAGAAGAAAAGATACAAGCGTCGTGTATAGGATTTTTGTTTTAGAAAGCCTCTGCAACAGACCCGCTGCAGAGAATTAAATTAATTAATTAGTAAGCAATCTTGAAATGGTAGAGTGGTATAGTCTTAATTAAATAAATGTTCACACCACTCATTAAAGACGTTCGTCGTTGTCGTTGGCCATTGAGGCCTCTCCTTTCAAACTGTAACTATTTTTCTCCTTTTTTATTGTTCGCAAAATTGCAGCATTGTCTTCCAACTAAGGATAATATCATTCCTCGTTGAACATAATAACTTGAAAAAAGTGCACATTTAAACCATTCAAAACCGGCGGCGGCGTGCAGCGGCAGCGTCTGATTAATTTTAAATTATATTTTCTTTTCCTCAATCGATAGAACCTCAGAGTTAGATTGGAGCCCATCTGGTTTGCAGGGGTGGACTTTGTCAAAGGAAAAGTTCAAGGCGAGGAAAATTCTTGTTATAACGTTTAAAAAGGACCAATTGTTCTTTATTTTTGAAATTCTTTTTTTTGCAAAGTGTTATGAGCTATTTGAAGCGTTGGTATTCACCCTACTAGAAATGAAGCCCAGTTTTTCATGTTGCTATTGTGAGGTTTAAATTTCCTTAATGACAATCACGAGAAGGAAGCATTTTGTTAACAAGTAATTAAGCTGTTTCATGACAGGTTAAAACTTTTTTCCCAAAGGAACCAATATGATTCATGAGCCTTTCACAAGTTCAATCCAGGCCTGTTACTCAGCAGAAGTTCGTCAACATTCTTGATAGAAAAGAAAAGAACAAGAAATTCGAATTGCTATAAGCCTGTGGACTTAAGATTTCACAATCACAATGTAGAGAGACAGTAGCAATAGCCAGCGAGCCACCCGGAGCATGTGGTTTTAATCCTACAAATCCATTGAAGAGATTCTTCAGCTCCAGTGAAGTGTCACTTCATTCCTTCCGTGCATCTTGAGGAAGATAGATTTTTTTTTTCTAACTGACTATAAGTTCAAGTTTCCTGCGGTGTATCGGTGTATCGTGTGTGCAGCAAAAAAAAAATAATAATAAAAGACACCACGTCCGATGGCCAAGAGATTTATCTCAAACAGTTTCATAAATTATTGTTGCTCTGGACGTTCGTAGTTGTTATATTGGGTCCAAGAAGAGAGACTGTGCTTGTTGCATTAGAAGACAAAAGGCCACAAAAAGCTGTAACAGGATAGAGTTATATACCTACTAACGACCTGGAGTTATTTCAGGAATGATCTTGTTTGCTTTGACATCATCTGTGAGTCCATGATGCAACCAAAGAGTAACCTACAGCTGTATGCCAGGAGATATCCATAGCTGGGATTATGCTGTTCATGGAGGTAGAGCAGTAGGTATAGGTATATAGACAAACTGTTACCCAAATGAGTGAACTATTCAGCAGCTGGCTTGAGTTGATAGAAGGCACATGAGGCACGCATTTGTTACAGATGTCCCCGAGGGCAAAAAAAAAAAACAAAGTTAAACTATCGACTAACCATTTATGGAAGTGCTCGGAAGGGAACCAACTGTGCAGTGGTGGCGGTGACTCTTTGCTTTGACTGTTTGCCGTCCCCAGAGATAGATATTAATGGCACTTTGTGCGACACCTTGGGATTTAGTTGGAGCACCTATAAAATATTTTTATGTTGGAAAAGATGAAGAGCCAGTTTTGTGCTTGTGTAGATGATAAGGAGTGTAAGTGAGTTCATCTACTTGAGTCTTGATATAACATTTCTCCAAGAAACTGTGCAGCTATATTGGAGAAGAAAAATTATTGAAAGTTGTCTCTGGCTTGGCATTGCGATGATGAATGTTTTTGATCTTAATCCGAAGCGCGATGGCGTCTTGAGCTACTCTATACGGAAGCACAGAAGTTTGCCTTAAGAAAATGATTAACATTGTTTTGAATTCCAGTCTTTTTTTCGAATAGGTAGGTAGTTGTTCCTTCTACCTATGTATGTTGTGTATTAACAGGCTGTTGAGTTTTCTGGAATATGAGGGGTTTAAAGGAACAACTACGTTCAAGGATTTTTATTATTGGATATCTTTGTTTGGAGAATGCGTTTGTGAGGGAATCAATATGATTGGTATGAGGCAGTTTCAGCCCAAAAGACTCTTTTTGGGTACCACATGGCAAAGTTCACATTCGTAAAAATATTGAAACTCAAGATTTTGATCCTAAAATATGACATTACGATGATAGAAAATATTTAAAAAGTGGATAAATCCGCAATTTAGTTTTCCAGGAGTTTTGAAATGCTTTTCCAGAACTACAAATTTAACGGCTAGATCGATTAATATAAGACTTGGTACTAGGTGATAGGATTGTCACGTTTGTCGTACACACAGTATCTACCAACAAATGCAAACAAATGTAAGAAATTGTAAAGTTTGAATGACAATATCTCTGTCTGAAGTAAGGATTTCAGCCTCTCTTTTATTTCTTGTAAGTTTGTCTTGAGCATGACAGACGATTGCACCATTATTTTTTGGATGAAAAAGTTTTCTAAGTGTAAAATTGTCAAATTCGGTTAAGTTTCGAGCTAAACCGAAAACAAAGAAAAGTGGATGGTGTGACCACTGGCTCAGAAAGACGGGTGAATTTAATAGCATTTTCGGTTTAAAGTACATATTTTTATTGGCCATATTTAATTAAAAAAAAATTATAAAAAAGGTGGTTGGATGTTGTAGGAACTGGGGACCTCGATCCGTATCTATTTCTACACATCAAGTGCTTACATTACCTCCAAGACTTGTTAAACTTGTAAGTGCGAATGTTGACCAAGGAAAGAATTGTAACATTAAACCCATGGCCCTAGAGATTGGAGGTTAGTGCGTTGGGCTTACGACCCGACCACAAAAAAAAAAACTATTGTTGTGAGAGAGACGTGAGAAGCCTCGGATAACAACCCCCTCAAATGGCAACCAGACCTAGAACGAAAATGGACTACAACCTACGAGTATGCACCTGGAATGTGAGGACACTCTATACGCCAGGTGCTACTCAAAAACTTGAATGTGTCCTCTCGTGGTACAAGGCAGACATTACCGCGATCCAGGAGATACAATGGATAGGATCAAGAAAAATGAAAAAAAAGAGTGCGACATTTATTACATCTATCTACAAAGACTGCACATGCACATGAAGCGGTTTCGTCGTGGGAAATTGACTCAGATCGAAAATTATCGATCTTAAGCCTATTAGCGATCGCCCAAAGGCTGTGATCCGCATCAAAGCTGCCTTCCAAAACATCAGCCTAATATGCGCACACGATCTTCTGGGCAGAGCTTACGGAGTTTGTCCGGAGATCGATGTCAAAGTCGTGCTCGGAGTTTTCAATGCTAAGGTCGGAAAGGAAAACATCTCTGGCGGATTAGTTAGAAAGCACAGCTTCCACAAAACGACAACAGATAGCGGCTTCCGACTAATCGACTTTGCTGCAGCTCGTAATACTATGATGAGTAGCACTAGGTTCCCCAGGTGAAGGACGCACACCGCAACCTGGCAATCTTCAAATGGTCGAACCGCCAACCAAATCGATCACGTGCTAATTGGCGCAAGGTGCGCATCGAACGTCTTGGACGTGCGAACTCTCCAAGGTGCAAACGTGAACTCTGACCACTTTCTTGTAGTGAAAAAGTTCAGAGCCCGACTGTCCAACGAAAAGAAAACGAAGGCTGTCCAAAGGAAGAAATTCAACATTGTTTATGCCTTAGAACATCTGAGAAAGCCAGAGACTACAGTGAGCAATTGACCGGGAAAATCTGTGCCACACCCCCAGCCACAAGTGTCAACAACTAGTGGAACCAGTATCGCAACATCATTAAGGAGACAGGCAAGACCACCATAGGTTATTGACAACCCACAAAAAAGTACCCGTGGTATGACGATGAATGCGCGGTATTGAAGCAGGAGACGGAAAATGCACGAATGCAAATGCTGCAACGGAAAACAAGAGCAGAAAGAGAGAAGTACCGTGAAAAAACAAGGAAAGAGAACAAACCCTGCGCAGAAGAAAAGAGTATCCACAGCCTCTTGACTCAGGTCTCAAAGACTATAGCACCGCCAACACCCGCTGGCACTGGTTCTAGAAAACAGTCAAACAACTGGCATCTGGCTTTAGGACTGCCAAGCAAGCTCTTCGAAACAGCGAAGGGAACCTATTCACCGAAGCACAGGGAATTGTAGACGTGTTTAGGTTGCATTTCCAGCAACTGCTTAATGAGCATTATGTAGAGGAAGTGACAAGGGAACAAAGAAGCATGAGACCAGTCAATCAAGATCCAGTCCCAGCACCCAGTACTGAAAAGGTTAAGAAAGCCATCCACAAGCTTAAGAACAACAAATTGGCTTGGATGGCCTACCTGCGGAAGACTTCAAGTATGGAGAAGATGTCCTAGTAGGGGGCATGCACCAGCTCATTAACCAAGTGTGGAAGGAGTAAAGTATGTCTGACGACTGGTCAATTAGCACCAAATGCCCAATCTATAAAAAAGGCAATCCTATGTCCTGCAAGAACTACAGAGGCATATCCCTGCTTAATGTTGCCTACAAGATCCTATCCAACATACTATGTGCGCGTCTAAGACCTTTCTGCAACACTATGATCAGCATGTACCAGTGTGGCTTCAGGACAGGCAGATCAACGGAAGACCAATTCTTCACATAGAGGCCAATCCTGGAAAAGACCAACGAATTTCAAGTCGAGACCCACCATCTATTCATCGACTTCAAAGCTGCATCATCATCATCATGTCCTGTAACCCCAGCTGGAGCATAGGGCGTCAACAAATCGCCTCCATCCTTCACGGTCTGCTGCAAGGTACTTTAGCTGTGGCCATGTCTTTCTCTGGGATTCTGCTTCCATTAAGACAGTTGATTTCCATGTTGATCTTGGTTTCCAACCCACCGTATACCCTGAGGATTACATTCAGAGGACTGCTTTGCAATTTCATCGTTTGGTTTCCTCAGTGTGTGACCAATCCAACGGCATTTACGCTTTCTTATGTTGACGTCCAGCCGCTCTTGACTTGTCCTGTGCCACAATTTCTCATTTGATATTATTTGTGGCCATCGAAAGCCGCATACAATAGCAAAAGTCTCCAAGAGCTGGACGTGTACAGTATTTAGACAAGGAGATGCGCTATCATGTGATTTCTTGAACCTAGTCCTGGAACAGATAGTGCGCAAGAGTGGTGTCAACATGGAAGGCACTATCTTTAACAGGTCTTCCCAACTGTTTTGCTCTGCGGACGACATTGAAATAATCGGCCGCTCCAAGCGAGCTATACTGGAAGCATTCACAGCTTTTGATGAACGGGCGAAACGCGTTGGCTTTGAAGTGAATGAGGACAAAACAAAGTATATGCTGTCAAGCCTCATCTGTCCATCGCCTAGGACAAAGCGTCACTATTGGTAGCAGTAATTTCGAGATAGTCAAGGAGTTCACCTACTTCGGAATAAACATCAATTCCACAAACGATACCTTAGTGGAAATCCGACGAGGAATTACCCTAGCGAACCGCTGTTACTTCGGTTTGGCCAAGCAAATGGGTTCAAAATTCCTTTCTCGAAAGACAAAGTGCACGCTATACAAAACGCTTATTTTATCAGTTCCACTCTACGGCACCGAGTGCTGGACGATAAGTAAAAAGAGGAATTGATTCTGGGCACTATCTAGAGAAAAATTCTTTGGCGGATATTTGGTCCTATATGCGAGGAGGGCGATTGGAGGAGAAGATTTAATCGTGAATTGTACGAGCTATACCAAGATGTGGATGTAGTACAAAGAGCCAAAATACGTCGACTACACTGAATCGGCCACATCGAGCCAATGGACAACAAAGCTTCAGCCAAGAAAATTTTGATGACCTGGAAGACCGAACTCCCAACTACAGGGACCAGGACGTCACAGACGATGGACCGCAGACGATGGAAGACCGCAATATCTCAGACAGAGACCCTTCATCGATCCGGGAGCCGAATTAGTAAGTAAGAAGTATACTTCAAGGAAAATACTTACTAAACTTCCTACAGTAAGGGTCATAACAATTTTTTATACGAGACGAACCGCTCTCGACATATGTATAAGGTAAAAGACGTTTTTCAAAATGGCGAATGACCCACAACACTTACAGCCAAGTCAGTTTTTCAAAAAAAACCTCTGCCGACGGGCTTAGTTTTTATTATCTTTGGATGGTTAATATTAAAAAAAATCATTTTTGTACCTACTATAGTCTTAGTGATACCCTAAAAAATGATTTTCATTACAATTGAGACTGAGCCACGCCCCTCTCCTGTAAAAATCCTACGTGCGCTACTGCCGGTCTGCATCTACATTCTGGTTTAGCTCAGTAAAGTCCAATCCAAAAAAAATTCCAACAAAATAACTTCGTAGGGGTAATATAGCACGTGGATGTGTGGACGCATGCAGTACAAAGGTCATATTTCTTAAAGGCGGGAAAATGCGTTGATAAAAAAAAAACATAATAAAAGATGTCAAAACTGGACTTAACTCAAAATTAATTAATTAACAAATTCAAAATATTTTTGAAAATTCGATATTTCAAAATCTGGTTCATATTTTTTTTTTTGGAAATTTTTGTTTTACCTGTATATTAAAAAAAAACTTAATATTTGCATAAGCACTAAATTTTTTCCTTAAAAATGTTTAAAACATTTTAAAATTCTTGTTTGCATAAATTCATATTTTTTCAAGAATTTAGATGGACTTACTTCTACTCAAACTATTAAGACATTTGTGTTAATAATAAGAACGAGTTCCATACTTTTAAACATTTGTCATTATTTTTATAAAATTTTTAAGTTCTAAGCTTGCTGAAACATAAAAGAAAGTACGTGCAACCTAGTCCTATATGTTTTTTTTAATGGTGCCATAATAATTTTGTTCCTTGAAGCATAGTTCCTACAGTTCCTATGCGAAAAAAAAAATCAAAATTTTCAAAGCCATTTTCCACCTATTCCGTGCCTCGAATTAATAATATTCAACGCGAAAAACGTTTTCCTTGGCCTAAGTCACCCATTGAGTCATTAATTTACCCTTAATTAATAATCTAAAGGACTAAAAATGGAAAATAATTATTTTTGAATGCAAAAACCATTTGCATGCAAATAATGCCTTGGGGTGAATATATTTTATTTTGTTTGTAAGTGTAAATCGACCATAAAAAAAAATATTTTACTTACCACAATTTTTTTCGCATGCAAAACAATTGCCGGTCCATTGTTTTGCATGACATTCCATGACAGCAATGTTGTTTTTGCATGAAACTGTGTAAACCGATTATTAATTTTGCATTTAACCTCAATTATTTTTTTTTGACAGAATATTTGTAATACAAATTTTTTTTTGCGCATGGGAACTGTAATCAAGGCTTGATTGATTGCTGGATTGTCATAAAATGTAGACATTTTATCTTTTCACCATCTGCCTTTACCCCAAAAAAATTTAGTTTTAAAAGTAGAATGCAAATGATATGTACATTGTACAAATCAACAGACAATTTATTGCATGAGTCTGCTCCCTCCTGATTGAAATCCTGGGTACGTCCTTGAGTATTAGTTCTTGATTATTTTTCTCACACCTTCTCTTTAATAAGCAAGGCTACTGAACTGAAATATCGTTATGTCCTGTCAATCAAAATTTCGAGTTTCTAAGAATGCATGACTTGCCTTGTAAATACATAATGCCAATGTATTACAAATGAACAAATTGAAGCCCTACCTAACCTTTCTTCTGCATGAATTCCTCTTTGGGTCTTGCCAATTCGATTTTAGGAGGTCGGTAAATTTAATAAAAGTTTTATTTTTTTAATACTAAATCCTTATCTAATTTAGATTTGAAAAAATATTTTAAGAAAATATCGAAGATGGAAAAAATCCTTTACCCTTTATCAATTTCAATGTCCTTGTTATCTGGTATAAAGTATAACAATCGAATTATAATCACCTATTAAGCATCAGGTACATGATACATCCCCATTTTTTATTATAAATTCTTGTTTTGAAAAAGTCATTGTTACCTCTACTTCTACACACATGACTTTATTTTAAAGACCATTATTTTTATTTTATTATAACAAACACCAATATTTGGTGTGTGTACCATTTTAACCCTAGGTTATACATATTAGCTACATTATGATTGCAAACGAGATTTAGGATCACTTTTATGGCTATAAAATGAAATTTATTATGTATTTTACTCACGCGTACTTCGTATACAGAATAAGGTAATTTAAAAATAAAGCTAAGCAGAGCATTATTGTCTGTTTGCATTTGAAAAGCTATAAAGGGCTTTATTGTTTGAAATTTATATGTATTTTGTAGGAAATGATGTTTTAATGCTATAAGTATTGGGGATGCTACCTGTTTGTTTGTTTTGAAAATGGGCAAAATTCTAACAAACCTAAATAATTCGGTTTCACAACAAAAGCTGAAGACATAAATAAATACCTTATTTGGTTCTTTGTTTTATTTTTATTTTATGTAAATCTATTAATCTTTGGAGATAAGAGGCTGGAATTTATTTGTTTTTTTTTTGGTATCTATGAAAAGACCTTTTAACAGGTTTTTTAACGTTATGTAAAAAAAAGAAGACACGGACACCTACAAGGCGTATATTGCTTCTACCCTCATAAGGGATTGCCATTAAAATAGATGCTTTTATCTACTAAAAAAAAATCTAGGCTACGTACTTTTTCAAATAGGTTTCTTGTGAATATGCTTAAATTTAGCAAACACAATTTTTTTTTGTTGCGCCACAGCTGGTGAAAACCAGGGAATAGTTACTACTGCTTTCAAGTCTCAACCAATCCGATTCCTGTGTGCGTGTTGCTAATCGACAAGAATTAGTGAATCCAACATTTGTTGACGAATCCAAATGGCAAAGATGGGAAACACTTTGTCTTGTCATGACAAGAGATACTCTTGGAGGATCTGTCATTCAAATTAAACCAACAATATTTTTGGCCAAGGTTATATTAATTTGCGTCTTACATTATATGAGTAATGTTATACTTAGGCATATTCATTGATCAATATGGATATTGCATTTTAATCCATTCAATTTGGGCTCTTAATGATGATGATCACCATCATCGGCTCTATAATTATAAAAAAATGGTAGAATTAAAAATACAGTGCTATACTTTTTACTTACTCTATTTGGCTAGTATTCGTTTAGTGAATAAGCAAGATATTGGAGGTTTTAATCCAATCTAAATTTACAATGATGGAGAAGTTCAAACAGGTGGTTTTTAGTTTAACATACGTTGGTGTCGGTCTGTTTGTCTGTGCGTCCCAGGTGTACATCGAGCTAGAGCCTAAACTTGCGAACGGAAGTTCCCTACTTCCTTCTTATATTAAAAATTATGTGATTTGGATACCTGGTTTGAATGTTAGTCTGTTAATCACGTGCAAATAGATATAGCTAAACAGATTTTAGTGAAATTTGGTGTAGAGGATGGCTATGATAAATGTATGAATGTATTGGAATAGGTAAGAGGATGTTTTGTTAACGATATGAGATAAATAATGTGTGTTAACTGAATTTGTAACTCCACCATTAAACAAATCAATCAACTTTGAAATATTTGAAAAGTAAATAAATAAATCATACTAATAGAAATAACCCATGGGATATTTTTGTGCGATGGGATATTTTTGAGCGGAAGTAAAGGGAAGTCAAAAAAAATGCATGCATTATGTTCAAGAAGCTTGGAATTTTAAAAATTTTATATGTATATTACTTCCTAAAGATTGATTTGCTTAAGGTGTGGCAAAATCCTAGGCCAGAAAATGGATCAAATGGGAACAGGGAGTGTTATTCCATTCATTAAGGTGGGAAGGTCAACTTTTTTTTTATTTACTTAAAAAAGAAAAAGATTATAATGTTTTACTGTCAAATTTCACTTTATCAACTTTAGTTGAGACATGATAGTGTGTTGACATTTGAATTTTTGTGGGTACATTAAGAACCTAAATAGAAAGAATTTTGCGTTCAGAAATTAACGCATCCAGATCTAGTTTTGTCGTAAAAATTGACTGTTATTCAACCGTCCCACCATTTCGCTCGTACCCACTCTCCCTTACTAAAAATTTATTAAAATTTTAGATTTATTCCCGATTTTTCGAGGATTTTGTTCATTCTAGAGTTTGGCAATTAGGATTTTGGATATTCGGGACCATTCGTTATTCTCATTTTGATCCATTCGGGAATTTGTACCCTTCCCAGTCCCATGTATCAATAAAATGCACAACTGGATCGCTCTTATGTTCAAGTTACTTGGAATTTAAGAACTTTTATCACTTTTTAGTATGCAAACTCACCAAAAGCACATGTTCAGCAGGATTAAGTGTGCAACAGAAATATAGAATGCAGCATAGAAAAAAATGCTATTGATGGAATCATCGGCATGTCTGCGTAAGCTTTTGGGAAACGCAGTATGCATTGTCCCACTGTTCGAACCCTTCTCCTATGCAAATATAATTTAAAATCGTTTGAGCAATTTTCTAAAAAAAAAAAATTGGTTCGCCAATTTTGAGTATTTGTATTGCATATGAAAATACATTTACTATCATAGTTTCAAGGAAAATCACTAACCAGTTTTTGAAATATTGAACTTTCAAAAAAAAAAATATATATATATTTTTTTAATAATTGAATATGAAGAAAATTTGAAAAGAAATTATATATTTTTTTTTTAAATCCGAAATGTATTTTTCCAAAATTTTGATATGCAATATTATTGATATTTTAAAGGAGCTTTTGCATTTTTTTGAAATTGGAGAAAATCTAAAATCAGGAAAACTGTTATAATTATAAGGTAGGTACCGTCAGTAACATTTGTTTGTAAATTTTCATTTACCAAAAAGTACACCATACTAGTTGTAGTCCACTGACTTCTTTTTATTAAAATCGTTACAGCCGTTTTTGAGATTTTCTTTAATGGTTGTTTGGCAACTATCATTATTTTTTGGAGCTAAGAAAAAATTTAAATTTCCCCTCTGGAGAATCACAAAGAACCTTGCGTTCAAAATTAAGATCAACTTACAGACAAACAGACACCCACTTTTTGTATGAGGGAAAAATGTTTAAAATCATAGAATTAGACTGGGTTACACATACTTGCTCTTATGTTCAAGAGGCTGAGGGTTTAAAAAGAATTGTATACAGAATTGTACAAGAAACTATGAGATAAAAATTAGTATAAGCATGAAATACGATACATATATTTACATTAGCAAAAACAATTTTTTTGATAATTTGATTTGAAAAAAAAGAACACCATCTTAATTTTTGATTGAAAATGATTGTATAGAAAAAAAATTCAAATCGTTGGAGCGGTTTTTTAGGTAGGTACCGTTATTTTTTCAATACGGTAATTTTTTTCTTAAAATATTTTAGAGAGTGTCAAAAACCCTTAAATACCGAGTTTCATACACATCGACTGTGTAGTTTTCAAAATATTTGATTGTCAAAAAAAAATTTGAGCATTTTTAAAAACAAAACAAATATTTTATGGTTTTGTTTAAGAAAACTATGGGCCTTATTGCGAAAGTCTATTTGAAATAAGCCCATTCGACTTTTTTCTATTATATTACTATCGAAACTGGTATTGCCTTACACAGTAGAATATTGAAATGCAATTGACTTTCAAAAACAGAAAAATAATAAAGCTCTCGGCTGGAATTTCAATTGAAATGTCAAAACTGCGTTAATATCCTTCGAATTTTTGAAAATTAGTTTGGTTCAATGAATCCTTGGCAAATTTGTTTGCGATAAGCAGGTTGTACTATGTTATAGTCCGGGAGGTGACCAGAAGATTACATATCTCATCGCGGCCACACAAAAAGAGGATGCCAATCGACATCTAGTCGGAAAAGCTTTATCTGGTCTGGTGGCAATGGTTAGAAAATGCACTTTTCAGGGTGCATTGGCGGCATTATAAGACTTTATTCCACTATAACTTACTTATCTTTTTCCATTTTTTTCTTAAACATATCCTATTATCAGAGGAAAGTCGATCAGGAATTATTGACAGAATTAAAAATTCAAATAGAGATTCGCAATACCGACAGTAGATTTCAAGTCTATTCGACTTTAATTCTATTCTGAATAGACTTTGGCAAAAAGCCACTTATATTTATATTTTTCATAAATACCTACCATTAATAAACATTGTTTGAAAATTGGTTTTTTTCAAAGGCCCTTACTGAAAAAAATTTACTGAATTTTTTTAAGAATAATGGTGGAGCTTTTTTGGGAGAAATAAAAATTTGTAGAATTGCTAAAGGAAATTTGGTTCTTAAAATAAACTGAAAAAAAAATTTTGAGCAGAATTACCAAAAACCATTATGTACCAAGCTTTGAGAAAATCAATCCCGCCCTTTAGGCTGGAGACGAAGAGATAGATAGACAGATAGACAGACAGACAGAAATTGTAAGATCCACTGTGTTCATCTTCTCTATCATTGTAATGACAAGTTCCGACAAAATATCGAGTTTATTTTTGTTTTACGAATGTATAACTTGCCATATGCCTATGAATATCTTGCAAGTAAAAATTTGAACTTTTTTCTATATACGTGCTTGACATTACATTTTGTCGCCATATTAAGCCTTATCGCAAATACATTTTCCCTCGCATTGTTTCCCCCGTGTGATACTCTCCAATCGGAAAAAAGTAGGTATCGTCAATTTTGTTTCCGATAATTTTTCCCTGGAAAAAATTCACTTAAGAATATAACACGCTAGTTTTACTTTTGTCTTTTTTATTTCAGTTTTGTCTGTTAATTTTAACATTTTTTATCTTCCGTGTTCAAAGTGATACATTAGGGGGCAGATCCCTCTCAAAATTTAATTAAACTTCTGCCAAGACTTCCCTGAAGCTGGATTGAGATGCCGCCTTCTGCAAAAAAAAAAACGCAAGCGTGCATTAAGTTTGACGATAGAAGGTATACCAAATGCTTTTTAAGGTGGTGGCACTGAATTCATTTAAATATCCAGTAAATATGTATGTGAAAGCTGGAGGTCATTCCGTAATTTAAAAAATAATAATCTTCAAAACGATTATCCTTAACGTGATCGTCAATGATTTGCTTCACGGAACGTCTATTATTTTTTTTTCAGAATGCAGTCCCCTACAAACCTGCAAGCATGGAAAAAGTATTAAGTGAGCTTGAAAATTAATGCAAACGATACCTTTTTCTATATTCTATCCCTTAAGTTTCTTCGAATGCTGTTTAGGTTTCTCCGATCTCTTTCTTCGTTGGTTAATCTGAAGGTTATGGAATAGATTTTAAGAAACACCGATCTGAATGCTTCAAAAATTTAGGTAGGTACATAATTGTATTTCATTAATTTATTCACAAACTTTGACAGATGAATAATTTAAATTAAATAATTCTCTCAAAATATGTATTTCGAAACTAGTTCGAAATTTTTTCCGGGGGAAATTGTATTCGGGGGAGATTGGCGATGAGAGTATTCAACTCCTGGGAAAAAATATAGCTCTCCCTCGGAATTGTCGATAAGGCTGATTATTTTTCATTAAATCAATCATAGAGTCAGCAGAGCAAAACAGGGATAAAAGTATATTTAAGAAAGGGATAGCATGTAATTAAATTAGTTTACACAATTATAATGTGCCCCAAAAGTGAATAAACATCATAAACTAGTATTTTCTAGGCTTCAGTGTATACTAACTTTTGTGACTGAGTATTGAAACTATTTTTCATTTTAAATTCTGAAATTTCAAAAAAAAAAAAGCTGCCAAATTCTGACAAATATAAGGTCTGTTGCTTTACTTTGAAGTTCTGTGATTTTCTGCGCATTTTAGTCTAAAGTTCTGTGATAGTTCATACAAAAAAAATGTTTGGCAGAAGTTTGCACTAAAAATCACAAAAATCCAAAGTAAAGGATTAGGATTGATCATTGAAAAGCTCATTTTTAGTAATTTTTTTGTAATATTTTTACATTTATGGATATAGTGCGTACCCACTAACACTTTTTAAATTTTTAATAATAAATTGAGCGTTCTGCTTTAAATTAATTTTCAATTTATTAAAAATGAAAGAAAAATGTATTTTCAAATGGTATAGCTTTTGTTTTTGTATGTGCGAAAAAATTAATAATATTGGGTTTTATAGCACCGTAATGCCCCAACGGGGTTACAGGACACGATGATGATTATTCCACTGCGCGAGCATATAGTAGAATATGTGCCTTACTTTAAGAATACTTTGATATTAATTTGAAATGATATTAAAGATTTTTTTGTTATAATATCAACAGTGCAAGAGAAAAATCTTCTTTAGCAGGTAATTTTCAAAAAAAACAAGAAAAAATCTTCTCGGTGTTTACGATGCGAGGTTTGGTTTATATTAAGCATCGCTCCGACGCAGAAGCAGTACAAATCAAAACCATAGATGACTTGAATGGAATTGCCAACCACCCATGAATAATTGGAACACTATATATTTAATTTTCTCTCTTTTTCAAAACATTTACTTTTTTTTTGTTCTAATATTATTTCTTATCGATACCAACCTATTTTCTATTTAAATTAAATTGTTTGAATTATAATCATTATTTCTTCATATTAATTTTTATTTTTATTTATTTAATCTCTCCACATAATTATTTATTTTTGTTTTTATTTTTTAAACTGGAATTTTATTTATAACCTAACCTCCTCGAATGATCAAATAGATTTTCTTAACCATAACATCCTCTCACTCTTTAATAATCATGTCCCTCTCAGGTGTAAAACCATTCTACCAGGCCAACGTCCTTGGTTTACAAATGAAATCAGGTGTCTTTTACTTAAACGTGATCAAGCATATAGGCAATGGAGACGTTTTAGGTTGGATGTCCATAGTCAACTCTATCGCAGGCTACGCAACTTAGCTGTTAGTAAAATTAAGGCAGCAAAAATACGCATGTATAATAGTACCTTGAGTCCTTCAATAAAAGGGCGACAATTGTGGAATAATTTGAAAAAAATTGGGATTGGTAAACAAAATAATTCCTGCGTCGAAAATATTAATGTTGATGAACTTAATCGCAAATTTGTTACTCTACCGTTTCCTATTTCGTCTAATACTAATAGTTATACAACGAATACTACAGCAAGTGCTAATAATATCTATTGTACCACTCCGAATTTACTAGAAGATGCTTTTGAGTTCTCATGTATAGACACCAGTGACGTATTAGAGTGCTTTTTGTCCATAAAATCGAATGCTGTTGGTATTGACGGAGTGCATCCTGTGTTCATCAAGGCCATATTACCTGTAATTTTGCCCTATGTTACACATGCCTTCAACACTGTGTTAATGACTGGTATTTTTCCGAACCAATGGAAATTGGCTAAGATAATACCAATTCCTAAAAACCGTAAGGGTGATGATTTTAGACCTATTTCAGTTCTTCCCTTTCTATCCAAAGTATTTGAAAGAGTTGTCCAAAAGCAAATTGGAGTTCATCTTTCAAGGCATGATATGTTATCTCCTGTCCAGTCTGGCTTCCGTCAAAAGCATAGCTGCATCTCTGCCGTACTTAATATTGTTGACGATATGAGACAAGCCATTGATGAAGATCATGTTACTTTTCTTGTGCTTCTCGATTTTTCCAAGGCTTTTGACACTATTGATCATTCTATACTTCGCCATAAACTCTCAACCTTGTATAAATTTTCAACTTCCGCTGCTAACTTACTGTCGTCTTATCTTGTTAATAGAAAACAAGCGGTCATGGTAGGTCAAAACGTTTCAAGCTTCTTACCCTTAGTCAGAGGTGTCCCGCAAGGGTCCATACTTGGTCCTCTTCTCTTCTCCCTCTACATAAATGAACTTCCCTCAGTAATTTCATCCTCTAATATTCAAATGTATGCTGACGATGTTCAATTGTTTAAAAGCTGTCCTCTGGGATTAATTGAAGATTGTGCTAATACCATCAATTTAAACCTAGAAAAAATCTCTCGATGGTCAGATATAAATGGTTTGTTCTTAAACCCGGCAAAGTCTAAATGCATTGTTGTTAGTAAAAACCACTTGAATCTTTCCTACTTTCCTCCCATAATCCTCAACTACTCCTCAATAGAATATGTTGAAACAGTCAGAAATTTAGGAGTCCTATTTAATAGAAAATTAACATGGGAAAATCACATCAATGCTGCTGTAGGAAAAGTTTATGGAGTACTCCGCATGCTATGGGCCTCCCAGTATTTTACCCCACTGAAAACACGTTTAATGCTTGCAAAAACGCTGGTTATACCTATCTTAACATTTGGATGTGAAGTTTTTAACGATTGTGATGCGGTCAGTCGCAGAAAACTTAATGTTGCGTTCAACAACACCGCCCGCTACATATATGGCATAAAAAGATATGATCACATCACTTATTTTTCAAAGCAAATCTTTAATATTTCACTTGATCGTTTTCTTCAATATAGAGCGTTAATATTCCTATTTAATGTTATAAAAACACATCAACCTCGCTATCTCTTTGACAGGTTAAGATTTAGTTCCTCAAACAGATCTCTAACACTCATACATCCGCGTTTTAAATGTCTTGTATCGCAAAGGCAGTTTTCATCAATGCCATTCGCCTGTGGAACACTTTACCAAGGCATGTTAGGGAATTGAGGGGTGAAGCACAGTTTCGGAGAGATTTACTGATTTATTTTCAATCTAATTAAGACCGAAAATAACTATTATTATAGAATATTTATATGTGGAGATTTTAATATAATATAATAAGATTATGAATTACCAAGAGAAATTAATTGAATTTAACTATAGGATTAAATGTAATCACTTTTCTATTCAAAACAAAAATCAATCTTAAACATTGTCTACTACGTAGTCTTTCTTTGTTTAACATCAATTTTGAAGCTTTAAGCTATTTTATAAGATTTTGTATCTTACTGTTTAAGCAAAACGAATATAAAATAAATAAATAAATAAATAAATAAATAAATAAAAATAATTTAAATTGAGCTAATTTCATATTAAATTTGTATATGAAAAAAATTGAGTATACACCCCAGTGTCCCTTTATAAGTGATTGGTTTCAAAAACAACTATTTTGAAAAGTGTAAATTATTAATTTTTATTCGCCTACTCATTATTGATTGATCACTGTTTGCTTAATCATATTTTTCTATTTAAATACATAGATTAAGGATGGTCCTTACTAAACAAAAAATATTTTTGCGTCTCCACTGGCGATAAATTCATTACAATCGAAATAGCAATTTCAGATAGCAGAAGAACGGTCAGATTTAATTGGGTGGGCTTTTCATCGAATACTTTTTTAGTCTATAGAAAAAAGTAATACATACCTACCTTTAATTTTTGTATATAACTTTTGAAGGCCACATGAAACTTGGTCCCAGTGAAAATTAATGACCTGAAACAACAAATGAAAAAGACCCTAAAAATGGGACATTTTTTTCTTTGATATATGTATGTACATATATCAAAAATTTATAAAAATCATTTTCGAACAGTGATTAAAAATCGAAGGTGCAGGAAAATTGCACGATTTGCAAAAATATATTTATGTATGTAGAACTTATGCAAAATAAAATAAAATAAAATAAAATAAAATAAAATAAAATAAAATAAAAATTGTACATGGCTTGCTTTTAATTAAAAAAAGTCTTGCGGCCTTTTTTCATTTGATTTGGGCTGTAATTTCATTTTGAAACCAAGGCAATTTTTAATAATGTAAAATTTTTCATAAAAAAAAAATGAAAAAAGGCAACTCACAAATTTTATCTTTTTTGTTGTTGTTGGTTTTCATATAAATTTATGTGGCCATTTTTTATTTTATGTTTGGGACCATTTTTCGTTGGGCCGAATTTCATGTAGCCACCTTATGGAGCAAAATAATTCATAGAACTAACAAAATATCTTCTAAAAAGTTCTAAATTTTGATTTCGATGTGCGGCCTTTACCTCACATCACCTGGCATTTTCCGTTTTTATCAACTACAGTAGGCGCTCGATAAAGTGAAATAATAAACCGGGCCTGTTCATACTCTTTCGAGATTGTACACTTTTTCTAGAGAGAGTTTTTAAAGGATTTTTAATAGTGAATTTGATCCAAAATGCACATTTTGTTCGATGTGAATGTTTTTAAATTAATTTAAGCGTTAAAAAAAAGCTTTCTTTCAGGTTTAATAACAAAACAGAGACAATTCCTCAGTGTTATCAAGCAATCTTAAATGCTTGCTAGATATTTAAATTCAAAATACATTTTTATATAAAATTTTGTGTGTTTACTATTACGGATAGTTCACTATTTTGAGATTCACTAAATTGAGTGTCTACTGTAATGATTCAAAGTTAAAAAAAAAATTATAAATACATTTTTGTTTCAAGCAAATTGATCGAAATCCTCAAAAATAAAAAGAGAACTTAACGCAAAATTTGGGGTAATGGCTAGTGCATATTGTCTTAGAACAAATATTTTGTAGACGCAAAAAGAGTTATTTCGAAGTTTTAATAGTTGTTTTCCAAAAAAACAAGCTTTTTCTTGAGATGCTGCCTTATCGCCCAAATAGTATTGTTTGTTTTTTTTTCGCTAAAAAAGCAGTTGAATGAGATTAGTTTCATTGAATAAACATTAATGTCGTGACTCATGATTCGTGAGTATAAAATCTATGTATACAAACAAAAACATACTTTATGTTTTCTATAAGCAAATGGGATGCACTCATTGAAGTTTCATTTATCCGATGTTGAATTTATGTACGTTATCCAAAAAAATTGCGCTCTTATTATCTAGAGATTAAAAAAATGTTTAACAATACATTTTCATTTCTTCCGTTGAATAGGTACTTAATTGCTAGCTATGTATTAATATGCAATATGCATGTGATTTACTATATAAACCAATACTTCACTAGTTGGACTGACTTAGTTAGGATTTTTTTTTTTCAAGCAACAAAAACTTAATTTAATACATGGAAATATATTTTTGTTGCTACCTTAATTTTTTACCTAGTTATAAAAAAATATTTGAGATAGAACAATTTCAATATTACCCACGTTCTATGCAACATTCTTGAAATTTTAATACAAAATTTCTATTTTGATTCATCAAACAATTCACCATAGTCACGAATTCCATTAAAATATCTACAAACAAAATCTTCTTTCAAATTTCTAAAGCGTCCAAGCAAAGGAAGGTATTTTTCAACCCTTCTTTAAACATTTTCTTCACTCCCTACCCATAAACAACTTCAAAACATTCTCATAATTCAAATATTATTTATTGAAATTGTGTCACTTAATTTTGAAGAAAATAGAAAATTGTAACAAAAAAAAGGTAAAACAATTCAACCCAAACTCATAACAAACCTTTTAGGACGAATGATAAATGCTATCCCTTTCACATTTACCTCAATTATGTTTCAATATCTGTTCAATCAGTGTTAAATTTGCATAAAAAAAAATCATATTCCTTTAAGCTTTAATAAAAAAAATGAACCAGACAATGAAAGATGCGTTTACCTTGAAAGTCCAAGAAATTATTGAATTTTGTATCCTTGTCGGCTATATGTGGGGTGTCAATTATTTATCCTTAGGAAAATCTCCTTGAATTTATACATTTAATAAGCTCGTCAAAAAGCTATATGAATTATTAGATTTTATTAAGATTTTTTCCACTTAATATTTTTTGTATTTAAATTTCTTTGTTGATGAATATTGATTTATTTTCACTGAACTCGTTTTCACTTTGGATTTATTTTTATCACACTTTTATTCTCCTTCATTCAAATGATGGTTATAAAAGATGCATAGCACTGAACTCCCATATCTAAGATTTTGCCAACAATTTATCTTATTTGGCCGGAAAATTAACGCGAATATATTTATATATTTTTTATTTAATTTTTAAAAATTCTAACAATTTATTCCACTAACGAAATAAAATTTTAAATATTTTTTTAACCTTTGCTTAAAGAATTCGCGTAATTCACTTCATCATTTCGCGAGTGACTAACGCGGACTGAAACTATCTTTAAGATGATTTTCCTTTTTTCCGTCAAATATAATGAAGAAGCCTCTTTACGACGCGACGGCTCTGGACTGGACACAACCAGGTCCAATCAACTGAAGAAAACCCCATGATATCATGGTGCTATAGCTGCTAGTGCTCCTGCCCGGCCCAGTGCGATTGCACTACCATATCTACTCTTAATGTGGCGCCAAAAAGGTTTATCACAGTAATAATATACTGAAGCTTTAAGATGGAGCTTTATCCAACTTAGTTTATGTTACATTACAACCGGAGAGAGTTAGGTTCGAAGGTTGTGTTATGTTTGAGAGGCAAGTTATGAGCGTGCGTGTTGTATATTTACATTCTGCTGAACTGATAAGAAAGAAAAAAACACGTGGTTTTTATCAATATGCAATTTATATAGTTCAACAGGTTGCAATTGAAAGCTGGAGTACACAGACAGATACTTACATTATACTTGCAGCACAGCAAAAAAAAATTTGTTTACTTTTTCTACTGTGTAAGTAGCTCTGTCTATACACTTGAATTTTAAAAATAAATATTTTTGTTTCTCTTGCAAAGTGATTTTGGCAAAGTTCGATGTATACCAACCACAAACAAATTTTTGATAAATTGTCCATAAAAGCGTTGTTTGTGTTTTCTTTTATTTTTACTTTTTTTTTAATATTTTGAGCAAAACAAAAAGATGTTGCCCCGGCACGCTTCAAATAGTGTATCTTTCTTGAAATATTTAACTTTTCCTGGATTTTTATGACTGAGGAATCAATATAAATTTTCGAAAGTAAACATAAAAAGTTTTTGATAGAACAACAAATATCGGGAATATTTTGTCTTCATATCCATCAAGTTGATCAAGAAAAAATAAAAATTCATGAAATGAACGTATCTAAAGTTTTTTGATGCAAATTACACGCTGTAGATTGAAAATTTGATGAAGAATAATTTTAAGGTAATGTGTGATATATTTCTGGAAATTTGACAAGAATATGTTTTGCAATTAAAATTGTAACAGTTGGTCAAGGTTGTAAAATAATATTATCTCTTATGAATACAGTTGTTCAAAGTTATTGAAATCAATTTTAATATTGCATCCATTGACTTCACTTTGAAACAAAAAGAATGCAGTCATTTTACCTCAATCAATTGAATGCAATCTTTTGGAACTCTTGCATTCTTTTACCCTGTTAAAATGGCTCCATAGCACGTAAGATTTATTAGAGGCAAAAGAATGATAAGGAATGATTAAGAATGCAAAAAAAAGTAATAGAATACAGAATAATCCCTCGAATTGCATTTCATTTACTACAAACTTTTTGGTGTCAAATGAATGTCGATTGCATAACTGCGTAGTTTGAAGTTTCAAAGCGAAGTTAACGAGTTCCTCAGTGGCGTAGTGTAGGGGGGGGGGGTGGATGGAGCGGTTCATTCTGGGCAGCACTTTATGAGCGGGATACATTTAATAACTATTAGGTATTAACTGTACAATTTGGTGGGTGCCAAATTGGTTCCCGGTAGTAGATGTTAAGAGTTCTTGCTGGCCTTCCCGAGGTTAGGCCGCTTGATTACTCTGTCATCGCCAGAGACCCAAAAGAAACCTACCGTATATCTCCTCGTGATGGTGCCTGGAAACGTTGTTTGTGAAGTATGGACGTGTGCATTAGTTGAGAATTCATTGAAGATATTACCCAGAACATGATTAACAAAATGAGTTAAAATCTATCTATCTGAGAGTACTCCTATGCATCTTTTCTGTATGGAACTATAACGGCTAAATATGGAGGTTAATAGTTTGGTGGTAAACTATAACTAACAGTCCATTGGTAACTAGATTTATGCCAAACCAAGGGTTATCGTCCCTGCTTTATTTGCAGGTACGAAAGTGCGAAGCGAAGACATTTACTAAACTGCGGGATTTACTTGTCATGAGTAATGAACGCGCATGTCAAATTACTGGATATGAAAATATCCATAATTTTTAGTAATAGTTTACCTTTACACAGTGCTAGTAGCAAATAATAAAGGAACCACGGGTTCACAAGTAAGTCCCGCTAATTATAGCTCAACCTTGTGAGATGGGTAGGCACCTTCGGGGTGCGTCGTGGTGGCTGTGGTTGCGATCAAATTCGTGATCAGTCAAAGCTCATGACAAAACTTTGATTAGATAGAAAAAATCTTTACCAAAGTGCGTTTATCCTGCAAAGTAAACACAATTGGAAGCTGACGAAAGTCTCTTCAATTTGGTAGTGACGAAATTTTTAAGGTTCACAGTTAAGTCTGGCTGATGTTACCTAAAAATTATATTAACATTTCTCAAAGGGTCGAGGTCGTAGTTGGCGGTGCTGGTTGACATCAATTAACTCTATCCGGGGGTAGCCCGGGGTGGAATTAAGCCTTAATTGGCAGGTGTTCACCTTAAGCTCGCCCTCATCCTGTACAATTTGGTGCCCTCAGCAAATGTATTTATGCGAATTACTGATTTTGCAATCCACGGCTCCATTAATTACAGTACCAATACGCGAAACTATTTTGCTGATTACCGAAAATGCCCTGCAGTTTGCAAAATTATTAAATTTTGGCGTCCCTTAAAATTTTTGTTTATTTTTATTCGATTGAATTGCAAAAAAAAATGCCATCTCATGAATGATGAATTTTTGAAGAAAAAAAATATGGATACAAATTAACTTACTTACTTACTTTACTTTAGACGGCGCGCTTACAGTCCAGGGTGGACACCGGCCTCAACCAACAAGCCTCTCCAGCCAACTCGGTCCTAGCTAGCTGCCTCCAGTTACGCACTCCAAGTTGGTTGAGGTCGTTCTCCACTTGTGTGCGGCACCTAAGGTGGGGTCTTCCTCTGCTGGGTAGATTCGAAGACTCATCGGGCTGGTGCTTCGGTGTTCATACGCTCCACATGTCCCAGCCATCTCAGCCGCTGTATTTTCAGTTTTTTGACTAGTCGCTGAAAAGCCCATAAAGCTTGTTGTTAAATCTTCTCCTCCATACTCTATCGATACATACTGGACCGAAGATCACCCGAAGAATTTTCCTTTCAATGCACCCAAGCAGATTCTCAACCGTTTTTGACAGGGTCCATGCTTCTGCCCCATACAGCAGAGCCGGGATGATGAGGGTCTTATATAAAGTCTCCTTGGTTCATTGAGAGAGGGCTTTACTACTCAAATGAAAAGTGGAGCCCAGGTAGACAAAGTCCTTGACGACTTTGAAGTTGTACCTATCCATCGTGACGTTTTTCCCGAATCGACGATGTTGACATTCCTTTATCGATGATAGCATATACATACTTCGTCTTGTCCTCATTAACAGCCAAACCCATTTTGGCCGCTTCCGATTCAATACTTACAAACGCGCCAGTAACAGCTCACTTCGTTCTCCCAATTATGTCAATATCATCTGCATAAGCAAGTGGTTGAACTGATTTTTAATAATTTGTACCTCTTATTGTTGACTTGCGAGTTGTGTACAATAGCTTCAAGTACGATGTTAAGTAGGTTGCATGATAACGCATCGCCTTGCCTCAAACCTTTCTTGACATCAAATGGTTCGGTGGTGTTCTTGCCGACTTTGACGGAGCAGCGAGATTTCTCCATCGTCATCCTGCACGAGTGGACGAGTTTGGCAGAGATGCTGAGATGCGACATGGCTCTGTATAGCTCATCTCTGCTGTCTACGCTATCATACGCGACTTTGAAATCGATAAGGAGATGGTGTGTATCGATTTGAGTGTGAACATTTGATCGACGACGACGGTTGATTTGCCGGGCCCAAAACCACACTGATAAGGGCTGATCAGATCGTTGACAAAAGGTTATAAGCGATCACACAGTACAGATGACAGGATTTTGTTTGCGACGTTGAGGAGACTTATACCTCTGTAGTTGGCACAAGTCAGAGCATCTCCCTTCTTGTGGATGGGACACACTATAATGAGGTTCCATTTATCGGGCATACTTTCACCGACCAAAATTTTGGAGATAAGTTGGTGTATACTCCCTAAGTATCATCTCCACCTGCTTTGAATAGCTCGGCTGGAAGGCCATCTGCACTAGTAGCCTTGTATACGCTTTAAGCTTGGCTATCACTAACCGCACTTAATTTAGGTCGGGTGGACGGAAATTTTGACCATCATGGTCCAGGTTGAATGGATTATTCTGTCTAACAGCGGAATTTTGGTCATCTTCGCCCTTTAGCAGTCTAGAAGGTACCGTTTTTGTTAAAAAAAAAAAGTGAAAAAATACATATATCTAAGGGGAATACCCAAAAACCACTACACACCAAGTGTAAAGAAAATCCTTTCTGCTGCCTAGGCTGTAGCCGAAGGAACACACAGACAGACAGAATTATTGCGAGACCCACTTTTTCGTCTTCCCTATCAATTAAAATCTCGAGTTCGACGATGAGAAATCATTGGAGATATTTTTTTCATAAACGACATTTTTTTTGGACCAAAACCTTTAAAAAAAGCATATTATTATTAAGTAATTAGGTAATTCATTTATTGAACATTTTATAAAACTACATTAACATAACAAAAATGAAGCTAAAGCTATGGCAATGCCGTCAACTCGATTAACAATAAATATTTTTACAATTTTTGCGGTTAAAGGAATTAATTAAAAAACATTGTTAAATATATGTACATTTAACTACTCAAATTCGGTTTCTAATAAAGTTCGATATTTATAAGCACTTTTTACAAAAAAATACCGATTTTTCCAATTCTGGCCATTTAGATAAGGCACAGATTCCTGCATTGATAAAGTTTTTGCTCCCAAATACTTTTGTCTTAATGCTGCATATATTGGGCAGACTCCAATAAGGTGAAAGCAATCTTCTTTCGCTTTAAGGTTGCACAAAGAGCAAAATTGGCTAAAACTTCCATTATAAGGTGCTCCATTGAGGCCAAGGACCTCGCATCTGGTCTTAAAAATTATTGAAATTTGCTCGTAGGTAAGCGTGTCACAAAAATAATTGTCAGCGGCAAGATTAAAGTTGAGTTGTGAGTACAAAACTCTACTTTCCGACTGCTGGGCTTCCGCTTCCAACAACGCTCCTTGAGTATCTTCAAACTTCTGGATTATGCGATACAGCCGATCTTTTAAAGTGTTTCGACTTTCGATCACCTGGGAATGCGACCATATCTTCTCCGTAAATTTCTCCAAGGTCTCGCCACTTTTCCATCCACCAATCCTTGTTTCTTATTTCATACAAAATCATTTTGTTGGCAAGGCGTGATTCGGGAAGGTCGACGACTTTTAAAATATAGTCAGCCTGTGCTTTAAGTGTGTACGTATAAAGTTTGGGCAAGCCTGTCTCCAAATAGATTGCATAATTTGGTGATTTAATTGGTAAGTTGAACAATTTTTTGATGAAATTTCTTTGCAGCTTTTCCATTTCTTCAAATTCTTCGGCGCCCCATACTTGTGCAGCGTAACATAAAGTCGATTTAACAACTGAATCGAAGATTTTATACTTCGTAGAGAGGCAAACGTGTTCATTAAACAAAATGTTTTTCCAAGTTGAATTGATTAGCTTTTGACAGGCCTTAACTTTCTCCCCAATGTGGGTTTTGAAATCCATCGTTGAATTCAGCTTGGCTCCTAAATATTTATACTCCTTCACGACATCTAGATGGCTTCGATGAAGGAACCAATGATGGGTTTGTGTTGTGTAAAGTAAAGGAAATACCCCTATAGTTTTCGACTCTATCTAATGCGCCCTTTTTGTGTATAGGAAAGATCACGGACTTTTTGAATGAAATGGGTACAACAGCATTCGCGAGGATATTGTTATACAATTTTTTTAGGTGTAAAAGAAGTGTGGGTGATGCATTTTTGAAAAACTCGTATGGTATCCCATCTTCACCCGGTGCCTTTCCATTCTTTGATTTTCCTATTATTTGTTCAATTTCAACCAGAGATATTTCACAATCAAGAATGTCATCAACGTAAAAAGGTTCTGCGGTGGTAAAAACTATATTCGTTTGATTAATAAGTAGGTTCTGGAAGTAGAGTGCTAGGTCTGTTGCAGAAACACCTGTCCCTATTGTAAATCCAGCGCCATTTATCTCCCTCACTGCCTTCCAGAAATCTTGAATTTTAAATGTTTGCGAGTTGCACAGCTTGGTTGTTTTCGAAATTGATTTTCTTGAGCTGGCACATATTTTTGTAAGAGACGTTGGCTTCAGTGTAACACTTATTCAATATTACGGAGTTAGTTTCCCTCCATGCGTGTAATAGTGCAAAGGATTTCTTACGAGCACTGGAGCATTCGTTGTCGAACCACTTCTGCTTGTAAAATGTTACTTTACGTGAGACTCTAATTGTAGAAGAACTTCTAATGCACGATGTTATTTGCGATGAGTATTCTTCTACCGACTCTGCGTCTAGGATCATATTTGAAAAAAAGTTTTCTGTAGCTTGTTGGTAAGATACTTTGTTTTGAATTTTCCAATTTAATTTAGGCAGCAAATTAAGACTTTTTTGGGTAATAGTATAGTTATTTGTTCACTCAACAACTAACGGCAGATAATCGGAGTAGGTTTTTACCTGAACTTCAAACTTACTGATGTGATCTACCCAGTCATTATTTACTGCACAATAGTCTATCACAGATTTGCCTTGACCTCCGATAAATGTATAATGACCTTCACGATCTCCATCGGTGCATCCATTCAAAACACATAAATCGTAGGTTTGCAAAACATCAAGAATTTTTGTTCCATTTTGGTTGCAAATGGTGTCCTTAGATGTACGGTTGCTAAATATAAAATTGAGATTCGTTTCTTGCGCAGTAGTTGCAGTCTGTAAAAAAAAGCATTATTTAATTTACTGATATAAAATTTATTCGGAAATTGAGACAGTTTTAGAAAAAAGTATCATCTTAAACTTTTTTTGTAGAGAATCTTAAGATCTACAACTCTGTTATGCCCGCTATTATACGTTGACGCAAGCGTGTTCACTGAGTTTGAAAGAAGTGGAAATGAATAAATAATAAATTTAGCTTTGCCTAAAAACTTTGTAGAGTGTGTTTGTTAATGTAGTTCAAGGTTTTTTGTATTTGAATGTTTACAGATTTGTGAGGGGAAGGAGGTGACAGAAACTCACGCTACGCCACTGGAGTTCCTACAATTTTTAAACTGAATTCAAAGTAGAGAAGAGCAAAAAATCACGACCTGTGATTAGAAAATAACAATCACGACCTGTGAACAATTCACGAACAAACTGTGAGTGCCTTAAATGTGATTTGAAATGCGCCTGTGTTCATTTCAAATTCTATGAAAAATCACAGATTCACAATCACAGTGCTAAACTCACAACGAACAGAAACAATTCACAAATCACCAAAAGAACTGTGGTCGTGATTCATTCTACCCTGTGAACAAAATCACGACCAGAATAAAATCACCAGAGAAATTAATATCGCACAGATCAAGACGAAAGTACAAAGAATTAGAACGATATGGCGTGATGATTTTTTTTTGCAATTTATGAGTTGATTTTTTGATAGATTTTGCTTCCCAATTTGGTACATTTTTAAACAGGAGATTCTGAATTTGACCAGCAAGGCAAGTGCGAATTTTTTGACATCCATCTACTGTCACGCCTACTGTTCTTATATTTAAGTTCACCTACTCCTGAGTCCGTTGCTCTAGAGAGCTGAAGTTTTGCAACTAAGTTGTTTAAAACCTAAAGAACACCATATGCATTTTAAGAAATCCACCCACTGCCACGCCTTCTTTTCTTTTATTTGAGTTTTCCCCTAAAATCGTTGCCCTAGAGAACTGAAATTTTGGGAATATGTTGTCTAAAGCTTAAGGGACAAGACATATATTTTTGGAAAACCACCCACTGCCACGCCTTCTTTTCCTATATTTGAGTAGGGTAAAACTCCAATGGAGCTGAAATTTTGTAAATAAGTTGTCTAGAGCCTAGAGAACATCATATCATATTTTTGAAAATTCGCCCACTGCCACGCCTTTTTTTCTTATATTTGAGTTTTACCCTTAATACATTGCCCTTGGGAGCTAATATTTTGTAAATAAGTTGTCTAGAGCAGCGGTTCCCAAACTTTTTGAGCTCTGGAACCCTAAACAAGGTGAAAATATATTTTGGAACCCCAAGGTAGAACTTTAATGGTCGGATGGCCACTGAAACTAATGTCAAATACCAACGAAAAGTAGCTTTCCGCGCCGTCAAAATGGGAACACACCCATAATGTAAATATCATCTATCTCTTTTTGGCATTCCTATTTCACTAAATGTCAGTTTTAATTAAGTGAGGTGCACTCGGGAGCACATCTCACTTCCGTAAGAAAAGTTAAACGGAACTTGACGAAACGATTAATTTTGCTATTATAGCCGCATCATATGCTTTTCGCTTGTTTTCTTCCGACCACTTAAGTGCCCCTCCGAACATTACAGTTCTAGCTCAACACTTAACGATATCCAAAAATGAAAAACAAAAAAATTGAAAATCTGTTTATCTATTAGAGATACATTTTTCTCAATGCTTGATGTCGTAGGCTGAGTTTTCATTATAATTTGATTTTGTGCTCATGTACCGATATCAAAATTAGTCCTCGGAAAGTAATCTTGCCAAGATCCTAGCAAATATCAGCTCTGGGCTCTAGCATGTTTCCTTGCAAAAATTAATTTTAAACTGGAAAATATTAAGCACTGTTTATAGGTGCACCTGCACAGGTTAACCAGAAATAGTTTTTTTAACAGTTTGTCTCTCGTGAAAAATAAGTACTGTTGTTGATTTTCCCTGCAAATCTGTAGCATTTTGTTGAATTTCCTATAGATTTCAGGAAGATAAGTTAATTTTATAATCTATTGCTCATATGATACACATAATACAATACATAGAAAAGGTTTGCAGATATAATATATCTTAAATATATTTTCTCCAGTTGGAAATTTTTCAGCTCATCACGAAGTTCAAATAACCTGGATTAAGCTTTTCCTCAGGAGAGCCATCTCAGATTTCAGTGCAAGGTAGACAAAATTCATACTAAGATTTTACTTTAAGCCCTGAAAAGTCAACCTGGGATCGCCCCAAAGCGTTTTTTTTTTTAAACCCTGAGCTCGCCCTGGCCAGAAAAGTCTGTTTTTTGAGACCTAGGGTCACTCTGAACTCGCCCTGAAGAAGAACAAGGTTTTTTGATGGGCCAGTTAAGGTAAAGGATAAACTGTCAAAGTGGCATGAACTCTAAATATTTTTTTTTTGTTGTGGATTCACATGCTGTACGAAATTATCGCTTGTTTTTGAAATACAAATTCTAGAAATACATAAATTTACTTTAAAAGTAACAAATTGAATTAGAAAATGGAAACTGTGGTTTGTTTTTAATCCATTTTTAAAACAAATTTTGTTTCTTTCTTATCTCAACAACTCAAATGGAGACCCTTTGGTGTTTTTTGAGAACCGAAAAACTTAGCTTTCATTGACAATTCTTGGGGTTGTCAAGAAAACATGGGTCAACCCAAATTAAACTTCAGTGAATGAACCTACTTAGTTAGGTACCATATGTTTCTTTGCACACTTTCATGAATTTTACTGGAAAGGATTTCTTTTCATGAAATTTTTAATCTCTACAGCTCATCAAGACAAGAAGTACAAATTAATGCAAAATGAAATGGCTGCTGTAACTTCCGTAATGTGTTCCAATTATACAAAAATAAATAAACTTAGAATTTACCAAAAGTCACTTGAAAGCTTTTTTTTAAACTTCTTACAAAAAATATTTTTGTTTTTGACATTGTTTACAGTTCCAATGCGAAAAAAAATCAAAATTTTCAAAATGATTTTCTACCTATTCTGCGCACCAAGTTGAATAATATTCAAGGCGAAAAACGTTTGCTTTGGCCTAAACCACTCATTGAGTCATTAATTTACCCTTAATTGACAAGCTATAGGCCTAAAAATGGAAAATAATTATTTTTGGATGCGAAAACCATTTGCATGCAAATAATGCCTCGAGGTGAATATATTTTTTTTTTTCGGAAGTATAAACCGACCATCAAAAAAAAAATATTTTATTCACCACACTTTTTTTCGCATGCAAATCAATTGCCGGTCCATTGTTTTGCATGACATTCCATCACAGCATAGTTTTTTTTTTTTTGCATGAAACTGTAAACCAATCATGCAAACAATTAATTTTACATTTCACCTCAATTATTTTTGACATGCGAGAATATTTGCATAGATTTTTTTTTGCGCACGGGAACTGTAAACTTGGATTTTACTTCAAGAAATTCGCGGAACCCTGAAAATTCTTTCACGGAACCCTAGGGTTCCGCGGAACACAGTTTGGGAACCGATGGTCTAGAGCCTAAAAAACAGCACAATATTTTGGGAAATCCACCCACTGCCACACCTCTTTTTCTTATATTTGAGTTTTCTCCTTCATACGTTGCCTTAGAAAGCTGAAATTTTGTAAATAAGTTGTCTAGAACTTAAAAAACAACATACAAAATATTTAGAAGTCCACCCACTGCCACACATACTTATTTAAGAGCTGACGTTTTATAAGTACCTACCTAGAAAATGAATTTTTGATTTTCATATAAATGTAGATACATTTATCTTTAATGTAAAAATATAATAGATCTCTACAAAATTAATTCAGTTAAAACTTTTTTTTTCTAAAAGTTACTTGTTTTTTGTTTCAATAATAAAGTGTGCAGTAAAATGAGTCACTATAACTTATTCCGATTTGCTAATACCTCTATCTATTTTTTAATTCACCAATCACAATCACAGGTTTAACTCACAGTAAATTATAAATCACAGTCACAGGTTTACCTGTGATTGAAAACTCACGACTTAGCTCATCTCTGATTCAAAGATGTTTACTTGCATATAGGTACAAGCTTTGGTACAAGGCAAGTTTTGGATTCGTGCAAAAAAATAATTGAGATAACAATCAAACATGACATTACGATGATGGGGAACACCAGCCAAAAAGGCTCGATCGATTTTCTTCAAACTTGGTGCATAGTGATTTTTGATGACTATGCCCACACTTTTTTTTTATCATTTTTTTTAGAACCAAAAATAACGGTACCTACACAGATTTTCTCTTAGCCATTTCCATCATCGTGTCCTGCAACCCCGGCTAGGGCATAGGGCGTCAACAAAACGTCTCCATCCTTCATGGTCTGCTGCAAGGTATTTTAGCTGTACGTCTTTCTGTTGTCGTGCCATCTTAATTGATAATATGGATATGGGTGATATCCATAGTGTCGCACTTCGATTTCAATAAATTTTTGACAGCTGAAAGAAAAAATTAATTTTCAACCGAAAAATTGATTCTGTGTTAACTCGTGGGTAACTAATTTTCAGAAACTAAACCCCAAAACTGGTTTTCGGCGAAAACTTTTCAAAAACTCGAAATCCATTCACACTGAACATTGCACGTTTTTGTTTGACATTCCAGTTTTTTTTTACACAAACCTCGCACAATTTTCTTTATTTTCTTCCATTTTTTGGAAATAAAAACGGTGATTTAAAAAATAATAAATAAATTAAATTAATAAATTATGTATACCTACATAGTAAGAAATTGCACCTTGCTTTCTTTTATTCATATAAAGCTTACTGACGATGGAAGCATAGCTTCCGCAATGCATTTAAGTAAATACAAAAATAAAACAAGTTTTTTAGTTGTTTCAAAATTTTACGTATGTAATTAATTGCTGTTTTTGTATTAAATAATTTAATGAAAAAACCTTATAGACCGCAAAACAACGTAATTCAATAAAACAACAACAAATTTATGTATTAGTGTTTTTTTTTTTTTAATTGCTACGAATGCATTTCGGTTCACATCAGATGAACCATCTTCAGCGAGCGTCGTTTGAGCACTGTTTTTGTGTTTAATATTCAATGCCCTCATTATTTTTTAGTCCATTACCGAAAACCAAAAGTAAAAATCTTTCTTAGTTTTTGAGAAATTAGGAACAAAACAAAAGTTACTTTTACCAAAATAGCCCGAAAAAAGGGTTTAATTATCATTATTCATGAATAAATTCATTTTTTCGGGCATATTTGGGAAAAGTACCTTTTGTTTTTTCTTAATTTCTTAAAAACTAAGAAAGATTTTTACATTTGGTTTCCGGTAATGGACTAAAAAATAATGAAGGCATTAAATATTGAACACAAAAATAGCATTTAATTACGTAAAATTTTGAAAAATATCGACTTAAAAAAAAAAAAATCACAATTTTTTAAAACAAAATTCGACTTTGAAATTCAATTTCTCAAAAACTATTCGCTTAAAGAACTTGATTTAAAAACCAAATTCAAAAATGAAGTATTAGCCATTATTATATGTGTTTTAATTGATTTTTAATATTTTTTTTTTGTAATTTAAAATCAGATACAACTTTCCCCCCATATACAATTTTATTCTTAGAATAACCCCAAGAACCACACCCTAATATACTTCAACTCAGATCCGGGACACCCTGTACTTATAAGATTCGTGAAATAAGTAAACTTTAATCGAAATTAAGCAGAATAGTTTTGGGATTTTTATCTTAGTGGACTCAAAGTATCAAGTTGTTTTAAGAGGTTTGATAACAAGGTTTTTTAATTCCACCTTTATTTATTATGAAAGATACAGCTGAATGATTGATTTAAGTGAAGAAATTAAATTTCGGGGGAATGTACAAATATTGACAAACGTATTCGAGCTTAGTCTTAAACTAAAAAAAGATTTGATCAATTTTAAATAGTTTTTAATTTGAATTTGGGTTAGTAGGACTTCCTTCTAAAATTGTTATCATCTGATAAAAATAAACTATTTTGTTGTATATTCACCTAAATAAGTCATCTGCAAATTTTCAGAACTCACATTCACACACACAACTATTACAAGGAAAACACACTTCAGCGTAGAGCATTAAAATAATATTTTTGTTTATATTCCTCAATAACACTGCGATGGTAGAGTTGTTGATTCATATCGGAGCAGGCAGGAGGCTTCAAAATAAAAATATTGTCTGATTTTATTGAAATTATAATCCACAGGCAAGCTATTAAGATTATTGTTCTGATTAGACAGGAGTGGTTGGATGGAAATTTAAACGAATGATAACAATATTCTATAATTGATTATTTTATCAAAGATGGAATGAAAAGCAAATCAGTTGGTACTCGAATATGTTTGTTTTTCGCTTAAACATATTAATTAAAACTATGCTTTTTATCTGATGTTTAAAAAGTAAAGAGTGTTTCGACTGTTGAGGGTAAGCTTTTAAAAAGGAAAATAAATGTTATAGAAGGTCAGTTTTTGTTGTGTTGAGTTTATTGTTATAGTTCTCCGAGGTATGTATGGTGAACTGAATAATCTTAGAGGTTAAAATGATAAAAAATAAGATATGTACTATTGTTTAAACTATATTTAACTATATGAATTTTTACCCAGTAGTGAGTATGTAATTACAATTGGACTCTTAGTTCTATGTTAATTATAAATAATAATCAATAATATTTTTATATTTTCAAGTTATTTTCGCATTTGAGGCATCTTATTTCATAAATTTATTTTTAAAAATTTGTCCTTGTTTTACTTATCCTATTAACACATTAATTTATGATTTTATTTTGGCCTGATACTCATCCATTTGTATTGTGAATCTTGTATAAGAATCCAGACACAACTGTTCTATTTAAAATTCTGTAGCTGATGTTTGTAAGGATTCAAAACATATCTAATTTTTATTAAAAACTTGACATCAGGGAAATTTTTCAGCTGAAGCAACTTAAATGTAATCATAAATGGCACTCTATAAAGCTTATTATAATTATTTTAGACATAAAAGATAATTTCAAAACACAATTCTCTTAAGTAAAATTGTAAGAACAAGTTGTACCAAAACAGTCCTTTAACACATTTCTTCTTAAACATGTATTGGATTTCATAAGACAAGAGGAAGTTAATTAGAATCCATTCCTAAACCTAATTTTATGAGATATTTTTTGAAGGTAAAAAGGTATTAAAGGTAGCCTATTTAAGAGAATTACCATCATTTCATTAGTTCTCCCAAAATAAATTCAGTAAGGGAATATATCACCCCTAATTAAAACTCCTCATGAAATATGGTTTGAACAAAAAAATTAATGGGGTAGTAATTTCCATAAAGTACGTATGTAATTTGATAAAATTGACTGAGGTTTGAGAATAAAAGTGTGCTTTCAGGTTATTAATAGAAAAGGTAAATAAAAAAGAGAACAAACCTAACTGTTTGTTTTTTTTTTCCTTCAATAATTTGAGCTGAGAACATTTTGGCCTTAAATGGAAAAACTTTTGCATAATACGGTAAGATGTGGGTTCAAATAATAAAGCAAATCATCGTCTTTTTGCCAAAACCTCGTAGTTCAAATATGAAGACAAAGTATTCAAGAAACACAAAAACCCAATTTAAAAATTAATAAAATGATTTTCTCATAAACTTAAAGGTTTTTGTGATAGAGTCTAAAAGAACCATGAAACAGTAACAAAAATAATAGAAAAAAAATGTCAAAACTTGACTTAAAGTGGACAGTGCTCCGATGAATTCCCTGTAAAGAAGCCAATAATTCAATTTAAGATCAAAGTTTGAGGTCAACTCCAAAATGTGATTCGCTCAGGCACGATAAATGGTCTCATCAGTTAGATGACTTTTAAACTCTTCAGTTTTATTTTTACAAATTTGGGATAGAAGTCATAGTCGTGTCCTGGTAGGTAACCCCAGCAGGGGTATAGGGCGTCAACAAAACGCTTCCATCCTACGCAGTCTGCTGCAAGGTATTTTAACTCTGACCACGTCTTTCTCTGGGATTCTGCTTCCGCTAAGACAGTTGTTCTTGGTCTTCCAACCCGCCGCCGCCACCGTGCACCCTGAGAATTCCATTCAAAGGACTGCTTTGCAATTTCATCTTTTAGGCTCCTCATATAGTGTGTGATCAATCCAATGCCATTTACTCTTCCTTATGTCGAAGTCCAACCGTTCTTGACTTGTCCTGCGCCACAATTCCTCATTTGATATTATTTGTGGCCAGCG
This sequence comes from Dasysyrphus tricinctus, assembly GCA_963921185.1. Lineage (NCBI taxonomy): Eukaryota > Metazoa > Arthropoda > Insecta > Diptera > Syrphidae > Dasysyrphus > Dasysyrphus tricinctus. The sequence continues at coordinate 23,944,814 of OY992531.1, read as the reverse complement.
AATCTTTAGGATGTGGCGAAGACAGCGATTCACAAAAGCCTGCCATTTCCTCGAAATGGTAGACGTGACTTTCCGGGTTTCACAAGCATATAACATCACGGATTTGACATTAGATTCAAAGAATCTCAACTAAAAGCGCAAGGAGATTTGACTGGATTTCCAAATTGGGGACAGAGTACCGAAGGCAGCACGAACTTTATTTATTCTACTTTTTACGTCCAGATCCGTACCTCCGTTTGAGAAACAATACTGCCAAGGTGGTAAGACCACTCGACTCTCCCTTCACATGCAGTGTTTGGTACATCCCCTTTCCCGCCAATAGATACAATATTTTTCTAAGAATGATCCCAAAAATCATCCCCCAAAACATAAAGTCCGAATAAGAGGACATCCTATGTATATGGGTGATTCCGTGCCAAATGTGATTCTTTGTGTCCAGTGCTTTTTTGAATTCAGTGTAAATTGTTTGTATATATTTCTAGGTTATAGATTGGGTGAACTAAATTTGCTATTTATTCCACATGGCTTGCATAAGTGTAGTCGAAATGTCAGTACCATGGCATGTCCGTATCTTGTTTTTCAATTAAATCTACTATTTTTGAATTAAATACTTCATGGAAAAAATGCTATCCTTAGAAAAGTTTGAGTGCAATACTTACTTTTGACAAAATTTTTGAAAAAATTAAGACAACACCCTTATTGCTGAATAATATAATCATGAATGAATGTTGTCCGAGGTTTTAGTTTTATTTTTGAATTCAAAAGATTTCCCGCTCAACCGCCATTTTGTTTAAGTTTTAACACGTATGTATTGTGGATTTCTAAAAGAGACAGTATTTATGTATAGTTAACAGCAGTCATTTTATTTTTTTGTACGTTGTGGTACTTTAAGAGTGATATATCGTCAGCCGAGAATTACAAGGTCGTATGTGATAAACATATACATTTGAGATACAGTGAAAACAAACAAATGAGACTTTTTTAGTGTATCTAGAGTTAGTTTTGTTTTGGTTTTTTAAGCTAAATATGCTTGAACCCATAAGCATAACTGAAACTACACAAACAAAAATTAAAATTTTATCCACAAATTAAATAATGAGAATTTTTGAAATCCACATACGACTTTGTAACAAAATTTCGTTTAGTTCAAAGACGTATGTTAGACATACGCCTTTGAACTAAAATTTTTCTAAGGAAAAAGAAAAATTAAAAGGTAATTACCACTACAACTTCTGAAATATGAATTAAAAATCAAATGGTAAAAGAAAATGTTTGAAAAGTCACATAAATAAAACATATTTTTAGTTCACTTTTTACCATTTTTTTATTGATTTTTTTTTTAACAATGTTGACTTTTTTTGTTGATCAAATTGCGCTGGACGGTCAAATTCAATCTCGTTTTCCATTTTTGTTTGCTACATTGTTATTAAATTGAGTCCTTAGTAAATAATTTACTGGGCTTAAGACTTACCTTCTTGCTTTTTAATTTAATTTGATTTTTATATATTTCTTAAAGCAAAATTTACTTGATTTTTGGGCAGCAAAAAACAAACTTTTAACACCAAAACGGGCTTCAAATGAGATAGCACAAAGGCTAAAATGCTTTCGCTAGCCTCTAACAGTTAGGCTTGCTTAAAATGAGATAGAACTATTCTTCTAATTTTGATTTCTTTTGCCGAGTTACCTACAACTTTGTTTCAATTTTCGAGTAGGTAATGCGATTATAAAGTTGTATGTGCAACATACGACCTTGAACTAAAAAGTGAGTGAAATTTTCACATACGACCTTGATTTTATGGCTTTTTCTGTCTCAATTTAAATGTTGTCATATTTTAAGTGATGCAAAACGTTTCTTACTTGATATCTGAACAGTTTTGCATTTAAACCTCGATTTTGATTTTTTTCGAGATACGACCTTATAATTCTCGGCTGACGATATGTTTTCATGCGATAAAAGTATGTCACAAATTTATTTGTCAGTACCGTGGTAGTATTTTTAAAGCATGTTATAACATTTTATTTGGTTGGTTATCAGAATTGTGTATTCCTTTTAAAGGCATAAGTTAAAAATGTACTGGAAATTATATTTCTCAAGAGCATAGAGAAGTGAGGTTACATAAACTGTTTGAATGTCAGTACCATGAATGTCAGTACCGCGGCATATTAAAACACTTATTGAACTCTAATTAAATATAATTTAATAATTTCTTTCAATAATATTTTTCTACCAATTTTTTTTATAAGAACGGATGCAATACCTCAGGTGAGCCAAACAAAAATCATTCCGTGCAATAAAAACTAAGTTAAAACCCAGCACAATGAAAGAGGTTGCCATTCAGAAGAACAGACTTCAAAAATAAAAAAAGAGATCATTTTTTGAAGAAAAAAAGGGAAGTAGAAATGTCAAGAGGTCAAAACGTATTAGACAATCAAGAATCTCAACAAAAATATGCTCAAAAAGAGGGAGAACAAATATAAAATAAAAAAAAGAAGGGTGACATTTTCGTCTATTCCTGTTTTCGTACATTTCACCATATTTTTTGTTCTTCAAAAGTTGTAGCAAAATGCTTATACTGATTTGATAATCTGACTTAATGAAGCCACAAAAAAAAATTGTCTCCAAGAAGTTTTAATTTTTGAAAATTTTCTAAAAAAAGAATCACAGTTGGCAGAGAATCATCCATATGCAAACATTTTTCCTACTTTTAATTCAGAAAATCTTAAAAACTTGATCTAAAAATTCATCCAAATTTTGAGAATTAAGAATTCAGAGAATCAATATCCGTCCAAACAAGCAGTGAACTTTGTTAGTATTATTCTATATAAATATAAACATGAACTTACATATAAACATTATTACAACAAAAGAGGATTTAAAACTAATATTACCACAAATGATCTAACGTATACCATATGTATAGTCCACTTAGGCGTATACTTATTTTTTTTGGTTCGTGGTATCGTCATTTTATTTTCTGCTTAATTGTTTCCAGTTTTATTTTTAATAATCGAGGTAATAACTAATTTCATTTAATTTTTAACAAAAGTGACAAAATGGGTCCTAAAAATTGAATATTTTTACTTTTTGAGGGTCTCCAAGCCACGCGAAACATTCGAAATGACGACGAAACTATTGCTTGTCTGAATTTATTTTTATGACGATAAATGAGAGCAACCACAATGATGCGATGTATGTTCACTTAAGCAAAATAACAAATAACAAAATCTTAGTAGTAGTTCCGAAAATTCGCTTTAGTTTGGAAAAGCCTTAATGCTCAAAATAAGCGCTGAATACTTTTCTTTCATCACATCAATCGAGACTTTTATTATTCACGGCAACAGCTTGAAATCTTTTTGACATTTATTTAAAACTAAAATGAACCAACTTTAAACATAGCTCATATAGAAATCTCAGAATGAAAAGGAAACTATGTTCGCATCAAATGGAAACAAATAGTCCAGTAAATAGACGTAAAAATAGGGGGGTTACCCAACAAAAGGTCGGGTAGTTCTAAATTTTTTATATGTTATATGGAATGGTTGGTACATGAAAATTCCAAAATTCCACAACCACGCCCCTTCCGCCCCCTTCAAAATCATGGAAAAACTACAAAAAATCGGCACTTTTATCAGTTTTTTGCTTATAACTTCTTTCCGGTATATTTTTACGGAAAAAAGTATATGGAAACTTTGTAGACAATAAAATTTCCTACAAATATGATCTCAAAAGTATTTTTGTACAACCACAACAATTGGCGCTATGGAGCTCCCAAAAAAGGCAAAAATTTCGAATTTTGTAAGATTTTCAGTTTATTCCCTCTTTACAGCACAATAACTCCTTAACCGTCAAGTTTAGGGCAAAATGTGTCATAATCAACCTTGTAGATAATTTAATTGGCTTCTAATTTAATATAACTACAGTCGATGCCCTCTAAATCGAACTCTCCCTTAGTCGAATTTCCCTCTAAAAAGAATTTTTTCACCATTATTGTTGTATACTCCTCTCAAATTTCCAAACTTATTTATTTCTCTCTAAATCGAATTTTTGCAAAACTTTCTCAAACTCGAAGATTTCGACTTAGAGGGAGTCGACTGTATTTTCATTTTGTGACCAATACATTCGGGAATCGGGTGAGTTTTGAGAAAGTCTTTTTTATTCAAACGTTTTTACGAACTCACTTTCTTTTCTGTCTGTTTTATACTGTACTGTAGTGCACTGGAGTCCCGTAAAAAATTTTACTAACGATTTGTCTAACCGCCTAAATCGATTGAAGTATACATAGAAGAGTCAGAAAAATTGGATAGACATCACAATATTCTGAAACCGGTGTTTTAGTCGCTATTTTTTGGCCAAAATTCTATTAAAAACTAAACCACTATAGGTACTGGTTTTGATGAAATTTATAGACATGATAATTGACGGGATGAAAAACCAATACAATTATCTTCCACCCCCTGCCATTTTTCCCTAAACTTGACGGTTAAGGAGTTATTGTGCTGTAAAGAGGGAATGAACTGAAAATCTTACAAAATACGAAATTTTAGCCTTTTTTGGGGATCCATAGCGCCGATTGCAGTGGTTGTACAAAAATACTTTTAAGATCATATTTGTAGGAAATTTTCTTGTCTACAAAGTTTCTATATACTTTTTTCCGTAAAAGTATACCGGAAAGAAGTTATAAGCAAAAAACTGATAAAAGTGCCGATTTTTTGTAGTTTTTCCATGATTTTGAAGGGGGCGGAAGGGGCGTGGTTGTGGAATTTTGGAATTTTCATGTACCAACCATACAATATAACATATCAAAAATTTAGAACTACCTGACCTTTTGTAGGGTAAAACCTCTCTATTTACTGGATTAAAAATAGAAGCAGGCTGAAATTTTACAAGTAATTTTTGGTATATTTAGTGATCTTTAATCTGAATTGGTCACCTCATACCCTATGTGGAAGCGTGGTCTTAGGAGTGGATTCTCACTGTCGTCACGCCCAGTTTTCTTATATCTGCGTTTTTTTTGGAAACAGCTCTAACAATTTCGATGAAGTTTTCACGTAAGTTTTTCTGAGCTTGTTCTTAAAAGCGAAAAGTTTAAAAATCTTTCAGTTAAACCCACCTTCTGCCACACCCACTTTTCTTATATATTTGGTTCTCAAAAACAGCTTCAACAAAATTTTCATGGTTTGTTATTTTAAGCGAGAAATACATTTTAAAAGACCTTTAAATAAAATTCGCCTAGTTCCACGCCCATTTTCATACATTATAAATATGTTTAGCGTTTACATGAAATATTTTAAAATTTTAATTCATAGCATAAGATTTTTTTTCAATTTCGCTTCTTAAAATACTAAAATTTTATTATGATTAGTGTATGGAAACTTGAATAAAAAGTGGGCGTGGCAGTGGGCTAATCTTCCATAAAAAAGTGTTTCTAATATTTTTAAAGCTTAAAAGAATAAACCCTGAAAATTTTATTCAAATCGTTAAAGATGTTTCTGTCAAACCAAGATTTAAGAAAAGTTGGTGGATTTTACAGAATTTAAAAAATTGCAGTAACTTACTTATTTGCAATCAAGAAACGATTTTATATTTTTATTCATAGAAACCTCTCTTAAATTTATAGAAAATTTATCATTAAAAACATCTTTTGACTATATTTTTGATGGTATCTAACTCTATTTGCCAAGACTGACATTGACGGGAATAGAGATTCTGTCATCTTATGTTCTATTTATTGGGATACCAATATTTTTTTTGTTTAGCTTGTTCTAGCTTTTCCGAGTAAGCTTAGCTAAATTTTTGTACTTATCCAGATTCCACTTAAATGAAACCGTATTCCAGTTATGCGATGTTCGCATAGTTGAAAAACAAGCTTTTTTTAAATAAAAACTAAGAGTATCTGTTGTTTCACTTAAAGAGGTTTGACTATCCACAAATGTGACAATACAGAAACTGACATTTGAATAAAAAAAAAATAAAAACAAAAAAGAAAAAATTTCCAATGCATAAACCAAAACAAGAACAATGGGAAAATAAATTTCCCTTCCATCTTATACAACAACCAATTATGAACATTTCAGTACTTAAGCTTTTTGTATACTTTTTAAAGCTTTTAAACTTTATTTGTATTCTTCTTTATTTTTTATTCTGACACCACTTCGTATTCCAGTGAAAAGCCTTGTGCTTTAGTTCCACTTTTAAAAACAGAACCACTATTAAAAACAATCGACATTGGTCCTGGGACTGTGCCTGAAATAAGGTAATTTTTACAAGTTCATTCTGGAAACTTTTCACCCACAAAAAAAAAAACTCACTCAAAACACTGAGTTCATTTAAACTTTGCCCACAGAAGTAATTTGCCCTAACTTCGTTTTCCTGCACTTGTGCCTGTGGAATCATGAGATAGTCCTCAACACGTCCTTCGACAGGCAATTGCGGATAGCAGTGGGTGTCGGTTTGTGAAAAAATAGTTGTCCCATTTGATTCTTGACCTAGATTGAAGTTCTCCACATTGAATCTTAAAAAAAAAGAGTTAAGAGATAATAAATATACTAAACTTAAGATGGAGATAAACACAAAATGCCTCACAGCAATCCAACAGTAGAAGTTGTCCTTTTAAAACACATAGCATAGTTCGTATTGTAGGGATAAATTCCCTCTCCGTCGTTATAGTTGAAGGACTGTATTGTTCCTTTGTCCTCCGGATAATACTGATCACATCCGGCTGGAGCCAAGAGGAATCCATCTTTGGAAGTTGAACCCCACCACCGCATCTGTGGGTCTGCGGTTCTCATATCTACTCCATCAGGACACTCTAGCTGAGTGACCGTCAGATCCCAAAAAAGATCTGGTAGCTTAGATGATCCCTTTCTTTGGACTACGTTGAAGATAATGTCAACAGAATCAATGCCTGCTGTTCTGTTGATGGGCACATAGATGTGTTGTGAGTTTTCAACGCCACAGAGCTTAAAGTCACCAATCAAAACAAAGTCATCGATACATTCAGGCACTGTCAGTCCATTCTTTGCACTTGGAAGTTTAGGTTGAGCCAAAGTCATGGAAAAATCTATACGCATCTAAAGAAACAAAATTATTTCAAATTATTGTTGAGAAAAAACTTATCAAAGAAATCAAACCTGGCAGATTTTCTTGCTGTAAGCAGAAATCGTATATTCGCATACATTTGGAGGAGTCAAGGGATTCTCAATTGATATCTTCTTGGATGAGCCAGATTCCCCACAAACTAGTGAAGTAGTCTTTGCGTTACCAAGCTCAACGCTTAGAGCAGCCAGTACAAGAACAGAGATAAGGGACTTCATTTTGAATGAAGTGTGTGGCAAGAACTGAGTGGCGTGAGCTTCAAACAGTGTGGTTTTATCCACAGAAATATAAAAGATGTAATCTATCATCCGAACATGATTGGTTTTTTCTATCTTATCAATACTTATATTTTACTGTCATTTTCGGGTAATTTTTGTTTACAGTTTAATGAGACTAATCTACGGAATAACTGATATTAATTTTCTTTAATGTATACTTTTAATTAAAAGGTATACCTACCTTCCATGTTGATAGAAGAACTTGTTAAAAGGAATGTTCACTATGTTTTTTTTGTAAGATAGTTAAATGTCAACCTTTAAATTGATAAAAATGCTTTGGAAATCCAGGGGGTGTTCTTTATAGAGTACTGTGCATGATGGTAGCTAGAGTTTTGTTACAAAATTCGGGAACGACAATTACGAATCTAGATAAGCTAAAAAAATATGGCAAAATTACGAGTTCAATTTTTATCTAAAATTATTAATTCTTTTCTTGAAAAATATGTAGGTACCTACAAATTGTAGCATATGACATTCTACTCAAAAAAGATTCAGGACTTTGTCTTTTTCTGTACTGTGTCGTTTTCGGTACTCTATCATTTTCGGTACTTTGTCGTTTTTCGGTACTTTGTCGTTTTTCGGTACTTTGTCATTTTCGGTACTTTTTCATTTTTTGGTACTTTGTCGTTTTCAGTACTTTGACATTTTCGGTACTTTGTCGTTTTCGGTACTTTGTCGTTTTCGGTACTTTGTCTTTTTTCGATACTTTGTCGTTTTTCGGTACTTTGTCATTTTTCGGTAATTTGTCGTTTTTTTATACTTTTTCGTTTTTCGGTACTTTGTCGTTTTCGGTACTTTGTCTTTTTTCGGTACTTTGTCGTTTTCGGTACTTTGTCGTTTTTCGGTACTTTGTCGTTTTTCGGTACTTTGTCGTTTTCGGTACTTTGTCTTTTTTCGGTACTTTGTCGTTTTCGGTACTTTGTCGTTTTTCGGTACTTTGTCGTTTTTCGGTACTTTGTCGTTTTCGGTACTTTGTCTTTTTTCGGTACTTTGTCGTTTTCGGTACTTTGTCATTTTTCGGTAATTTGTCGTTTTTCGGTACTTTGTCGTTTTTCGGTACTTTGTTGTTTTTCGGTACTTTGTCGTTTTTCGGTACTTTGTCGTTTTTCGGTACTTTGTCGTTTTTCGGTACACTGTCGTTTTTCGGTACTTTATCGTTTTTCTGTACATTGTCGTTTTTGGTACTTTGTCCTTTTTCGGTACTTTGTCGTTTTCGGTACTTTGTCGTTTTCGGTATTCTATCATTTTCGGTACTTTGTCGTTTTCGGTACTTTGCCGTTTTCGGTACTTGGTTCGTTTTGGTACTTTGTCTTTTTCGGTGATTTGTCGTTTTCCGTACTTTTTCTTTTTCGATACTTTGTCTTTTTCGGTACTTTGTCGTTTTCTGTACTTTGTCGTTTTCGGTACTCTATCATTTTCGGTACTTTGTCATTTTCGGTACTTTGCCGTTTTCGGTACTTGGTTCGTTTTGGTACTTTGTCGTTTTCGGTACTTAGTCGTTTTCGGTACTCTGTCGTTTTTTTATACTTTTTCGTTTTTCGGTACTTTGTCGTTTTTCGGTACTTTGTATTTTCGGTACTTTTTCGTTTTTTGGTACTTTGTCGTTTTTCGGTACTTTGTCGTTTTCGGTACTTTGTCTTTTTTCGGTACTTTGTCGTTTTCGGTACTTTGTCATTTTTCGGTAATTTGTCGTTTTTCGGTACTTTGTCGTTTTTCGGTACTTTGTCGTTTTCGGTACTTTGTCTTTTTTCGGTACTTTGTCGTTTTTCGGTACTTTGTCATTTTTCGGTAATTTGTCGTTTTTTTATACTTTTTCGTTTTTCGGTACTTTGTCGTTTTCGGTACTTTGTCGTTTTCGGTACTTTGTCGTTTTTCGGTACTTTGTCGTTTTTCGGTACTTTGTCGTTTTCGGTACTTTGTCTTTTTTCGGTACTTTGTCGTTTTCGGTACTTTGTCATTTTTCGGTAATTTGTCGTTTTTCGGTACTTTGTCGTTTTTCGGTACTTTGTTGTTTTTCGGTACTTTGTCGTTTTTCGGTACTTTGTCGTTTTTCGGTACTTTGTCGTTTTTCGGTACACTGTCGTTTTTCGGTACTTTGTCGTTTTTCGGTACTTTGTCGTTTTTCGGTACTTTGTCATTTTCGGTACTTTTTCATTTTTTGGTACTTTGTCGTTTTCAGTACTTTGACATTTTCGGTACTTTGTCGTTTTCGGTACTTTGCCGTTTTCGGTACTTTGTTCGTTTTGGTACTTTGTCATTTTCGGTACTTTGTCGTTTTTCGGTACTTTGTCATTTTCGGTACTTTTTCGTTTTTCGGTACTTTGTCGTTTTTCGGTACACTGTCGTTTTTCGGTACTTTGTCGTTTTTCGGTACATTGTCGTTTTTGGTACTTTGTCGTTTTTCGGTACCTTGTCGTTTTTCGGTACTTTGTCGTTTTTCGGTACTTTGTCATTTCCGGTACACTGTCATTTTTCGGTACTTTGTCGTTTTTCGGTACTTTGTCGTTTTTCGGTACTTTGTTGTTTTTCGGTACTTTGTCGTTTTTCGGTACTTTGTCGTTTTTCGGTACTTTGTCGTTTTTCGGTACATTGTCGTTTTTCGGTACTTTGTCGTTTTCCGGTACTTTGTCTTTTTTCGGTACTTTGTCGTTTTCGGTTCTTTGCCGTTTTCGGTACTTCGTCGTTTTTCGGTACTTTGTCGTTTTTCGGTACTTTGTCGTTTTCGGTACTTTGTCGTTTTTCGGTACTTTGTCGTTTTTCGGTACACTGTCGTTTTCGGTACTTTGTCGTTTTCGGTACTTTGTCTTTTTTCGGTACTTTGTCGTTTTCGGTACTTTGTCGTTTTTCGGTACTTTGTCGTTTTCGATACTTTGTCGTTTTTCGGTACTTTGTCATTTTTCGGTTTTTTGTCGTTTTTCGGTACTTTGTCGTTTTCGGTCTTTGTCTTTTTTTGGTACTTTGTCGTTTTTCGGTACACTGTCGTTTTCAGTACTTTGTCGTTTTCGGTACTTTGTCATTTTTCGCTACGTTGTCATTTTTCGGTAATTTGTCGTTTTTCGGTACTTTGTCGTTTTTCGGTACTTTGTTGTTTTTTGGTATCTTGTCGTTTTTCGGTACTTTGTCTTTTTTTCGGTACTTTGTCGTTTTTCGGTACTTTGTCTTTTTTCGGTACTTTGTCGTTTTCGGTAATTTGTCGTTTTTCGGTACCTTTTTGTTTTTCGGTACTTTGTTGTTTTTCGGTACTTTGTCGTTTTTCGGTACTTTGTCTTTTTTCGGTACTTTGTCGTTCTTCGGTACTTTGTCGTTTTTCGGTACTTTGTCGTTTTTCGGTACTTTGTCGTTTTTCGGTACTTTGTCATTTTTCGGTACTTTGTCGTTTTTCGGTACTTTGTCGTTTTTTAGTACTTTGTCATTTTCGGTACTTTTTCATTTTTCAGTACTTTGTCGTTTTTCGGTACACTGTCGTTTTTCGGTACTTTATCGTTTTTCTGTACATTGTCGTTTTTGGTACTTTGTAGTTTTTCGGTACTTTGTCGTTTTCGGTACTTTGTCGTTTTCGGTACTCTATCATTTTCGGTACTTTGTCGTTTTTGGTACTTTGCCGTTTTCGGTACTTGGTTCGTTTTGGTACCTTGTCTTTTTCGGTGATTTGTCGTTTTCCGTACTTTTTCTTTTTCGATACTTTGTCTTTTTCGGTACTTTGTCGTTTTCTGTACTTTGTCGTTTTCGGTACTCTATCATTTTCGGTACTTTGTCATTTTCGGTACTTTGCCGTTTTCGGTACTTGGTTCGTTTTGGTACTTTGTCGTTTTCGGTACTTAGTCGTTTTCGGTACTCTGTCGTTTTTTTATACTTTTTCGTTTTTCGGTACTTTGTCGTTTTTCGGTACTTTGTCTTTTTTCGGTACTTTGTCGTTTTCGGTACTTTGTCGTTTTTCGGTACTTTGTCGTTTTCGGTACTTTGTCGTTTTTCGGTACTTTGTCGTTTTTCGGTATATTATCATTTTCGGTACTTTTTCGTTTTTCGGTACTTTGTTGTTTTTCGGTACTTTGTCGTTTTTCGGTACTTTTTCGTTTTTCGGTACTTTGTCGTTTTTCGGTACTTTGTCGTTTTTCGGTACTTTGTCGTTTTTCGGTACATTGTCATTTTCGGTACTTTTTCGTTTTTCGGTACTTTGTCGTTTTTCGGTACTTTGTCATTTTTGGTACTTTTTCGTTTTTTGGTACTTCGTCGTTTTCAGTACTTTGACATTTTCGGTACTTTGTCGTTTTCGGTACTTTGCCGTTTTCGGTACTTTGTTCGTTTTGGTACTTTGTCATTTTCGGTACTTTATCGTTTTTCGGTACTTTGTCGTTTTTCGGTACTTTGTCATTTTTGGTACTTTGTCGTTTTTCGGTACTTTGTCTTTTTTCGGTACTTTGTCGTTTTTCGGTACTTTGTTGTTTTTCGGTACCTTGTCGTTTTTCGGTACTTTGTTGTTTTTCGGTACCTTGTCGTTTTTCGGTACTTTGTCTTTTTTCGGTACTTTGTCGTTTTTCGGTACTTTGTCGTTTTTCGGTACTTTGTCTTTTTTCGGTACTTTGTCGTTTTTCGGTACTTTGTCGTTTTCGGTACTTTGTCGATTTTCGGTACTTTGTCGTTTTTCGGTATATTATCATTTTCGGTACTTTTTCGTTTTTCGGTACTTTGTTGTTTTTCGGTACTTTGTCGTTTTTCGGTACTTTGTCGTTTTTCGGTACTTTGTCGTTTTTCGGTACTTTGTCGTTTTTCGGTACTTTGTCGTTTTTCGGTACATTGTCATTTTCGGTACTTTTTCGTTTTTCGGTACTTTGTTGTTTTTCGGTACCTTGTCGTTTTTCGGTACTTTGTTGTTTTTCGGTACCTTGTCGTTTTTCGGTACTTTGTCTTTTTTCGGTACTTTGTCGTTTTTCGGTACTTTGTCGTTTTTCGGTACTTTGTCTTTTTTCGGTACTTTGTCGTTTTTCGGTACTTTGTCGTTTTTCGGTACTTTGTCGTTTTTCGGTACTTTGTCGTTTTTCGGTACTTTGTCATTTTTCGGTACTTTGTCGTTTTTCGGTACTTTGTCGTTTTTTAGTCCTTTGTCATTTTCGGTACTTTTCCGTTTTTCGGTACTTTGTCGTTTTTCGGTACATTGTCGTTTTTGGTACTTTGTCGTTTTTCGGTACTTTGTCGTTTTTGGGTACTTTGTCGTTTTCGGTACTCCATTTTCGGTACTTTGTCGTTTTCGGTACTTTGCCGTTTTCGGTACTTGGTTCGTTTTGGTACTTTGTCTTTTTCGGTGATTTGTCGTTTTCCGTACTTTTTCTTTTTCGATACTTTGTCTTTTTCGGTACCTTGTCGTTTTTGGTACTCTGTCGTTTTCGGTACTTTGTCGTTTTCAGTACTTTGACATTTTCGGTACTTTGTCGTTTTCTGTATTTTGTCGTTTTCGGTACTCTATCATTTTCAGTACTTTGTCGTTTTTCGGTATTTGGTTGTTTTTCGGTACTTTGTCGTTTTTCGATACTTTTTCGTTTTTCGGTACTTTGTTGTTTTTCGGTTCTTTGTCGTTTTCGGTACTTTGTCTTTTTCGATACTTTGTCTTTTTCGGTACCTTGTCGTTTTTGGTACTCTGTCGTTTTTGGTACTTTGTCGTTTTCAGTACTTTGACATTTTCGGTACTTTGTCGTTTTCTGTACTTTGTCGTTTTCGGTACTCTATCATTTTCGGTACTTTGTCGTTTTCGGTACTTTGCCGTTTTCGCTACTTGGTTCGTTTTGGTACTTTGTCGTTTTCGGTACTTTGTCGCTTTCGGTACTCTGTCGTTTTTTTTACTTTTTCGTTTTCGGTACTTTGTCGTTTTTCGCTACTTTGACGTTTTCGGTACTGTGTCTTTTTCGGTACATTGTCTTTTTTTGTACTTTGTCGGTTTTTCGGTTCCTTGGGTGTGTTGGTACCTACTAAGAAATGAGACTTTGTAATGAAAATATGTTGTTCGTTATTATTTTTATTTGAAAAATGAATCCATCATGAATATCAAATCATCGTCAAAAATATAACAAATTATTGGAAATTGCTAAGAAAAATTGGGTACTGTGTGAAAAATTTTTCTTAGGAAGTGATTAGAATTAAGAAATAGTAGTATAAAATAGAAAATAGATCGCCAAATTCTTGAATTTTTTCTCCTGAAAACACAATTATCCAAGATATTTTGACTATCTATGAGTTTGCTTTTTTGACAACGGCAAGAGTGCCCCAAAGTTTTCACATATCCCTCTTTCAGATGTGAAAAAATCAGTCTTTATACGCATTTCATTCCACGAAAAAAGCCTGTTTTATATAATTATCCATTAAAGAACAATATGAACCAAGGCTTTCTCTAAGTTTGGCTAATAGCGAATCAATAATTTGCATCTTTTATACAAAGTCATTATGGAGAATTGCCATAAAATTAGAAAAATTCATAAAAAAATGTCGAAGAGCTAATAAATTCACCTTGCATTCAGCCTTAAAGGTGGTACATAGAAACATACCTAAGCCCCTTGAATTATATCAAAAGTGCTTATTCTTATGATGGAGAAAGTTGTTAAATCATTTTTGTAGGACATTTTCTAAGGTAGAAACAAGACTTTGACTTTTTTCGTTACTGCTCGGGAGATATTCATTAAAAGCCGTTTGGGAGGGGGCCTTTGACCTCCATAAAATTGTTAGCAGCTCGTCGATTGGGACTTTTTCGGTTTTCCATGAAGAAGCTTTTATACCAAAATTCAGCTTTCCGCCATTTATTCCGAAGCAAAAAGTTTTGCAAATACTTTTGAAGCACTTTTTCTGCAAACATTTTGACTATTCTTTGGTTTCTCGGTAAACAACTCCTTTTCAGTTGATGAATTTCTAAAACCCGAGAAGATACAATGTAGCCAACACAATAGCTTTTTTAGTCATTTCTGTCAATTAAACCGTGCAAACTATTTTCTTCAATAAAAATGTATCTCTCATACTTTGCTGCTTTTTTTTTCTAATAATTTATTTTCTTAAACAATTTTAAGCAATATTAAAAGTTATTTTGAATCCCAAGTCTTGAGGTGAAGAATACTGATCACTATTGAAATAAATCACAAAAGGTCCTGCAGCACCATCTGTAGAACATAAACTATTAAGAAAAAAATATTTAATTAAATTCCTTAAACTTACATATAGCTTTAGTTCCCTTTGTTGTAGTCCCACAGAAATAGGTTGGCTGCAAAGCACCCAGAGTCGAAGTCACAACAGCGCCTGGAATCAATAAATAGTCATCAGATCTTCCAGTTGTTGGAATAAGCGAATGACAATCGGTATCATAACCATTATTAGTTCCTTCATTAGGAAGTCCAAAATCTGTAAACGTGAATCTAGTAGAAGAAGAAGAAGTAGTTCTTAGTTTTGTGAAAGATTCATCTTAAATAAAAAAATACACACTCACTCAATTGCAGAATCCCCAACTTGTCGTTGGAAACAGATGGCATAGTTCAAATTGCTCATATACGGCCCAGCACCACCATTATAGTTGAAAGACTCAAAAGTGCCAGTTCTTTCTGTGAAATATTGTGCACATCCTCGAGGAGCCAACATAGGCAGATCGTTGCTTTGGGAAGAAAATATATTCCTCAAATCCTGAAACCCTGCATTCTTTGCAAATGGAAGAAGTCCTTTACGAGTAGAAGCTGTTGGACATTCTAGCTGTGTCACAATAAGTCGCCATCGAGAAATGGGATCACGGCTAGGCAGGTTGAAGATTATATTCACGTTAGCATCAGTTCCACCAGACACATCGAATGGAACATACAAATGTTGGCCATCGTTGTTCCCACAGAGTGTTATATCGTTAATTTCAAGACGATCATTGCATTCAACACTGTCTCCAGCGGTTGCTCCAGTTGATACCGCTTGAGGCTGCTGCAAACGGAATTCTTCCATTTCGATCTTAATTTGGCAGACATTCGGGCTGTATGGCTCAAAGACATAGGTGCACTTGGAAGGGATAGTCGCTGGAGTCTGAATGAGAGTTCTCTTCAATTTTGAAGTCTTTCCACATTGAATATTGGCTGTGGAAAAAAGAAGCTTAGAACCAAGAGGTTTTGATATTGAAACAAAATTAATTGACACACTTTCACAACAGACTCCATAAGTTCCACAAAATCCCGATACCGTTCCACCATTACGCATGCAGTTAAAGCGAGTCATGCAGCTTCCTGTGTGTCCCGTTTGGGTTTCACAATTGTTAAGATTCAGTGATGATGGCTTTTTGATGAAACGGTCCCTCAGTCTTTTTCCAGTTCGATTAGTTTGCTCTAAATTATCAAGGCCACCAAAGGCTTTCGCAGTGTCCAAGACCACCACAGTTACTAAAAGAACAGTGAGCTGATTGATCCAAGCCATCATATCCACAAAACTCGATAGGTTATCCAGAACTAATTGCTGACGTGAGGTTGTGCCAACTTTTATAGACACTCAAGACTGAGTTTGGTTGATATTTCTTAGGGTTCAATGCACAGCTCAGATGGACTAAAACAATATTGATTCTGATGAAAATTCTAAGTTGAACCGTTTGACTGTATATTTCTTTGAATTTTGTCAATATTTGTCCAAAGATTTCTTGGCCTGTTTAACTTCAAAGTTCAAATGAATTTGATTTCGTCGTATTTGAAAAAAAAGTCTTCAAAAGAACAAAAATAAAATGTTGAAATCAATATCTATCGCTGATAGTGGGTGAGTGATGATAAAGCACAGAAATTAATCCTCCCTCCGCACCTACAGCATTAAAGTATAGTTCTCTGTCGAAATTCTTCAAAAAAAAAAAACACTATCATCAAATTTATCTGAAGATGTGACTCGTTACCGCTGTACTAAACCAAGAACCAAAAGTAAGTACATACATAGGTACAAAGTGCTAATTGAAGTACACAACTTTTGGGGCGGATTTTTTAATGTAAAGATTGGTATGGAGATGGTAATAGATACAGAATTGTTCCAACATTAGTTTAACTGAACCGCACAGTGGTTAATGGTTTGTTTACACTTCTTCAGCTGCGATGGGAGACAAAAACGACACAACTCTTTATAGTGCTTTATGTTGAAGGCGGTTGTTGTTGGCTGATGGCATGTAACCTACCTTCCTTCCTATATTGTTTGCTCTG
Source organism: Dasysyrphus tricinctus (assembly GCA_963921185.1). Taxonomy (NCBI): domain Eukaryota; kingdom Metazoa; phylum Arthropoda; class Insecta; order Diptera; family Syrphidae; genus Dasysyrphus; species Dasysyrphus tricinctus. The sequence goes on along the minus strand of OY992531.1, from coordinate 23,928,267 downwards.
GCATTAGCGATGTTTGGCTTTTTACTTTTCTTTCGATTTGGGCGTTCTTAGCGGTAGATAATGGTTGAATTTTAAGGTGGAATTTTAATTTGGCGTTTGACATCTTCTGTGAAGATGCCTATTCTATAGTGGTGCTATGCTTCATAATATGGAATGGTGGTAATTGAGATGTCTTTATAATGCTGATGGCTTTATTTCGGGTTTAATGTGGAAGGAAGAGGTGTTGGCAGGCTTTGAGCACAACTTTAAGCTACTGTTTCTGGGAAGATTAAGGTGTGAAATGAAAATAATTGACAAAGTAGAAATAAATTGTCATGTAAATGCTACTTTTGACAAAGACAATATCTTCGAGCTCGAAATTATAATTAAACATTAAGTTATTGGTAAAATTATAGGATTGGTCCATTGGTTGATATTTTGGATCTGGACTTTTTGGAACCTCATTTATGGGAAAAAAGAGGTCGTCTAATTGGTCAGAAAAGGTAAAATATTCCTAAAAATTGGTCAGCCCTAGATAACTTTTTTAATCAAGGCTTAAGGTTTCTTAAGGTCACGCAAGGTCACGTGCGATTTTTGGACTTCATTTGTGGCCACTCGGTAATATTTCTAAATTTATACAAAGGGTCAGCTAGTTTTAGTAATTGGCCAGCCATAATTGTTTTTTTTATTTTTAATTTTTGCTTAAGGTCATAGCGATTTTTGGCACCTAATTTATGGGAAATTTGAAACTTGTTTGTAAAATTACCCAAATGAAGTGCCAAAAATGTTCGTGGCCTTGAGAAAAAATATTTTAGAAATCCGAAATAAGAATCTATTACTGACCAATTACTGAAACTAGCTAACCTTTTATAAATCTTGAGATCTTTCAGATGGTATACGTTTTTATGCTAATTTCCCACGAATGAGCTGCCAAGAATTGAACGTGACCTTGAGATACTTTAAACCTTGATTAAAAGTTATCTTGGGCTGACAAGTTTCAAAGACCTGACCAATTACTCATCAATTATATGGCTTTTTTCAAATTTCGCATATATGAGGTGCTAACGGTTCATCAGAGCCTGGTATTTTAGATAAATTAAAGAATTTGATAATATTATTGTAATATTAAATTTAATTTAGCGGTTTTACAACAACAAAAAAAAACCCTCGATACTAGTTTCAAAAAAATCGAAGATGTTGTAGTTGAATGACAAGACTTGGCTCTCCAACGTAACCATTTCTCTTTGGTCCCGATTGGACACAGTCCTACTGAACTGAAGGAGTCACCTATCTACAGTTCTACGGCTGAAGTGGTAGATTAGTAGAATCACAGCTCGATCCTGGATCCACCCTCGACTGTATAAATAGATAAACATATGTATCGGGCGGAATAAAGCCGTTCAGCCGTACATTATCGTAGTATTCGTTATATCAAGCTGTTGATTGAACACATTGCTCTTGTATTGTGAAATCGAAAAAATATCAGCATGAAATTATCTATTTTATGTTGGTGCCCTTGTATAGAACCAGGTTGGAATAAAAAATAGCCTTATATTGTGAGTTTCAAATTTCGCGCGAAGTGAGTACCTAATCACCAAAACGGGAATTTTCGATTTTCGGGTGAAACAATAGGTGAAAAGTGAAATGTCAATTTTTCCTGCTGTTCACGCGAAAATTACATTAAGGCTGAATGTTTGTACTCTGACTCTTGTTTTTTGTGTAATCTAAGGCAGCGTGTCTAAGACACTGCCTCTCAAACACCCGAATCTTTTCCATTTCAGATGTGGCAACGTTAAACCAAACCGAGCACCCATAAGCAATCATCAGCTGATGGATGAGAGTCATGTAGTAAATAACCTTCACCCTATTGTCAAGCCGGCTGCTATCAAACAGCCGTTTCATCAGGGCAAAAGCTCCCCTAGCCCTGGTCAGAGCAGCATTTTATATATCTGTCGAAATACAAATACTGATCCATGCAGATGTCACGAAGTTCTTCACTGACTACGATCACCAGCTTGCACCAGTTCTTTCTCTTATCCCTTGGGGCTCCACTTAACGGAGTCCTAAAAGAGATTGTTTTGGATTTCTGAAAGTTGATTTTCAACTTCAAGTCATCTCAATATCGCCGAATCTTATCGCTGCAAAAGATTTGTGTTGACCTCGACTTTTGGAGCTATTTTGTACACAATTGAGAGAACACAATTGCCTTAGTTATGCTACGTTTCCACCAAAGGTTTATTTTAATTTAGATAAAAAAAAGATTAAGTTTGACAGCACCTTCAAAATGCAAATGGTGTTTCAGTTCTTATGAAGTGCGAGTGAGATGGAATGTTTGATTCGTGTCAAACAATGAAGCACTGAATAGAGTCTTGAAAGAATCATTCAACACCACATAAGAATAGATTAGTTCGATTTGTAAAACTATTTTTCCTAGGAAGACTTAACAAGATTCATTTCTAATCTTCAAGATTTACGAAATAAATTTGTATAGTAAGTCTTCGAGATTTGAAGGAAATTTGAGGTAAATCTTATTAAATCTCAGATTAGTGCTCGGTGGAAATGTAGTTATAGACTACTTATCAGATCGCTGGTGTAAATACTGAATAGAATCGACGATTTGACCACTTCCCGCTTAAGACCATTTTTAATATTAAAGGTTCTGCAGAAGTCACATTGCAACTTTTACACTTCAAACTTTCTATTATTGAGCTTATCATAAAGCATGTACAATAGTGGTTTAATAATGTCTTGTTTGGTCAGCTTAAGATAAAGACCCTCTAACCATAGGGTGTCGAGAGCCTACTTATAATTAAGAAGACAGGCAACCGGTACACTGCTTTTTAGATTCATTTCATTGGATATCAGAAACGAGCTTAGACACAGCACGAGTGTGATGAGCCTTAAAACCGAACAGACTACCGTTATGACACTTTTGTTCTCTGCTCACTTATAAGCAGATAACTTTATCGAATACCCTGCTGATACTTAGAAGATCTATCGACCAAAGATTCTTTTTTTTCGGGGGAGGATGCACCACAACTTTCTTGCACCGCACTCGATATTATGCATTATTCAGAGCGTTGCTAAACAGTGTGGTATAAATGTCTGCTACTTCTTGTGGTAAATGTCGAAGTACAACGTGGGATACACCCACCATTGACTCCTGCTGAATTCTTCTTCTTAAATGAATTGAAGATGAGCAGAAGCTCCACCTTTCTTAACTGGGCTCATTTTGCTCGGTGATAATGGTGTTTAACAGATGTAGAAGTAGAAGTGGTGAAGCAAGGCTCTGCGTTCCAGGTTATGGTTCGGGCGAATGCACGCATTCACTCTATACACTTGCTGGAAAGCAGTGCCTCCACTTTCTCCTGCGGATCTTTGACAATAAAGAGGTCATCGTCCAAGACGGCACGCGTCCTCTGGATCAATTCCTGTTGTCAGAAGTTTCTACGTCTCTGTGCTCTGTCGTTCTCTGAAGCCTTAGACACGGAAGGTTGTTTTGATCATTTCTTCTAAATAGTAACTTGTTAAATTGTGGGGACATACTCATGTTGCTAGAATTTACGACCCGAACTTTGTTGTCGCAGTGCAAATTAATTGACAACCGAAAGTTTGTCCCGGTGCATAGGCCACATTATAGCTTCTCCTGCTGGAGAGGGATATATTATGTATACGATACACGTCTCTAGCAGCCGAAGTCTGCACAGATCACTATTTTGAATGACTTAATGATTAAAGGCTTTTCGTATGAAGATTGCGACGCTTTCCCTTTGAGTGGAGTTGGGCCAATCTCTTCTTACAATATCAGCCATTAACACATTAGGTCTTCCAAGAAATGTAATAGATACGCTCTACATTCGGTTTTAATCAGTGAATTAATATTCACAGAAAGGATTCTAAGAAGCCTCTCCGGCAGCGCGCCTTTAATATCTAAGTTGCTTTAAGGTAGGCAAAACAGAATAGAGATATTCCCTGATCTATAGATTTGAAGTCCTGAAAACTGGCCTTTAATTGCCAGCAACACATTTCTGATTTCGGCCTAAGTGTCCAGAGCCTTGGGCACGAGGGCCAGTTGAGATACCTTTGCTGAAGGCCTTACCATGCTTTCCTTACCTGCCGCCATTTTGACGTAGGAAATTTGAGGATTGATGGCCGTTGTTGTAGGAGCACGCGTTGGTGGCCGTTTCTCTAGTGCGTTTCTCTCAGCCACTTTGTTAATTCTTATTTGCTGAAAAACTGAGCAGCCCCGATAACTTGCAGGGTGCCACTCCTTTCCACAAAGTGCACATCTAAGCTTGGTAATGTCATCAGTCTGTTCTTCACTGAGTTTACACTCACCCTCAATGAGGGTTTCACCGCACATTACGCAGCGTGACTGCCTTTTGCAGTTTGCTGCAGCGCAGTGTGGCCAAACCTTTGGTAGCGTATGCATTGAGGCATGTCACCGCGTCTTTTTAATTTTTTCCATGAAACAACCTGGTAGTTTAGGACAGAGGGGTATCCAGTTTCCTACTGGGTGAGAGTTAAACCAAGAAAAACGGCAAAGACCTCTTTCTCTCGTCTGAATCCGACTGTAGCGAATGGCTTGAAAGACAGTAATACCTCATATCATAATGGTTAGTGCATAGGACTGTCATGTAAAGGGTCTGGGATCGATTCTCATCCACTACCACCTAAAAACAAAAATGTTTATTTGGCAAAAATTGTAGGTCCTCTCAATTCCTGCCAATGACATGCACACGGGAATGGTTGATAATTGTAAGTCACTAGGCTCATGACGCATTACTGAGCTTTGACCCCCTATCACCTAAAGACGAAACGACTTATATACATAAGTCCTTAATAGTTGATTTTATCGAAAATTTAACTGTCTACAAGGGTTTTGTTGGAAATTTTTACTTTTGGAATAAAATCCGAATCCATTTTCAAAATGTTGGTAGGTCCTTTTCTTAAACGCACACCGAAAATTTCAAAAACTCATTTTTGTATGAAGTGCGTATTCACATTGCCATTTTCCCATTTTCGTACCTTTTTATTTTTCACTTAAAAAAAATTACTCTTATCGAATTTAGAGATCTTTACTTCTCAGAGAATGCAAAGTCCTTTAATTAGCACCAGAAGAATATTTAACAATGTTAAAACAAAAGTATTTTCCAAAAGCTCTTTACAAAATTTCAAGTCAAATTTAGGATTTTCAAACATTGCAATGGTGATGCTCCAAATTCCTCTTCCTATCCCCATGACCATGCGTTTACGATGTATTTTACAAAAACCTCTTCACTGTCCGGGTTGTCGTCATCATTCGTCCTTCTATATCTACCAAAAGTTGTTGTAGATTCAAAAAGAACATCATTATCTTCCTCTCTCTTGTACCTACGTATTACTATACCAAAACTATAGAAATGCACTAAGAGTTACTACAACAACAAACAGATGCACGCAACCAGCTGCCTTTGGAGTATAGTTACCTACCACCATGAGCCAGTAAATCACTTTCATAGAACTAATGTAGTGTCAAATGCATTTCCAGAGCAAGCGTATAGAGGAAGGACAGCGACATCGCATCTCGGTATGGTAGTGGCATTGAAGCTCAAAGAGGGAGGTAAAGTGAAGTCAAAGCCTTGTCAGTGATGAAGGGAGGTTGATAACTTGGAATTGGGTGCCCTTGCACCAACTATGTATATATATGCACCACCTTACAACCAGTGCACTTGTCATCGCTCCCTATGAAAACGCTCAACCCCTCCACACCCTCCCCGCATCACTATCACCAACAGCCAAAACGAAATGTGCAAGGAAATCGTATTAAATATGCACACCTTCCTGCAGGGACAACGATTGCGAATTTTGCAGCAGAACGAATAACTGAAACGAGTCGAGTTTGAGAGTCGAGGATCGCCCTTTGCTGCATATCTTGGTTGCACCGGACATTGAAAACTTTCCAAGAGACTCTTCTCCATCTAATCGACCAATACCTAGCTACACATAACCCCCCGAACCAAAAAGTTTCAGCAGTACTGTATCACACTTCAGCACTTTTGTCCTATCCACATGTTATGGTGCATGCCTGCACTCATATATAGATACAGGGGAACTGCTTAGCTTATCCACCCGCCCCAAAAGTCTCTAACCCATTGTGGATGATGATGGGTAAATAATATAAGTTTCCCGTAATGTCTGGCGTATCTGTGTTGACTGTTTGTGGGAATTTTGTGATTAAAATATTTGCATACTTTCTGGTGGAAAAGAGCTTTGAATCCAGACCCGGCTGGGGTCTGGTTCGCCGGAAAATTCCAACAAAATCTGAGCTCACAAAAGTTTCTCACCACTTGCAGTTTTTGAAAGTAGTGTTCCCAATTTATTAAAAAATAGACCCTCTTGGTGCGCATGGACTTACCTTAGTTAACCGTATGTCTCAGGATGCCTTACTTCCCTAACCCTAGAGCTGGAATGTACTGTCAAACGCGTAAAATGACAAATCGTAAAAAATATGCAAACGAAAATTTGATGATTGTAAGCCTTTGGAACTGTCACCCTGCCTTTCCTTTGAATCGATTTCTAGTTCATATTTGTGTCTATCACGAGTCTTTATTAAGGACTTGACGTTATCAAGCTTCTTTTGACTTTACACATTTTTGTTCAAGAATTGTTGACTTTTTTAAAACTTTTCAAGAAAAAATGTCAAATCACACTTACAATAAAGTGGGAACCTTCTATATTAGACTTTCATTGCATTTCGCTCTATATTGCAGCCACAATTTTCAAAAGTTCGGAATGAGGGCTGTTTACCCAGAAATGCACCCCAAAGGGTCGTTATACTTCCAGCGACTAAAGGAAAATGAGAACGCAGAAAAAAATCTTCAAAACAAAAAAAAAACAAACACAGGACGAGAATGAATTCGGTCATCAGAAAGGTCATTGCGATTGCGATTTCTGGTTGAATGGTTGCAGTGCAATGTGAGTTCGGCCAATTTGAGGGAGTCAACAGTGGTTGTCCAGAAATAATGCCTCCCATGGTGATGGCTTTTTTTTGTTTGTTCAACCTGGTTTTTGTGGATCCCTCTGTCACACCAGTTCTACGTACCTACACTTTATACACACACTGTGATTGCGATTGTCACTGCCACTGTCATTAGACTGACTGGTCAGAGGAGAGCTTTCGCTGGGGTAGTAGGTCTTCTGTTGTGTTTGCGTTGCTCGCTTTTGTTCCGAGAACAGAGACTACTATGCGAAGACGAACTGTTTAACATGATGGCAGAGATGTTTGGTTTTGGCCTTTTGTGATGCTCCTATTCTGATGATTGTTTTTGTGAATATGTAGCTCAGTAGTCGTTGTGTTAGATAGGTGAGTATAGCTACTGAGTAATTGCATATTACCAGGATCTTCTTCAATTTTAGTCGTATATAGGGTTCACTTTGATATGAAGAGAGTTAAGCGGTGCATTTTCCTTTTGGCATATCTAAAATTGATGCTTGAGTGTATATTCCTTGTGGTTGTGGTTAATTGAACGAATGAGGGTAACAGGAAAACCGGAAATAGTTTTTTGTTTTCTGTTTTCTTTTGTGGTTTTCCTGGCAACGCAAATTTTACAAATGCACACAGGTTAATGTAGGCTTCGTTTAAATGGTTTTGTTGGTGTGTTGGGGGGGATTTTGAAGGACACTGAAAAGAAATCAGAAACAATTTTTAATAGTACTGCAGTCAGAGTAGGTACATATGTACTTGGTGATGGCTTTTAGTATTTCTATTCTATTCTTCTATATTTCCATGTAAAGTATTTTTTTTGCAATAACAGAATTTAAACGCAAAAACCTGCTTAATATGGATTTCAACATGGTGGACTTGTTCGATTATAATTGAGAAAAAACAGTATATGTCCTGTTCCTACTCTACGACTTAAAATACTACTTATCGCTTAAATATCTGAAATATTTGCACCCCCCCTCCCCCCCCCCCCCCAAAAAAAAAAACATAGCCTACAAAGGAAAAGTTGGCAAAGATTTTGACCGTGTGTCTTCCTTCAAACATAATAAAATTCTACGCAATAAATACTCGTAGAAGGGGTGAATTACACAAAAAGGAAATACGTGTTAGTTTTCTGCGTTAATGCGTTTTTCTTATTTCCTTTTTATTTTTCCGGGATATATACATTTATATACATTCATATGTATGTATATATGTAATCTATTCTCCCCTCTTTGAAATATTATCAGATTACAACATCGCATACATTTGTGTGAGTTTTTTCCTTCATTGATTCGAAATGATGGACCAACTCTAAGATGTTTAAAATGAAATTATTTTGTTGCGATAGTTAATAAATACACAAACAAAACAAAAAATGATCAACTCGTACCATTCTACCAATTTTCATCGTTCTACAGCAATCGGAAGTGCTCCATATAATTTATAAGCATTTAAGAAAGTGGGTGGATACCACGCCCCCTGAATAGAAAACAGCAGATTTTAATTTTTTCCTTATTGTATGCACAACAAGGCCTACCGTTGTGCGAAATCTCAAATTTCTCCGTGCAGGGAAGTGTTCCATAATTTTGATTATCTGTCAGTGAGTCAGCCAGTCAGTCAGTCATTCAGCCAGTTACGGTTTTTGTGATTTTTGAAGTCCTCCTATATCTCGGGAGTTAAAAACGCTAAGGAGTTGAAAATTGATGATAAGTTCAGCAAATACTACGAATTTAAAATTTCTAACTTTATTGGTACAGAAATTAGAGGGGCGTTGAAAATCGCCTGATTTTGTTCCTGTAAAAAGGGTGTAGTGCCGCGAACTTGTTTTCGTTCATTTGAATAGGTACACTAGAGTGGTCGCGGATGGGTCTTAGGCCGGCCATTCACGACATAAAAAACTGCGAAAATTGAATTTTGTGCAGATTTTTTGTGTTGTGAATGGAGTGGCTGTGCTTTTTGTACCTACAGTTAACTGTGTAAAAGTCAAAACAAATTTGATTTTTGCTCAAGTTTTCAAATTTGTGCAGTTATTTTGTGTCGTGAATGTCAAAACTTTACAACCGCACAGTTGAAATATTTTATTTACGGAGTGCACGTTGTTTTTTTTTGTTTTTTTTTTTTTTGTTTATGAAATAATGGTTCATGAACAAATGCGTCGTTGACAATCAAACAGAGGCTAAAAAATTTGAACATGAAACCGAGTAAAAGGGCGAAAACTTGTAGTTTCTTAAATATTCAACGTAATTATATGCGGTAAATTTTGTTTGATTTCTGAAATTATTTTGACTAAAAAATATAATCAAAAGGACATTTTATTTTCGTCCTGTAGTAAAATGTTTTTTGTTTTTAGGCAGTTATGTTTGTCAAAAACAAATAAAGCTCATTTTGAAAATAAGTTTTTTAAATGGTACATTTTTGATTCTCAAATGCTTGTCAAACTCAAAAAAAAAGAAGACAAAGGTTAAGAAAAGAAAAATTTAGTTTTATTAGTATACATTTAAGCTTTTCAACAGCTATAATAAAGGATATTAATAAAATAAATAAATTAAAATTTTTCATTAATAATAAATTAATAATAATTCACATCAATTTTATTTCGTTTTCAGCAGTATACATATGAACATTGGAATAAAAAGTCAAAATTAAGTCAACGACTAAACGCAGCAGTCCTGATTTTCTTTAAGAAAACTCACAGACATCATCTTAATCGATAACTTCCCTGTAAAATTTTAGTTCTTCGATCTCTCTCTATTTTTCCCATCAATGGTGTTTAAGAAGTTTACTGACATCATTGTTTTTAGCTTTTTAAGGAGGAATTCTTGAATGCAATGATCTTAGATCGATTGTATCAACTTTTTTACCCGGGCGCATAATTGACCTTAAAACTCCAACGTCAGATTTGTAGTTCACCTGACTTCTTCTTCTTATATGATGCCGCAAGCTCTTGTTATAACAAACCATTTTTTGGCTTAAGCTAATGTGTGTAAAATGCCTTTTACTAGTTGGTTTCATGTTTCAAGAAGCTGCGCAATACTTCGTTTTTGATTTTTATTTGTGGCCAAAGCGCTAACTGCAACTTCTTGTACTCTTGTTTGACTTTCCCTCTTAATCAGTTGAAATAAATCTTTTTTCTAAAAAGCACTGAGGCAAAATAATAATAAAATATAATTTACCTACAATATCTTCAATTTACCGAAAAAAAAACCGTTCAATAGCACATCACATGAAATTATTTAGCTCCCTTTTGAAAATCAGTTTTATCTATTTGATTTAATTTAGAGAAAAAAAAGAGCCGTTTTGAGACTTAATATAATTTTGTATGAAAGATAGGCCCGTTTTGATTATTAAAAATATAACAAATAGCCTCGTTTTGATCCCAAACTCAAAATTAAAATAATAATAACTTCTTAATTATCTCATTTTGAAACAACAAAATCATCTTATAGCTCTCTTTGATACGCAAATTTTGGTATATCACACTTGTCAACTACACAAATATTCTGGAGCGAGTTTCTCGAATTTTATAGGGAACAGTCGGCTCTCTGGAAAATTAGAGCCCGGAATATAAGCAACAAAATAATTAGTCTAAGAGCGGACAGCAAATTTTGGGAGTACATGTATCGTGATATCGAATACCAAAGTCTGGCAGGTTATGTTTTAGGCCTTTGGTAGAGTTTATAACCTCTTTAATTAATTTTTAAAAATCTGATATGATGCACTGTCATTTTTTCTGAGCATAAACACCACAATCTTGACGGTCCGATTAATATTTAGAACTCAAAATATAACCATTTTACGTGAACCTTATCGTCCCTTTTTTGGATAAGATAAAGTCTCCACAAAAACGCCGATAAGGTTTACCTAAACAGTTAAAACCATGGGTTCTATTTTATCGGATGACCAAGATAAAAGTCTTGAGACTTAGGGAAAATGACAGAACATCATTTTCTATTTTTTGAAAATGAATTGAAGTGTTAATGGCCCTAGTATATAGGAATAGCAAACCAAGCATTTTTTAACCCCCCTGCCCCACCAAAGGTTGAGAATAAAATCTGCCAGAATTTTGTATTCGATATCACTATACATGTAAGTACCTATAATCCCTCATAGTCTGATTTTGGTTGTACATGTACATTAGGGTGTGTCACTTTGGTATGGCGAAAAAAGTACTCTTCCGATATAAAATCTAATACCTGTCAAAAGCTTCATTAGAATCGTAGGAATTAGAATATAATGAACAATGTTTTAAATTAGATGGTGTTTTGGCTCGCTAAACAACAAGGTCCATTTTCGAATACTGTGTTTTCAGTACTTTTTCTGTCTATTGCTTGGATATGGTTATAGTTAATCTGAGCTGATTTAACTAATCTATATACTATATTAATACGCTTGGCAAAATGTATGGAAATTCTTTCAGTACACTTTTCTCCGTTAATACTCAACGCAAAAGCATGAATTAAGTACTGTTGGAAAGGCTTTATCCCACAGATGTGCAGAATCTAAGAATTATTGCCCATGTAGCCGTTAAGTTTGGTAATGATTATTTGAATTTTTTTGAGGTTATTGAATTTTATCTTTTTAAGGGTTATGTTATGTTATTGATTCGGATTTTTGATGAAAAAACGGAAATTCTAATTTTTGTTCTAATATAACTCATATAAAAGAAATACATGTTTTTTTTGTACAGTATACTTCGCTTTAAAAGCTATAAACAAATACCTATTTTTTGTTTTAGTATTTAAAAAAAAATGCTTTGCTTTTATTCTTTTGACTATTGTATGAAACTTTTGACTGTGGGATGAACGACCAAAGCCAGAAGAACTGATAAGGCAACAACCTGAAGAGTGTGAGAAAAGTTTTTAACTGATCTAGTGGCAGTTACAATTTAAATTGGCTTCCGATCCAAATTCCACCACCACCATCCACCAATGTAGGGTATGAATATTTGCTATTTATATTGTCCCAAAATCGAACCGGTTTTACTTCTGTAGGGAGAAATTATTTGTAACGGTCGATAGGTTTGAAATGCTAGCTTACCCATAATGCAAATCTACATGCTTGCAAAAATGACAGGAGGTTTGCAGGGACACAAAATGAATTGGATAGTTTGTGCTTTTACGATGGTGTTTCGAGGGTTATAGCACCTCCCCTTTAGGGATGGTATATTATCCTTTCACAAGTGTCCTTGTGCGAACATCCGGTTCCGTTACAAGAGGGCCACCCAAGGTAGATAAGAAGTAACTACCTACTACCAAAGTACATTACGTTAAAGGTAATATCATTAGCGTTTCAATTTTTGTTCAGTTCTACGCATCTATCAAAATATGTGTTAAAATTTGGTGTTGCGTTTAAATGTCTCACGAATAGCCATTTTTTATTTCTGACAAAAACAATTTTGACAACATGCTCCATACCTTCGATGTTTGCATCTGTGCCCACGCGACACACTTGCACAATGGGGAGAGAGAACTCCAGAGGTAGTTTGAAACCTCTGAACCTCTAAACTAAATGGTCGAGTTTCGACCACAGGGTGGATACTAGATTAAATAATTTTGCTTAAAGTATACAAACAATTAAAAAGAAAAAAATGTAAGGCAGTACAAATTAGAACTTAAAATTCGAAATCACTCAAAATTGAATTTTTAAACAATTTTCAAGTGCGGCAGATATTAATAATTTTTTCTTAAATCAATTTTTACTTATCAAAAAAAAAATGTTATAGGCTAATTTTATGACACTGAAAAAGAAAATGACACTCAAATTATTTTGTAAGGAAACCTTTTCGAAATAACCATATCTAAATAAGCATTAAAAAACGTTCTTTCGCCATAAAATGCGGTTTTGCATTTTTTTTGCAATGATTTTTTTTAAATTTAGCTAGCTAAAATTTTTTAAAAATTTCTTTCAAAAATCCATTTCGATGGTAAATTTTATTCTCTACAAAAAAGGTTTTCAGAACTATCTCGAAATTTTGCTCCGTTTTCAAGTTATATACAGAAAACCAAAAAGGGTGCTTTTGCACCCCCTCTCCAAAATGCACCCTCTCATTTAATAGCTCTACGTGGTTTTCTCATCTTCAATGACCCCTTTCAAGATTGTTACAATAAAATTCCATGAACGTCTTAGTTCCTTATTGCCCTGTTTTTTTAAGACATAATGAATAGCCTAAAACAAACGTTTTTGCTGTTCTTTTCAAGCTTTTTTAGCGAGCCAAATCCAATAACTTAAACGAATATTTCAAATGAAGAACTTAATTTTAATACCTATGTAAAGCAGCTTTTTGGAGGTATTAGATGTGAAATAAATAGCACACCCTAATGTACATCCACTCCCAAAATCTGCTGTCGGCTCTTGGTCTCAATTTTTTCACAACCCCCACACAGTTTTTCATCCACTTTAATTCGTTTTTCCGAAATTTAGAGTAAAAAAGAAAAGACTCAGAAATTTCCACGTATTTTTATAAGAAATTTCAAGTTCTTGCCGGCACGTGTTATCGTTAACCGATTTAAAAAAAATTCACAGAATTTTTTTCATCTACCTTGATCACCTTCATAGGGGGGGGAGGGGGGAATGAAAGAAATTCTAAAATTTGAAAAATAAGTGCCACCCAACTAGTATATACATACATGCACTGCACATGTATAAAAGTGGTGGATTAGATAAACGAGATCTGTGATTTTGAACAAATATTAACAAATTCACCTACCTCTGAATATAACACCGAATTAAAGTATATTTTTTATGTCAGAATGTGTTTTCTCTGAGTGTAGGTGTAAAGGTATGAACAAAAAAAAAATCAAATTTGTGTGTTCGTTATTTTTAGCTCTGCCCCAATTTGACCTATTCCCTCGCATAAGACATTTCAAATAGTCATAAAACATCTTTTGCGCCGTTTTATTCTTTTTTATAACAATGCGTCATTTAACACAATAGGCGGGTAAGTTGAATTGAAGACAAGTGCTTATAGAAATCTTGTGATGCGATGTCCTTAATTAAAAACCAAGCACTCTTCCTTATTCCTACTCTTAAGCCACATCAACTTATACACATAATAACACTATACCATACCTACCTACAACTCATAGTCACAGTGATGGAAAAAAAGCAAATTAAATGAAAATTATGTCCTTGTTAAGATATTCCGCACTCTCTCGCTAAGAATGTACGTGCTCCACATAAACGAAATCCTTGTATTATTCTCGAAAATATTAAATTTTCAATTTAGGCATCTAAAATATATTGTGTTTCTGTATGTATGTGTGTGTGTGTGTGTGTGTGTGTGTGTGCCAAACTATGTACTACAAACCGGAGATTAATGCCGCACTACACATTGCCATTGGTGTTGTCCGGAAAGTGGGCACACTTAGCTCAGACATTTACAGGACTTTTACACAGGATGTGTACAGGATTGTCAAGTGGTCCGGAAGCCCATATACACACTATACACAGCCTTTAAAGTGTCATTAGTTACAATTTTTTTGCGCCATTAAACGAGCAATTTGAAAATAGCCCCCCCCCCCTCCATAGGATAACGGGTTGAAGTTCCCACCCCTCTTCAACCACTTATAGCTTCAGTTATATACATTTGTATGTATGTAGTTACGAATGTATAAAAAAAAAATTATTTGACCATTTCATCGTCCTGCGATTGATTTACGTTGCATGCCTTTCACCAATGGCTAATGCCAATATTGCGGATTAAATTTACCATTATCGAATTATAGTCCGAAATCTGTTGGCAGCATTGCGGTTCGAAATTAAAACTCAATTTTCATCATTTCGTTTTGTTGTGCTGCAATCGACGATGAAGGACTAAAAGGACGAACGGTCAGCCGGCGCAACGATCAACAAACGGACCTAAAAGTCTGCCTATTAGCAGTTGGAAACATTGAAAATTTGCATAAATTCAAACGACAAACCAAAACGGTGGCACAAACGCACGCATTTGAAATGAAATGTCACACCAATTGAATTCATTTGGATCTGGTGTCGACAATACACTCGCATGTGTCGAAATATAGTAAATTTTAGTGTATAGTCGGGTGAAGGCTCTGGCGTGGTATATTGCATGGGATGGATGAAGATTGGATTTTATATCTATTTTTTTTTTCTCGATGGTAGCTATACCTTCGTCCTTGTATTTTGGGGTTGCCTAGATTGGTGGTGATGCTTGCAATGGACAAAAGCTGCATCGACATGAATAATTTTTTTGACATCAACTTCTGATATGCATGCTAGAAAGGATACACCGATACAAAACCTAAGTCGAGTGAAAAATCGAAACATTTTTTTTTGTTTAAATTTTTTGTTTTGTTTTTGTCTGGAGTATGGCCGTTGATGAATTTCGTTTCCCATGATGCTGTCAACATTGAGTATCCGTATGTGGATTGGGATATTTTATTATTCCAGTTATGTGAGGCGCATAGGTGTGAGAATTGCTTTTTCATAATTGGAGGAAATTTGACAAAAAATGACAGAAGGATGATATTTTATTTCGCTGTACCTGTGTAGAGATTTATTTATAAAATAAAGTATTTTTTCGTTGATTCGCTTAGATTTAGGGAATCTGGTTTCAAATAGCTATCTGATTAATTTATTGATTACGATATTTTTTTTTTGTATTCTAAGTTCTAGATGCGCTTAAATAGTAATACAAATATGTATTTAGCAAATCGCACACCAAATGCTGTTTTCTTTCAAACGAACTTCAAGAAATCATTATTCTATTTTTTCCAAAAACAGTTTGGGGTAGTTTTTGAGATTTTCAAATTCCTTTTCAAACTCTATAATTTTTCACAGAATTACTTCAGAAAATTTTCTGTTATTTCCAAAACCCTTTTTTGGACAAATTTCTCCCGCTACCACAAATAGTTATGATCTTTAGGTTCTAGTTATCATTCTAAATAACTGCATCAACAACAATTGCTTTTCCCAGAAGAAAGATTCTTGGAACATTTTCAGCAACTAATAAACCGATAGGTTTGATCGCCAGCACAAATGTCTCTTAGGTATAAAACTTTTCCTTTGAACTTATCAAAACTATTTTCTTTCTTTTAAGATTTTCTTCGTGCAAATGAGGAACTAACTGTTAACAAACAAAACAATGAAGAGTATCAGAGCTGGAGCTGCCCAAAGATCAGGAACTTTGAACCACTTCATACGTAAAATGTTAATGTCATCATGAATAACAACCGCAAACTGTTTTAATTTTACAACTAAGGAGGCATTCGAATTATCTCATCCAAATTGGAACTCGTCTGCTTAAGAAAACTAACGTGTCCGAAGTGGTAAGCTGCAAACCGCAGCCGCAAAGCAATTGCCAGTCCATTGTTTTGTATGACATTCCATGACAGCAATGGTTTTATTTTGGAACGAAACTGTAAACCAAGCATGCAAACAATTAATTTTGCATTTCACCTCCATTATTTTTGGCATGCGAGAATATTTGCAAATATTTTTTTTTTTGCGCAAGGGACCTGTAAACTAGGCTTACACCTAAGGTCACGCTACAGTCCGGGGTGGACCAGCGCTTCAACTTCCAGCCGGCTCGGTTTCTAGCTAGCTGTCTCCATTTTCGCACACCAAGTTGGTTGAGGTCCTCTTCCACTTGCGTGCGCCATCTTTTACGCTATCTACCTATATTCCACTGTCCCACGGGGTTGGATTCAAAGACTTTCCGGTCGGAGCATTGGTGTTTATTCGATCGAGGTGACCAAGCCATCTCAGTCACTTTTGTGGTTAGGTCGGTGTCGCTGTACAGTTTAATTGCTCAAGAGAGGGCTTTGCTTCTCCATTGCCTTCTTAGCCCAAAGAAACTGCGATTGGCAAGAGTAATTCTTCGTTTGATCTCAGCACTGGTATCGTTCGCTGAGTTTATAGCGGATCCTAGGTAGACAAAGTCTCTGACCACCTCAGAATTATAGCTGTCTTATAGTGACGTTCTGTCCTAGACGTCAGTGTTGGGTGTCCTTTCTTGTTTACAGCATATATTTCGTTTTTCTTTCATAAACCGTTAACCCCATCTTCTAGGCTTCCTTCTCAATACTCACGAAAGCACCACTCAAATTTCGCTTTGTTCGTCTGATTATGTCAATGTCGTCATCGTAAGCGGGTAATTAGACGGACTTTTGAAAGATTGTGCCTCTAGTGGTAATGTGAGAGTCTTGCACTATTCTTTCCAGAACGATGTTGAAGAAGTCGCATGACAGCGCGTCGCCTTGCCTAAAGTATTTTTTGACATCAAAGGTGGCGGTGAGGTCTTTTCCTATCTTGATGGAGCAGCGTGCATTCTCCATCGTCATTCTGCATAAACGGACGAGTTTAGCAAGGATGCCAAAACTAGACTTTGTTCTATATATGTAGCTCGCCTCTTAAGACGCTGTCATTCGCGGCCTTAAAATCGATGAAAAGGTGGTGGGTCCTGGGTTTTTTTCAAGATCTACCGTAGTGCGAATATTTGGTCGATGGTGGACTTCCCTGGCCTAAAGCCACACTAATATCGACCTATCAGGTTGTTGACAAATGGCTTCAGTCGTTCACAAAGTACCGCAGAGAAGGTCTCGTAGGTGATATTAAGAAGACTTATGCCTCTGTAGTTAGTGCAGTCCAGAGGTTCGGCTTTCTTGAGGATTGGAGAAACAATGTTGAGGTTCCATTCATCGGGCATTTGCTTTCCTCCGACCATATTTTGCAGATGAGCGGGTGCATACTAACCTAACTGCTTTATTGGCCTTAAGTTAAGATATAGCTATCTTTACTTCATCGAGATTGCGTGGACGGAATTGTTGGCCTACGTCATCCAGGTTGAATGGTGCAATCTGCATGGTAGCGGAATTCGGTTCGTCATCGCCGTTAAAAAATTTGCAGAAATGATTTTTCCATATCCTCAGCACCGACTGCGATTCTACTACGATGTTCCCCTGATCATCCTTGCAGGCTTCGTGCCAGGCCTTGTAACCCTGTGAGGTTCTCTTTACCTTTTGGTTAAACTTCCAAACTTCATTCCTGCAATGGAATTCCTCTAATTCCATGATTGCACGCTTCTCATGCTCTTTCGTTTTTCTTCTTAGAAGCTTGTGTCCCTCTCTCCTCTTCTGCTTGTAGAGCTCGCGAGCAGCTCTCGTCCTTCTATGCAGTTCCACTTTGTATGCCTGTTGTTTGGCTGCGTGTACTTGCCGGCATTCTTCGTCGAACCAGGGGTTTCGCTGTGGTGGTCCTGCAAGGCAAGTCAGAGGCGGCATCTCTGATGGCTTCCTGGCAGTTTTTCCAGGTTCTTGATATTTGCAGTTGGCGACAAAGGACTCTTTAAAGGGCGGGAGAGACTCGATCGGAAAAGGACCTGGCGACTTCTTGCGACTGTAGCAGCCCAACGTCGAACTTCCTCATAGTATTTCCCTGTTTTGGCTTAGGTCTGGATATCGTAGCATTACCTTGGCTACAACGAGGTAGTGGTCCAAGTCAACGTTGGCTCCTCAGAACGTTCGGGCATCCTTGATGCTGGATGAGTACCTTGCGTCGATTGCAATGCGGTCAGTCTGGTTGGTGGTTGATTGACCAGGAATTCGCCATGTCCCATTGAGTACTTATATCGAGATGCGGGAACTGCGTACTAGCTACCACAACGTTTCGCCCCACAGCAAAGTCGATTAACCTAAATCCGTTATAAGAGGTGGTGTCGTGTAGGCAGTATGCTCTGATTGTGCCACCAAAGACGTCTTCTCTTCCTAGTTCGGCATTTAAATCATCCAAGACAATTTTAATGTTATATTTAGGGCATTGCTCATATGTCTTGTCCAGGAGCTCGTAGAACTCGTCCTTGGTGTCATCATTTTTCTCCTCTGCGCGGGTATGCGCACATATGAGACTGATGTTGGCGAACTTAGCCTTGATGCGAATTGTCGTGAGGTATTCGTTCCGTAGTTGAAACTCAAGACTTCTTGCCTAAGTCTGCCTCCAACAACAAATCTACATCCAAGAGACGCTGCCTTTGTGGTCGGTAACAGTCACCGTAGTCTTTCAGAATTCTTTTGCCCGGCCCATCCCATCGCACTTCTTAGGTAGCGGTGATGTCTGCTTTGTAGCAGTCTAGGGCCTCCGCTCCGTTAAATGTTCGGCTGCACGTGGTATATAGAGAGACAGAACATTCCACGTGCAGATCCGAAGTTCGTTGCCCTTATTTCGTTTGCTAGGTTCGTCAACAGTAAACCCATCCGTATCCGAGGCTTGTTGTTGCCGGGAAGTCACCACGATGGCACGACCCTCAACCTGGGGGACCAGACCCTTACAATATAACTCCAAGGGTGGGGAGCTGGATTAACCGCTCCTTATAAGCCTGAGCTATGAATATGTCGTAGTAGCCCGTATAAGGTGTTCACTAAGTAGTTCAGCCTTACTGGAACTGTAGATGCCACCGTTCATTCCATCTGGAGAATTCATCCGCTGCCGCCAGGATAAAGGAGAAGTGCCTTAGTGGGAACGCTCTTCCCCCCCCCCTCTCTCTCGTTTGCTGCCCCCTAAGGCCATCCACAGGGATTGGAGCCCCATCTTCAGTTAAAGGTACTAGGCACCCGATGTTCACCACTTGGAGGTGAGAGTAGGAGTTGATAGACAGAGGTTCGCTGTGAAAAAAAAGCTTGTGGACGCTTGTGTCCTCTTGAATGCACCGTGTCTACCCATTGAACATCAAACATTTCAAAAAGAGCTACAAAGTGATAAATATTCATAATGAATCGCAAAATATGTCCTTTCTAAAATTCATAATAAAAATGTTCAACCAATTGAATTGATGACACTCCGTTTAAAAACAATTGATTTTTTTTTTGCAGTCGAATAATTTCCAAATCATAAACACCATAAATGGTCAACCCTAATTGTAATTAATGATTACTTTTATATGTACATTGTCAGAGTTTCATTACTCAATTTAACACATTTACCTATGCAATTAAGCATTCAAATATCATTTCCCTATACTTGTTGGTTCATCTAAATGACTGAAAACACAACGTTGGTACCTACAGTATTTGTTTTTATTTACTTTTTCATTTAATTAAAAACAAACTTTACAAAGTCCAATAAATGAACAAAAATTGTCCTCTGGGGCCTTTAGCCATAACAGATCAGAGTTAAAGTTTAAACTCACAAAAACTAAAGCAAATGATTCACGTGTGAGTTTTAATGAATTTATACAAAATTAAAATATCCACAGCCAGTAATTCACTTTTATAGGAAACGTCATGGTTATTTTCTAAAATTTTCAGTTTGTTGTAATGTTAATGTAAAATTTAAACAAAAAAAAAAGAATTAAAATAAATTAAGAACAAAAAAAAAAATTAAAAACAACAGCGACAAATGAATAAATAATCACAAACATTGTGCTGTTTTGTGGGTGCAAACACAAGCACACGCATGCAAAAGTAACTCACACACATCTTCTACATATTTGTATGGTCAGCCACAGGAAATAGGGCTGCAACATCACCACCAGTGCTATTAAAACATATTCAAATTTTATATAGAAATATGTTAATTAAAGTTTTAAATAACAAAAAAAAAAATTCAAATTTATGCATTCTATATATCTGCGCCTAGGAAAAACTATTCAAAAATACATAACATTGAAGCAGCGACTATTGAAGGCGACCAACAAAAAAAAAAACATTTAATTTAAGGGAAGGGGGCGTGTGTTCGTTTGCCCGAAATATCATGTTTGGAAATAAATTACAAAACTTGTCCGTGTGCTGCATAATATCCGTATCCCGTAAGCTATATTTACTTTTAGCTCTATACCACGGAACATTCACCTATACACGCCCGCCTTCACCCACTCAGCCATTTCGAGCCGAGTGCGGTAACATTCATTTCAACACTCCGTAAAAGTAGGTATGTTTTTAAGTCCCCTCTATACGATACCTATGGTGCTTTTAAGCCTACAAGCCGTTTGTCGGTTCCCTCTCACTGTGTCTCTGATGAAAAGAAGATTTTACATTTTTTTTCAGCTCATCGTCCTTTTT
This sequence comes from Dasysyrphus tricinctus, assembly GCA_963921185.1. NCBI lineage: Eukaryota > Metazoa > Arthropoda > Insecta > Diptera > Syrphidae > Dasysyrphus > Dasysyrphus tricinctus. The sequence continues at coordinate 23,907,309 of OY992531.1, read as the reverse complement.
TCGGGCAGCCAGGATGTAATCATCACCATATTAAAGCATGCATGGTACATTACACTTTTTAAATGATGAAGCCTGTGCTCTTGGTGGTGGACTAGAGGCGGTAAAATTCGGATCAAGAAACTCGCCATCTTTTGTTAAAAGCATTAAGGAGAATTTCACTATTACCCACCACCAAGAAATTGATATTTTTAAGGAATTTGCGAATTCTAGTCAATATTGAGGAATCACTTTTCTCAAAGCTTTTGACAATTGTATGACCAATGGATTGGGTACAGAGACTGAATAGTAACAAGCTTGTGTGAGCTAAAAAAATGCTAGTCGCCGCGCCGCACAGTGGAATGATCAGTACAACATTATTTTTCTTTGTGATGCGTTGAAAGTAGTCTTTTTTTCATAAACAATACAAATTTTTGATGTAAACATAACGATTCTTAAGAAATAATGGCTTAACTTTAGATGCCTTTGTCTAGTCCGATGGCTCTTCTACGATTACCTGCACAGTGGAACGTCCGTTCAGTCAAGTCTGAATATTAAATTTACAAATCTATACTGATATCGACAGGTCACCACAGTCAGAAGGTTAGGTAAGATTAAGTAAAAGTGGCTGTCAGGAATTAATACTGACACAATTAGACCAAAATTGGCCCGTTGTGATACCATATGAATCTTGAAAATCTTCCTTACTCGTAAGACCACTTATAGCCTATTGAATAGACCGGAAAATGAGAGGTATAAAGGAACAATTACGTGCAAGGGTTTTTATTATTGAATATGTTTGTTTGCCCATAAGCATGCCTAAAACCAAAAATGCTACTAAATTCACTCATGCGTTTCTGAGAGAATGGTCACACTGGCCACTTTTCAGTATTTTTGGTATAACTCGAAAACTAAGCGGAATTTTACAATTTCACAGATAATACTTTTTGTTCAAAATTAAATTTTCTATTGGAATGGATAGTTCAAAAAATATTACCAAAAAATTTAAGCAGGAAAAGTTAACAAAAACCAACTTTAAAAAAATCAAAAAATCAAGGATATCTAAATTTTTTAATAAATTGTGCATAGCTTTTTTTGAAGCAAGAATAGGGTCAAGATATACATAGACAAAACAAAGTAGAGACTAAAGGCCTTAATATGGCATGTTCAAAAATTAATATTTTTTCAAAATTGACAGAGATATTCCCATTCAAACCTTATAATTTCTTATAATTTTTATCAGTTTTGGCCCAAAAGTCCCTTTTTCGGTACAATATGGCAAATTTCACTTTCGTAAAAATGTTCGAAATCAAAATTTTGATATAATATGACATTAGAACTATAAAGAATTTATAAAAAGGATGTAAGTTCGCAATTTCGGTTTTCGGCTGTTTTTAAATGCGTTCAGACCTACAGACCGAACGGCTGGTCCGATTAACATAAGATTTGGTAGTAGGTGCTAGGAACGTTAAATTTGTCATAAAGTACCAAAAAATAGGCTTTCGGGCAAAAACTGCGGAAAATTATAAGAAATGGTAAAGTTTGAATGGCTATATCTCTGTCAAATTTTAAATAAAATGGCTTTTTTAACATGTCATATTAAAGCCGTAAAACTCCAGTTTACTTTGTTTATGAATGTCTTGAGCGTATCTTTGCTCCGAAAAAAGTTATGCGCAATTTAGAAAAAAAATTTAAAATCTTTGATTTTTCGATTTTTTTTATGTTGGTTTTTGTTTACTTTACCTGCTTAAATTTTTTTAAAGAAATTTTTCAAACTATCCGTTTTGATAGAAAATTAAATTTTGAGCATTTTTAAGCGTAAAATTGTCAAATTCAGCTTTGTTTTCGAGTTATACCAAAAATACTGAAAAGTGGCCAGTGTGACCATTCTCTCAGAAACGCATGGGTGAATTTAGTAGCATTTTTGGTTTTAAGCATGCTTATGGGCCAAACAAACATATTCAATAATAAAAACCCTTGCACGTAATTGTTCCTTTTTAAAATCTCTATTCAATAGGCTATTAGAGCTCCTGACGAAGCGTGCGAGACTATAAAGCTTGATTCACACTATAGTTCTAATACTGATACAGTCTCAGTACGTTCTCACTACAGTAAAATATTCTTTAACGAGAAACAATGTTTATATTCACACAATCGTCATCACTCCAATACCGATACGCTCTCGTTCCGCTTTCGATTTGTTTGAAAGAATATTTTAACGAAGTGAGAACACATCGAGATACTATCGGTATCGAAAATATGAATATATCTCGCATTCTTTAAACGTTAGACCGGTCAGTATCATTTTCAATGCTGACAGTACGAGTATTTGTGATAATATTATGCAGAATACATGTTGTTTACCAATTGATATTGCATTTTTAGGATAAGCCTTTAATCTTCAAAAATATAAACGGAAAGTTTGTGACAATATTCCGAATGCAAACTCTAGTATTCGCCTTCTTGTTTCCGTTGCCATAAACTTGGATGGATCCACATTCTTCTTTTCATTTTTTTCGGTCCTTTTTCTTAAAATCTTCATCAAGTAGAATGGCAATAATTGCAATCTGTTTGTTGCTAAAGTTTGCCATTTTTCCAATTTTCAATTTATTTTGATGTGACAAATCAATGACAAATAATAAATAAATTCGAAAATTATTTATATACATAGAAAAAAAAAATATTGGAGCTATGTATATCGATATCGGTATCGGAGCCGCAATGTGAATACTAGGGTCAAGTATCGGAGCGAGAACGTTTTGAGAATTTATCAATATTGGCACAGTAGTGTGAATCAAGCCTAAATGTCTGTGTTTGCCAGATCACTATAGGATCGTTATAGAAGTAATCTCCTAAGTGGAGCTGTCTGTGGGTAAGAGCAGGGCAAGTACAGAGAAGGTGAGGAACCATTTCTTCCTCCTCCTCGTCCATACAGATTATGCAAAAATCGTTTGAAAGTACGCCAAGCCACGTTGCGTGCCTGCCTATTAAACAGTGTTCCGTTATGACACCTGCAATAGAGCTGATGTGCAGTCTGCTTAGAGATATTAAACACTTGCAGCGCCTTAAGTCTATACGCTTGGCCATACTTGTTTTGTCACCAAACAAGTAGTGATGTTGTCCCATGATGCTTGTTCTCTTCAAAGCATCTTGCTTCAGCAAAAGTTTACACGTAGCGATGGTTATACCAATATTTAGCTTTTCAGGTAAAATGGGTTCCACTTCTAGCGAGCTCATCAGCTTTACAAATACCTGGAATGGCACTATGGCCCGGCATCCAATAGAATTATTTGTAATTTATCAGGCTCCCGATCTATTAAGGGTCTGCCTGAGATGTTGCGATTCCTCGCACGCTCCCTCCAGTTGTCGAGAACAAGCGCTCCTGCGTCTGTGACCACCTGGTTTCTATAGCAGAGGTTCAATCTTTCTGGTGGTCTTGAACCTTGGGGCTGGGATTAGAAGATTTTCTTGGCTGGAGGGTTGTTGTCCATTCGCTTGATGTGGCCAAGCCAGTTAGCCAGTGTAGTCGACGTGTTTTGGCTCTTTGGACTACATCCACATCTTGGTATACTGCTCATACAATTCACGATTGATTCTTCTCCTCCAATCGCCCTCTTCGCATATAGATCCAAATATCCGCCGAAGAATTTTTCTCTCGAAAGTACCCAGTATCAATTCCCCTTTTTAACTTATCTTTCAGCACTCGGCGCCGCGCCGCCGTAGAGTAGGACTGGCAAAATTAGCGTTTTGTATAGCGTGCTCTTAGCTGGATCAGTTTTCCGTGTTCCGACATCGCCAATAGAAGCTCTTGGTGACTTATACTATCATATGCGGCTTTGAAGTCGATGAAAAGATGGTTGGTCTCGACTCGAAATTCGTTGGACTTTTCCAGGATTTGCCTCAATGTTAAGATGTGGTCTATCGTTAATCTGCCTGGCCTGAAGCCACTCTGGTACGTGCCGATCATTGTGTTGCAGAAAGGTTTTAGAATTTAGACGCTTATATAGTACATTGGATAGGATCTTATAGGCAACGTTAAGCAGGTATATGCCTCTGTAGTTCTTGCAGGACATAGGATCGCCTTTTTTGTTATCGAGCATACTTTTCTCGTCCCAGACTTCGTTGATGAGCTAGTGCATGTTCCCTACCAGGACATCTCCTCCATACTTGAAGAATTCCGCAGGTAAGCTACCGAGCCGGCGAATTTTAGTTGTTCTTAAGCTTGGGAATGGATTTTTTATCCTCTTCAGTACTGAGTGCATAACAACAGAGATGCTCGACAGTTTAGGGCTTTTCTGGACTTTGCAGAGCCAAAGTCCAGGGATCTAATAGCAGCTTGACTATCAGAGAAGATGCGGATATCCAAGGTTGATATCACGTTTTCTTTGACTCAAGTTAGAACTTCTTTTATCGCTAGAAGGTCCGCCTAGAATACGCTACAGTGAATGAGAGACTTAAATTTAGTCTATCAGAGTACACACCTCCACCAACCCCATCGTCGGTCTTCGATACGTCGGTGTAGAAGTGAATTGATTGATCTTCTAAGAATTCGACCTCCTCCTAGGTGGTTCTGGAAGGTATGGTTATTTCAAAGTTCTTAATGAAATTCAATAACGGGATTATTTAGTCAGTGTTACTTGGAAGTGATCCGAATGAATTCAGAATAGCGAAGTGAGGAATTTCGTTATTGATCCACTGTGAAGAGGCTTTGAGGCGAATAGCTGTGCTCACAGCCGTTTGTTTGCTGAAAATATACAGAAGTTTCAGATAGAGTAGAGTATCTAGTGCAGTGGGAGGAGTCGACGAAGTGCTCCACTAATACATAGACATGCTTTTCTCTGGAATTTGCTTAGTTTGTTGCGATGCATTGCTTTATCCAAGGCAGTCCACCATACTGCCACGCCAACAGCCGTAAGTTAGAATCGGTCAAGCTACCGAAGTGTATAGCCAGTAAGTAATGCGTGGTTGGAGGCCCCACTGCCCAACTAACAATTAAGCTTGCATAAGGTAAAATTTTTCGAGTTTGGCAATTAATACCTTATATAGAGTTTGCATAAGGCAATCTTGAGCAAGCCAATCATTTTCCACCTGAAATTTAAACAAAAAGCTGCTATAAGGCCTTAAAATATGAGTTACACAAGCTTTATACAAGGCTTGAAAATATAAGTTATAAATGGCTTGTATAAGGCCTTCCAAAGTTGTTTACTGAAAGTGTTTAAAATAATAGCTACTATAAGACTCTCCACGACAAGTAATTGCAAACAACTTATATAAGGCTTGTTTGTTAAGGCCTTATACAAATTGAAATAATCAGTGAAGATCAACAAGTGTGTCATATAATTAAAATCAGATTAAAATAAATAAGAACAGTAAGACCCATTGAACATCGTAAAACAGAAAAGAAGTGCTTACAGTAACATTGAACTTTTTAGCAAAACTTAAAAAATAATAACTCATGACAAAACCTACCAAAGACAAGTGAGAAATAACAGAGAAGCAATTCTTAAAACAGCCAGAGAACATTCAAGAAGTTTGGAAGAACACAGATTTAATATTCGCTTGGCGAAAAAAGCAAAGCCTACTATTTCAAAAAATCTTTACAAGCGTTACGTTAAGAGGTAGCGTGAACGTGAAGTAACTATATTCAACTTATTCACTTTTGATTATGTTTTCCTAAACAGCTAATTGGCATAGTGGTAGAGTGCTAGACTGGTACAAGGAAGGAATCGAGTTCAAATCCCAGATAAAAAACACTTTTCATTTTTATAATTTAACTAACATTGCTCATTACAGAATACAGAAAAAATGTTTCGGAAGCTGACTGAGGAGAAAAAAATACAATAAAATAAAATGCAATAAAATAATACAACATCAGAAAAATAAAATAAAAAACGAATACAAAATATTTTTTTTAATTTCAGAATCAGCTTTGCTAAAAATTTGTTTTCTCTCGATGGCAAAATAGATTCGCGCGAATCGCGACAGCGTATATTATTGCTTATGCAAAATAATTTTGGGTAAGGCCTAAACATCCAAGGCAAGCTATTGGCAATATCTGTCAAAATGGCTTTCGTAAGGCCTTATATAAACATCCAAAGCAAGCTATAGCTTGTTAGGCCAAGCTAATAGCAGTTCATGAAATGCTATTTGCTTCCATAAGACCTGTCAACAAAAGTCTTATGGCAGTTAATAAGCTTGCGTAAATGCACCAAAATGACTTGCATAAGGCCTTTTACTGTTTTTATAGCTGTCTAATTGCTTGTATAGAACCTTATACAAGTTAAATTGTTAGTTGGGTGAAGAAGGGGGGTCTATTTTTGGAATTTTGTATTTCCTCGAGAAGAGGACAAGATCTGTTTTATGGGCGTTAACTCCAAGTCCCCACCGATCTACCCATCGTGTTAGCTTGCTTAGAACGTTTTGTAGAAAAAAGTTAGGATGCTTTCCTGGTACTAATATAGCCATCTCATCTGCATAGGCAGTCGCTTTGTAGCTCTCCGCTTGTAAGCAATTCAGCAGCTCATTTACTACCATAAGCTCCAAGGAAAGAGAGAAAGAACCCCGAACAATTGGAAACAACTTCAAAAAATTAAAATTTTAGTTCTTTTTCACTATTTAAAAAGTCAAATTTACCTGGTTTTTAAAAAGAATAATTAGAGATTTCAGTAAGCTTTAAAATATTCTTTAGTATGCCAACTTTTTGATGCACTTTAGCGGAAAGCATATGGTTTTGCTGACTAATATTTAACAAAAATTGGATGGTGTCAACAGTGATGTAACGAATACTACACGCCAATTGTTCTTATTTTTCCTTAAAGTGGTAACCATTGGATACTGGTTTCATCCATGAACAGTTGAAGAAAACAGCAACCAAAATGCTCTGTTGGAAATAATTGGTTTTAAAAACCGGCTGAGTCTTGGACGAATCCATCAGAACTCACAAGGATGGTGTGATGGCGGATCATTACTATAGAATAACTAATATTTTGGAAGACAGACACCTTTCTTGAGCTGCTCTGACATGCCTAGAGATGAGGTCAGTAAGGGCTTTCAATATTTGCCAGGATGCTGAAAAAGAGATGGTGGCAAATGGGCTTTTCATTGGAGGCACGATATTTGATCTTGTATAAGATAACCAGCTTGATAAGATAATATGTTTATCCACGGATCAGTATGGTACAGTGAACCTTATTGATCACTTTGCGAGTAGCAAGCGCTTAAAAGTTGTCTTCTCATTGTCAAAAATGGTGCTGATGTCGGGTTAGCTCACGATCTTCACAATTGGTTCGCCTATGTCCAACTTCGAATTGCATCTGTTCATGGAAATTGACAAAATTTCCTCTGTTCACCCAGGTACAAAGGGCAAGCTACGAGATCGTTTAGTTCCCCAAAGTACATAGAAGTACCACCTCACGACAGATGCAGAAGAAATCAGTAGTACAACGTCAGGAAATGCAGACCAACACTGTGAAATATGCCTTTTGAACTGTGGTGCTTGAGTGTGAGGGTATAAGGCAGAAAACACACTACGCACAACAGGCTGAAAAAGCAGCTTTAAGGTGCGATTCCAAGCAGGCTCATCTTTCATAGATCATATCAACACCTTAAGGATCGTAATAGAGTAATGCATGGACTTCCGTTCTCCTCTTCATCTGTTTTTTATTGATTTTGAGTTTTCGATAGTTTGAATCGAGATTTTATTTGGTCAGCCTTACGCAGAAGAAGTATGCCCGAGAAGCTTATCAATCACTGTTAAGAAGGCTATTTATGAGGAAGCAACTTTTTAATGCTTGCATAACGAAAAGGTATCTGTGGACTTTGAAACCCAGAGTGAAGTTCGGTAGGGGTGTTTACTATTACCATTGTTATTTCTGGTTGCTAGCTGATTGTGTTTTCCTTTTTGCAACATCTTGACTACGCAGATATTATTTGTCTATCTGGAAACCTGGAAAATGAAGCGAATAAAGTCAACACCGGGAAAACGAAGAACATGGTAATTCAGCTCAAGTTGACGTTGCTAGACACTAGACAGCAGGTTGAAGTGGTAAACAACTGTATCTAATTAGGAAGCGTTGTCTCAAAAGACGTTGGTGGTAGTTGCCATATTGGCAGAGCAAAAACTGCTTTCGGCATGGCTTCAAAAGTTTGGAGGCGCGAGGTCTACAGTACAAACTGCGACTGTTCTGTTTAAATGTAGAGTTCGTTTTACTATTATGGTAGTAAATAGAAAGTGACCACCTTTGCCAGAAAAAAGCTGCAAATTTTTGTAAATAGATGTCTTCGATACATCCTAAGGATTTTTTGGCCGAAAACTATCTCGAACCAAGAACTCTATCGGAGAACTGGTCAAAAATATATCGCCATCGTTATTCGTAGAAGGAAGTGGCATTGAATTGACCACAGCCTTCGGCGCAAAGTGGTCCGTTTTTGCGGCGACAAAAATAATTTCCCAGCCAATTCTTAATACATATTTATGAAATCTGGTACTTTTAATGATTTGGGGATGCTAAATTCAATAGAACTGGTTATTTTATTCTACTTCAAACAGGGGCTACACAACTAAGGTCAGAACATGGTCCCAAATTAAAAAAAAGGATTGTCGAAGTCAGGACCTGAGTCAAGTTTATGTTTGAAATATCCTAAAATAAGTGGCTAAATGTATACTTTCATATAAAAATGACTCCAATAATGATTTATACAAAATTTAAAGAAGATAGTCAAAAATGTTGAGAAATGTTCCCAAGGGATTGGAACTAATTTTAGTGCTTGTTTTTTGTTTTAATGGAAATTCTGATAGAAAAATTCCTTAAATATTTTTAATCATGTACCAAAAGTATCATAGATAGAAAACAAGAAAAAGCTTTTTAAGAAAATCACCTGATGAAAAGGATTGCATATTTTCAGGTGTTTAATTAAAATTACAATGGTAGTACACTCGGGCGTATACTAAACTTAGATATCATCGGCAAAAATAAAATGTAAAATATAAATTTCCTTTTTTAATAAATAAAGAGTACATTATCAGCTCATGAAAACAAGGAGCTATTGGCTTCTACCGTAAGCCATTTATGTAGGTATATTATGTAAAAATGGAGGACAAAGAATACTTTGCAATTCGAACAGCTGAGAAGAGAGACGAACAAGAGAAGGTATTGACAGTTTCTTGCAAGTGTCCCTCTACCTGAAAAACCATAACCACAGTGCTGCATAAATTCACCTGCAACAGTTTTGTATGATTTGGTTGGTCATAGTTAAGAGAAAGAGAGAGAGAAAGACATCGCATCGCGTCGTACAGTCAGCATCAGCGTCCCGTCATCGCCGTCGTCATCGTCGTCTATTTGAAGGAAAATTATGCTGCAACAGTCATTATGATAACGATGACGTAATTAGACAACGACTAAAGTATGTCGGTGTGGTAGAAAAAGGATACTTCATCCTGCTTACAGGACAATTTAAATTGCAATCACAGTGCTAAGCCTTTAGATGTATATATTTTGTGTACAATTTTTTTAATTTTAATTTCGCTTTTCCGAAATGAAAACGAGCACGAGGACAAGTGAGGCGAAATGAGCAGCAACTTGTGTTTTTTTTTCTCGCAACAACTTGACTTGAAGAAGACACGACTGGAATGGACGAGGTCAACTGGTCTATATCACACAGAGGGAGTATATCTTTTGCTTGGTGGACGACAGTCTTGTCAAGTTTGGTGAATTCGTCGTCATTACAATTTTTTTTTTTTTGTATTTTTTGTTCATGTATACATATTTTGGATAACCCCTCATCCGATCCATTCACAACTGTATTCACACACAATAAGGAAAAGTTTATATTTTTCTGTTTGTTTCCATACAACATTCGTCCTGGACCGGTCCCGCCGCCACCGCCGCTACCACCGCCGCCAGTGCTGATTCTCGGGTAAAGTGGCACAATGATGAACTTTTTCAATTTTGCTAATCAGAAATCCTCACTCGTACTCTGCTACTGCTTCTGGTGCTACTGAGCTGCTGTGCATTGCTGAAATGAACAACAGAAACAGTCGACTGAATGATATACAACCATCACCCAGCCAGAACCAAGCATCCGAGCAAAACCAACCAAACAGACCATCTAAAAAGAGTAGGTATTATATCAGGCCAGGATTGAGGATTTGGGGAGAAAGGATATCATCACTTCATCAGGACGTCAAGCCAAAAATTTAGAACAATTAATTCAGAAGATGGCGTTGATGGGAACAACAAAACGGCAACAACAACTATACACAAAAAAAAAAATAGAAGGACACACCAAACGAGAGATAAAAAATATGAATTCAGAAAAGTGGAACCAAAAGGAGAAATAGAAAAATATAGTTCTCGTTAGCTGAGCTGTCGTGGAATATGGAACTCTGAATGTGTCCCACATATATGTAGGTACGTTTCAGTTGATTCCGGGGTCTCTATTATAGCTCGTTGGGCATTTGACTTCTGCCCTAATAATTTTTTGTTAGATGCCATCTTTTTTGTGTAGTTTTTTTGTATTGTGTTGATGGATTGGAATTGGGAACAGCATCATCACTTTTAAGCGAGCAGCCACAGTGTTTAATTTTACATTTTTTTTAAATATATTTTTAAGCCATGATAAAATCTGGAGTCAAAATACCGTTTATGCGTGAGTATTTTGCTGTCAAATATGTCAAGGACGAGATGCATGGACATACGACATACTATTTATAATACAAATGTTTTTAATAAAGTCCTTAAGGATTTCAAAATGAGTTCCGTTTTTTGTGGCTTGAGTGATAAGTCCAGGTCTTCTCCAAGATCAGCCAGCATGCAGTACGGCTGAATAGTTGTCTGTCATTCCTTATGTCTTGTGTAATGAATACCTATTTTGGTTGAAAGCGGTACGAAATTCCGCAATTCAAAATCTTGAATAACGAGATCTCGCATTTTTTTTAAATGCCGTATTGCACAGTTTTTTAACCTTTGGAAAAAAGTAAATTAAATTTTGTTTCTTAAAACACTTAAGAGAGTGTAAAATGATGTTCAAAGGGTAGACATGTGCATTCAAGAGGCCACAATCTTCCACAAGCTTTTTTTTGAAGCGAACCCCTGTCTATCAACTCTTTCTCTCCTCTCCCAGTGAGTAGTACCTTTAATTGAAGACAGGGTTCCAATCCTCCCTGTGGATGGTTTAAGGAGGCAGAAAACGAGAAATGGGGGAGAGGAGTGTTCTCTCTAAGACCCTTCTCCTATATCCAGGCGGCAGCAAAATAATTCCCTAGATGACATCAACGAGGGCATCTACAGTTCCAGTAAGCTTGAACTAACGGGTGATTTTTTAGCTGGTTTGGTTTTGGCAACACTGGTTTTGACAGCTGACGTGTGTTTAGTACCTTGTGTCACTGTCAAACAGCTTTAGTTTGGTTTGCAATTTAACCATGGATCGTCTTACAAATGAACAACGCTTGCAAATTATTGAATTTTACTATCAAAATTCGTGCTCGGTTCGAAATGTTCATCGCGCGCTGCTTCCATTTTATGGTCGGCATTCTTGACCTTCTGAGCAGTCTATTCGGAAGATTGTGACCAAATTTCGCACCAAATTTACTTTGTTGGACATTAAACCACCAACACGTTTACGTTCTGTGCGTAGTGAAGAAAATATTGCGGCCGTATCAGCTAGTGTGACAGAAGACCGCGAAATGTCGATTCGGCGCCGTTCCTAGCAGTTAGGCCTTTGTTACAGCACTACGTGGAAAATTTTGCGGAAGGATTTGGGCGTAAAGCCTTTTAAGATACAGCTGGTGCAAGAACTAAAGCCAGCCGACCTACCACAACGCCGAATTTTTGGTGAATGGGCTCTTGGAAAGCTGGCCGAGGATCCGCTTTTTTATCGAAAAATTGTGTTCAGCGATGAGGCTCATTTTTGGTTGAATGGGTACGTAAATAAGCATAATTGCCGCATTTGGAGTGAAGATCAGCCAGAAGCATTGCAACAGCTACCAATGCATCCCGAAAAAGCCACTGTTTGGTGCGGTTTATGGGCCGGCGGCATTATTGGGCCATATTTCTTCAAAGATGATGCGAATCGCAGCGTTACTGTCAATGGTGAACGCTACCGAGCGATGATAACAAACTTTTTTTTGCCCGAAATGGAAGTTCTTGACTTGCATGATATGTGGTTTCAACAAGACGGTGCCACATGCCACACAGCACGCGAAACAATGGCGCAATTGCGAGGCGAGTTTGGTGAACAGTTAATTTCACGTTTCGGGCCGGTCAATTGGCCGCCTAGATCGTGCGATTTGACACCATTAGATTATTTTTTGTGGGGGTATGTCAAGGCTAATGTCTATAGGGACAAGCCCGCTTCGATTGACGCACTGGAAGCCAACATCCATGCATTTATTCGTGAGATACCGGCCGATATGTGTGAAAGAGTATGCCAAAATTGGACTCAGCGGATGGGCTACCTGAGACGCAGCCGTGGTCAACATTTGCATGAAATTATCTTTAAACATTAAATTGCAAGGTTCAAACTATCGATTCAAATAAATATTTCATTCATTTTTTCGAATTTTTTGTGTTTTTTTTTTTAAAGTTCTAAACCTCTTAAAAAATCACCCGTTACTTACTTTGTGAACATCTTATATGGGCTACTATGACATATTCTTAGCTCAGGCCTATTAAGAGCGGTTTAGTATCTGATGGTCCTCCAGGTTGGGGGTTGTACGTCGGTGTTACTTTCTCTACCACGGAAAAACAAACTGGTTCCGAAACAACTACAAGCCTCGGACATGGATAACAATGATTTTCGGATCTGCACGCGTGGAATGTCCGGACCTTAATCGGGGCACGTGCAGCCGAACAACTAGTGGACAGTCTGGATAGGCTAAAGGCTGTCATCACAGCCCTCCAGGAAGTGTGATGGGACATATGAAGTATGAAATTGTGTAAAATCTACTTTGGTTTTGGTAAGGGGGAGACTTAAGCAAGAAGTCTTAGGCTTTAGAAATGTAAACGAGTGCCTGGTCACAATCCGCATCAAAGCGAAATTCAAAAACATCACGTTGATCTGTGCCCATGGCCCAACGGGAAAAAGATGACTCAAGAAAGAATTCTACGATCTCCTCGAGAACATGTTTCATAGGTGCTCCAAGTATGACGTCAAGATTATTCTTGGCGACTTCAACGCCAAGATCGGAAAGGAGGGCATCTTTGGTTCGATAGTCGGCGGCCACAGCCTGCACGACAACAGTTCCGGCAACGGACTCAGGCTGGTTGACTTTGCGGCGGGTTGTAATGTCATCATAGCCAGTACTCGATTCCAACACCTCAATATGCACAAAGTGACCTAGCGGCCTCCGGATAAACGAACCATCAACCAGATTGACCATATGTTGCGATTGATGCCAGACATGCTTCCAGTATCCTGGATCTCCGAACATTCCGAGGTGCCAACATAGACTCGGATCACTACTTGGTGGGTAGCTCAAGTACGAATGCGGGTATCTATGGCGCCACAACGACTAACGGATGCTGTGAAAAGATTTAGCGTCGTGAAGTCAAATTTGCAAGAGATCACCAAGAATCTCTCAGCAGTGGACCAGTGGATACACTACCAAAATGCAATCAGATGTGCTGGGTTTCACAAGGCCACTACAACAAAACCCCTGGTACTATGAAAAATGCAAGCTGACGCATACAGCAAGGAATGAGGCCTACCAATCAATGTTGCAAACTAGTTTCAGAGTTGCTGAGATCGCAGCCCGAGAGTTTTACCGGCAAAAACGAATGTAGGAACGCTAACTTATCAGGAGGAAAAAGAGGGAGCATGCGAAGCCAGTGGTCGAGTCTATTTAGGGCTACAGTGGCAGGGGAGATGTTCGAAATTTCTACCAAAGGGTGAGGCAATCTCCCAGGGTTACAAGGCCAGAACGGAAGCCTGCCGAGACAAGAGTCTGAATATGGTGGTAGACACACAGTCTGTGCTGAGGATCTGGAAGCGGCACAAACGGCGAAGATGGCCAAAATTCAGCTGTAAGAGAGATAACTCCATTCAACCTGGACGGTGATGGGTCAACATTTCCGTCCAGCCGATAGCCAAGCTTAAAGCATACAAGGCTGCTGATGTGGATGGCCTACCAGCCGAGCTATTTAAAGCAGGGGGAGATGGCTTGGTAGGGAGTATACACCAACTTATCTCCACAAATGGTCGGATGAAAGTATTTCCGATGAATGGGACCTCTGTATAGTGTGTCCCATCCACAAGAAAGGAGAAGCTCTGACCTGTGCCAACTACAGAGGTAGTCGCATACAAAATCCTGTCATCTTCACTGTGTTATGCCTTAAAATATTTAGCCAACGATCTAATTGGCCCCTATCCGAGTGGTTTTAGGCCCGTCGTCGATCAAACGTTCACACTCCGACAGATATTGGAACATAACCCAAGAATTTCAAATCGATACGCAACATCTCTTTATCGATTTCAAAGTCGCATATGATATAGCGTAGATATAGAAGAACTATACAGAGCCATGCCGCATCTCGGCATCCCTGCCAAACTCGTCGGCTTGTGCAGGATGACGATCTAGAAGTCTCGCTGTTCCGTCAAAGGTAAGAACACCATCGAACCCTTTGATGTCGAGAAAGGTTGAAGAAATTCTGCACAACTCGCAAGACAACTACAGCGGTACAATTTTTTAAAAGTCCGTTCAACTACTTGCTTATTCTAATGATATTGACATCATTGGGAAAACGAAGCGAGCTGTTACCGGCACGTTTGCAAATATTGAATCTGAGAAGGCGAAAATGGATTTAGCTGTAAATTCGGACAAGACGAAGTGTATGGTTTCGAGAAAGGAATCTCAACAACGTCAACTCGGGCAAAACGTCACGATAAATATTGGTACAACTTCCAAGTTCTCAAGGACTTTGTCTAGCTGGGCGCCATTATTAAATTCCAAAATCACATCATTATAGAGATCAAACGAAAAATTATTCTTGCTAACCGCTGTTTCTTCGGGTTAAGAAGGCATTTGAGTAGTAAAGCCCTCTCTCAAAGGACCAAGGAGACCTTATATAAGACCCTTATCATACCGGTCCTGCTGTATGGAGCAGAAGCATGGACCCTGTCAAAAACAGATAAGTATCTGCTTGGTCCAGTCTGTATCGATGCAGTATGGAGGAGAAGATTTAACAACGAGCTCTATTGGCTTTACATCGTCAAAAAGCTGAAAATACAGCGGCTGAGATGGCTGGGACATGTGGAGCGTATGGACACCGATGCAACACCCCGATGAGTCTTCGAATCTACCCCTTGTGCAAAGAGACCCGAGTTCAATTCCTGGACTTGCCAATAACTTTTTTGCTTATGGGAACATCTTAAAAGCTCTCATAATTAACTCCATAAAGGTACAATAGGAGTGAAAAATGGTCGCCTTTTTTACTTTATATATATGCAAAGTTTTTATGCGAAATTATTAGTTGGGAAGTCTCCATTTTCCTTAACAAAAAATATATTTCAAAAATAAATTACAAACTAAAAATTTATATTGAAAAATGTTTGTGAAAGGTAAACAGAGATTCCGCAGCTAAATCACCGGTATCCTCTGACTTCTGAGAAAAATTTATTGGATCATAAGTTGCATGGGGTGGAAAACAACCACAACTGGCAGAATTTTTCTGGGAATCGTTGTGCAATATACAATTCAAGAGCACGATTGTTATTTCATGAAATTAATGATGGCAGTAGTGTTGTATTGATGTGGTTTCAGAGAATTTTTGATTGGGAGCTGCGAAATGCAATTTTATGGACAATGCAAGGGTTTTACCAGTTAAAACATAATTTTAAACTGTATTCTCTTATCTTAAGCGCCTTTCATTGCCACTTTTGGGTAGGTATCAAATGAAAAAGAACAATACGTACATAATATGGGTGGGGAAGTCCAAAAACCTGGACTTGATAGAAGGACACATCCAAGCAAACGTGCTTTCACATTTATGTTCATGAAATAAACCTCCAAAAGGTTTCTACTGCCTTAATTATCATTTAAACTAGACACAGTTAATCAATTTTCTAAAAATAATCCTTCTTTAAAAACAGGCATACCTACTTAAAGGTATCTATTCAATTAAACATTCAACAATCCTCAGAGACACCTTCCAGACACTTTACTCATTTCAAACAAAAAGTCCCATAAAAAAACAATCAAAATAAAATAAGCAAATTTTTGTTTAAATTTGCAACCATTTTCGAAATTATGCAGTCCATTCTGCAGCAGGAGAAATTCCAATGCCATCCTATATATTCGGCTAGTCTAGGGAATCATGTGCTTACCTCCGATTAAGCCTGTAAATTTCCACAGACGAAACCAAATACAAATTTGAATCCACATGCATTATTGATGTCCAAATTGTCTTCTTGTCCATATATATAGCTACATGTTTACCTGTGACTGCATATATACATGAAACGTTCATGTTTACACGATGCGCGCCAGTCATCGTCGTGTGTGCAAAGTACCTAAGCACACATCAGTCCATTAGACATGCAGGGATAGTATAGTGAGTGGCGCCCGAGCCCGGACCCCACAAAAAAAATAACCAACCTCCATTCGATCGAATTTATTATCGCCAAGCTGCCTTGAAGCTGAATTCTTGAATTCTTGAATTCTTAAGAGTGGTAGAGCAAAAGTCATGAAATTTACTGTCGCAACATAAAGTTGCCAAAGTAATTGCTTTGGAGATCTTCTTAAGACGTTTTCGAGCATAGGAGGGAGGTATAGTATCTCTCTCTCTCTCTCGTTCTTTCCTCGACATGAGTTTGTTTTTTTTTTCTGCCATAAAACAAGCCGATAAAGTAATAATTTTCGTCAAAACGACTCCAGGTATACCTACGGTTGCAGGGATATCTACGTATATGTGTGTGTGTGTGTGTGGGTGGTGAAATTTCACATTCTCCCATTCCGCACACGGCCCCATTTAAATTAATAATTAAACTCAATTCATTTCAATTCGTTTCATTCTTGTTTTTGGGCTTTCAGAAGTGAGTATATAGAGTAGCAGCAGCAGGCAGCAGCACAGTGAGCAGTAGCACATGCAGTTAAATCGATTTCCCGGTTTTATTTAAATTCCTTCGTGCATCTCCATCCTCCCGGATGATGCCACATCCACATAACTATACCAGTCAGAGTCACGATAGAAAATCCCTTAAGTTCTCGTTGGATATGGACAAGCTTGCAAAGGGTAAATTACTATGAAAAAGCTCATTTTTTTAGACAAGGAAAAGGACTAAAGGAGTTGGGTGGAGTTGGTTGGTTGGCTTTAGATTGGATTGCAGAGCTTGCATTCGTAGAGAACTTTTATGATTTTTGCCAAATTTTCATTAACACCCACATTGATAAATGATGGTTTTCATGAAACAAGAGCAGCAGCAGCATACTGCTGCGTGCCATCACTATACCACTGCCATGCCACAACTTATCCCAGAGGGGTGCGAAAAGCCATTCGGGTTAATTGTGCACGATAAGTGTCATGTCCTTGTGCGGAATTGGTGACGGCAGCGGCGACAACGGTGGCTATGGCATTAAAATGGGATTTGTATCTACAAGTCCGACACAAATTTAAGGAGATTTTCGATATCAGTGCTTTCTTTTTGCATTTAATTTACACCACGGCAATGATGTAAACGTTTTTTTTTTTATCTTTTTTTGGAGGACATTGTTTTGTTCAAGAACAAAAAAGATGCTTCTCTGTGTTTTGTCTGAGTGGATTTCGAAGTCGGTTGATGGTATTTGCTGTATCAAGACTAAAGGAGTTTCGGGAAATGTTTTTGTTAATTAATAAATCAAGGTGATTTTTTTTTTCAAGTAAAATGTGAGTTAGTAATATCTTCAGCAATGCAATAAAAAAAAGTCTTTTGGGATTGCATTCCTTAAAGATCATTTATTGAATTAAATCAAAAGAATGTATTTATTGACGTCAATTTACTAATTTTACTTCATATCTACATAATTTTAATTTTAATTTTAATTTTTTAATTTTAATTTTTTAATTATGGTGGGGGCAAAACCCCCATTTAATCGGCTTAATACAAGCTAATTCTTAATCTTACTTAAAAACAAAGAACTTAATCTAAGTTTCGTGAGGCGTTGAGCGGTTCAGAAGTCGGTTTTTTCAGGAAGGAGTGCTTAGGTTAAAGTCGGAGGAGCACATGTTTGAATTAACAGCCCGCAGCATACGAAAGATTGGTTCGTTGGAGCCATAAGAGGTTCGGTGGATGTGTATAAAAAAGAGACGAGGATTACGTGTATTACTAGGGTTAATATTAAAAGAGACAGATTTGTATAGCGAATGCAGTCAACGGAACCAGAGAGAAGTCGATGAATGAAGAGAATGTCTGATATTTCTCTTCGTTCTTCCAACGAATTCAAGTTTATTAGTTTAAGGCGACCTAGATAGGGAGGCAGGATCAGCGGATTGTTCCACGATAGACTTTGAAGAGCAAATCGTAAGAAACGACGCTGGATGCTCTCAATTCTTGAAATGTGAGTAAGTTGGTAAGGGGACCAAACTTGAGAGGCGTATTCTAGGAGAGGACGAACAAATGATATATATAAAAACCGGGTAACATAGGGGTTGGAGAATTCTTTGAACCATCTTTTGACAAAGCCGAGCGCTGAGTTTGCTTTGAGAATGATATCGTCTATGTGAGTGAGAAAATTAAGCTCTGGGTCACATAAAATGACAAGGTCACCAATATTATCAACTATGGGTATGGGTTGATTACGGAGCAAGTAAAGACGGGGAGGAGATTTGATATGTTTGCGTGAAAAAGTGATTGATTGGCATTTGGCGACGTTTAGCTCCAAGCTAAACACCAAACTGAAAAACTGTCAAGATTCTGTTGAATAAGGAAAGAGTCATGTGTTGAGGAAATGGTCTTGAAGAACTTGGTATCATCGACGTACAGAGAGATAGAAGAATGTTTGATGACCCTTTCAATATCGTTAATAGCGATAGTAAATAAAAGTGGGCCTAGGTGGCTGCCTTGAGGGACACCGGAGGTAGCTAAGAAAGGGCAAGAGGTGGCAGATCTGAATCGAACGCTGGTAGTAACAGTTTTCCAGGTAAGAACAAATCCATTTTAACAAAGATGGTTCAAACCCTAGAGTGGATAGTTTGAAAAGAAAAAGCTTATGGGAAATTTTTTCGAAGGCTTTGCTGAAATCGGTTGAGATAGCATCAACTTCGTAGCCTTTCTCTAAGGCTAAGGGGGTTTAGGACACAAATTCAACAAGGTTAGTGGTTGTAGACCGGCACTTGAAAAATCCATGTTGTGAGGAGGAGATGAGAGATTTGCAGTGGAAACTTAAGGTTTCATACAAAATACTTTCGAAGAGTTTGGGTATGTGTGAAAGATTAGCAATGGGACGATAGTTGTTAACATCACTCTTCGGACCTTTTTTGTGTACAGGAGTTATGAAAAATGATTTCCATATCTGAGGAAACTGTTCTTGATTTAAGGAAAGGCTACAAATTATTGAAAGAGGAAGAGAGAAGGTGGAAGAGCATTTTTTTAAGAAGTATGGCAGGGAGACCATCTGGACCCGGATTGAATTCATCGTTTAATTGATTCAACTTATATTTACTTCGCACTGTACGAAAATTGAGGGCCATTATCCGTCCTTACTACTTCTGGTATCCCAAATCTAGCAAAAATGGTTATCAAATGGTTGATGACGCATCGTGATGTTTGGCTTTCCAGTTGTACAATTTTCGGAAATCTGGAAAAATAATCGCATATTATTAGAAACGTCTTATAGAAAGCAAACGCAGAGGTCCATCGCAATAGTGTGCCAAGGACGCTCTGGCACAGTGGAATTCATGGTCGATTCGTGGGACCAGATACTGACCGCAAGTAGGACAGCTTTGAACAAAGTCCTCCATCTGCTTAGATGATCCCGGCCACCATACCAACTGATACATCCTGCATTTGCATTTCACTATGCCTAAGTGTCCAGTGTGCATTCTGGCTAACATTTCGTATCGCATAACCGGAGGAATCACAATTCAGTTACCGTGCATCAATAATTGGCTGTTTATCGCAAGGTATACTGGCGGTCGTTGTAGTAAAGTCTTCCTTCTGGTGATATTTTAGAGCGATGCGACCAACCATTTTGGCAACATTTCATGATTTCTTTGATGATCGAATCCTCTTCTTGAGCCTTTCGAATGCTGTTTAACTTATCCGTTGACGCTGGTAGCTTTTCGATAATGCCGTTGACGAGCATTTCGATTTCTTAATCGTTTTCCTGTCCGATCTCTTGAATGGGATGTCGAGACAATGCATCTGCCACTATTAGGTCCTTACCAGATGCGTCATATCATCGTGTCCTGTAACCCCAGCTGGGGCATAGGGCATCAACAAAACGTCTCCATCCTTCACGGTCTGCTGCAAGGTACTTTAGCTGTGGCCACGTCTTTCTCTGGGATTCTGCTTCCGCTAAGACAGTTGATTTCCATGTTGTTCTTGGTCTTCCAACCCAAACCCACCGTCGTGCACCCTGAGGATTTCATTCAAAGGACTGCTTTGCAATTTCATCGTTTGGTTTCCTCAGTGTGTGACCAATCCAACGCCATTTTCGCTTTCTTATGTCGACATCCAGCCGCTCTTGACTTGTCCTGCGCCACAATTCCTCATTTGATATTATTTGTGGCCAGCGAATCTTTAGGATGTGGCCAAGACAGCGATTCACAAAAGCTTGCAATTTCCTCGAAATGGTAGACGTGATTTTCAAGGTTTCTCAAGTATACAACAGCACGGATTTGACATTGCACTCGAAGAATCTGAACTTAGTTCGTAAGGAGATTTGACTGGATTTACAAATTGGGGATAGAGTACCGAAGGCAGCACGAGCTTTATTCATTTACTTTTAACGTCCAGATCCGTGCCACCGTTTGCAGAAACAAAACTGCCAGGGTATAGTTGAACTGTTCCACTTCTTCAACTGGCGTCTCCTATAGAAAAAAACGCTGCTGTGTGGAGCGGCCTGTGAACATTATGTTTGTCTTTTTGCTGTTTATTCTTAGACCACTTGACTCTCCCTTCACTTGCAGTGTTTGGCACATCCCGTTCAGCCCACTGATGTTATTTGCCAGTATACATATGTCATCGCGGCATAGTCTAAATGACTGAGCCTTTCGAACGGTCTCCATTGAATGCCCTATCGCTCAGCTGTACCTACACTGGCCGTCAATACGTCGTCCATCGCCAGCAGGAAGAGAATTGGCGATAGAACATCCCCTTGTCTCACATCCTGTTGCACTACGAAGGAGTCGGATAGCTGCCCATTGTGTAAAATAAAACACCTTGCGTTGTTGTATTGAATTCTTTAATAATGGCAATAATTTTTGGCGGAATCCCTCTACCAAGCAACGATCTCCATATACATTCTCGGTTCACTCGATCGAAGGCGTTCCCAAAATCCACGAACATGAGGTAAAGCGGTGATTGAAATTCCATCGACTGCTCGAGAACGATACTCAGGGTGTTGACACACGATCAACCACTGCGAAAGCCAGCTTGATGCCTCTTGAGTGTACACTCGATTCTATCCTTTATTCGCTCGAGAATGATGGTTGTCATTAGTTTTGGGAAAACGGTGATACCACGCCAATTGCAATTCTTTAAGTCACCTTTCTTTGGCAACTTAACAATCACACCATCCTTCCAGTCCTTGGGATAGCTTTCATTTTCCCAAATGCTTTGTATCAACGGATGTAAAATACTAGCCACTGCTACGGGATCGGCTTTCAGGAATTCAGCTGGTACTCCACCAAGTCCAGCTGCCTTGTTGTTTTTTGAGGATATTTATTGATGCTTGGATTTCCGATTCTGACGGGGGTTCGATGTCAGTACCCTTATAGAATCTGCGCATCTTGTTAAAGTGGGGCACTTCAGCACTCTGCTCAATGGAATGTTCATTAAGCAGATCACAAAAATGGTCCCACCATCTACGTAGCTGATCCTTGATACCAAAAGTGTGCCATCCACATCCATAACAGGATGAATGGTGTTACTTTTTTTTCCAATAACATCTTTGGATATTTGGTGCAATTCCCAGATATCTCCTCTTCTAGCAGCATTTTCCGGATTACCTGTGAGTACATCTAACGCCACCCTCTTGTCACGTCTCACACAGCAATAGATCATCTTATGTGCAATGCGGTACTTGCTTCGCAATTCAGCCTTTCGTTGAACATCTGCTTCGGAATTTATTTGGGTTTTCAACGACTTGCGAAGTTCGATCTTATCCCAGGTATCTTGGGATATCCAAGAGTCTTTACGTCTCACTGAAAAATATGGAAGTTATAGTTGGCCATATACCATAAAATATCACCATGTGAGAAAGGCTTTCACTATAAGTCTCAGCTTTAGCTTTAAATAAGAAACAAATTCAATTTATTTTGAGTGTATTCTCGAGAAATCTTTTTGAAAATCTTTAAAAGGTCACCAAATATGTACATATTAAAAAAAAAACAGCCATTTTCATTTTCAAGAATAATATCTTTTAAACCTACTTCACATAAGTTTCTTCTTCTGAAAATAAGTAAAAAAAAAAAATATAAAACAAAAAGTTTAAAATAATGTCCTTACTAACATCGTTTCCTTCCATCAACTTAATATATACCATTTTCAACATAAACAATTTTCAAAATTTTTAAGCAAAACCCTTGGAATGCTACCACAACAATGACATCCTTCATTAATTTTTCATTCACCCCAAAACTTTAGTAGATATAAGGTATAGAGAACATCCAGAATACAACGCACACTATATATATACAGAATTCCTTCGCTTACTCTGTTTCAACGATTATGTCCGTCCGCCCAGGATTTATTGCAATATAATCCTGTTCCCTTTTGTCCTATACCAAAAAAATGAAAGAAGAGAAAAAGGAGCAAAAAACAAGTAGCAACAACAACAACAACAGTGCCACAGCAAGCAACTTTCGCACTTTGAATTCCAAAAAAGCATTTCCGGTTGAATGTGACTGTCAAGAATTATACACAATTCCTTTATACTTTGACTCTTTACATAAAGCAAAAATAAATGGAAGTACCTATGTAAGTGCCTCTCTCTGGCATCAACCCACCAGAGACGTCGGCATTAACATCGGCCACCCACCCAGATCCTCTACCTAATCCCCAAAATTTGGACCGTTTTATGTATAAACCTTCGAAATAAAAAATACAGAAGAGCTGCCACATTGTTTCATTCTACGAATTTAACAAAAAAAGGACTTTTGAAAAGGCTTTATAGGAGATGAAGGTAAACCTAAAAAGAACTTTGAGGGACCTAGGAAATTAAGTTAAACTTAAGAGTACAAAGCTTCAGCACCTACGGTTGTTTCCAACTAGAAAAAGTTAATACATCATCTCCTCTCATATACCTAAGTTACCTAATTGGTAATAGAAGTCAATGAAACTTCTTTGTCTGTAAACGAGCCCATTGAACCCTGTTTACCCTATGGGTTAGGTTATAAAATCTCGATTGATGGTATGCTGAGATTCTTTCTGCTTTTTTTTTTGTTCGTTTTTGGGTTAAAGGAATTACCGAAGCATTCATTTATCCCCAAGTCCAGTCACGTGCGAGTACGTCCATTACCATGGGTATGGGTGCTGCCGCATACTGCTATACTCCTATAATAGACCTATAGGATGACTATAAGGACACAAATTTAATAGTTTTCCACATAATTTTCCAGGTTATACATTTTCAATGAAAAAGCGAACAAGAGCAAGACCGATAAACTTTAATGGAGCCCCGATTAACCCCTCCAAACTAATTTAATTACAAAAGAGAGTTGAAGTTGAAAGAAGACGAAGACGAAGTCAGAAGAGCCAGGAGTAGGAGCAGGAGCAGGAGCAAAAGCAGACATCAGATGAAAAGGAGGAACCTTTAAAAACAATCTAGTCGTCGGTTGCCATAAAAATATTTACCAAATGCATTCGTACAGATAGCAGCAGAAGCACCATATAAAGGAGTAGGTGGTATAGGGCTTGAGAATAATATAGCTTCAGAGATGCTTAGAGAGATACTTTGACATACTTATGGCTTTTTGTATTTTAAGGGTTGAGAGTTTGAGGCTTTAAGGGGGGGAGATGATGCCAGTAGCAATAGCCGAAGCGGTGTTGGTGGCAATGTGTGTGGTAGACAACAGACTTTTGCTTCAAAACAATAGAATCAGTTGCCAACTTAAGTGGCGGTGGCCAAGCAAATATACATATCCTGCGCTCTTATAAGGAGTGTGTCCTTGAAAGAGCACCCACATGCATATTATAGCATGGAGGCTCACTATGGCTCTATAGTTCAACAATGCTTGACTGCTAGAGCTGAGGCGGTGGATGGCATTATTGTGGGTGTGCGGGGAAGATTGAAAAACAAATGCAGACCGCAAATGAGATTGCACGCTGGTGTTGTGCTCGTGTCGTTTGCGCTCAGGAAATGGCAAACAAAATGAGTTTCCTTTCGAAAGTGGTAGTGGCATAGAGTCGGATGGTATGGCTGGAGGGCTTAGTAGTTCCCAAAAAAAAAAAATGTTCTGTTCTCCACACACAAATTGTTTCGAAGTAGGTCGCCAGCAGCTGCAGTTCGCTAGCCAAAAATGGAGATGCATGGTGTAGATGCCCGCATTTTTACTGCACAGTCAGCTTTCGCAGACGATTGAGGCTTTTGCCATGGCTGGCCTTTTGCAATGAAATTGAGCAAATTACTGGGAAAAGCCCTACAATACAAATGCTACATTGCGTTGCAGCAACTACAAAGGTTGGTGGCCGTCGTCGTCGCGTCGTTGTTGGGCGTCGTCGTGAAGCGCAATGCAAAGCCTCATTTGGGCATAACGAACCCATAAACACCGACCAAAATACACATAGGCAACACTACACTAGCCAAACGCTCTTCTAGAGTGACTTGCATCAGGTTAGGGGAGATTTGGGAGTAATAGAAAAATGTACAACAAATTATAACCCTGAACTTTTCACACAGTGCATGCCATGTGCTCTTCGGCGGGAACCTTTATTTATGATTGGAATTTATTCCTTACACACTTTGGATAAAATTTAGTTTGGAAGTTATTTTCGTTACCCTATCGCTTGGGAGCCATTTTGGAAAATGGCGCCCAATCTTAGGTCCAGTTAGGAAACGTAAATCCCTGCCCTTTTTGTGGGGGGGAGGGGGCTATTTGTATATGTTTTTTTTCACATTCTGAGGATGTAATTTGGCTTGGGAGTCATTTTTGTGGTCCTGTCACTTGGACGCCAAAAATGGCGCCCAATGTGTGGAAAATGGCAAGATAAAAAAAAACTCGTAAATGACATGGAAAGTTTCCAAACGATTGATGTCTTCAGAGATAGGTGTTAATTAAACGTACCTTCGGGTAAAATTTCCGTGTTCCCACTTTTCAGGAATATTTGTTGTTTTATGTCAAAGGGTGGGACTTGCAATTCTATGGTAGTTTTTAATATTTTTAACATGAAAAATGTTACGGAAACTCCTTTAGATGCCAAACGCATATTAGACAAATAACTATTGTTTTCTTAAAAGAAAGGTAGTACCACGTGGCATAATTGTTAGTGCATTGGAATGTCATGCAGAAGGTCTGGGTTCGATTCCCATCCCCTGCCACCTAAAAACAGAAATGTTTTTCCCTCTTGCGAGGAATTGACAAATCCTCCAAGAGTAGAGTCGTCATGAATAAGTGCTTCTCATTTAGTCGTTCGGACTCGGCAAAAAATTTTAGGTTCCCTCTATTTCTGCCAACAAACATGCACACAGTAATGGTTGAGAGTTGTAAGTCACTAGGCCCTGGCCCTCCGCGAGCCGTAACACCACCAATTTTTTTTTTATTTATTTCTTAAAAGAAAGGTGTTAAGTAGAAGATCCTTCATTTCAAGACTTTTTGTGGTCATTACACATTTGGTGTCTGGCGTTTCCGAAACTTGTTTCATGTTAGAAATATTAAAATTATCAAAAAAGGGGAAGTTCAACCTTTTGACTTCAAAAAAGTATATTTCCGAAAAGTGGCAACACTGAAATTTTATCCAAAGGTGCGTCAACAACACCTATTTTTGAAAACCTCAATCGTAATTTTGATTACTGAAATTTTCTAAGTAATTTAAAAATAATTTTCTAAGTAATTTTACCATTTTCCAAAGATTGGGCGCCATTTTGGAAAATGGCGTCCAAGAGATAGGATCACAAAAATGACTCCTAAGCTTAATTACATCCTTAGCATGTCAATACAAAAAAAAATATTAAAATAAGACTTCCCCACAAAATTAGAAGGGATTTCGGTTTCCTGATTGGACTCCAGATTGGGCGCCATTTTCAGAAATACGGGTTTTGCGGGGACATTACTTTTTTTTGTTATTCCAAAATTTTTGACTTTTTTTCATTAAGGCAAATGAATAGTTGAGCCAAGTGCCCCCTGAACTCCCCTACTCCTCCACCACCGCATCAAAACTCCAATAACGTGAATGAAGCCCTCGACGTCACAATATCTTACATATGCTACTGCTACTGCTACTGCTATACTATACCATCAATGATGATGCCATTCAATTTTGGATGTATCTAGTTATAGAGAGAAGCAGGAGCCATCTGCATATAGGATATCGGCCTTTGGATGCCTGCAGGCCGCATCAGCATCCACATCCACATCCAAGAATGTTGGTTTGTGTAAATGTTTTGAAAGCGACAGGATATTGCATATTTACTTAACATGGGAAATGGACATAAATGAAAAACTGCCCCTTTTCCTTGCCAATTTCTCAGCCATCCAATTCGAGTCTAGCAGCAGTATAGTAGGTGGTGGGTAGGCGAACGGTGCGCGGGTGATGGGTTTTGACCTGGCTACTTGCGCACCCAAACACCAACTCTTTTGCCACTATATGTTGTTATTGTGGATACCACTGGATGCCACTACTGTTCATCATTCAGGACGATGACGATGACGACGCCGACGACGACGGTAGTAATGATGATGCAGGAGAATCTAACAGTAGCACACCATGATGATGGCAATATTGGCTTTGGTAACAATTTGTGAGCTCTGATGCCTGTGACCAGAAACAAGAGAGCTATATACTACAGATAGAGGGAGGGCTATAAACAGAGATATGATGATTCCTTTTTCCAACACCATATAGAATCTATACCACCGAGGATGTCATGATGGTAATTTAAGGTACTTTGTGGAAATGTAACTAGAGCTTCTTTGATAAAAGATGCGGGTGTGTAGATATTAGTTGAGATACTTTTAGAGCTTAAGGAAGGTTTACATACCGAGAGAGAGAAACATATCATAGCTTTAAAAGTCTTGCATTTATTCATGACGAAGAAGACTGAAAGTATCATGGATATAGGGGAGAATCAAGAAGAGTAAGTTTACTTTAAATTTAAAAAAATTTTAAGTGTGAATATTTAATTGCACTTAAGTGGATCAATATACATACCTACGGCTAGGTTCCGGTTCTGCATACTCCTAGGCTCACATAAGACACAAATTAATTAAATTTAACAGACAACTTGTTTACGTCTCATTTTTAGAAATCTGTACTGAAAGGCTATACAAAAAATTTCACTACAATTGTAGGGGAGGACTCCCACATACAAATTGGGACAGTTTATCTGGCTATGAACAAAGAATTGTCAACAGGATTTTTTTAGACTTGATTTTTTGTTCCGCTTGTATCCTGGGGAATATATTTTTACCACTAGACATTTGGTTAGCAAAGTTTTTTTTTTCAAAAACTATTCAAAAATAAAACTCTTCAAAAATACTCATCAATTTTTTATTTTAAGAATCCTTTCGTTGACTTTGCGAAAAATTTGTTGATTCAATGAAAAACTTTCAATTTGTTGATGATTGTTTGTTTCACTCTCCCAGGGAAATTGCATTTATAAGGCTTTGTGTTTTCTTTGAAGCAAATTTTTATTTTTATAAACTTACTTATTCGACTCTTAATTCCTGAAGGGTCGCACCCTGAGACATGGCAGGTCAAGCACGCTGCTTCCAGTCATCTAGATCAAGGTTTCTGGTATCCCCCTTGGCTTTGTCTTTAAACCAGAGATTTGGTTCTCTTCGTTCTTTCGGACCTGGGGGTTGGGATTCAAAGACTCTCTTGGCTGGAGCATTATTGTCCATTTGCTTGATGTGGCCCAGCCAATGTAGTCGACGTGTTTTGGTTTTCTGGACTTTATCCGCATCTTGATACAGCTCATAGTGTTTGCAGTTGTATGTTCTCCTCTATTTGCCCTTCGCGCACAAGGAACCAAATATCCGTCAACGAATTTTTTTCAAAAGAGCCAAGTAAGAGCTCTACCTTTATGCTTATCTCCCAACACTCAGCGCAATAAAGCAGGACTGGCAGTTCAACGATTTAATAAAGAGTGTACTTGGGCTTTAGTGAAAGCTGACCAGTTGTGGATTTCTTAGATCCGCTTGAGAACGTGCCGAACTTGAGGACTGCTCAGGAGAGGATGTAGAAGGAAAGGACGGCCTCTTGCCTCCACCTGGCTCTCTTCCAACTGCAAGAACATCCTTCCAAGCTAAGCAAGACGGGTATATACGGGTGCGGACAGACTAAGGAAGAGCCGAACTTGAGGACTGCTCAAAGAAAGGTGAAGAAAGGAAAAACCAGCCTCTTGCCTTCACCTGGATCTCACCCAACTGCGGGAACATCAAATCAAGCAAGGCACGAAGACATTTTATCACGCACGAATAGAACCGATGAGATAACGAGATCTACAGCTGGATGTCTGAGAATTCTAGGCCAATTAAGAGGAACCCATACGGAAAAAACACAAGACACAGAAAAAAAAAAAAAAAAAGCGGGGATATAATCTGAGCCGTCGCGTCGTTAGAAGTTACGGCTACTAATGGCGTGCGCGTAGGCTTGTTCCCTTGAAACAAACGAGGGGAGAAGTCACCAGTGCCTAAAACGATAACGACAATAAGGACAAGTACAACACAATAACGGTAATGACCCAGGAGAAGGAAGACCTTCTTCTCAACCTCTTTGCCAATCTTAGTGTGGATAATGGGGCCAGCATCGTAGTGGTTGACATTGACGACATCAGTGACTGCTGTTCCGTTCCAAGCTCCAACATCTCACGGTTATCAACTTTTTCAGCAACTGTAGAAGAGTGATCGAACAACTTGGCACAAGGAGTTGGGAAGATCTTACG
The DNA here is from genome assembly GCA_963921185.1 of Dasysyrphus tricinctus. Classification (NCBI taxonomy): domain Eukaryota; kingdom Metazoa; phylum Arthropoda; class Insecta; order Diptera; family Syrphidae; genus Dasysyrphus; species Dasysyrphus tricinctus. The sequence continues at coordinate 23,878,097 of OY992531.1, read as the reverse complement.
GGACTAGAATGAAAAGGTTTGCATTGCACGCGTGCACTTCTACAGGAGGAGTCTACAAGGGAGGTTGAGTTTTTTGCCCTAACACCGGCGAAGGGTACTTCTGTGGAGGACACAAGTGCCAGCACACTGATGGGACCACCCAAGCCGCTCTATTGTAAATTCCAGGTAAGGAAACGGCATCGGCTGTGCATGCAAATACACGACAAAATCCAAAACGCATGAACCAGCTTCTGGTTCATCAAAATCTTACAACAGCCATTGTGCGGTTCAAACCACCCCAGTGAGTCTGGCAGGTGGGGAGGTATGTTTCTTTAGGAATGGACGAGTTGGAGGAATCGCACTCGAGTTGCATTCGGGGTCATAACCCTGAATGCAATCCGGATGCATTCACCTATTCTCAGCCAGGAGATTGCCAACCGTTTGACCCAACAATGGACATGGTGAAGATAGTTGTGTAGGCCCAAGCTGAGCGTCGGAAAGGCAAAGTGTCAGGTTTCCTAGACGATATGCAGGTACTCCGCAAGCAGAAACGGAGCGCTGAGAAGATCGCCTGGCGGCTAGGTACGATAAATGCTGAATCCTTAAAGACCAAAAAAGCTAATTCGGGACAGATAGATGTACTCAGAGACTGTCGACCATGACAGTAGCACGGGTACGGACAAAAGGACTGAGGACAAGCCAAACTTGAGAACTGCTCAAAGGAGGGTGAAGAAGGGAAATAAATGCCTCTTGCCTCCACCTGGCTCTGATTCAAGTGCGGGTACGTCAAATTAAGCTAGGCAAGATGACAAACCGTCACGGACGGATAGTACAGACAGACTCACTAAGGACGAGCCAAACTCGAGGACAGCTCACAGGAAGGTGAAAGTAAATGGAAAGGATGGCCTCTTGCCTTCACGTAGCAAGCGGTTCCAAAAGAACTAGCAACTAGGCATGACGACACTATATCACCTGCTGTTCCCTCACCAGGGAATAAGAAGAAAAAAGCCACTACGATAGCAGACTTTGGCAACCCTTCAAGGAAACTGATGGATGATCAATGGCAATTGTTGGAACTCAGGATTATGGATGGGGTAAGAGAGGCTATTGTCAAGAAAAGCCCTCCACCGCTCTTCGGTAGCCTCAGCACTGTCCATGAATTCAAGGTTATGATATGTGAAGACAGCAACACTCCCACATGGCTCCGAGAGTTCATCGAGAAGACTTATTAAGCTCCTATGCCAAACGCTGACTTTCGTCTCATTAGCTAGAAGGAAATCAGCGAACTCAGCAGACCAAAGGCAGTGCTGACACTGAAAGGAGAAGTACCTACCTCAAGTTCCTCCACACCGACCAACTCAGCCAGAATTAGGGGGTTTTTAAGGTTGGCGAACCCACCAAAGATGGCACCATAGTGCTATCCTAAGATCAACAAGTTTTGCCTGTTTTTTTAAGGTCGTGAAAGCCTCTTTATTGACCTGTTGGGAAAGGCCAAACATTTTTATATCATCAGCATATTCTAGAAGTTTTGGACAGATCTATGGAAAATAGTGCCTTCTTTGTTAACGCCTGCCCAACGCTCTATTTGTTCCACAACGAGATTTTACAATCACATGATTGAGCTCATCTCCTTGCTGAAACCTCTATCCATGTTTGGAAAAGTTAGGAAGATCTTTTCCTTAGTTGTACATTGCATCGCGTATTTTTCAATGTCACATGAAACAAATGGATCAGTACTCCTGGGATCCCAAGTTCAGCCATCACCGCAAAGAGCTCCTGACGATGAATGCAAGCATATGCGGCTTTGAAGTCGATGAAAAGATGGTGAGTTCGACCTGAAATTCATTGATTTTTCCCATGATTTGCCTGAGAGTGAATATATGGTCTATGGCCGATCTGCCTGGGCAGATGGCATATTGGTACTTGAGCATTCTCTCAGAAATGCATTGGAAATTTAGTAGCGTTTTCGGTTTAAAATCCTTACTCGTAATTGTTCCTTTAAGCATGGCCATACCCGACCAAGCCATCCGATCTATTTGGCTAGGTTGGATTTTGGATAGGTTAAAAATCCAAATGGATCGGTGGCCGATTCACCCCACACACGATCGATTTTGGATTGGCATTGGCTCGTTGGCTCTGTCGTGTATGGCCTAATGGCCAGCTTTATACTTACCACTCATTTTCCAGTCTATCCAATTGCCTAATAATTGGTTTTTCAAAAATTAAATTCTTTAAACAATTTTACTCCTTTTCAAATTCTTTAAATCACCAAAACTATCCAACATTATTCTGGTATAGGTACTGTTTGAAAGTGGTGAACTAAAAAATAAACAAAATATCATCACCTTAATTTAATCCACACTTGCTCGCTCCCTCCATGAATTTTTGCAAAGTGTCGCTATCTTATGTCACTGGTTTTGGTTCTTCTCTAAATGAACATAAATACATAAACAGCAAAGAAACAGAGCATAGAGTAAGTAGTATAACAACTCCCAGTGTCCTGTGGCCGAAAACCTATTTTTAGCTACTGAGCTCATAAATTAACCTTTTTTCTTTTTTTTTCTAGGTATAGCAAAATAAGGACACCAGCTGCAACAAGCGAAACGAAAATGCATCGCAACTACTTCGTTAAGTAATGACCATGTATATATAAGTAGAGAAAATGTCCAGCCAAACCAAGCAAGCCAACTAACAACCTAACCTATACCTATGTTCTCTCTCTTTTATGCATCAACCATAGAGCCACCAAGACCCAACCAATGCTCACCTTTATAATGGACTTCAAAAATGTAGGTAGGTAGGTATAACACGATTCCCATCTACCTCAGTCGTTCAAAAACGATAAAGCAAAAGTACCTCGCCCTACCCTACCTTGTATATAAAAAGAGGGACACAGAAAAAAAAATGACAATTCTGTACCTACTACTATTCCTGAACAAGAAAAAAGGATAAACTAAGCACTAGAAAGACAAACTTGCAACAAGGGAAGTGGACAAATTGCAAAATGTTACAGATACACCTAGAGACAGACAGAGAGAGAGTGCAAGGAACTTCTATCCCGGTTACAGTTAAAACGCAAATGTGGTCATTTGCGGCGGGCGGGATAACATTTTTGTTTTCCAACCTCGATGACATTTTTTTTAAGTTCTTCTTCCTTTATGGTTTGTAAGGGTATGATGCCGTCCGGGAAGTTAAAAAAAAAAGTATTTTGCTGTATGACTTCATAAATGTATCACATAGTCCCTCTGTTTGCGATTGTAAAAGTAATCTTTGAAACTGCTCAACCAATATTTGTAAGTTCTTTTTTTTAATTAAGGGTTCTGTATTTTGATTTGGAATAAAAATAAGTTAATTTGGCTAAGCCGAATCCCTTTGGACAGGTGTTGTGGCAGCAAACGAGAAAGCTGGTGGGGGGGTGGAGAGAGTGTTTCCTCTAAAGCACTTCTCCTTGCATCAATATGCCGGTGGAAGAATTCTCCAGATGGAATCAATGGTGGCGTCACACTTTATTCCGGCTACTATGACATTTTCAGAGCTATAAGGAACCGTTAATCCAGCTCCCTGCCCTTGGGCTTGGAGTCATACTAAGGGTCTGACCCTCTAGGTTGGGAGTCGTGACATTGGGTTGCCTTCTCAGCCACGTAAAGCTATTAAGTTTCGAAGCAACAACAAACCTCAGATAAACTGTTGACAAACCAATCACACGAAATAAGGGCAACAAACTTCGGATCTGAACTTGGAATGTTCTGTTTCTCAACAGACCTTGTCCAGTCGAAAATTAAACGGAAGCCCTAGACTGACAACAATTACCGCAAATCAGGAAGTGAAATGGGAAGGGCTGGGCAGAAGAAAGCTGAAATACGGTGACAGGTTAATCGACTTTCTGCGGGACGAAACGCATTGTGGTAGCTAGTACGAAGTTCCCGCATATCGATATACACAAGGGGACATGGCGAATTCCTGGTCAATTAACCGCCAACCAGATTGACACACATTGCGATCGACGCAACGCACTCCTCCAGTATCAAGGATCTCCGGACGTTCCGAGGGACCAACGTTGACTGAGACCACTCCCTTTTGTAGCCAAGGTAGTGCTACAGATATCCAGACCAAAGCCTAGACAAGAAAATACTGTGAGGAAGTTCAACGTCGGACGGCTACAGTCGCAAGAAATCGCCAGGTCCTTTTCCGATCGAGTCTCTCGTGCCCTCAACTGCAAATATCGAGAACAAGTGGAAAAAATGCCATCAGAGATGCCACCTCTGACGTGTTGGGCCTCGTACGACCACCACAGGGAAACCCCTGGTTCGACGAAGAACGCTGGCAAGTACATATGCAGCCAAACAATAGGCATACAAAGCAGCGCTGCATAGAAGGACCAGAACTGCTCGCGAGCTCTACGAGCAGAAGAGGAGAGAAGAACACAAGCTTCTAAGAAGGAAAAGAAAGAGTATGAATAGCGCGTGATCGAGGAATTAGAGGGATACCATTGCAGGAGTGAAGTTTGGAATTTTACCAAAAAGTAAAAAAGAATCTCCCAGGGTTACAAGGCCCGAACCGAAGCCTGCAAGGATGATCAAGGGAACATCTTGGGATATGCAAAATCATCTCTGCAAATTGTACAACGGCGATGACGAACCGAATTCTGCTACCATGCTGATTGCACCATTGAACCTGGACGACGTAGGCCAACAATTCCGTCCACCCGATCTCGAAGAAGTGAATATAGCTATTTCTTAGCTTAAGTCCAATAAAGCTGCTGGAGCTGATGGCCTTGCAGCTGAGCTATTTAAAGCGGCTGGCGATGAATTGGTTAGGAGTATGCACCAGCTCATCTGGAAATTATGGTCGGAGGAAAGCATGCCCGATGAATGTAACCTCAGCATTGTTTGCCCGATCCTCAAGAAAAGCGATCATCTAGACTGCACCAGCTACAGAGGCGTTAGTCTTCTTAATACTACCTTTAAAATCTTCTCTGCCGTACTTTGTGAACGCTTGAGACCATACGTCAACAACCTTATAGGTCCATATCAGTGTGGCTTTAGGCCAGGGGACTCCACCATCGACCAAATACACTACGGCAGATCTAGGAGAAAACTCAGGAGTTTCAAATCGATTTTAAAGCCGCGGATGACAGCATCTATAGAGATGAGCCACATATATGGAGCAATGTCTAGTTTTGGCGTACCGCCAAAACTCGTCCGTTTGAGCAGGATGACGATTGACAATGCATGCTGCTCCATCAAGTTCGGCAAGGACCTAATCGAACTTTGGATGTCAAAAAAGGTTTTAGACAGGGTGATGCTCTGTCATGCGACTTCTTTAACATCGTTCTTGAAAGAATAGTGAAAAACTCTCACCCCAACACTAGAGGCACACTCTTTCAAAAGTTCGTCCAATTACTCGCCTACGCTGAGTATTGAGAATGAATCCAAGAATGAAAGCAAAACGAAATATATGGTGTCAACAAGAAAGGACATCCAACACCGACATTTCGGACACAATGTCACTATAGACGGCTATAATTTTGAGGTGGTCAGAGACTTTGTCTACCTAGGATCCACTATAAGCTCAGCGAAAGATACCAGTGCTGAGATCAAACGAAGAATTACTCTTGCCAATCGCTGTTTCTTTAGGCTGAGAAGCAAAGCCCTCTCTCGAGCAACTAAACTGTCCCTGTATAAGACGCTTATCGTTATCATCCCAGTCCTGATGTATGGTGCAGATGCAGAGACATGGACACTGTTAACGGGGATGAGAACGCATTAGGCTGTTTTGAGAGGAAAATTCTCCGGGTGATGGAGAAGAAGATAGAACAACGAACTGTACGGGTTGTACAGCGACACCGACCTTGCCACAAAAGTAAAAAAGCGCCCACCACCGACATGGCTAGGTCATCTAGAGCAAATGGACTCCAATGCTCCGGCCCGGAAAGTCTTTGAATCCAACCCCGTGGGACAGCGCCGTAGAGGTGGACAGCGTAATAGGTGGCGTACACAGATGGAAGAGGACCTCAACCAACTTTGCGTGCGAAACTGAAGACAGCTAGCTAGAAACCGAGCCGGCTGGAAGAAGCTTGTTGGTTGATTCCCTGGTCCACCCCGGACTGTAGCGCCACCTTAAGTAAGTAAGTAAGTAGTATTGCATTTCAAGTCAAGGCTTAAGAGTTGGTAAAACCCACTTCAGAGGCCTATGCGTCAACAGGAGATTTATATTATGATGACTGGGTTCAAATGCTCCGAAAGTCGGATCCAGCTATGTTTTTAGGATTTAGAAAAGACGTGGTGGAATGCGCAAAGGGGAAAGATGATCTTTTGAATTATTCCAAAGTTTTTACAAAGAGATCCGCTTTCATGGAGTGAATAAAATTATGTGTTTTTCAAAGTTTTTCATGATTACACTACTTCACCTGAAGACTTATCTGATAGAAATCCCATTTGACTCCGATTTTGAATCTAAAGAACTAGCACTTTAGGAAAGTTTATCGAACATACATAGAACCCAGGATGAGCCACAGTTTGTGTTCAGTGAAGCGAATGAAAAAAGGTGGGATATTCTCTCAGTAGTTTTTTAGTATTCTTGCAAGAATCCCAGAAATTGACAGTCCAACAACAACAAAGATACATCCTTGTCGATGAAAACAGCGAAAGACCTCTGATAAAAAAAACACGTATATACAGATACATAGGTACATGCATACGAACAACCATCAGAGCAAGGATGTGTACACTTTGGGGCAACTTCGATGTTCTGAATTGGGTGTGCGTATAGTTGGGCCAGGACGATTAATAAACAGATAACAAGTCTGGCTTTGCCGGTCGTGTACGTGTCATCACCAGTGTGACCACATGCATGTGATAAAACCGAACTGATGGGTGGCCATGGCCATCCACCGCATACCCATAACTAATGTCCATAGTATCCGGCTGATGGTGGGGGCTATACGCTTCGTCCTTGCAAACGCACACAAGCTCCCCCAACCCATATAATCACCTCCAATATTACTATACTAGAACCAGGATATTATTTAACCCGATATGAGTGGCGAAGTGTGCAACGAAATGGAAGGACTTACATGTGTTTTTGTGCGCGAACGGACGACATACACCCCTTCACATCCTTTCTCACATATCCTTGTCGACCAACCCCGAACAGAGCAGTCGGACAATGGCGCGATTTATTACATTATCAATAAAGTGAATAAATTTTGAGGTTATGCGGTGTGATAAAACTGAACGAAGTTGAACGTGGATGGGAACGTGCAACTGCATCGATCCTTGTACTGAGCTTTCAGTATAAAACGTACATAGGTAGGATATTTTTTTTGGATCTCTGGATTCTGGATTGGAATGGCACACGATGGGCTGTTAATTAAAATAAGCATACTCACATATCTGTACGAACATACACAAATCAAGAGAGTGTTTAAATGGATTAAGGATGATGATGATGGTGGTGCATAGCTGCAAAACACTGAAATGAAATTAATTGATTAAAATGCCAACTTTCATTGATGATAAGTTTTATGTGGAAAGGGTTTTGCGATGGAAGGGGAGGGGTAGGTATGGGTAAAACCAGGTTAAAAGACCAATATACAGGTTCAGAGGTGAAAACGGTTGGTCATTGTCACATCGATTGGTCCTCGAGGTGTTTGTGCTATTAGTAGCAAAATGTTTTTTGAATTTTTGCATGTCAACATTTTATTCAATTAATGTTAATAAAATCAAAATATGTATATAATAATGTGAGTGTGGACTTGGACAATCGATATATTTTGTAAAGTTGTAGTGATAAATATTTCTATATGGGAAAGATGACTGTTTAGATGATTTGGTTGGAGTTTGACTTCGACGCAATTGTTTTAAGTTATGAGATACGTGAAAAATTCTCTATGGGCATCATCACATGATGGTTCCCAAAAAAATTAAATTTCAAAAATAATTCAACCAAGTACATTAGCTAATATTAACCAAGTGCATTGGTTATTTATTACCAACCGAGTAAGTTTGTTAATCTATCGAATGTCAATAAAGTTAGTTTGGTAATGTCACCCGAAAGAGTTAGTTTTTTATGAATCAAATACGTTGTTTTATTTCAAACAAGTTGATTGGTCAATAGCAATCAAGTTACTTAGTTAATTTCAACTGAGTAAGTTGGTTAAATTCATCATTAAGATTAATTGATTTCAATCAAGTAAGTTAGTTCAGTTTAATCAAGAGCACATTTTTTTTACAAAATAAATTGAAAAAATCTACGGAATAAGTTAGTTGAAATAGATAAGTTAAGTATTCTAAGATTATTGGAAGGTTGGTTAAATTCAATCGACTATGTTTGTTAATTTTAACAAACTAAATTAGTTGCTTAATTTTATTTTTAAAATTGGGCTATTTTGGTCAAATTTATTTTTGTGTGAATAAAAACAAACTTAGTTTGTATCAGCTGAGTAAGTTGTTATAATTTGAGAGTGATTCCTGAGCTATCTCCTCAGAAAGTAGGGGCAAAAGTACAGATATCGCTCTGAAAAACTAGCCATTAGGTTAGGTTAAGTTAAGAGGGGCGTGCACAGCACACAGGCTGTTGCGTACACGGGGGAATATTGGTTCATTGTGATCCCCTTATAAAAGAAGGCAGAGATGCACCTAATCTAATGGTTCACATAGACTGGTTCGTTTTTGAACTAGCCTGTACTTTCAATGAATTTTCTCATTTTGGTCATTGAGACCTGCGCTGGATCGTCCAGTTCTCCAACAAACTTGTTTCCAAAATAACGGAGGCGATTTGCTTGGAGGTGTTGGACGCTGCACCTACCCTTTGAAGAAGTTATCACCCTGTGGCTAGCTAACCCTCAACTTAACGAGCATGCAACGATTTCCAAACACTTACCTAACTTTTCGATCTTCACTAGAAGTTTTTATACCGAAGGTTTTGGCTGTTTTATTTGAAATTGAGATTTTTAAAGAGTGATTATTAGCGATTTTGGAATTTATTTTAAACGAATAGTTTGAAAGGAAGTTTAGACTTTTTTACTCGAAAAAGCATTTAACAGGAGGTTTGGACAATCGCAGAGGCAGGTGTTTAATGGCTTCTATATTTCTTTTACGTCCTGACAGCTCCTCCAGAAACCGGGTGCGAATACACCCAGTCTGGTGACCATTGTGTCAATGGCGCAATGTCCCGTTAGCACACCGATCAAGATTCTAATATTCTTTTAACTCAGTGATAAATTTACCGAGTTTTCTTTTCATTAATTCTAGGCCAAAAACTTCTATAGATAACACAGTCGTTCCTAGTCCTCTAGGATTTATTGATGTGCTTCTTTGTTATTAGGTCTATTTCTGTTCTAATCACATCAATCGGGATGTTTAGTCCCACATCTAGTTGGCAACTACTTTTTCTATTTGATACCAACCCCTTCCTTACCAGTTCATCTGCTATATCATTCCCTTCTATATGACTATGTCCAGGAACCCAGCAGAGTTTGACTCGGTTAGTGTTACAGATATTATTCAGTTTGCCTCGGCATTTTCCTACAGTCTTGGATCTTATAGTCTCACTGGCTAAAGCTTTCATAGCAGCTTGGCTGTCCACGAAAAATGTGATCTCCAACGAGGTAATTTTTTTCGTTTGTACCATTTCTGCCGCTTTATCAATAGTGTAAATCTCAGCTTGAAAGACACTACACTCATCTGGGAGCTTATACGAATATCTAATATTAAGAGCTTCACAAAACACCCCAGCTCCCGTTGCCTCTTCCATTTTTGACACATCGGTGTAGAAGGAGATACTCTGTTAACTGGTTAGTGTGGGATCGCAGCCATGCCCTTCGGGTATTAAAATAGAGAAGTGTTTGTTAAAATCTATTAAAGGTGGTATGTAGTCAGTCGTTACATCAAGTCCGGCCCCTGTGTCATACCTTTGCATAGGTGCTGTTCTTCCAAGAGCCCAGTTCTTTGAGTCAAAGTGCACTTTTGGCTGCTGTGCATCTTATGTGCTCATCCTGGACTGAAAGATTTAGAATTATTTCCAGCCCTGCTTGTGGCGTAGACCTCTGTGCCCCCTATTCCTATACAGGCTAGTCTCTGAACCTTGTTCAGGTTTTTGAGATAGCTTAATTTTTCAACAGCCTTCCACCACACGATAGAACCATAGATAAGTATGGGACGAACAATCGCCTAACCTAGCCCTTAAGGAGATGCGATGAAACGGACCGGGCTAGAGAAAGATAGAAGACTGCGATTTGTATTATGGAAATTACATACTCGATAGTGGGAAGCGTTTATTTGTGTGTAGATTTGCTGCCAGAGGAAAACTTTGGTAAAAAGTTTTAAGTGTTCGTGATGTCAGCTAGAGAGTTAGGACAATCCGCATAACAGCCAAATTCCATCACTTGGACCATATCAGCGCACTTACTCCTCCAGGAGAGAAGGATGACACAACCAAAAATCTACAAGCTCCTCGCCTAAACGTATGAGCTATGTCCCAAGAATGACATTAAAGTACTTCTGGGAGATTGTAATGACAAAATTGGTTAAACTATCAGAAAAAATCCGGAAGCGGGCTAACGCTTATCGAGTTCGTAGTGGAGAAGTATATGACGTTAAGTAGCACTAGATTTTTCCGTCGTTGTAGGTTCGTACATACCAGGTCAGCTTGATTTGACTTGAATCTGTGCCTCCGGTTGGTGCCAAGCTTTGCGTATGATTATCCATAAAAGTTCTTAGGCGAACATCAACCTTGACTAGAAAATTTAACATTGGAAGACTTCAAGCGGACCATCATAGGCTATGCCAAACAAGTATCCCTAGAGCTTAAGAGAAATCTTTACTACTGATCTTATAGGCCCATAAGCCTTTTGGCAGTACACAATGCCAACAAGCCATCTAGCATGCTGCATAAGAGGGGCTAGGATTTTTACATGCCCCACACCACCGTGCTGGAACCCCTGGTTTGACTCCGAATGTTCTCAAACACACAAGCCCAGAACAGAAGTTTACAGGTCGTGTCAAGAAAGGAAGACAAGGGCTTCCCGGCAGATCTGCGTTGGCAAGAAAACGGATGAAAACCACTTACTCAGAAAAAAGGTCATAAGCAGCGTGAAATCGGGAAGATCCAGAGATACTTTAGCACAAATCAGATGCCGGAAGGAAATACTATAGTGGAAACGATGGCGACGAACACCAAGATCACGCCAATGAGTAGCCCCGTCAAGTCAATTTAGTTCATGATGGGGAATTTCACCCACCGTGTCGTAAATGAGACCAAAGTAGCCATCGGCAGGTTAAAATTGACAAGATCAGCCGGTGCCGATGGTCGGCCGGCAGCATTGGTTTTTTCTAATATTTTGTTACCAATATCCTGTTTGATGCTACAAGTTGGTACTTTAATATGTCGTTCGGTTTGACTTGAATCAAGTGACGATCCAGTTCTTGCCAGCTCATCAGTTCTTTCGTTTTCTTGTATATCACTGTGACCAGGAACCCAGCAGAGTCTAATGCTATGCCACATGCCAAGAACCCTAAGCTCTTCACCACAGTAAGTTTCAAACTTGGAGTGTATCTCGGTGGCAGAAATTGCTTTTATTGCTGGTTGGCTATCAATAAAGAGGGTGTTATCAGTTCGTGGTATCGGTATCAATGATATTTGCGTAGCTGCTTTGGTCACTGCCATGCCAAGACCTCAGCTTGGAAGACGCTGCAAAAGTCCGGAAGTTTGAAGGAGCTCGCTAGTCCCAAAGTTTACGAGAAAACTCCTGCACCAACTCCAGTGCCCATCTTCGAACCATCAGTGAAGACAGTTATCAAAGATTCATTACTGAAGAGTTGGTTGTTTTCCCACTCTCCTTTATTTTGAAAAGAGGTTCTGAACGGTCAATTGAAGTTTGCCTGTGCAAACATTAATTCCACACATGTCTCGGAAGAATCTGAGTATGGCCCGTTGTGCTTTATTTCCAGCAGATAGTCTGGCTTAGGCACAAGTGTATGCTGCTGATTCTTGCACAAATAAATATAGGGGTCACAGTTGAGTATCGCTTCCAATCCCGCTGTGGGGGTGGTTCTCAACAACCGCATGCGCTAATCTTTGAACTTTTGTTAAAGTTTTCAAGTTCGTTGCTTTCTCAGTCGCGTTCCACCAAACTAGATTACCATAGGTTAGTATCGGTCTAACTATTGCCATGTCAGAACGTGACTGTAGATAGGCATAACTTCTAGATGGTAAGGGGTTTGGTCTTCATGGGAACTGCTGTAATTTTGCAAATAATGACGAACGCGAAATCAAGCGTATCTAGAATAGCTGTTTTTTTAAAGCTTACTTAGCAATTGAGCAATAAAGCCCTATCAAGAAGAACCAAAAGAGACGCTGCACAAGACTCTCATCATTCCGGTGTTTGTCTATGGTGCAGAAGCATGAGACCTTTTCCAGACGGATGAAAGTTCCCTTTGGTATCTTCCAGAGAAGCGTTCTTCACACGATTTATGGGTCGCTGTGATTTTTCTGCATGATACTGTAAATTGCGTGTTGTTTCGCAAACATCAGATACACATTATTAACTGCCACTTTGCAATAAGTTGTCATTTTTCTTAGCCTCTAAGTACCTTAGGACATTGGTCCAAAACCTCTTATTGGATCTTTGGCTAAGGCTTGCCTTGAGTTACAAAACAATCAACAATTTTTAGCATACATCCTGATTTTAAGATGATTAAAAAAGCAAAACAGTAAAACTTTATAATAAACATTTCGCAGATATTGGCTCCACAACAAAAGCCTTAAGGACTTATAAGGACACAAGAAAAAATATATGTAATTTTCATTTCATATACCTCTCCAAGCTGGTATAGCTAAGTATGAAAATAACAATTCCAACACATAATAAAGCCCTTGCATCCATTTAATAATGTCGCCATATAATTTCAAAAAATTACGTTCAAAGAAGGATTATTATTAAAGTACAGTACAGAGAAGATGATGATGGTGATGAGAGTGAACATGGGAATGAATATATACATTATACAACATTACCCTTCCATATACCCAACAATGGCCAGCTGCTCTTTAAATATGAAAACTGGTTGCAAAGTCTTCGCAAACCATATTTTCATCTCCATCCCGCGAGGACGAGACAATTATGATGGGAGTGGGTTGGTGGATAATTCATATTAATACATGCTCAGGAAGAACTCTCCAAGAGGAAAGGTGAGATCCACTCCTCAGCTCAGCCGCACGCCATAGTCAAGTCATCCTCATCATCTCTGGCATACACATCAGCATCAGAGCATCACAGCCACACACAGAGCAAAATTCCACGTTTTAATAAATTTGTAAACAGATTTGTTAATTTCACCATAAAATTTTGATGAGAATTTCTCCAAACCAAAGAGGACGAGAGCGAAAAATAAAATTAAAAAAAAAAAACAAAAAATTATAATAAACGAAGATAGGAACAGGAAACAAGAGTGGAGCCAAGGAATACCATCAGCTATGATTAACCAAACCAAAGCTGTGTTGTAATGGTGACGGAAAATGATGAGGAAGTTGCGGAACATATACCTTCATCCCGCCGAAACCCGAAGTCAACGATGATGTCGGAGGAGGCAGCAGGCGTTAAATGCAAAATATCTCTCAGCAAAGAAGATCCTGTTTCCTGATGCTCTGCTTATAACGTGTTGTACCAATATATCTACCTTCATATTATATAGGTACACACGGGGATCTGAAGAAGTAGGTACATATAGAAGGCAAGGCAGCTTTATGTTGTCAATTAAAAAAGGTAAAATGAACGATGTGTCTTATGCTCATTACAGTTAGTGTTATGCGCGCAAACATTTTTAAACAGTGATTTGGTTTGGTAATTGCGGATTCCGAAACGAAGGGTTTTAAATGATTTGACTTTACTTCACATAGAGAGAAAGAAGTATACAATGACAAGAGGTTCGTTCACATATTAATGATGTTTCTGATGGTGTTTCATAAAGTTGATGAGAGTTAAAAATTGTATATGCTCTTGGGTCTCTTGTGGTGGGAAAAAGGTCATTTTTCAACTTTGTTATTAATATTTCCAACAAATAATAATGGCTTAACGAGAATTTGTGTTGCTTCAATGTAGGTACCTATAGGTATTCTAGGTACCTATGTTTAGACTTGAGAACTTTGTGCTTTCTTTTCGCCATTTAAAGCCAACTTTTGGGTAGGCAGGTCAAGGAAAAACAGGATCAATATTTTTAAGCGCAACTTTCCTAGAATTTTCAGTTTATAAAAGGTTGATTTGTGGTTTTCCATTCATGAAAACGTTCTTATGCGTTAAATCTATATATCAAGTAGAAATAAGATTTGGAATGCAGCCCCTCAGGCTCAGGGTCCAAAGTTTTTCTGAAACCCAAAAATAATATGTAACTTTGTCTCAATTTCAAAGGGCCCGAGATTAATGCAGGGATTTGTATTTCCTGGAGAAAAAGTCAAGTTAGAAATTTGTTCGGGGTTAGCATTCAATCAACACACGTTATTTGAGCTATGACCTTGTTTATTTTGATTTTGAAGGTATTGGTCGATTGCGACTTATTGGCATAGACCTGCGACTTTAGAAAACCCTTTTAATAAAAGGTCTTACAGAGTAAAATTGCATATGTCATCCCTGTGAGAGATAACCTTAACCATAAAGCGTTCATGTAAAATGTACTTTGAGGCACTAGCGGTGAGATACAAGGTTCTGACCTGTTGGAACCACATATATTGTTCACACCCATATCATTCAACTTGAGCCCAAAGAAATTTTTTATCATCGATCGGCAGAGGCCTCCGTTAACTGAAAAAACAACATGGCCACCTCACACTGTCAGCTCTGACCAGTCCCTATTGGAAAACCTTTTATGTTTGGCTTGGGTTACGGACGAATGAATGATCAAAAATATTGACTGGTTAAAATGGAACTTGCATGCAAGATGTACTTAAACTAGACCAAAACTAAAACCTTGATACAGCTGCTATCCTCACAGACAGTTAAACAGCTGTTAAAGTTATTATTGATCCGGCTACATCATCTTCTCTAAATTGGTGCCGCTGTGCTGAGAAGACCACGCAAGCCAGACTACCAACCTTAACATGCTGGCTCCACTAGACATGAGCGATGCCCAACATCCAAACCACAATCCAATCAGCAGTCTGATTTGTATGGATATGTCACTGTTCAGACATGGATTTTTCAGGCTTCATTGGTTTTTTTCAAGACCATGTTCATAGTCAAAGCATGGCCTAGTAGAGCCGGCATGTAAGGTCATCCCATCTGGGTTTCTAGACATAGTGACAATGAGGCAATTGAACTGACGAATCGGAGAGGCAGGGATCGGCTATTCATAGCTCAGTTCTGGAAAGAGTCAACACTCCCATTGGAGTTGTCAATGGCAATTTGCAATATATTCTCAATTTTTCTTCGTGAATCCAATCGTAGGTGGAACAGTTTAACCAAATGGAAAATATTCAGAAGGAACTGGCCCTCCTCAAATAAATCCCGAACAATAATTGATCTGATATGTAGACCCTGGCAAGACATCTCAATCGTCATTGCAACTTGAACTGGACACAGGCCATTTGGAGAACAGGCTAACTGACGTAGCTAACGGGGCCAGCAAGTAAAAGAAACAGTCGTTCACTTCCTTTGTAAACATCCTGTTTTGGCAACAAAAAAAACTCAATCGCTAGAAGTGGAATTTTTTGACAACCTTAACGAACTTCCCGAAATGAAAATCAATATTTCAATATTTTTTTCTTAACGCAACGAAATGGATCTGAGACGAAATTTGCTTGCTTCTGTATCATGTTCCCCGCCAAACTTGTATGACGATGAAGAGAAGGTTTTCAGGTTTTTGCGGGTTCTCATGGTCATCTTAGTGACCTTAGGATCACACATCTGAATTCATTATGCTTTATTCATTAATAGCTAATTTCAAAATCCTTTGTTTGGAGCTGCTATTGCAGAAATCCTGGTACGAAGCATAAACTTAATCAAACGTGCGAAAGCTCGGAATACGCTTGTAAGTAGCACTTAGTTTCTAAGGCCAAAAGCAACATTTGCGGCCGTTACTCTGCCAGACCGTTTGAAAAACCCCAAAAAGTCATCTCAAGGGATAATGATATGAACCCAAAGTTTTTTTTACACATCCCTAGACAATGCTCCCTTGATCACAAAAATGTGTGTCCAAGACCATTTGGTTGGGGCCGTTACTCTGCCAGACCGTTTGAAAAACCCCAAAAAAATCATCTCAAGGGATAATGGTATGAACCCAAATATTTTTTTACACATCCCTAGACAATGTCCCCCTGATCACAAAAATGTGTGTCCAAGACCATTTGGTTAGGGCCGTTACTCTGCCAGACCGTTTGAAAAACCCCAAAAAGTCATCTCAAGGGATAATGGTGAACCCAAAATTTTTTTTACACATCCCTAGACAATTTCCCCCTGATCACAAAAATGTGTGTCCAAGACCATTTGGTGGGGGCCGTTACTCTGCCAGAGTAATTATAATAATTAAAATAGTAACGGTATGAACTTCAAATGACAGTTGAAATAAACGTTTAAACATTTTTTTAAATAAACTTTCGAAGTCACTCTCATCTGAGGAATCGTAGCTTGTCTCGTTTTATTCTAAATTTAGCCGAATAACACCCAAAAATTTGCTGTGGGCTCTTAGACTATAGTCGTAGTATCACGATATTATCGAAGAGGAAGCCAAAATCACCGTAGGCTCCCAACCACTGTAAAAAAAAAGAACCCCATGATTGCATTCTTAAGGTAGCAAAAGATGCGTATACGAATATATTTATTTATTAAGGTTCTCGGAACTGTTACGTCCGTGAGGTTTCCCTTTCCAAGGCCCTCAACTAATCCCACATACCTTCGTGTATGGTTTCTGGAGATATATGTATACCTCACCTCTCTCCAAACTCTTTCCCATTTGTGCCGATTCCTCTTCGACTTTTCTTCGCCAATTACTTCGAGGTCGGCTCACTCGTCTTCTGCCTCGCTGCATGAGAGGGTTCATTGCATCACTTGACTCGAAATACACTCGCGATCTTTTCGAGACATACGTCCAATACACTGCCACTAAAGTTTACCTGTATGCCTGAGCTTAAAACACAAGAACAGCGAGAGAGAAGTATCACGTAGAAGAGATACAAAAAGACCCTAGTGGACAGAAGAGGGCGTACCCAGCCTCCCAAGTCACGAAGGTTTAAAAAAAAAGTTCAGCAACTGGCTGCAGGTTTAAAAACCGGAAAACAGGCGCTTTGAAACAACTAAGGTAACCGAAGCACCGGGGAATAGTAGATATATTCAAGCAGTTTTTCCCAACAGGAAAAAGTCTCAAGTCAGTGCAAAGCCTACTTCCACAACAACCAGTTAAGAGGAAGTACATCTGCCATATTATAAAACCTTCCAATAGATTTTGATTTGCAAGCCAAAACTCACTATCTTTTCATTGACTTCAAAGCCCCACATAGGATAGCCTTCTCTACGTCAGGACCTCCTTAAGGTGCCGACCCATAGAATCTGGTGCGTCCGTTGCGATGACAGATCAATTGACGTTTGCCGAATACTACAGAATCAGGTGACCCAATGAATCCGTTGTTATTGGTTGTTGTCAACCACAAAAAAAAGTCGCTGTCAACGCATCTGCCGAAGGCGAAAAGTTAAAAGTTCGGCCACTTCTTCCGTTGCGGTCGACGCATGCGTCAAATCCAATGTCAAATCCGTGCTGTTATGTGTTTGTGAACCCTGGAAAGTCATGTCAACCATTTCGAGGAAATTGCAGGCTTTTGTGAATCGCTGTCTTTGCCACATCCTAAAGATTCACTGGCCACAAATAATATCAAACGAGGAATTGTGCCGCAGGACAAGTCAAGAGTGGCTGGACATCGACATAAGGAAGCGTAAATGGCGTTAGATTGGTCACACACTGAGGAAACCAAACGATGAAACTGCAAAGCAGTCTTTTGAATGGAATCCTCAGGGTCCACGGCGGGTTGGAAGACAAAAACAACATGGAAATCAACTGTCTAAGCAGAAGCAGAACCCCAGAGAAATATGTAGCCACAGTTAAAATATCCTGCAGCAGACCGTTAAGGATGGAGACGTTTTGTTGACACCTTATGCCCCAGCCGGGGTTACAGGACGCGATGATGATGAGGTATATACATATAAATCCAGGGTTTCAATCAAAACATGCTCTGTTATGTGATTTCTTGAATATGGTCTAGAACAGAAAGTGCACAGGGCCTCCAGACACCTAACGCGTGTTGAAAAGATAAGTTGCAAGTTTGTTGATGTTCAAAATATTATAATTACCGTAAAAATAAAAAGTCCAAGCCTTAGACAAAAAACAAAAATATATTACCGAAAAGTGGCAACACTTACATTTTGCCCAAAGGAGCTTCTGCTCAACACCTGTCTTAAGATACCAGCGGTTATTTTTCCAACACATCTCGAAGTTTTTCCGGAACTTTTTTCATGTTCAAAATATTAAAAATTACGAAAAAAAGTTAAAGTCCCACCCTTTGACAAAAAAAATATTTGTTCCCGAAAAGTTGCAGCTCTGAAATTTTACCCAAAGGTTTGTCTATTCAACACTTATTGTCAAAGTAATTTACGAGTTCATGTTTATTTTATCATTTGGCCCAGATTGGGCGCCATTCAAAGAAATGGCGCCCAAGCAACAGGATTACAAAAATTACTTGCAAGTTTAATTTTATTTTAAGTATGTAACAAATAAATTCGAAGCATAAGAAAAGGTCCCTCGGATTCGGTTTCCTGAGCGGATTGGTAGTAGAAAATTTCAGTGCTGATAGAAGCAACTTTGAGTCCTCGAAATAATTAAAAGTTCATCTACCTCAGAGGAGACATTTGCTCCACGAATGATAACTTAGTCAAAATATGGCAAAGAACTACCCTGGGAAACGTTGCAACTAAAGCCAAGCGATAAAAAAAAACCTTTTTGCCACGGGAGTCCTGCCATACTTCGGCAAGTATAGTGACTACTGGACGATAAAGTGGAAAAGGACATCTTATACTGGGCCAATAAAAATATTACTCTCTAATTAAAGAGAAGAGTAAATGGATAAGAAGATACAACTCTGAGCTTTGTGATCTGCCCCAATCTGTGGATATGGTCCAGGAAGTCGTCAAAACCCCTTGGCACCGTTGGCTCAGCTACACCAAGAAAATCGGCGGCGGCGGTAAATACTCCAGTGAAGATAGTTCGCCATTCAAAGCCCCTACAATCACGGTGACATGGAAGACCTTTGTGCTTCGTGTGTAGACCATCACAATAAAGCCCTATAGAATCTTTATCCAATGCTTTTTTATTTTGTTATTCCAAATGACGGTGATCTAATACAACTCTTTGAAATACAAAGAAAACCTCAAGAATTGGAACATTTTAGAAAAATCACCAACAATTTCTACCAGAAATTTACAATATTTCAAAAATCTCTTCTTTTTGTGCATTCTCATCAAACAATGTCTTCTAAATCATTTTAAACATTTTGAGTTCGCCTCAAAAGAGAAAAAAAAATTAAACTAATAATTTTAAACACAAAAGTTTTAACTCGGAAAACTTTCTCCCAGTTTTGTATAAAATACGAGAGTTGCGAGTCTATACATTTGAGTGCACCAGAGCCACCACACCAGAGTAGGTATATCTAGAAATACACAGAGTTCAACAGCAACCAGCTATTGTGTCGGTTGTAGCATCCACAAAACTCATATCCAATGAGTTAATTTGAATTCGCGCATTAAGCCCCATATCCGTTTTCCCTGGTGCACCCTTGGGAGCTCTCATTGCCCCTATACATATGTATATCCTTGGGGAAGAATCTAGAAACTATATATAGTATCCCTTTGTTTAATTGTAATTTTCAGTGTATTGTTCGTATACCACCACCACCGCACCGCACCGCGATTCTGCCGCCTTTGCAACAGTGATGCCACCGTGCTGTGTTTCATACCGCATCTTTCGTCTCCCACAGGGACGAACCAAACAGGCAAAACAGAGGACACCCATAGTGCCCGCATTATCATTCGTAGTCGTAGTGCAACGTCATTATCACAAAATGAAGCGATTGCAACTGAAAATGGCAATAACATCGGTGGCCTCATAAACGCGCAAGCCACTCAACCGAGCAAGGACCATCTAAGCAGCGTGTAGCACCATCTATGAACTTTATTAATAACTTTTCTGTTATATAACTGCTATGGCGCGGGTGGCAAGTGTAGGTGTGGGACCGGTAGAGGAAGAGATGATGTTGTTGTTGCTGTTTTTGTTATAGTTTTATTTTTTTTGTATTCTTGCTGTTGTTGTGTTGATGTTGATACCCAAGGAAATATGAGAAGGATATGAAATATTTCTAAACCCATTAACACAATAAGATGGATGTTCAGTTGTGTTTTCGAGTTTCTTTGAGTTTTTTAATTTTTTTTTTATTTTGTGTTGATTTTTTGTTTCACTTGGTTTTGCGTGCTGTTGAGGAGATGCCAGATAAAATATGACAGAGAGGGCGTATAGTCGACGTAAGCTGTCAATGGGGGAGTATAGCTATCAGAGTTTTAGTGAAGTTGACTGTTAAAGATGTTTATTTACAGACTGCTTAACACAAATAGTAACATTGTGGTTAAAACGTATTAAAAAATAAAAGTTCCTCAACTTTATGAACAATAAGTTTTTTTCTTCCATCTATGATGATGGGGTTCCTTTGTAAATAGGTTTTAGGGATATTGTGCGATGTAGTAAGTCTTTTCAGGTCTTAACTAATTAATATGAATCTGGAATGAGGTAGAATTTAAATGAAATTTAGAAAATTATAGATCCACTGCAGTGATGAAAATTGACTATTGTCGATTGTACTGAAAGCTGAAAAAAAATTGTACTGAAAAAGACCAAATAGTACTGAATTTTTTTTTTAATTATAAAACAACGCAAACAATTAAAATAAATATTTTATTAAAAAAAACAAAAAAAAACATTTTTCACAAGGCCATTTTAGCTCAGAACTCAGAAATAGAAGCATTTCTAAATTTTTTTAAGTATTGGCAGTCAGCTAGAGCTCGATATTCTGTTTTTAATGAGTTCAATGTTTTTTTGTTCGCCAGGAAAAAATCTTAAAACAAATTGAACTATTGAATTTACTTGACCATCTAAAATTAAAGTTTGTGAAAAATGGTGCAACGAATTCAAAAAAATTTCTTCAAAATTAAATCTTTTTTCACATCTTCGAGGAAAGCTATATAGAACATACGTGCATGACTTTTAAAGCTAAATTTCGCTTTCAATTAAATTTTTAGAAGTGTACAAAATTTCACTTTCGGTCCTGCAATAGATTTCCTCGACGAGAAGGTGGTTTTCTAGTAAGTTTATTGACAGTATGGGTCTTTCATTTAAAGCTTCATTACGCAAAAAATGTCTACAGAATTGTTTAAAAATAAATTCCACTCTTGGAACTAAAATATGAACCCGAAACTGTTCTGACTGCAACTCGACGTTAACATCGTTAATTATTTCAAAGACATAAGATACAAAAATGAAATATGATTTAATTGTATTGTCTTTAAGACTGGAAGATATAAAATTGATGTTTTGTTTTTCGTTATTAGTTTCGAAATCTCCAAGTCCAAGGTATCTAGTAACACAGAGGGTCCCATTGCTGAAGAATACGGTCAATCGCAGCCTATTATCACAAAATCTCCTTTACACGATGATTCTTTGCGTCTGACTCTTTTCAAAATTCAATGGGTGTGAAGGTGAAATCAGATGTTTTTTCTCCTTCGCACCCATGAAAATTCGAAAAAAGTCAGATGCAAAGAATCATCGTGTAATAGAGGTCAAACAATTTAATGGGCCATTGGGGCGCGTTCACAAATAATTTTCTTGTTGTGAAGATGTGGTGAAGTCTGACTAAACATATTTGTTTGATTTTAGAGATTTATGAAAGTTGACCTTTTCAAAAATTAAAAATAGTACAAATAGTACTGAAAATTGAAAAGTGGTACTTGCGTACTCGGGAAAGTCAAATAGTACCGAATTCAGTACAATAGTAAGCCTTTTTGCATCTGTGATCCACTGTTTAAGATTTGGGAATACAATCATTTCATTTGTCCAGGGATGTTATTCCGGATGCCTCGTAGAATCGCTTGATGGTTGTTGGTGAGATGTTTTTGCTGTCGTTAAAAACAGTGGAGTCCCATGTAGATCTACAAAATTTACCTCTCAAACACGCTCAGCTTTCTCATGCTGGTATTAGAAATAGTAAAATAAATAGTAAAGGAAATAACCAAGCAAGAAAGCAGTATGTGATGATCGGTCTAAAAAGTTGCTTATAGAGACACAACCTTGTCCGTTTGCTGAGTTAATTTATTTCCCTAATAAGGAGGTTGATACAGCAGAAAACGTAGTTCTCTTTTTCCAGAGAAGCTTTTACATGCGGATTGAGGAGTAACTTCTCCTCAAAGATTTCACCGATGACAGATTGATGAAAATGCAACGGCAGCTTGTTACATACTTACTTACCTACTTAATTAAGGTGGCGCTACAGTCCGGGTGGATCAGGGCCGGCACCAACAAGCTTCTTCCAGCCAGCTCGGTCTCCAGCTAGCAGTCTCCAGTTTCACACGCTAGCTGTAACGCTGTCCTCCTCTACTAAGCCATCCCACGGGGTTGGATTCAAAGCCTTTCTGGGCTGGAGCTCTGGTGTCCGTTCGCTCTAGGTGACCCAGCCACCGCAGTCGTTGGTTTTTAACTTTTATGGCTATATCGGTATCGCTGTACAGCCGGTACAGTTCGTCGTTGTTTTTCACCCATACAGACGGGCCCAAAAATCACCCAGAGAATTTTCGTCTCAAAACAGCCTAACGCCTTCTCATCTACCGTTAATAGAGTCCATGCCTCTGCACCAATCATCAGGACCTGGATGAAAAGCGTCCTACACACGGAAAGTATAGTTACTCGAGAAAGGGTTTTGCTTCTCAATTGCCTTTTTAGCCCAAAGAAATAGCGGTTGGCAAGAGTCATTCTACGTTTGATTTCAGCACTGGTATTGTTCACTGAGTGATAGAAATTCTTTGACCACCTCAATATTATAGCTGTCTATAGTGACGTTCTGTCCAAGGCGTTGGTGTTGGGTGATCTTTCTTGTTGACAACACATAGGTCTTGCCTTCATTCACCGCTAAGCATATCTTCTTGGCTTCTTTCTCAACACTCACGAAAGCAGAACTGACATCAAGCATTGTTCGTCCGATAATGTCAATATTGTCGTCGACGACGTAGGCGAGGACAAACTTTTGAAAAATTGTGCCTCTAGTGTTGACGTGAGAGTTTTGCACTATTCTTTCAACAACGATGTTGAACAAGTTGCATGACAGCGTGTTGCCTTGTCTAAAACCTTTTTTGACACCAAAGGTATTGGTGCGAGGTCTTAGCGACCTTTATGGAGCAGCGTGCATTCTCCATTGTCATCCTGCACAAACGGGCAAGTTTGGGAGGGATGTTAAAATTAGACTGTGCTGTATATAGCTCGTCTCTATTGATGCCATAATACGCGGTATAGAATTCGATGAAAAGGTGATGGGTACCGATTTGAAACTCCTGGGTTCTTTCCAAGATTCTACCGTATTGCGAATATTTGGTCGATGCCTCGATGGTGGACTTTCATGGCCTAAGGCCAGACTGATATGGACTAATAAGATTGTTGACGAATGGCTTCAGGCGTTCACAAAGTACGGTAGGAAGGTCTTGTATGCAGTGTTAAGTAAAGTGATGCTTCACTGGTTGGTGCAGTCCAGAAGATTGCCTTTTTTGAGGATCGGGCAAAAACAATGCTGAGTTTCTATTCATCGAAGATGTTTTCAGCAAACCATATTATTCAGATGAACTCCTTACCAATTCATCAGCAGTCGTTTTGAATAGCTCGGCTGCAAGGCCGTCGGTCCCAGCAGCTTTATTGGACTTAAGTTTAGATATATCTATCTTCTGTTCGTCGAGATCAGGCGAACGGAATTGTTGGCTTACGTCGGTCACTCAGGTTGAATGGTGCAATCTCCATGGCAAGAGCATTCGGGTTTTCATCGGGGCCGTTATAACAAATAAATAAAATTGGGTGGCCCATCAGCTCGTGGAAAACCAGGGCCTAGTTACTTACACATCTCAGGTGCTGTTGGCAGGAATGGAGGGAGCTTACGGTTTTTGCCGAGTCCGAACGGCTAAAGGAGAAGCACTTATTCATGACCAGTCAGTTCCTCGCAAGAGGCAGTAGGTACCACGGATAAAACATTTCTGTTTTTAGGTGGCATGGCTGGGAACCGAACCCACACCTTCGGCATGACAGTCCAACGCACTTACCATTATGCCGTGAGTTACTACGAGTACATTCCATATCCTCAGCACCGGCTTCGATTCTACCACTATGTTCCCGTAATCATCCTAGACTTCGGTTTGGGCCTTGAAACCCTGAGAGGTTTTTTGAACTCTTTGGTGAAATTTCAGAACTTCATTTCTGCAATGGTATAACTCTTTTTCCTCGATCACACGCTTCTCATGCTCATTCTTTGCGAGTAGCTCTTGGCCTTCTATGAAGCCCTGCTTCTTATGTCTGTTATTTGGCTGCATATACTGTGATGTTTTTTTGTTTCCAGCTAAGATAGGTCAACGGGATCCAGCGTATAACCGTAAAACTAGGTTTGTAAGAAGTTCGCAACTCCAGTAAGTTTTTATTATAAGGTCTCTTAATGTTACTTTTAACAGCGTATTTCATATATTTACAAAGGTCATGATAACATAACTATATGCTAATACAGTATTTCATATACTTTACAAACATAATCTCGACTTAAGATTAATAACACTTTATTTCATATAACCTACTGATAAAGTGGGCTTGCCGATTCGGGTGGTTGTTTAAGACAGCGTAGGTTAGGACGTACTCCCTAGTCTTCAAAGCAATGACACCGGATTATTTAGCGAAGAAGCGGCGCGGCGGGCGGATCCCCTAGTCTGACCGGAGCTCAAGACAGCGTAGATTGGGACGTGCTCCCTAGTCTTAAAAGTGGCAGCAGAATTAAGTTTATATTCGGCGGAGAAGCGGTGGGATGGGTTCCTTAGTCTGACTTTAGCTCAAAACAACGGAGGTTGGGACGTGCTCCCTAGTCTTAAAAGCAGCGGCAGAATGAAGTTTATATTCGGCGGAGAAGCGGTGGGACTTTGCTGGCGTATCCAACTGTGGACTGTAAAAATCATGAACGAACTTCATTTGCTGACGTAATCAAGTGCCAGTTGGTTTCCTTTTGTTGCTGACGTCGCAGCAGGCGGCAAATGCGTATCCCCTTCTGTACTTCATATGGGGACCTCGGTGGTTTGCAATGTTCGTTCATTGTTTGGTACGGGTGATTGAGGGTATAAAAGATGTGACTTCGTTACAGTACTTGCTTGCCAACATTCTTCGCCGAATCAGAGGTTTCGCTGGGGTGGCCGTGTGAGGCCCAGCTTGTCAGAGGCATCATCTCTGATGGCTTCATGGTAATTCTTCCATAAGCTATCGATGCTTGGAGTTGGCATTATGACTATTAAAGGTTGCGGTTACAGTGGATGCGTATTCTAACAATCGTTCTGACGCACAATTCTTCTGACGTAGAACTGTGCATCAGAATCGTTCGTCAGAACAATTTGTCAGAACGCTGCAGAAAAAATCAAACTGATTTGAATGATCGATCGTTCTGACATAGGTACTCGTGCTGCTTCGGACTAACGAAATGCTTGCACTGTAACCGGTCTCATGAGACCATACGTACATATGTTTGTTCTGAAAAATATGTCAGAACAATAATTGTTCGTCAGAATACGCATCAGCTGTTTCCACAAACTTCTGATGAACAGTTCTGATGAATACATCAGAACAACTGCTACGCATCCACTAGAACCACTACTTCTGACGAACAGTTCTCACGAATACGTCAGAGCTACTTTTCGTCAGAATACGCATCCACTGTAACCGTAGCCTAAGGGGGAGCGAGAGACTCAACTGGAAAAGTACCTAGTGATTTCTTGCGACTAAAGCGACTGTAGCCTTCCAACGTCGAAGTACTTTAACGTACATTTCTAATTTTACTTGTCTCTTTCACCGAAACCCACGAACAGGAGATATTAAAAACTAGTAGCTTCAAATAATGCAACAAATTTAAGTAACGAACTTAAACTATTTAAGCCTAGTGGGCATTCTGTTCTTGTAAGGAGGGTTAGTTCTTAGTTCAAAACATCACAACCTTCAACATATCTCAACTTTAGTCCTTGGAGATAAACCCTTTTTGGACTTTGGTGAATTATTTCCTTAAATCAACTTAAAAATAATAATCAAAAACAATATCTTATGCCCACCTATCGTCCATTTATATCATTATTTCTGTGTCATCGATTACATTCTTATCCTCATCCTTTGGTATTTAAGAACAAAAAACTATTTCAAAAAAATTGGCAACCAAACCCAAACGTTTGGCCAATATAATCCTTCATTCACCAAAAAAAAAAGGGAATTAGCTGATATGGAATGTATAGCGGAGGATGAATTTTATTTCTATAACCCAAGCTCACTCACACTCACGTAAAGATGCTTCCCAATAATTTCTTCTTCTTCACAAAATTACCAAAAAACTAGCTACTATTTGGCCGGTTGATGGGAAAGTTTATAAGCTCCATCTAGCCTCCCATATTCGCCCGCCCTCAGATTAAAAATTAAAACTCGTAAATATGTCGTTTCCTTTCAAGGTACTCGATGATTTAAGTGGTTAAAAACCCAGTAGAGTTCTCTCTGTATGCAATGACATACCTAAACTCTTAGCTGTGGTCCGAACCGAAAAACTGGAGCACCTCCCTCATACCTACCACACACTTTGCCCTACTAATGGAGCAAGAAAAATGTCGGGTGAACGGTGATTTACGGTCTGTTATGAAGATTATATAAAAGTTTACGGAACGATGCAACCCCAGTGCCCAGTATAAATGTTTGCAAAAGGATCTAGTTCGGCTGATGCTATGGTTCTTACTTTGATTGAATTCTCGCGCTGGTCTTTTGTCAATGTTACGAACAGGTATAGCGAGCGAGATTGCTTTCTGATTTATACCTAACCTACCTACCCAGCTCCTTTCCCATACTATGATGAAGGAGTTGATTCAGAGTTTTTTTGTTTTCAATACTTCTGCACTTGCTATCAATATAACAAATATTAGATGAAGAAGGAGAAAAAAAAAAACAATCAGGGGTGGTGGGAAATTTAGCTGGATGTGGCCCAGAGCAAGTATTGATTGAAAATTATTATAACTGGGAGAGGAAATTTACCGGAAAACTGACTTGTAAGGGAGAAAGATTGAATATCGTCGATGACTTAAGCAAAATTCCACAAAACAGTTTCATTTGCGAATAGAAATGTTTATGTCACTTTTTCGAATAAGTTCGGTTCACTGTTGTTTGTAGGGAGAAATTGTTTCGATTTTTACTGGTGACGACCATCAACGATGGCAGCAAAAAATAGTAACAGCAACACGGCAGGAAGTTCAGTTCAGCCCTTATATTTTTGTAAAATTGCCTTCAGGCTCTATATGTATACCTTCTACTGGAGTCTAGGTGAGGTATAGGGGGAACACCAATGAGAAAGAACATAAATGCAGAACGAAGTTTAAGTGGTGAAAAGTTTCTTAATTTCCCGTAAAGTGATTTTTGCTAATTGAGTTCTTTGCAAAAGGTTGCGCTCTTGCTTTATTTTGCCTCTGGCAAGGATTCGCTTTTATTATTTCGTTACTTTAAGTGACGATGACGAAATCTTTTTTGCATTTGAGTTATATTATTTATTTTTGTTGAAATTGTTTCGTCGACCTTCTTATATTTCATAAAAGGAGAGACGAGAGAGAGAGGAAATTAAAAGTCATTGATGTTTATAAATGAAGCTGAAAATGAGTTGGTGAGTTTTGTTTAGTAAACTCTGAGCTGTTGTTGTTCGATATTGGGCGTATACACCATCAGGATGAATGGATTCAAAAAATGAGTGGGCCATGTTTAATTAAGTTGTGATCAATTTTACATTTTATTAATTTAATGTCAGACGATTTATTTTTAAACGAAAAAAAGTCTTAAGGAAAAGTTACAAAAAAGATGTACCTACAAGTTTTTTTTCCATTTAATTTAGTTTATCTGGGCAAATTTCTAAGAAAGCAACAAAATAAAAAAGCAATTGAAAGAATTAGAGAGGAATATTCTCCGTTAAGTGATCGAATATGGTTAAGAAAAAGCGGATCCAAATATAAATCGTAATACAGCCATCCTTACAGACAGTCAGGCAGCTGTTAAAGCCATTAACTCGGCTACATAATTCTGTAAATTTGTCCAACAATATCGAGATGAGCTCGAAAGCCTAAATATTAACCTCAAGGTCACTCTAATCTGGGTTCCTGGTCACAGTGGCATTGAGGGAAATGAACCGGCGAATGAACTAGCCAGGCAAAGATAAGCCCTTCACATCTCACTTGGAGTTGTGAAGGGCAATATATTGTCCATTTTCCTTAGTGAATCCAATCATAGGTGGAGCAGTTTAACCAATGGCAAAATATCCAGAATGATCTTGCCCGCCTATATTTAATCCCAAAACATTGATCTGGTAAAGAGACCCAGGCAGGATATAGCCAGGGTCGTAGCAACTTGTACTCGTCACTGGCCAATAGGAGAACATGTGGCAAGGCTGGGTATTCCTTACAATACTCACTGCCGATGCCGTAGTTTCGGAGACCAGTAAGAAAAGGAAACAGTACCTCATTTTCTTTGTAAATGTCCTGCTTTAGCCAAAATGAGAGCATAATTGAGGAGTGGCATTTTTTGACGACCTAAACGCACTTTCCGAAATGAAGACCAAAGACTTGATCTCTTTTCTAAACACGACGAAATGGGTGTGAGACGAAAATCTGTTGCGTTTTGCATCATGTTCCCCCCCAGACCCAAAGACCGTTACTAATAGCAATCCGGGTAGGCACAGAGCGAGTGTTACGCTCATGCCACCATTTCTAACTACCTAGAAACTACTTTGGTTAGGTAAATGGGCTGACAGTTGGTTTTGTTACCGTCACACTTAGATCAATGTAGATCCATTGTGGTACCCTAGGGATTGTGAACCCTATGAAAAAGAAACCTATGATACATCCCATGTTAATTCAAGCCCGTTAAGGGTGTTGAAGAGTTTCAGCAGGCTATAGCCTGAAAAGTTGGTGAGTATTTCTTGGTCGTTGGAGGAGTGTCCGTTGGTACATAACCACCAGGCTGAGGAGAGGAAAACGCCTTTCAAAAGCGTGATCCTTCCTTTGCCCCCATTAGAGAAATCATCCCTCCATCAGGCCCGTAGGAGCAGTGGCTTCATGCAACGTCTGGCAGATGGGTATGATAGGTCAGTGGTTGGTATAATGTCTGTCGTTATATAACCACCTGGCTGAGAAGAAAAACGCCTTTCAAAGGCGTGATCCTTCCTTTGCCCCCACTTGAGGAATCATCCCTCTATCAGGCCCGTAGGAGCAGTGGCTCCATGCAACGTCTGGTAGATGGATATGATAGGTCAGTGGTTGGTTTATGTGTCAGTTCGATGGATGTCTGTCGTTTTATAATCACCTGGCTGAGAAGAAAAACGCCTTTAAAAGGCTTGATCCTTCCTTTGCCCCCACTTGAGAACTCATCCCTCTATCAGGCCCGTAGGAGCAGTGGCTCCATTCAACGTCTGGTAGATGGGCATGATAGGTCAGTGGTTGGTTTATGTAAACGTTCGATGAAGAAATGTCTGTCGTCACATTATCACCTGGCTGAGAAGAAAACACCCTTTAACTACCTAGGTTAAGATAAGTTACGTGAATTTGTTACCCAGGAGGTTTCTGTTGACTCCGTCCCAGCAGAACTTCCAATTACTGACTTTTTGTGATGTGCATTTTGCTAACCAGTTGAGGTTATGCTCGCCGGTCTTGCCAGGATCGCCCTGAGCAAAAAATGAAACCTCAGAGGAAAAGGACTTAGAACTTTTTTAAAATCTTTATTGAAAACAACTCTTATATTTATAACCACACAATATTCTATTACTATGGTTCACTGGTACTACGGCTAGTTCTGGTACAATTCATTTACATTTTGGATTCTACTCTAGCTGGTCTGGTATCGAATACACATCGTTTCTGATGATTCGGTCCTGGTCCTAATGTTTGGTATCGGTAATGTGTCTTCTGTTGATTTGTCCTATAAAATTGGTCCTATTATTCTGACGTCCAGGTTTGGGATGGGGTTTGGGGCACTAAATCTGGTACATCGGCAGGTACTACGCTCCAGGTGGCACTGAAAACAGCAGGCTAAAATGGTCTTTTACACAGGTAGGTACTACGCCCCTTATGGCACAAAAACCGGGAGGCTAAAACGATCTGGTACGTCAGTGGGTGCTACGCCCCTGGGTGGCACTCAACACAGCAGGTTAAACGCTCTGGGTACATCAGCAAGTACTACGCTTCTGATGACACTCAAAACAACAGACTTAATGCTCTGGTATATCAGCAGGTACTATACGCCATTGGTGGCACTCAAAACAGCAGCAGGCACTCTGGTAGATCACCAGGTACCGAAGCATGCCACCTGGGGCTTGGTAGGCACACAAATGTTTTGCAACATCAACAGGTACCCTAGTGGCACTCTCAAAACAGCAGGCAAAGCCACTCTGGTAGAGCAGGTACCAAAGACCCTGCTGGCAATCAGGACGTTTGACTTCAAACTTAGGCCCCTTAACACCTGTATGGGAAATAGTAAGAAATAGCTGGGCAGTCTCTCCTACCTAACTTTCAACGAAACCCCATACCACAGGCTGGGGGAAGCTCCGAAAAAGCAAATTTTGCTGTATGACGGCCTACGACTGGAGCTAAGATGATCAATGAAACCAAATTTACTTTAGTCGTCTGACTTTGCGTATGACCGAAAGGGTGATTTTCATTCTTCCAAGCAGATCGTCCTTTTACATATTCAGTAACAACTGAATGTGAACTGTACAAGTAATGAACGAAAAATGATAAGTATGTAGATTTTGCTGTTTCATGGTATGTGTGAATTGAATGTGGTAAAATAAAGTATTCTCAATAGTGCTCAAAATAATTCCAAAATAAAAGAAGTTGGGTTATCGTGTCAAATCCAAAAATTTTGCTTGTCCATGCATCCATTCATACAAAAATTTTTTGTTTTTTTCCCAAGTTTTTGGAATGTATAAACGTAACGGTGAAAATCTTGGAAGTGATCCCGAACTAACCGAAGACTTCACTAACTTCAAAGAATTAGCGGAGCTAATCAATTGTGCGGACGACCTAAGAAACCATACGGGCTAGATATGATTTCCAACTACTTCATAGGCAAGATTGCTCCAAATCATGGTGGTTTTTATCAGCAACCTCCTCAACATTTGCGTCAACGAACAACAATTTCTACATATTTTCTGAAGAAATGGCAGAGAGGAAAAATTGTGCCGATACCAAAGAAAGCTGATAGAAATATAGTTTACTCGGATATCGTCCTATATCTCTTTTCTTAATAATACCAGCAAGGTTCTTGAAAGACTTATTTTTCGGAGGCTAATGCTTAAGGTATCTGATCTGCACTACTAAGAACATCATTCCGGACATGCAGTCTGGATGTTGGTAGAAACACTTAACAAGCTGACAATAATATTGAGAGTGCTAACAATACGTTGCTATGGAATCTCAAGAATGGTACCCTACATCCACTCTTGAGATTCCAAAACGATGTTGCTGCCACTCTCAATTACAGAAAAGTTGTTGCTGATGGATGCTTCCTGAAAGAAGAGAAAGCATTCGATAGCATCTAGATACAGGGGCAAATTCATTCGCTTTTATTGTCATTTGGCTATCAATAAAAAGGGTGAAATCAGCTTGTAATATTTTCATCATTGAAATTGTCTAGCAGCTTTCGTTAGTACAAGAATCTTAGTTTGTATTCAGGGAGTCTGAATGAGCTGGCTTATCGAAGGGTTCCTGAAAAGAACCCTGCACCAACTCCAGTATCCATCTTTGAACCATCCGTCAGTATATATTGCTGTCATCGATTCACAGGTTGATGGCTCGTACATTTGCCAGTTGCCAGTTATATCTGCTAGGAAAGGTGCGATCGTGATGATGATAAGGGTGCTGGAAGAGTTCCGCTTGCAATCCATCAGATCCAGTGGCCTTGTTGTTCTATGTTCTCGAGCTTGGTCTGCGTATAGCTTCATCGTTGTTCATGGTGGGTAAGCTGGTTGGTCGACGAAATAAATGTTAAACAGCAGGGATCCAAGCTTTGATCCTTGTGGCACCTCAGTGCTCATAGTAGATGATTCCTGTTTTTCTATGTGTAGGAGTCAAAAAAACGTAAAGTTGCTTCAATAGTAATGCCTTCACTTCCTTGTTCATACAGTAGAGCAACGAAATTGGCCAATATCCCTCCGCATTGACATATGTAGTTTGTCTTCTTCGGAACGAAAACATCCTTTGCCGTTTGCCAGGCTGCAGAAACTGTTATTAAGACAGTTGTTGAAGATTATGGCCAGTAGGAGACTAGAAGTGCGAGCAGTGGATGTACGGTGTAAAGATATGTTATACCGGAGCTCCGGTATAACATATCTTTATTCGCTAAAAATGTTAAATTTCAATAGTAAATGTCTATCATGGTAATAGGAATAAATAAATAAATTGGGTGGCACAACAGCTCGTGGAGAACCAGAGCCTAGTGACTTACAAGTCACAACCATTCCTGTGTGCGTGTTGTTGGCAGGAATGGAATCATGGTAATACAGCAGATCAGTGAAACTGGCCGATGTCATTCCACATTTGCGTGGTTTGTTTTATTGAAATAACAACAACTTTTGCTGTTTCCTAGACTGGGGGAAAATATCAGTTGTTCAGACAGTTGTTGAGGATTAAGCCATTGGTAAAGTATTAAGTATGCAGTTAGAAATCTTGTCACTTCCCTCTGATGATGTTGGGCAATTATTCACTAGAAGTGACAACATCAGTCAGTAGAAGCTCCGCTGAAGAGTTTTCTGCATTGAATAAGGTTACGGTATCAGTGGCCTGGTAGCAGCTGGTATGTCTACAAAGCGAGTCTACACTTCGTCGATGCAGTCAGGAATGTGTGTGGAAGGGCAGTATTTGAAACTTTGCTCAAAGTGGTTGGCAAAAGCTTCAGCTTTCTCAGCAGGAGTTGTACAAATTTCTTGTCCATATAGATGGTCTCTGGTATTGAGTTCGATCTTCCAGCAATCAGGCTGATTTTCTTAAAGGTGTCCAGAGTCTAGTTTGATGCCCTGAGTATTTTCCTGAAATCCCTTACCTGATGATGTTAGGCTAGGTTAGGTTACGTTAGGTTAGAAGGGGTGATGACACGACAAGCCGAAACATCTCACTCGGATCTCAATGGATCCATTGTGTTCCCCAGGATGTGAGAAATGTTGGAATAGGAGGGAAAGAGGAGGGATTTAGTGGAATTTTTCGAAATGGGGTGCCTCCTTGAACCATCCTGTGCTTTGAATGAATTTCATGATGTTTTTTAGTGGCAAAAGAGACACGTCACCCAGTTCGTCGAAAAAATATTCACCGAGGGCTGCTTTTCTTGTTCAAAGAGGAAGTGAGATGAGCCCTCCTCCATCTCTTCGTCCTGGCACCCACTGCATAAGTCAGATGTGCTGATGCCCATTCTACTCATGTGGGTTCCCATTTAGTTGTGACCCGTAAGGATTCCAACCAAGAGAGACAATTGAGATCTGCCTAGCTTTAGTAAACACTCCATTTTGTTCTTTGAAATATCTGGCCAAAGATTCCTTGAAACCCGACAGGTGTCAATTGTTGACCATCTATCGTTAGTGGCCTTGAGGAAGCTTTGGTGAATTCTATACTTTTTTCTGATGATGTTTTACTGCAAGAAGACTTAGGCTTTGTTATTGTTAGAGTCATATCACAATTTACATATAAAAAAGTACAATTTGGTGGTATGACAGCATTTTTAAAACCAAGGCCTAGTGACTTACAACTCTAAACCTCTGTACCGCTGAGAATATCTCATATCCAATAGTTAAAATCTCTTCCACTTAATGGTAGTTTGTCATAAACTGCATAGAAGGTATGGCAGGTACGTTGCTATCCTTAAGCCAATAACATTAATGGATTTCTTCCATGTTACTCTCAAATAGTTAAGCAAACAATTAACTTTGTCCACTTTTTACCTTTGAAATGCAACAAACTCCCCCTTATTTCTCCTCCATAAATGCACTTTTTATGAATTCAAGGATTGAAAATTAAACCTTAAAATAGTTACTATTAAAATATAATAGTCTAACTCCAGACACCCTCTCTCATTTAAAATAATTATCTCCAAAGTCCACATTTAAACGAATAAAAAAAATTCTACATAAATGTTCAGAGAATACTAAAATATAAAAAAAAACATAAAGAAGAAGAATTTTTTCAATTTCCATTTTAGCCTTATTTAACCGTTATCTGGTCGAAAAATTGTACCATAAGTTTAATTTCTCCTCTGGGAAAGAAAAAAATAGCAGTTGCATTCCATTCCACAGACAGCACTTCAAAGCATCATAGAATTGCAAGGATATAAAAGACGAAAGGATAGCAAGCAACCAAAAAAAAAAAGAAAGAGAAGAAATATAATCGACCATTTCGACACTCCGCATAATAATTATTGTCGCCTCCTAAATACTTTCAAATGTTATCATTAACATTTCAGCACAAGGGGAGCGCGCATTTCATTTGAATTGGAGGAATAAGTTTAATGTTCTTTTTGCTGCTGGCAGGGTGGTGTCCTTTTTATCGTTTTTCTTGATATTTTATTTTTTTTTAAACAAAATTCCTTCAAAAAGCTTTTTAAGTTTTTTTTTTTTGTTATTTTTATAGTGTTTTTTTTTTTGTATTTGGCTAAAATGTTTTATTAAAAGGCTTGGTTTTATGCTTTTGGGGGAAGTAAGGAATCCTTAAGGCGTGAAAAGATTTTATTTGCTTCTCTTTCCAATAGCTATCTGGGTCACAGAATTCAAAGCCCGCATTCTTAAGAAAATCGCATTTGTATCCTTTCGCTTTACTCAAATTAATCATTGCCCTACTTGTTGTGAGAGACAATGACATTGCTCCCTAAACGCTATAAGTTCCTCCTCGTTAAACTTCAAAAACATGATTGTCTAATATGTTGGTAATAATTTTCACTTTAAGAACTCTTTTACTCGCTTCTTACCCAACCAACAACTTTTGTCCACCATTTTTCAACCTTCTTCCCTTCCGACACAAAAAAAACTCAATAAATATTATTGCTATCGCAGAACTCGAAAGTCATAAACAAAAAAAAAAATTCGGGCAGTATTCCAATGGAATTCCCAATCTATAAAGGGAATTCGTTTACCTCATTCAATAGCCATAAGGAGTGGACCATGAGAATCCGTTATGTGTCTCTGTGACTCTGTCCCTATGGGTGCTGGCTTTTGCTGGGTACGGAAGGACAACATCCAGAGAGTATGTATGGTACTGGTGTGGAAATTTTTCTTTTTGTATAATGTTATCTCTGTCTAGCTTGTATCTTCTCCTGCATTCAAACCATTGACAAAAATTGGAATTCTATTCGAATCGATGTTTACCCAGTTTTTGAATTCACCGGCAAGTTTCTGAGAAATATTTTTCCGAGGAAGCCAACGAAGTCGTACTTTTATTGACAACCAATCGAAATATTATAAAGAAATTAGAGTGACCATTTCAGTCTTTTTATTTACTTAGTTGCGACTTTTTTAGTTCATCACTGACTGTTACGTTTATGAACATTATTATGTCACTCATTAAAGATAACAAGAATTTGTATCTTCCGTGTGGACGTGAAAAAATGGATCGATATCGGAATCATAAAACTGTTAGGCCTGATATACCTAGTAAAAATTTATCTACCAATTCCTACATAAAGTCAAAGACGTGACGTTTGAATCAAAGAATAACTGAAGAACCAAACGTGACTACGAATTCTTCTTACCGTATAACGTACGGATCGGCCTATGTTCTTTTTCAGCAGCTTTGGGTCCTTAAGCAAATTAGCTTGAATAATATTATGTAGTGATGACTGGGTGTTGTAGGGCACGGGTAGTCACTGGTTTGTGTCAGTAAGGTGACGTTCAGTGATGCCACTAATTCTACCCGTCAATTGTGCTTATTTTACCTCCAAGTGGTAGCCACCGGATACTCTGGTCTCGTTCATCTGGACTTGACTTGCTAAACTTATGAGCGCGAGTGTTGAACAAAAGTAGAAAGTATCAACACCATAATCTTCTGTTGGAAATGACTGGCTGTATAATTCGGCTGAAGTCTTGGACTAGCCTATCAGAAGGATGGTGTGCGATGAATTCAGCATAGAGAATCAACGGTGCCATCAACAGCCTTGAAGACAGAAACCGGGAGGAGTATTCCCACTAAGGCACCTCTCCTTTTATCAAGGCGGGAGCAGAAGAATTCCTCAGGTGGAATAAAAGGTGGCGTTTACAGTTCCAGTCAAGCTGAACCACTTAGTGAACACCTTATGCGGGCTACTACGAAATATTCGAAGCACAGAACTATAAGGAGCGGTTAATCTGGCTTCCCACCCTTGAAGTTATATTATAAGGGTCTGTTCCTCCAGGTTGGAGGTCGTGCCTTCGGGGTGACTTCCCGGCCACGTAAAGCGACTTTTGTAGCGAAGCAACAACAAGCCTTGGATATACGGACGGAGTTACTGTTGCCGAACCTAGCAAGCAAACATTATTTCGTTATCTCCACGTGGAATGTTCTGTCGCTCAATAGACCACGTGCAGCCGAACATTTAGTGGAAGCCCTAGACTGCTACAAAGTAGACATCACCGCCATCAAAGAAGTGCGATGGGATGGGCCGGGAAAAAGAAAACTGAAAGACTGCGTCATCTACTACAGTGACTGTTACCGACCACAAGGGCAGCGTCTTTTTGGATGTGGATTTGTTGTTAGAGGCAGACTTATAGGCAAGAAGTCTTGAGTTTCAATTATGTGAACGAACGCCTCACGACAATTCGCATCAAGGCTAAGCTCGCCAACATCAGCCTGATATGCGCGCATGCCCCCACAGAGGAGAAAGATGACGACACCAAGGACGAGTTCTATAAGAGCTCCTGGACAAGCCATATGAGCAATGCCCTAGCTATGACATTAAAATTGTCTTGGGTGATTTGAATGCCAAACTAGGAAGAGAAGACGTCTTTGGTGGCACAATCGGAAGATACAGCCTGCAAGACACTACATTCGATAACGGACTCAGGTAAATCGCGACTTTGCTGCGGGGCGAAACGTCGTGATAGCTAGTACGCTCCCGCATCTCGATATACACAAGAGGATATGGCAAATTCTTTGTCAATCAACCCCCAACTAGATTGACCACTTTGCGATCGATGAAAGGCCTGTATAAAGGATGTAGGTACGAAAGTTTTGGTGAGCTACTCAGAACACTACCTCGTTGTAGCCAAGATGATGCTACGGGTATCCAGACCCGCGCCAAAAGAGGGAAATACTGTGAGGAAGTTCGACGTCGGACAGCTGCAGTCACAATAAATCGCCAGGTTTTTTCCCATCAAGTCTCCCGCGCCCTCATAGTCCTACGCAATATAAACAAGGGTAAATGGCGAATTCCTGGTCAATCAACCACCAGCTATATTGCCCATTGCCATCGACGCAAGGCACTCCTGAAGCATCAAGGATGTTCGAGCGTTCAAAGGAGCAAATGCTGACTGCCTCGTTATGGCCAATGTAATGTTATGGATATCCTGATCAAAGTCAAAACAAGGAATTACTGTGAGGAAGTTCGACGTCGGACAGCAACAGTCGCAAAAAATCGTCATATCCTTTTCAAATTGAGTCTCTCCTATGCCGCCAACTGCAAGTATCGAGAACCAGTAGAAGAATTGCCTGGAAACCATCAAAGATGCCGCCTGTGACATGCTGGGCCTCGCACACGCCACACCAAAACTCCTGGTTCGATGAAGAATGCCGGCAAGTACAAGCAGCCAAATAACAGGCATACATAACGGCACTGCATAGAAAAACCAGAGCAGCTCACGAGCTCCACGAGCAGATGAGGAGAGAGGAACACAAGCTTCTAAGAAGGAAAAAGAAAAAAACATAAGAAGTACGCGCTCAAGGAAATAGCGCGATGCCATTGCAGCAATGAAGTTCGGAAGTTTTACCAAAAAGTAAAAGGGACCTGCCTGGGTTACAAGACCGGAGCCGAAGCCTGCAGGCTGATCAGGGGATCATCGTGGTAGAATCGCAGTCAGTGCTGAGGATATGAAAAATCATTTCTGCAAGTTGTATCGACGATGGCGAACCGAACTTCACTACAATGCAGTTTGCCCCATTCAACCTGGACGACGTAGGTAAACAATTTCGTCCACCCGATCTCCATGAAGTAAAGATAGCTATAAAGCTATATCAAAGCTTAAGTCCAATAAAACTGCTGAAGTTGATGGCCTTACGGCTGCTTTTCAAAGTGGCTGGTGATGAATTGGTTAGGAGTATGCACTATAGCTCATCTGCAGAATATGGTGATGAAAGCATGCCAGATGAATGGAACCTCAGCATTTGTTGCCCGATCATCAAGAAAAGCGATCCTCTGGACTGCAACAACTACAGAGGCATAAGTCTTTTAAATATTGCCTACAAGATCTTTTCTGCCGTACTTTGTGAATGTCTGAAGCCATTTGTCAACAGCCACATAGGTTCATATCAGTGTGGCCTTAGGCCAGGGAAGTTCACCATTGACCAAATATTCGCACTATGGCCAGATCTTGCAAAAAACCCAGGAGTTTCAAATCGATACCCACCAACTTTTCATCGATTTTAAGGCCGCGTATGACAGCGTCTATAGAGACGAGCTATATAGAGCTATGTCTAGTTTTGACATCCCAGCCAAACTCGTTCGTTTGTGCAGGATGACGGTTAAGAATGTACGCTGCACCACGATGGTCGGCAAAGACCTCACCGACTTCTTTGATGTCAAAAAAGGTTTTAGACAGGGTGACGTGCGGTCCTGCGACTTCTTTAACATCGTTCTTGAGAGAATAGTGCAAAACTCTTACGTCAACACTAGTGGCATAGTCTTTCAAAAGTCCTTCCTACGCTGTCGGCATTGACATAATCTGTTGAACTAAGCGAGATGTCAATGGTGATTTTGTGAGTATTGCTAAGTAGGCCAAGAAGAAGACAGGGTTAACGGTGAATGGAAGCAAAACCAAATATGTGCTTACAACAAGAAACGACACCCAACATCGACGTCTCGGACAGAACGTCACTATAGACAGCTATGATTTTGCAGTGGCCAGAGACTTTGTACACCTAGGATCCGCTATAAATTCAGTGAACGATACCAGTGCCAATTGATGTTTCTTTGGGCTAAGAAGGCAATAGAGAAGCAAAGCCCTCTCTCGAGCAACTAAATTGCCCCTGTACAAGACGCTTATCATCCCGGATCCCGGTCCTGATGCATGGTGCAGGAGCATGGACGGGAACGCGTTAGGCTGATTTGAGAGGAAAATTATCCGTGTGATTTTTGGCCCCATCTGCATAGATGGGGAATGGAGAAGAGGATAAAGCAATGAACTCTACGGGTTGCTAGGTGACACCAACCAAGCCACAAAAGTGAAAAGTCAACGACTGAGATGGTTGGGTCACCTAGAGCGAATGTACACCAATGCTCCGGCCCGGAAAGTCTTTGATTCCAACCCCGTGGGACAGCGCAGTAGAGGTGGACAGCGTAAAAGGTGGGGCATGCAAGTGGAAGGGACCTCAACCATCTTGGTGTTCGAAACTGGAGAGACAGCTAGTTTGAAACCAAGCCGGCTGGAAGGGGCTTGTTGCTTGAGGCCCTGGTCCACCCCGGACTGTAGCGCCACCTTAAGTAAGTAAATACTAAATTTTGACGGAAATATGTGATGATTTCAGATTTCTTAGTGGTTTCTTAATCCATCAACATCGTAGCCATCCTTCAATGATTTTTGACAGTTCATGGCTTGATGGGGTATATTTCGCAGTAAGAATAATATTAGATTTCTGCAACTTGAATCTTAGTAAATATTCGAATGACTTAATTAAACTTATCTGAAAAACTCTTTTTACATTTCAAGTTAACAGCATGGTAAATCCTTAATGATACGTTGGAAGGAAGATCTAGTCTAGGCGAAAGCTCCCGAAGTCTTGAAGAGAGACTTTCCCGAAGAAGAAACGAAAACTGATAATATGAAACTTGTAGTTTTAACCCTTTTGGTCACACTGATTGTTAAATACCCGGAATACTCTCCAGTCCCTTCCCTGTAAGTTTTTGCTCCTTGCCAAAAAGCAACTCGGATATCTTTTTCATATGTATTATAGGTAAGTGGTACACTCTTGTAAATTATTTACTATATATGCATTGCACATATAATCTGCCCCCCTCCAACCAGTAAATCCCAACTGAATTCCTTCATTTGTCTCCAATGCAAACTACACTGTTTTCGTATTTCGTTTGGTTGTTGATCCATATTCCACGTGTATCCTGGTCCTGGTCCTGGCTTTGCTCCGCGTGCCTTTGATATAGAAAAAACACAAAACAAATGTATCCAAATATACATTTATGCCAGAATACATATACAAAAAAGGTACGATGTGGTCGTCGGAAAATTGTTTGAAAATTTAATTAATGGATGAAAGCAGTGGCAAAGTCGACCAACTATGACAGTAGCAATAGCAACCGTATGACAGTTGTGGATAGAGAGATAGATAGGTTGGTCTCCGTATAGGTATAACCAAGCAGCATGGTGGTGGTATGGCAAACTAAGGACGACGAAGCTACTTTTATCGCCAGGCGCTCATTCCTGTATTGGGCCAGCCAGTGTTTGTTGGTGTCATCATGACGTGGCGAGGCTTCTGTATAGAGATGTGTGGACACATAGGGAGTCGAAATGCATGGAAAACGTTTCTATAAACAGTGGATGGCCGTTTTAACCACGTAGTTGCGGCTCATATAATTGAGAGGATGTTTTGCACGACACATATCGTTCGTCCTTCTCCATGATGCATCTCCCATATCGTCGACGAATACACAAATGCTATCCATACGCAATCCCACGTGTGCTTTGTGTTGTCCTGGATAGGCCAATTTACTGCTGAACGTTTTTTGGATTGCATCCAGAT
Organism: Dasysyrphus tricinctus; assembly: GCA_963921185.1. NCBI lineage: Eukaryota > Metazoa > Arthropoda > Insecta > Diptera > Syrphidae > Dasysyrphus > Dasysyrphus tricinctus. The sequence goes on along the minus strand of OY992531.1, from coordinate 23,836,843 downwards.
TTTGGAAGATCATGTGCGAGTTGCTTGCTTCTTTGTCATCAGGGATATTCAATCGTTTTGGGGTTGAAAATGATTTGTTATTGACCGTCCATATAGTGATATCCCAAAGAGCTGGAGTAATTTAAAAATCACCCAAACTTTGAAAAACAAAACAAAAAAGTTATTTTCTGTGTCATCCGGGACTCACATCAGTATCATCCCTGTTGCTCAGAATTTGTATGGGTTGGGTACACTCACTCTCATCTCGTTGACATCACTTTCAACAGATTTAATGTAGATATTATATGTAAACAGTTTTAAATGCAATTAAAAGTTTCACCAAACCACGTTAGGTGTCTCAAAAACTTTCAAGTACCTACTCTTAACTCGAGAGTGAAGTTTTTGAAAATCTTCAGCTAAACGTTTTAAGAACACACTGAGAGAAAATACCAAAACACCCCAATATCAACACTAAAGAAAAGTGCAAGACCAAGAAGTATAAACCTAACTGTATAACTTCTATAATAATGGTTCAAGTCTCCGGAAGTGAACAAAGTTTTCTTCTTCTCCATCGGAAAGAAAAGAAAACAAAGAAAATAAAAACTCTCTTTCTCTGTCAAGTGCCATTGAACACTAATCAACACATATCCTTGAGCTTCTTATCCCTTCTTTTTGTGTGTGTTGCATTTCTCACTTTCTACTATACTTATATATACGATTTGGATTCTGAAATCACACACAAAGTTTTCAACTATAAACACACGCGAAAGGGATGCGAAGTTTTTGAGCGAAACGTAACGTATGTTCATGCTTAAGTCAAGAAAACTATGTAGTTCTTTTCAACATCAATAGGCTATATCATATAGAGATTTTGTAACCTTGTTTGCAACTCACAAATAAGGATATGTATACTAAGTTGTAATTTTTCTTTTTCAAAACTGCTACGAAAACATTGCATTTGGGAAGCGAGTTTGTGGCAAATTTAAGCAATTGGCTTGCATTTAATTCTGGGAATAAATTTTGGGTTGGAAGTTGGTGGTTTGAATGGAGATACAAGTTTGAAAAGCTTACAACGTATGGACACAAGTTTCAACTCTGTTCTTTTAATTGAATTTAAGGATATAAGGATTTAGAAGTATCAAAATAACAGCATGAAATGAATTAACATGAGGACTTTACGTACTTTCTTAAGGTGGCGCTACAGGCCAGGGTCTCAACAAACAAGCTTGCTCCAGCCGGCTCAGTTTCTAGCTAGCTGTCTCCAGTTTTACACGCCAAGTTGGTTGAGGTCCTCTTCCACTTGCTTGTGCCTCCTTTTACGCTGTCTCACGATGTTGGATTCAAAGACTTTCCGAGCCGGAGCATTGGTGTCCATTCGATCTAGATGAGCCAGCTATTTCAGTCGCTGGCTTTTCACTTTTGTGGCTAGGTCAGTACCGCTGTGCAGCCCATAGTTTGTTGTAGTATCTCTTCTCCATTCCCCATATGCAGACGGGACAAAAAATCACACGGAGAATTTTCCTCTCAAAACAGCCTTACCCGTTTTCATCCACCGTTAACAATGTCCATTGTTCTGCACCATACATTAGGACCGGGATGATGAGCGTTCTATACAGGGACAGTTTAGTTGCTCGAGAGAGGGCTTTGCTTGTCAATTGCCTTCTTAGCCCAAAGAAACAGCGATTGGCAAGAGTAATCCTTCGTTTGATCTCAGCATTGGTATCGTCCGCTGAGTTTATAGCGGAGCCTAGGCAGACAAAGTCTCTGCGACCATTTCAAAACTATAGCTGTCTATCGTGACGTTCTGTTCGAGACATCGATGTTGGGTATCCTTACTTGTTGACAGCATTTATTTGGTTTTGTTTTCATTCACCGTTAACCCCATCTTCTTGGCTTCTTTATCCATACTCACGAAAGCACCGCTGACATCTCGCTTTGTTCGTCCGATTATGTGAATGCATCAGCACGGGCGAGTAATTGTAAGGACTTTTGAAAGATTATGCCTCTAGTGTTGACGTAAGAGGTTTCCACTATTCTTTCAAGAACGATGTTGAAGAAGTCGTATGACAGCGCGTCGCCTTGCATTAAACCTTTTTTGACATCAAAGGTGTCGGTGAGGTTTTTGCTGACCTTGATGGAGCAGCGTTCATTTGCCATCGTCATTCTGCACAAACGGATGTGTTTGGCAGGGATGCCAAAACTAGAAATTGCTCTATATAGCTCATCTCTATAGTTGCTGTCATACGCAGCCTGGAAATCGATGAAAAGGTGGTGGGTATCGATTTGAGACTCCTGGTTTTTCTTCAAGATCTGCCGCAGTGTGGTCGATGGTGGACTTCCCTGGCCTAAAGACACGCTGATATATGGACCTATCAGGTTGTTGATGAATTGCTTCAGGCGTTCAAAAAGTACGGCAGAGAAGATCTTGTGAACGATATTAATAAGACTTATGCCACTGTAGGTGGTGCAGTCCAGAGGATCGCCTTTCCTGAGAATCGGGCCAACAATGCTGGGGTTCCATTCATCGGGCATGCTTTCCTCCGACCTTATTTTGGAGAAGTGCTGGTGCATACTCCTAACCAATTCATCGCCAGCCGCTTTGAAAAGCTCAGACGCAAGGCCATCAGCTCCAACAGCTTTATTGGACTTAAGTTAAGATATAGCTATCTTAACTTCATGGAGATCGGGTGGACGGAAGGCCTACGTCATCCAAGTTTAATGGTGAAATCTGCATGGCAGCGGAATCGGCTCGTTATCGCCGTTATACAACTTGCAGAAATGATTTTTTCATATCTTCAGCACCGACTGCGATTCTACACCATGTTCCCCTGATTATCCCAGCAGGCTTCGGTGCGGATCTTGTAACCCTGGGAAGTTCTCTTTACTTTTTGGTAAGCCTTCCGAACTGCATTCCCGCAATGGCGTCCCTCTATTCCCTTGATCACGTGCTTGGCATATTCCTTCTTTTTCCCTCTTAGGAGCTTGTGTTCTCTCTCCTCTTCTGCTTGTAGAGCTCCTGAGCAATTCTGGTCCTTCTTTGCAGCACCGCTTTGTATGCTTGCTATCCGTTATCAAAAAGTATTGATGATTGAAATCACAAATTTTTATTTCAATCGATCTCAATCTCAATCATTTCGATGATTCTCGATTTAATCTTCAAAAACTTGTGATTTTCTATATGTTTTTTAATCCATCGACGTCGTAACCATCCGTTAATGGAATTTGACGATTGATAGTTTGGAAGAAAGGGGATAAAATGTATTTTGAGAGAAAAGGTGTGTATTTTGGTCCGAATTCCACCCAATTGCAATCACCTTTTTCCGAAGCAGTAAAAATTATTCAAACATTTCAGATTTCTTAAAGGTTTTTTAATCCATCGACATCGTAGCCATCCGTCAATGGAATTTGACATTTGATGTCTTGACGAATAGGGCCAAGCGATTATTTAACATGAAAAGTAAATTTCGATCAAATTTCAACCAATTGGCATAAAATCACCTTTTTCCAGAGCAGTAAAAAATTGTGAAAGTTCCAAATTTTTTGAGTTTCTTAATCCATCAAAATTGTATTGTTTTGGATTCGATCAAAATCGGTAGAGTATTGAATTGAATTTGTTAAAACCGAAGAGATTTAATTCCATCGAAATCGAAATGAAAATATAATAAATTCAGTAAAATTTAAATGATCGAAGGAATTGATTGAAATGATCGAATCATTTTGGTGATCGATTCTTGAATGATTTGATCACTATCACGTCGCACGCTACGGTAAATTGCTCTCATTTTTTGCGATACGCAGACTCTAGCTCGTTTCTCCCTGCTGCTGGAGTTTCTGCAAGGCGAGCTTTGAGTTGTTTTCTTTCTTCGATTCTAGCCCAAATTTCTTCGGAAAGCCAGGCACTGTTTCTTCCTTGCGACTGACTGACTATATTTTCAGCACCTGAAATAAATAAATTTTTCACAGCACAACGAAGGTTTTCGATGGAGGTAGGTTTCGTGCTATTGATAGCTCTCAATCCTTGTGAAAGGTCGTCCCCTAAATGTTGGCGGACTGCGAGACCCTTAAGTCTATCGGTATTGTACTTGGACATTCGGGTGTTTTCTTGGGATATCCGAACTGCAGCTGTGCGTAATCTTACGGTAGCAACCATCAGATGGTGGTCCCGAGCCATTCCCATGTCTGTACCTCTTCTGTTTTGAACGTCCTGAAGACTGCTTCTAAATCGCCGACTGATCGCGAAGTAATCAATTTGGTTGGAAGTTGCTTGTCTGTCCATCGATACCCAACTGATTTTGTGGCACGTCTTGTGCTCCCTCCTATTATAAGGTGGTTGGCGTTTCATAAATCGACAAAATGTTCGCCATTGTCGTTGCGGTCTCTAACACCTTGCTTTCCCATAACATGCCTGAACCCATAATTGTCATGGTCAACCTTGGAGTTCAAGTCTCCCATTACCGTTATGATGTCTCCATGTGGTGTACTATCATAAGCAGCACTCAGCCGGTTATAAAAGGCCTCCTTCTTGTCGACAGAAGAGAGCTCCATTGGGACGTAATACTGTATGATGGTGACGTGACGTACTCTAGTCCGGAACCTAGCTTTTATGATTCTATCATCTAAGGGCTCCCAGGAAATTAAGCTCTTGAGAGCTGTTTCGGAAAGCAGCAATCGCCAGATTCATGACTACTTCCAGGTGCCTTTCCAGAGCAGAGTAGTACTTATACTAAGAGTTAGAGACTTATACTCCCACGAGCCCAACCCTCTAATTTCACTAATCCCTAAGATGTCAATCTTATATCGCATTAACTCTTTCTCCAATTGGAGGAATCTGGCATCTTGGGGACTTTTCACTTCTATTGTCAAGAAGTGTCTTCACATTGCAGAAACCAATCTTTGTCCGGGTACAATGGCCAAAAGTTGTCAACGTGTTTTCATTTCTAATCCGAGGCATGGTGTTGATTTAGTTAGTGGAATTGATTTCAGTTAGAAGAGAATGTTAACCTCCGCAATCTATCCTAGAAAGCTAGGCCTTTCATGCTTTTAATTTTAGCCTATTTACGTATATAGGGATACGCAAATAGTTGCCCGGGGACCATCACGAGCAGGTAAAACAAGCACTTCCCCGTGTTGCTCTACTGGCCCAGACCAAGCTCTGAGCAATCAATAGTTTCCCTGATTGGGCACGATGCAGGTTGCCTTAATTCAGGGGTGTAAAATTTTGTTTCCGAAAATTATAAAATACAATACACTTATTTCCATTAGTACGTTGGTCCCTTCGATGCTGTATATCTACAGTTCTCTTATCAGACATTAAAGATCTTCAAAGTTCAAAGCAACTCAAAAAACGAAACAAAAATTTACCATTTTTGTTGTTTTGTACCATAACTCGAGTTTAAGATATCTTTCGAAGCTTACATACCTAAGTAGGTATACACACTTCTAACCAAAAACCCCCAAATCAATATACACTTTCATTTCGCCACATTAACCACAAATGCCTACTCTCACTTTTCTAACACACTGGCTGAGAGTTTTCTAAGCTCAAAATAGCATCCCTCTCAGCAGATTATGAACCCAAATACTTGACAATAAATCAATATGCCAACCAAAACTTTCCCAAACACATACCTACCTATTTCTGTAGTACCAACAAACAGAGAGCTCTGACGGTGCCATAGCACGCGGTGAAAATATTCAAAAAACTTCTTACCCGGTCGCATAGTCGTCGTTGCCGTCGTCGTTACCGTCGTTGTCGTCGTCGTTCTCGTCCAAAGCCTCCGGTAATCCTTCGAAAAGTTCCATGAAACTATACTTCATGGTATGTACCTTCACTTTTATACGAGGGTATACCTAACTTCCTTCTCTAGTCGGAAGAAAGAGCAAAAGAGATACTGTTTCCGACTATGGGAGTCATCCATCATGATTAAAATGCGCTTCCCCATGCTTTAAGTGAGTACATACTCGTTCCATGTGATACTGGCAAATCCCTACATCCTGCCTCCAGATTCCAAAACACACATACCTACGACCCAATAAACTCTTTTCATTGACAAGTTTCGGTTTTGTGACGACAGCGACGACGAAGAGATTCTCATAGATTTTAATGGACTCTGGGTATACCTACCCTTTGGTTGTGGATTTGATAGAGGTTAGATCCATGCAATGAATGATTGGTGATTGCGTGGCAAAGAAGTGTCACACAAAGTAATCATTGTCATCAGAGACGCAGAGTTAAGTCACAAAATTTATTCGAGTTTCACATCACTCTATAACATTGAACGCAGCGAGGAACACACCTCGAAGTTGGGCAATGGTCAAAATCTGAAACACCATTACTTTCCTTTAATTACACACACGTTTCAAGTGGACTGTGTGTGATATCCCTATATACAGCAGTGCTAGTTGCGATTGTTGCCTTTTTTGCCACCACCCAGGACTACTTTTCAGTCATGGCAATGTGGGAATCTTTTGGGGACTCACCTCTGTAAATTTACTCAGACTCAGACTCACTTCCGTTTGTAAGGTGATTCTGAGTTATTTCTTTTTCCTCGAAAATATACATATAATTGCACATTCCTATTAGAGCTTGATCACAATAAAAAACACACTGAGAGAAATTTTCTATCAAATCTGATAATTGGATATCACAGTTTAATGTTGTTGAGGTTGCGGCCGATGATGTCGATGTCATCCGCATAGCCAAGCAGTTGAGAAAGCCTGTTGAAGATAGTGCCTTCTAGGTTAACACCACTCTTGCGCACTATCTGCTCGATGACTAGGTTGAAGAAATCACATGATACCTAGAACAACTCCTTGTCTGAGCCCTGTACACGTCTGGAATAGCTCGGATGAGCTGTTACCTATGTTTTTAACGTCATACGGCATATGTAGCTGGATAATTTTTTTCGGGATCCCAAGTCCCAACATCGCCAATAGAAGCTCTTGGTGACTTACGCTATCATATGCGGCTTTGAAGTAAATGAAAAAATGGTGTGTCTCGACTTGAAGTTCGTTGGTCTTTTCCAAGGTTTGCCAAAATGTGAAAATTTGGTCTATCGTTCATCTGCCTGGCCCAAAGTCACACTGTAACGTACCGATCATAGTGTTGCAGAAAGGGCTAAGACGCTCACATAGAACGTTGGATAGGATAATTGAATGAATGAATGAAATATTGGGGTTGTTGCACTGCAACCTTAAGATCTATTGTGCCCCCGCCGAAGAACTGGATGAGATTGCTCATCTTAAAGTTCTTCCTCCTCCTTAATATCTCTCAGAAATTTGAGTATTTGGAGGACTTTTAGAGAGGAAAGGTCGCTCTCCTCCACCTGGTAGTGTCCCAGGTGTTTTTTCCTTTGATGCATGATTGCGTCACATTTTCCCAATATATGGTCTGGTGTTTCCTCCTGTGCGCAACAAAATCTGCATGTTGGACTGCTTACAAGAGGTTTAGATGATGTCTATTTAACTATTCAGCCTGTTTACATACTCCCAAGCTATAGTTTCAAGCTGACCGCGTAGGAGCTCAGTGCTTTGAGTGTGGCTTGGCTGTCTGACAAAATGGCAATGTTTTGGTTTCGGTAATTTCTTTCCAGATTACGATCTGCGCATTCTGCTATAGCATGACCTTCCGGCTGAAAGATGCTAGTAGACCGTCCCATCGGTATAGAAAGTTTGGTTCTAGGTGTAAGGATTCCCGCCCCAGTCCCTTCAGTCGTTCTCGATCCATCAGTGTACCACTTGATGGCATTTGTTTTAAGATTGTAGTTTACTGTTTCACCTACCCACTCCTTTTTGCTACTTAACTCCGTTTGTAAGTTTTTCTGGAAGTTGTATTTTTTAATCATGCCATCACTTGGAATGTCAATAAGGTTTGTTATCGCTGACTTTGGAATGCAGTCTCTAACCCTGAGGCTAATGCATTTGCCAGTACCGGTTCCCTTTTTGGCAAACCTCAGGATATATAGGATATTGTAGGCAACATTAAGCAGGGATATGCCTTTGTAGTTCTTGCAGGACATGGGACTGCCTTTTTGTAGATTGGGCATATGGAGATATTTGACCAGTCGTCAGGCATACTTTCCTCCTTTCACACTTGGTTGATGAGCTGGTTCATGCAGCCCACCAAGACATCTCCTCCATACTTGAAGAGTTCGGCAGGTAGGCTATCCAATCGAGCGGATTTTTTGTTCTTAAGCTTGTGGATGGCTTTCTTAACCTCTTCAGTATGGGCGCTGGGACTGGATCTTCATTGCCTGGTTACGTGCTTCTTTGTTCCCCTATTGCCTCCTTTACATAATGCCTAGTAAGCAGTTGCTGGAAATGCTGCTCAAACACGTCTACAATTCCCTGTGCTTCGGTGACTAGGTTCTCTTCGCTGTTTCGAAGAGCTTGCGTACCGGTCATGTAACCAGATGCCAGTTTCTTGGCTGTTTTATAGAACCTGTGGCGGTTGTTTTTGGGGATGCTAGACTCCTCGAGATACCTGAGCTGAGATTCTGCGGATGCTCTTTTCCTTCTGCGCAGGGTTTTTTTTGCATTCCTTCCCTTTTCACGGTAATTCCTCTCTTGCTGTTCTTGTTTTCCGTTGAAGCATTTGCATTCGTGCATTTTCCGTCGCCTGTTTCAATACCGCGCATTCATAATCATACAACGTGTTCTTTTTCCTGGATGGTTGATAGCCTAGGATGGTCTCGGCAGTCTCCTTAGTGATGTTGCAATACTGGTTCCACTGGTTGTTGACGCTTGTGGCTGGGGGTGGGGGTACGGCAGAGAGTTTCCTGGTCAACTGCTCACTGTAGTATCTGGCTTTCTCAGATGTGCTGAGGCATGCAATGTTGAATTTTTTCCTTTGGGCGGTACTCGTTTTCTTTTCGTTGGACAGTCGGACTCTAAACTTTGTCACAACAAAAAAGTGGTCAGAGTCACCGTTTGAACATTGGAAAGTTTGCACGTCCAAGGACCAGTTTTTCAGTGCGAGACCATCCTAGTCTCGAGGTTAAATTTGATTTAACTCCATAAACGTGTTTTCAGTCAATTGAAACCCTAAGTTAACTCGTCTAATTTGGTGAGTAAACTCATCAGGGACCAAATTGAGGGCCTTTTCAGCTGTGGCGCCATCTCGATTTCGATAAGGAAAGTTATTGACAGTGCAATTTTATTGTGGCGCCAACTCTATTCCGATGCGTGAAATGCGTAGAAGGGTGATATCCATAGTGTCACACATCGTTGGCCCTAAGTTTTTGACAATTGAAAGCTAAAGTTAATCCTCAACTGAAAAACTGAGTTAACTTGGGGTTAATTAATTTCCAGGATTAGCTAACTCTGCTTTAACGCAGAGCTAACCCTGAACTGAAAAACTGGATGTTCGATGCGTGCCTTACGCCAACAAGCACGTGGTTGATTTGGTTGCCAGGTTGATGTGTGTATCTTTCGCCTGGGGAACTTCCCAAATTCGATTAGTCGGAAGCCACTACCTGCTGTCGTTTCGTGGAGGCTGTGCTTTTCAACCAATTCGCCAAGGATATTTTCCTTTCCAACTTAAGCTTTGGAGTCACCGAGCACAACGCAAGGAGGTCGTAAAACTCATTCTTGTTAGATTACTTAGCTTCGTCGGTATAGACTGATGTTTTTGAAGGCAGCTTTGATGCGAATCACAGCCAGGCGATCACTAATTGGCTTAAAATCGATTATTTTTGATCTGAGTCGATTTCCTACGACGAAATTCCTAGCATGTGCAATCTTCGATGACAGCTGTAATAAATGTCGCAATCTTTTCTTTTCACTTTTCGTGATCCTATCCGTCGTATCTCCTGGATTGCGGTAATGCCTTGTACCGCGCGAGAGGACAGATTCTAGTTTTTTAGTAGCACCTGGCGTATAGAGTGTCCTTGCATTCCAGGTGCCTAGCTACTCGTAGATCATTGCTCATTATCATTCCGGGTCTGGTTGCCTCCTTTGGGAGGGGGGATCGTTATCCGAGGTGTAGGGCCATGGGTTTCATGTGGCAATTTTTTCCTTGACCAACATTGGCACTTACAAATTTAACAAGTCATGACATAAAGCCAAGACCAGTACCCAGCGGCTACCAACTTGGAGATAATGTGAGCACTTAATGTGTAGGAAAAAATACAGCTCGATGCTCGAGGCCCTCAGTTCCTCTTCCTAGAACATCCAACCACCACAATAATACTTAAGTATGAAATTTTGAAAAAAAAAAAAATAGTTGTAAAAGTTTTGTTAAAAAGTTTTAAAAATTTCAATTTCCAAAAATTTTATTTCAATTTTTTGGAAATTGAAATTTTTTTTACAAAATTTTAGATAAAATTTTTTGCCACTGTTTGTTTAAACAACATCATTATTTTCTAAAAAAAAATATTATTTTCTGATGAAAATATTTTTAAGTGTTATCCATCAATGCTGCATAGTCACTTCATTTAAACATTAAACATAGATATCGTGTATAGAACCGACCTAGTCTATGTCTAGGTATCCCCCTTCTTACCAGTCAGTGATGTTTATGTTTGTTTATGTGTGGGTGGGTGAATTCGTGAGTTTGCAACGGCTACAACAGCGGAAGGAACAAATTAGACTAATTGGAAAAATCTCTACTGCTACTGCAGATACATCCCTCTTTTATACGTAGTTGTTGGTCTTAGGGAGCCAAAAGAAAAATCCAGCAGCATGTACCTCCCTACCATTACTACCTAGTACCACCATTCCATTTCCAATGAGAAGAAGCGTCAGTGGGGCAGGGTTTGGAAGGCAGAAGGGCGGGGTGCCTCAAAAAAAAAAAAAATATCTAAGCCAAATGATTATGATGATTTTATTGTGCCAGGTTAAGTTAGTACGAGTATATGTGTATGTTGGAAAAAATGCAGAGATGAAAGTTCCAAATCAAAGTCACTTTACGGCAAACGGCACATGGCACTCGGTGTGCTGTTTTTCTGTTGATGCTGGAGGACGCTTTGGGTAACGTGTAATGGTGCAGAGCACCACCATATCATCCAGGCCAGAGAGATTCATTCATTTGTGGATGCAGCAATAGCAGTAGCAGAGCAGTAGGTATATTCCTACTACTTTACCTTTCGCCCCGTTTATCTATTGTGCTGCCCCCGAGGCGGTATTTCAATGCAAAAAAAAAGAATAAAAAAATCCCAAAAACAAAAAAACAACCTTTAATTTCCTTTCCGTTTGGTACTGCTGCTTCAGCTTCACCTCCAGCTTCTCGTGTTATTGCTCCGCACTCTCCTACGTATAACTATGTTTTGCTGTTTTGCTTTGAATCCGAGATGAATGGTCCTTATGTGGAAAGCTGCTGTTAGTTTGGGGTTTGCCTGAAGCTCAAAAACCTCTACTGATTCAGTTCGACTTCTGTTTGTTTTGACTTTTATTTTCAACGTTGGCGGCAACTTCGTCAGTCCGCCGCCACCGTCATCATCGTCATGTTGTCGTTGTCGGTGGTTCTTGAATAAAAAAAAGGCGAGTCGGGACAATCACCTGCAAAAAAAAAATTGATTGATTTTTTTTCATCGTTCTCTCGTGAATTGCCTTCATTTTGAAAACTAAGTTAGAGGGTGAAAGTGGTTTAAGTGGTTGTATTGTAGACTTTGATGTTTTCTGGAATAAATCAGCATGAACATTAGTACCTACCTACTGTAGGTACCGCTATACCTACTTTGCTAAAACATGGATTATTATTTTGTTAGTTTTTAATTTGACTTGGTTGTGTACTTCAAAGGATTTTTGAAGCTTCGATTAAGAAAACTTAGTTAAGGTTAAATTATTGATTTTTTCACTAACGTTTTAAATTCTGCAATTATTCATTTACATTGCTTTCTAAAGTAGGTACTGGAGAGTGCTAGGACGCCACTGCGTTCCTGGGCTCAATATGAAAGAAAAATTCCTATGCACACCTCCGTGTGGTAGAGAGTGGGTAACACTAACGTGCTGGGGGACCGAATGGATGCCGGGATAAGCAGACATTCCAGCGACGCTGGTCAGGGCCTAAACTTGTCCTTTGGATGGTTAAAAGCCCCCAGAAGGCATGAAAGTCTGGTGGTGGAGGAGCCTATCTTGAAAGGCCAACGGCAGAAGCAAGTACCGTCTGTAACCCATATTGGGCGGCTACAAAAGGGGCCTGTTTTTCCATAGTGGGTGGCATCGAGCAGTTATGCGTTTGACCATACACAGGGCGGGTGTGCCTGTCAGATCTGAGCAAATGTATGTTATTTATCGTATCTCGGAAAACACAATGGTGGAATGATATATGCAAATATATGAACTATGACAACAACTGAAAATGAGTCCCCAAGAGGTAACCATTTTATGGAGAAACCTTCTTCAGTTTCAGCTGCATTAAACTGGATTTGTGGGTGCGGCATCTTTCATGCATGAGCGTCAATCAAGACGCCATAATACTAAATGAATCGTCAACAAACAGAAGAAGTCTTTCAAGAAGCGCAAATGTTATTTGGCTTCCACATACGTACGAAAATCGGAGCATGGAAAGTTCGATTTCTGTACAGCGGAAGTAGCTACGAGCAGGTATGATCGTGAAATGCTTTGCCTGAAGATCAGTATCCGAGGCATAAGCCAAACTAAGTGGAGAGGAAGAGCTGAATACAGATCTGACACTGGACAAACGAGAATTCTGTATTCTCATGGGGAGGATGAAAGAGCGGGTGGCCAAAGATTGCATGGTGTTGGAATTATGTTGAACGAAAAAGCAAGGCGTATTGTTATTTCGTGGGAGCCCATTTCTGCAAGATTAATGACAGCAAGGTTTCGTTCAAAATTCGTAACGTCACAATTATTCAGTGCTAGGCCCCACAAATGAAGCGACCGAGGAAGACAAAACCGTGTTATACAATCATCTTAAACTTAAATCGGCTTACAGGAGAGTTCCGAGAGCCGACATCATAGTCGTAATGGGAGACCTCAATGCCCAAGTCGGTTCAGACTATAACGGGCTGGAACGCGTGATGGGAAGAAATGGCTTGGGGCCACGGAACGAAAATGGGGATTTGCTTGTCGACTTTTATAATGCGAATCGTCTTGTGATAGGTGGGACTGTATTAAAGCATAAGACGTGCAACAAAATCACCTGGGTGCATCCGGACGGTCAAACCGAAAACCAAATTGATCATATCATGACTCAGCAGCGGTGGAGGAAGTCAATGTGTGATGTCCGGAGTATAAGAAATGCCGATGTGGGAAGCGACCACCATTTGATTCTGATGAGTCTCAAACTACGAACCGCTGCCGTATAAAAACCAGCGCAGGATGCAGCAAGGAGCTCAAAATTCATTACTAATGCTTTAGATGACCCTAACATATGTTGAAACTATGTCACCAACATTAACGACAGAGTCTCGTCATTAAACAGAATCCAGCATTCAACAATTGATTAGATGTCGGGTGAAATTAAAAGTGTTTTTATGGAGGCTGGATCCGAAACTGTACCCAAGCGAACGAGACGTAGAGACTCCTGGATATCCCAAGACACCTGGGATAAGATCGAACTTCGCAAATCGTTGAAAATCCAAATAAATGCCGAAGCAGATGTTCAACGAAAGGCTGCCTTGCGAGAGTACCGCATTGCACATAAGATGGTCTATCGTTGTGTAAGACGTGACAAGAGGGTGAGGTTAGATGGACTCGCAGATAATGCGGTAATCGCTGCCAAAAGAGGAGATATCCGGGAATTGTACCAAATAGCCAAAGATGTTATCGGGAAAAAAAGCAACACCAATCATCCTGTAATGGATGTGGATGGCACACTTTTGGTATCAATTGAGGATCAGCTTCGTAGATTGAAGGACCATATTTGCAGAGTGCTGAAATGCCCCAACTAAACGAGATGCGCAGGTCCTATAGGGGTATTGACATCGAACCCCCGTCAGAATCGGAAGTCCATACATCAATAAATCTCCTCAAAAACAACAAGGTATCTGGACTGGACGGAATACCAGCTGAATTCCTGAAACCGATCCCTTAACAGCGGCTAGTATTGTACATCCGTTGATACAAAGCATTTGGAAAAACGAAAGCTATCCCAGGGACTGGAAGGATGGTGTGATTGTTAAGTTGGCAAAGAAAGTTGACCTAAGGAATTGCAACAATTGGCGTGGTATCACCGTTTTGTCAGTTTTCCCAAAACTAATGGCAACCATCATTCTCGAGCGAATAAAGGATAGAATCGAGTCTACACTCAAGAGGCATCAAGCTGGCTTCCGCAGTGGTCGATCGTGTGTCGACCATATCAACACCCTGCGTATCGTCCTCGAGCAGTCGATGGAATATCAATCACCGCTTTACCTCATGTTCGTGGATTTTGAGAAGGCCTTTGATCGAGTCAACCGAGAATTTATATGGAGATCGTTGCTTGGAATTCCACCAAAAATTGTTGCCATTATTAAAGAGTCCTACAACAACTCAAGGTGTTTTGTTTTGCACAATGGGCTGCTATACGACTCCTTCGTCGTGCAACAGGGTGTGAGGCAAGGGGATGTTCTATCGCTGATGGTACAGCTGAGCGACAGGGCATTCAATGGAGACCGTTCGAAAGGCTCAGTCATTTAGACTATGCCGATTACATATGTCTACTGGCAAATAAGATCAGTGGGCTGAACGGGATGTGCCAAACACTGCAAGTGGAGGGGAGTCGAGTGGTTTAAGAATAAACAGCAAACAGACAAAAATAATGCTCACAGGCCACTCCACCCACACAGCAGCGTATTATTCTACAGGAGACGCCAGTTGAAGTAGTGGAACAGTTTAACTACATTGGCAGTATTGTTTCTACAAACGGTGGTGCGGATCTGGACTGGAGGTTAAAAGTAGAATAAATAAAAATCGTGCTGCCTTCGGTACTCTGTCCCCAATTTGGAAATCCAGTCAAATCTCCTTACGCACTAAGTTGAGATTCTTCGAATCCAATGTCAAATCCGTGCTATTATATGCTTGTGAAACCTGGAAAGTCACGTCTACCATTTCGAAGAAATTGCTGGCTTTTGTGAATCGCTGTCTACGCCACATCCTAAAGATTCGCTGGCCACAAATATCTAATGTCAAATGAGGAATTGTGGCGCAGGACAAGTCAAGAGCGGCTGGACGTCGACATAAGAAAGCGTAAATGGCGTTGGATTGGTCACACACGGAGGAAACCAAACGATGAAATTGCAAAGCAGTCCTTTGAATGGAATCCTCAGGGTGCACGGCGGGTTGGAAGACCAAGAACAACATGGAAATCAACTGTCTTAGCGGAAGCAGAATCCTAGAGAAAGACGTGGCCTCAGCTAAAGTACCTTGCAGCAGACCGTGAAGGATGGAGACGTTTTGTTGACGCCCTATGCCCCAGCCGGGGTTACAGGACACGATGATGAAGAGATAAAGTTAATCTTCAATTAAATAACTGCTTCCGAGTCAGATCAGGACTTATTTATTATTTTTTGCATTAGCAAACTTTATCTCTGCACTGAAAAACTGGCCCCAAGCATAATTCCATAACAGAAAATTGGATTAGCTGCTACTTATAGGTCTAAGCTCCCCTAAAGGTTAAAAAAAACAAAAAATTGGGTGGCGCAACAGCTCATCCTCATAGTCTAATGTTATGCCACATGCCAAAAACCCTAAGCTCTTTGCGACAGCTTGTTACAAGCTTCGAATGTGTCTCGGTGGCAGAAATTGCTTTTATTGCAGCTTGGCTATCAATAAAGAGGGTGATATCAGCTCGTGGTATCACCATCATTGATATTTGCGTAACTGCTTTTGTCAAATTACGTATTGTGGTTTGAGTCTAATTTAAAAAAAAAAAACACAATTGTTTCTTTTTGTTTTATTATATTTATTGTTTTATTATATTTATTTTATTTTATTAAATTCTAAAAGGAAAGCCGCTGTCCTAAGCGTGGCTGCACTTTCCAGTTAGATTGTATGTTTTAGACTGACTTATAATAATTTTATAATTTAACATGAGGCTTATTCTCTATGATATTATTTGCTTACTTTGCAAATAGTAGAATTGAACTTTCCCACGATTTGCTTTATAGGTTTCGGGTTTCGGCGTGTTTTTATATTGTGGGGAATACAAACGGGAAGGGGGTGTGTCCGTTGGGGAACAGTTTTGCTGTATAAGCAAAAATGGCGTGAGAACCTGTTATGATTTTGATATGCCGTTAGGCCAGGGGATTGTGGGAGGTGTCATGGGTAACGGTGACGTCTGGGACGTAACTGTCACTGCCAAGACCTCGGCTTGGAAGGTGCTGCAAAAGTGCGGAAGTCTGAAGGAGCCAGCTAGTCCCAAAGTTTCCGAGAAAATTCCTGTACTTTCATGATAAGTTATTAACTACCACCCCCTTGTTTACCTGTTTTTTCGTATTAGCTATAAACCTAAGCTGGCATCGGTTTGTACCAACGCTCACTTTGTAGCCAATTTTCCGAAGAAGTGGCATCTATTTGAGGCTAAGACTTACAATCACTTCGGTGCCATCTTTGGTTGGTTCACCAACCTTAACAACCTTCCAATTCTCGCTGAGTTCGTCGGTGTTCAGAGACTTGAGGTTCCGCTCTATGCGGGCTCTTGGAATCACGGGTCCTCCTAGTGTCAGCACTGCCTTTGGTCTGCTGAGTTCGCTGATTTCATTCTTACTGATAAGTTGAAGGTCAGCGTTCGGCCAAGGAGCTTCGGTTTTCTTCAGAGAATATGAAATAAAGAAGTATATCCTCAGCTGTCAATTTGATTTGCCTACAAGCTGGAAGCGAACAGCTGATGTATTAGATTTGCAAAGTATTAGTGAAGAGCAGTGCAAAACGCACACATAGAATCAACTAGTCATTCAGCACATCATTCAGCACAGGTCTTGTTGTTGTTGCAATTCACATCTATTTCTTCGACACGAAATGAAATTACAAATACAACAATGTAAACAAATGGGTTTTGGGGTGTGAAACGTACGAAGGATTGACTTCTTTATTTCATATTATCTGGTTTTCTCGATGAACACTCGGAGCCATGTGAGAGTGTTGCCGTCTTCACATGTAATCACCCTGAATCCGTGGACACTGGACAGTGCCGTGCTGAGGTTACCGAAGAGTGGCGGAGGCCTGTTCTTGACGATAGCCTCGTTATCCCCATACAGAGTTCTGAGTTTTATCAATTGCCATTGATCATCCTTGAAGGGTTGCCAAAGTCTGCAATCCCAGTCTGTTGGACCTCCATGGTCATCCGGGAGAATTTGCAAAAAATTTTCAAACATCAAAGTCCTGACATATAGAAATTAAAAAGAAAACTTAAACTGTGACGAAATTTACAAAGCAAACATAAAGAATACCTTTTAAACATTATTTTACCTAAAACAAGTTTGCCATTTTAGCAGACCTAAACGATTATTTCACGAAAAACATTGCATAAACACTGAACGTGAACAAAAACTTTTCAAAAACAACTAATTCAATAGGTATGAACAGGGTCATGCACTTAAAGGAACTTTCTTTGAACTTTCTTATTTCTGGAATTTAAAGCTGAAGCCACTCCTGTGTATAAGTTCATACACACGCCATCAGATCCACCATTAGGTATAAAAGTCGGTTGCACCTCTATACAAAACGTGTAAAACTGTTCTAGTACTCCATTTACCACCTTTAGAAAATTTAAAAAAAAAAACTGTATTCAACCTGTGATGTGTTTAAAAAGGAACGAAAAATAATGGACAAAGGCACTTTTCACACCATTACTGGTATCCGGGCGAGAAAAAACTATGTGTATACATAAAATGTGTGTAGGTGTTAGTATAGACTCGAAACAGAGGGTTGTCCTCTGTCCGCCCTTGTTCCACCTCTCATTCACCTGCTACTCTCGAAGTCTCGAAGCTCTTCTTCGCTTCCTTATACTACTGCTGCTCCTGGCGATGCTTGGGAATGTAAACAACACGCTCCTATGCCATTGTACCGCAACTAAGTACGGTTGATGGCTTATGTTTACCTTTCTCCATTTTGTTCAGCAAAAATTATTGTTCTCTGTCTTATTTGCTCAGGATAAAGAAGAAAAGCTTCTCTGGTTGTCGTCGATGTCGATGTCGACGTCGACAACCACGTCGTTGTCCTCTGCAATGTAGGTAATGTGCTCTCTTTAAAAATTTTCAGGTCATATGAGGTATTTTCGTTGCATGAAGAACAACAACAAAAACTGGGACTTCCTTCGAATATGCCCACATTATTTCTAGCCCCTCGCTTGTGCAAAGATAAATGAAAAGGCAAGCAAGAGAACCCACGACCAGGCAGGATGTCGTGTCGGTAAGACCGATTGTCATCGCCAAAGAGTTCCGGCTACACACACAAGAGCATTCACACGACACACATCATGATTCCCGATGAATGAATCCTGTGTATCGCAAACGTTTAAATCGGAGAACTTAGGCAACTTATAGAGCCAGCAGTGTCAAATCACATAAAAGGGTTCAAATCCAGATTTAGAAGTTGGTCCTGATGAGCATCACTATACCAAGTTTTGCAACATTAAAGTGTGTATCGGTGTGTCGTAGTAGTTGGAGTTGCTACGTTGTTGTCATCAACCTCAGCATTCTTGGCATCCTCCACATCCCATATCCTCCTTTCATTCTTCACCTCATATGTGTCTTTGTCAATGTCCTTGCTCCTTTGCTGAGTGTAAGTGTGTTTGTGTATACATGCAAGCATTGTCCTGACGATGGTGATATCCGCCCCTTAATCAGGCTGTAACCTATTTGTATAAATATTTTGATGATGTTGTGCTCTATTGCTTCGAGGTGATAACAGTGTTTGCCTTCCGCCTCTGACGATATATGGCATGTGTGTATTGAGAGGAGAAGCCCTCCATTTGTTCAGGTGGATCCTTGAGTGGGTGTCGGAATGGGACACTTTGCAATTCAGAATATCTAAATTGGATAACAAAGATTTTCGTCGAGTCTTGTCGTCTCTGACTACTCTACAAATTAGAATGGGGGGAGACGGGCAGCGATTTTATACCTCCTTCATCGCCTTCGAACCTCATCCCACTACAACAACAACAACAAAGCTAATGACACATTTCCAACATTAATGGCAGATTGGAGCGCTTTATCTCTACCGAACACCTTCTTCTTCATCTTTGTCACTAAACTCATACTTTATATCCTTGCAAAATAGGGTGTTGATGGGTGAAGGGGTTGGTTCAAATGGAGTTTTGTTCGATGATGTTTGCACACACACGGGTTCATACCGAGAAACGTAAAATTCATTGCTCCAGTGTTTTGAGATATTTTGTTTTGCTAAAAGGAGAAATTCAGCGGAGCTCCCTATAGCAATTGCATATGTCAGCAGGATTCGTACATATAGTAGACGTTTTAGTCTCGAATAATGCCATGTGAAGACTCAAGAGTCCTTTTAATTTATGTTACTTGCTGCTCCTTAATAGTTATCTAGAGTTGGTTACGGCTAAAGTTGTTGTGTATGGTTTGGTCGGTCAGTGGGATTGAGAATTGGGAAATGCTACTTTAGATACTCGAATGGGATGAGCCATTATGGGCAATTTGTGGCATCCATAAAGTGGCTTTATGTTCGTTGCAAAAGGAGTAAAACACACAATATACACAGTTTACAATCGGATAACAGTTATAGTTGATGTTTTGTGTGATGGCTTCAATTGAATTGAATTCGTATCCGGTTTGATTATTTCGGTGATAACTTATTTTATGGATGTAGGTACGTCCAGAGGATATTGCCATGAGGAGGAGAGGATGTATTTTGTGGTATTTTGTTGAGGTCTTTATATTGTTAGGAAAAAATCTGGTCACAATAATAGTAGAGGAATAAACCAAGATAGATCAAACCAATTTGTATGACATAGTTAAGTTGAAAGATTCAAGAAATTGTAAAATAATGCCCGAGAGTCAGTCATACGTTCTCCACAGAATACCAGAGTCAGAAGGATGTGCTTGACGGAAACTGGCCAGCATAGTTGGCCAAAACAGTTTTTTTGTTTTAAAACGCGAAAGTGATTTCATATCGACGTTTTTGGCTTGACTTAGGGCCAGTTTTTCAGTTAAGGGTTAGCTCTGAGTTAAATCAGAGTTAGCTTATCCTGAAAATAAATTAACCCCGAGTTAACTCAGAAACAGTTCACAGTAGAGGATTAACTTTATCTTTTAGTTGTCAAAAATCAAGGGCCAAAGATGTGCCACGCTATGGATATCGCCCTTCTTCCCCTTTCACGCATCGGAATAGAGATGGCGCCACAACGAAAATTGTACTGACAATAACTTTCCGTATCGAAATCAAGATGGTGCCTCAATTTGGTCTCTGAGTTAACTCACCATATTAGACGAGTTAACTCGGAGTTAACTTATGATTTCAATTGACTGAAAAACAAGTTTATGGAGTTAAGTCAGGTTTAACCCCGAGACTAGGATGATCTCGCACTGAAAAACTGGCCCTTAGACTAAGACTACGAGAATTATACAAACAGCTGGCGGATATAAGGAGAGTGTGCTTAAAAAATTTTGGAGTCGTTGAGTCATTACTGGAGAATAGAAAATGACTACGTGGTTTGAAGCAGTGTACTTTAGCCACCAATTTTGGCTACAGGATTGGAATGTGGAGCTCAGACGGCAAACACTGATCTCAACGAAGAAAAGATGAATGGAGACACACTTTTTCCAGTTCACCCCATCAGCCCCCACCCTCCCCCCGACTACACTTTGGTCTAGCGTAGCGAGAGAAAAGACTTCAATTCAGTGAAGAAGAGTTGTATTTAGCCGGTGAAGAAGACCCAGATTCCGCATCAGCGTACAGACCTAAGTGTTTGCTGGACACTGCAGGGAAACTATTGGGGAAGATGCTGAAACCAAGGCTCACTGTGGCAGAATAGAGAGGAGGAGACCTGTCAGAAAGGCAGTACGGATTGAGAAAAGGCTGCTCTACGATCGGAGCTTTTAAAGAAGCTTTTTTTTTATCAAGGCTTAGGTAAGCTCGTCGTAGTCCAGGGTTTTCCTGAAGAAAGCAAATAAAACTCGGGTTAGGAAGGAAAAAAATCGGCCCAAACATCAGTTTTATAAAGCTTTTAAATCTTTATTTTTATTAATATAAAAAAGGGTTTAAACTCGAGTTCTTAAGCTCCAGGAGTGGACTAAGTCCAAAATGTTCCTTTAGAAGAAGTAAACCAGGGACCAAATAACAGGCATCTGATTCAAACCCAGGGCTAATCCGAGTGAGAACAACCATATTTGACCCTGAACCAACTCAAAAGGAGCAGTCAGGGGGAACAACGGTAGGGTCTGATTCCAAGCAAGGAGCGATCCAAGTGAGAACAACTTTATTTGGCCGTGTGGACCGTGGCCGTGGGAGAACAAAGGTAGGATTCTGATTTCAGTCCTTGGGCCAAGGGTAGATCCAGGTGAGAACAACTTAATTTGACCCTGACCCTGAACTCAAAAGGAGCAGGCAGGGAGAACAACAGTCTGATTCCAAACAAGAAACGATCCAAGGGAGAACAACTTTATTTGGCCATGCTGCCCATAATCTCTTAAAGGCCTTATCTACAAAATTTCCGATTGCTGTCAGCGATTAAAGCCCTTGGCTAACAGATCACTATCCGGCGTTTTTCGTACAAATCTTGATCGCCGCGAACTTTATTTCCGCCTTCTGTATGAAAATTGTAGTTAGGACCCTTACACGATTATGGACAGCATGGACTTTGGGAAAGAAAGGTAGGATTCTAATTTCAGTCCTTGGGCCAGGGCTAATGCGAGGCCATAAACCAAATCTGAAGGAGCAGGTAGGAAACCAAATCTGAAGGAGCAGATAGGAAAACAATGGTAGGAATCCGATTCCAGCCCAAGGCTTAACCAACGGAGAACAAATTTAATTTGCCCTTAAAAAACTCAGAAGGAGTGTACCAGGGAGAACGCAACGGTAGGAATTCTGATTCCAGTCCGGGGCTTATCCGGGGCTCGTGGGTGAAAAACTTTACTAATAGTGAAGGCCAAAAAGTTATCTATTAATGGTTCTCAAAAGCATAATGAAATCACTCTGAACTTATCGAACTTTCTACAAACCAAGACCAGCTAGAACCTTAACTGCCTGAACAGAATGCAACCCGGAGCTGGAATAGATGTCCAAAATACTGCAGCCGGAGCTGCAAGAGTTGAACAATTTTTAACTTTTACTGCAGCATTTTTGACGTCTACTGCAACATTTTTGACATCTATTCTAGCTGCGTCCTGCATTCTGCTTAGGCAGTAACCCTCTTGTAATAAAATCATCAAATAACTAGGAATTAAAACGAGTTCATAAGCTTCAACTTTTCTCGAACTTCATACTTCGACTTTTTAGTTTTGCTGCTAATACTGGGTGTGAACTGAGAGAAGTATGAATGAAATATATTTATTTCTGCTGATGATGTCGACATGGTTGAAGTGCGTGGTAATGGAGTGGGTGACAGAGTGTAGGGCATTGTTATTGTTGCTGCTGATTCGATGTATGGTGTGGATAGGTATTTATGCACGTGGACATGGGTAATGGTTTGTATTTGTTGTTCAGGTTATCATGGAGTGGGTGATAGTACATAAATGGTGGCTGATTTATGTTCGTTAAATCCGTCAGTCGTTCTATTTTATTATGATTAGTCCGTGGGGGGAAAGTGAAAGTGTAACACTTCGTTACAAAGTAGTAAAAGCCAGCCAAATCGCCAGTTGGAAACTCTGGAAGTCATAAAAGCCTTTAATTAAGTCAGGTGGAGTGTCATTTTCAACGTCCTCGGGAACATTTTCAACATACCAACCTATCTCTTGCGGATTGTGAAGTACTATCTCAGAGACCGAGAGCTGATGTAGAAGAGGACTATGAATAAAAATCACTTCTGGGAGCTGCATAAAGGATCGATCTTGACCCTGATGACCTCTGGAACATTTCTTATGATGGCATTCTTCGTTAATGAGATGCCAGAAGATACCTTCCTGGTGGGGTTATGTGCGGATGACATTGTCGTGGTGATAGCGGCAAAAGACATCGAAAGTTATGCAGGTTATACGACTAGCTAACTTTCTTCCCGAATACGGTTCCAGACTCGCTATACAGACAAAACAAAGGAGGCCCTTCTGACAAAGAAAAAGATACCGACTCTAATCGATTTCCAAATCGGCACGGAAGTGATAAAGAGCAGGGACGTCACCGTGAAGCGTGAAGTATATCGGTGAGACCATTAAAAGCAAACTCAGTTTCTGGCACTAGATAAAGAATGCGGAGGAACGTGTGTTGAAAAAGACGGCTTCACTGAGTTAGCTGAGCGATTAGCAAGCAAAAGCTTCTGATGTCAACAACGCTTGCCATTCTCCTCCACGGATGTGAGATAAGGGCAAACGCCCGCTTTGACAGGAACATTATAGAGAGCAGATGGCAGCTGTGCAGAGGACGCGGAGCTCTACGGTGTTGGAAACAACCATCCTTATTTGTCACAGTAATGACTCCAATAGACCTTCTAGCGGCAAAAACGAAGTACGCCTAGAAAAAAAGACAGAAGTTGGAGTGGAAACGGCAACGGAAGAGGCTAAGTATCTCAAGAAACAGAAATACCAAAAGCATGGGAATTCGGAAAGCAGAGGTTGATGGAAAATACGAGGCTGATCAGGAACGTGGAACAACCGGAAACCGTCCGGTGAGGTGTACTAGTACGTCACCTAGTTACTCACGGACGAGGATACTTCAACGCCTTTCTCCACAAAATTGGCAAAATGAACAGTCCCAAGAAGACAACATGCATCATACCTTCTTCGTCTGCAGTAGATGGGAAGACAAAAGAGGAGAACTAGAGAGAAATATCGGTACAATCACTCCCCGACAACTTAACCATGAAGATGATAACCAGTGAGCAGGATTGGAACCAACTGTGCACCTATGCCGAACACATTCTCAGAAGAAAGAAAAGATAAGAAGAGTAGTCCCGCGAGACAGAGTTAGCCCGAAAGGGTGTATGATTACAACCCCCCTGAAGTAATGCAAACAGTGGTCCCGGGGAGATAGATCAGAAACCCAATGGTCAGGGAAGTTTTACTTACGTATTCCTTGTTTAAAGGGGAGTGGGATATATGGAGAAGGTAAACGCCAAAAAGACTTCCTTATGTTTCATAAATTATTCTTTCTCTCCCAACAAGAAAAAAAAACATTTTGAAAAAGAGCGTCTCGCACATCGAAAAATTTCAAACTTTTTGCCAAGCTTATAGTCAAGGCCCTGGAAAGTTTTCCATAGGGGAAATCTAGTCGATTAAATCTTGTCAAAAATTCGTGAGGCTTTTGCTTCTAAGAACTTGTTGGGTTAGCTTGGAATTCCATTATATACATAAATATAAATATAAATATAAATATAAATATAAATATAAATATAAATATAAATATAAATATAAATATAAATATAAATTCCAGGGATGCACATCAGTCTACCCTTGGACCCAATTTCAGGCATACTGTTAAGTACAGACACTTTTTTATAGCTGATCCACACTATTGTGGAATGCTTTACCGGGCTCTATTTTCCCTCCCATTTTGATTTGCAGAGATGTCCCCAACGGAAATCTTATCAGGATCTTGAATAAACTTGGAAAAAATTTGCCTTTTTTCCCAGGTGGTGTATAGGTACATTTTGGCCAAGAGTTTATTTTTACAAAGATCTATTTCAAGTTTTGCTTGAAATAGCCCAACTAACAATTTTGCCCCTATAATCATCCAAAGAAGCTTTTCATAATCATTTCTTGCAATCATGAAAGCATTATATAATAGTCCATAGAATTAAAAAGGCGCACTCTTTTAGCTCCTATTGGACCTTAATGGAGTAAATTCAGTTGCCACGAAAAACACTTACTGGACTCAATTAAGAGGTCTTGTAGAAGAAGGTGGAAAAATAAACAAAAAATATTTCACAATTGACTTATATTTATTTTTATTTTTTGTTTATTTTATTTATTTGCTGATATTTTATTTGAAAGTTTTTATCTGAAATGCAATCTTAGAATTTATTAAATACATTTTAAGTTTTAAAAACTAGAAGGTTTCTGTGGGACTCGAAGCATGGTCGTCTCGTACTGAAAGTCCACCAACTTACCGCCCGGCCATGGAGGAATATGTATATGATAAAAAAAAAACGTATACGTATACGTATACATATACGTATACGTATACGTTTACGCATATATGCACTTTCTCCATAGTGCTGGTTTGTGGCTATACTCTTTAGTATAAGTATAAAGTGGTTTGTGTTTTCACTAGTATAGGAGAAATGGTTTTGTGGCTGCACTTAGCAAGTAACAGAATTTAACATAGAGATTGTATAATAATTTTACAGGATGACTATAGAAGCAAAGCTCCGTCGTCATTTCATAAGAGCAATATAGAGAGATAAAAGAAACATTGGTACATTGCTTCTATAAAGCTGATATAATTTGCACCAGAAAATATTTAAGGAATCAGTAATGCTCCAATAAGGTATTTACTTCCCGTCAGAGGGCTAATAGGAGAGCTATAGAGACACATAACACTGTCTGAAATGCGAAGAAATTTTGTTAGTTGAGAGATTTATATTTCGCTGGAAATTCGAACTATTTATTGCAGTCATAAATAAAATTCAGCCTAAAAAATTCAAATTGCTTCATTAAGGAGCGATAGCAGCTCTATTTCCAATCAATTATTTTATCAATTAAACAAGAATAAACCAATTTGTTGAACAAAAATAGCATTTTCAGATACATACTGAAATAAATCCCCAATGAAAATAATTCTTTTTAAGCTTCCACTAGATCAACTATTTTTCTATTTTTTTTAAAGAAGAGACAAACGGTCGTAAAAAAAAAATAAACTTCTATAATAATCCCTCAACTTGTCTTTTTATCAATGTCTTCCTGAAATAAAGCCAATTTACATGTCATCATCCTTTTACCCATAATTATTTTATTGTACTAAAAAAAAAAAAACATCTCACTTTATGCGAAAATAATCCTTGCAAAAGCCAATTGTTTCCAGACCCGAAAAACTATTAAATTTAACACTGCTTCCGCCTGCTGGAGAAAAATACCCTTTTTTAAGCTTCAATCCAATCACACATAAACTAATCCCATTCTTGCAGAAATAACTTGAATTGGATTTGGATTTATACCCGGTTAACGGTTTACAAAAGCGTTATAAAGTCGTCGAATACAACAGAGAAAAAGAATAAAAAACAAAGAACAAAAATAATGCCTGAACCACTTTATCGCATCTCAAAAGCGAGTTAAATTAAAAATGAAGGAAAGAAGTAGGATCATATACCTACAGAGAGCGGTGGATGGCGAAATAAAATTAACTTACTATTTTGGAAAAAAAGGACCCATCAACTCCCACCATTATATATGAAGCTTATCTAAAAAATAGTAGAAAGGGAAAAATAAAAATAGTGTGTATGAGACTTTTCAGTGAGAGGGTACTCAAAATACTACTTTTTCGACAGCAACGTCGCGTCTGTGGTTTTCGCCTTCTACTCGCGTACTTTTCTCATGAATCCTGGCCATCGTGATTCTCCGTCCTTTGCTCTCTCTGCCCGAAATCAGACAAGCGTAGGGAATTTAATTGTTTGATTTAAAAAGTTTATCCTTGCCGGTTGAGTGCACGCGCGGTAATAACGAGCGGAAAATGTTAGTCGAGTCCTTTTCATATCCTGTGTTATTTTTTCATGTTTTTTTTTTTGTTCTATACTGTCGTGGTTTTACTCCCTATCATCGTCCACTAGAACATAGTTGATGATGGAATGTGGTTTTCGATTTGGCAAAGGTAAAAGAGGATTTTTATATATTTTTTTTTTATCCTCTGTCCAACATGGCAACAGCTATATGAAGGTATAGAGCAGAGGTTTAAAGAAATCACCTTTTGCTTTTCAAATACATAGGTACCCATTTTAAAGGGGACACAGCTGGCTATCTTTTACTTATGAAATCGAGCAACAGCAATCTCTAAGGGAATTTGGTTTGGTTTTTGAAATATTATAGTTACAGGGTGAATTGAGGTCAATCTAGTAAATGATAAGATATAATAGATGTTGATTTTCACTAACGAGCTTGTATAACACTCTCAATTGCAGTGTAGTAGAACTATTTCAATTTCAGAAAAAAATAACGTACTTAGCATGATACTTCGTAAAAATTTGCTTATTTAAATGAATTTTACTAAATTTTTTAAGATTGATGTCTTTAAGTTACCCAGCTGAAAATCAACAAGGCCTAAGTGAGTTTAAGGGGGAAGTTAAAGGTTACTATAAAAACTCGCTAGGCCCTTGCCAATATATTAACTCACAAAATAAAAAGTGTTCATATTTGGGATTTGCTTCTGGAATTTTTATTTTCAAGTCCAATACATTAACTACTGAGTTAGTTCGCAATACAAATGTTCAATGCTGGAAAAGAATAAGCTGCCTGGAAATACTATCTAGTTTTTAGCGAAGCCCTAGAAAGTTTAACATTTATGCTAACGCAAACAAGGGCTTAGCAGTCCACTTGGAATAATAACGGGTTTTTAACGAGTTACTAGGAAGTTTTAAATTGACCCGAACATGGATCTAGCAAGCCCAGCTGAAAAAAATGGCATGTTTTAGTGAAGTTTAATCAAGGCCCTAGAAGACTTTGGTAGGGAAAATCTAGACAAGGAAAACTTGTCAAATACTCGTGGGTATAAAATATTTTTTTGTGTTTGTCCTTTATGGGGTATTTGTGATGGGATGACAAGACTTCCCCAAAAAAGCTTCTCATAATCGTTTATGGTAATCATATAAGCATTATATAATAGTCCTTAGAGTTAAAAAGGTGCACTTTTTAAGCTCTTGTTGGACCTTTATGGACTAAATTCAGCTGTCCCGAAAAACACTTACTGGACTCAATTAAGAGGTCTTATAGAAGAAGGTGGAAAAATAAAAAAAGTATTTTACAATTGATTTATATTTATTTATTTATACTTTTTTTTTATATTATTTATTAGCTGATATTTAGTTTGAAAGTTTTTATCTGAAATGCAATCTTAGAATTTATTAGATATTATTTAAGTTATAAAAATTACAAGGTTTCTGTGGGATTCGAACCATGGTCCTCTCGCACTGAAAGTCCACCACGCCATGGAAGAATTTTACGATGAAAAAGAACTTATGCACTTTCTCCACACTGCTGGTTTATGGCTATACTCCTTAGTATACTAGAAGTGGTTTGTGTTTTCATTAGTATAGCAGAATTGATTTTTGGCTGCACTTACACTAATACAAGCAATATAGAAACGAAGTAACAGAAACTAATATAGAGATTGTATAATAATTTACAGGATGGCTATAGAAGCGAGAGCTCTATCGTCGTTTCATAAGAGCAATATAGAGAGATTAAGGAAACATTGATGTATCGCTTCTATCTAGGTATTATAATTTGTACCAGAAAATATTTCAGGAATCAGTAATGCTTTAATAAGGCTTCTATTTCCCGTCAGATGGGTTATAGGAGCGCTATAGAAACAAATAACACTTTTATGTCTGAAATGTGAAGCAATTTTGTTAGTTGGGTTATCTGACAAGTTTTTATAAGCGGGGGCCTCGCGATTAATTGACACGTTTTCCCTGTCCATATTTCTCCTACCAAAGCCTTTCAAGGGCCTTATCCCACAAGGTATTTCTAGCGAGGGCCTCACGAGTATTTAACAAGTATTTATTTTGTCTAGATATCTCCTACCAAAGCCCTTCCCCGGGCCTTGATTAACTTACTTACTTACTTATCCGGCTCCCCATCCATGAAGGGTCTCTGCCTGAGATATTGCGGTCTTCCATCGGCTGCGGTCCCTCGCACGCTCCCTCCAGTCGTCGAGACCAAGCGCTCTTGCGTCTGTGACCGCCTGGTCCCTATAGCGGAGGTTCGGTCTTCCTGGTCGTCTCGAACCTGGGGGCTGGGATTCGAAGATTTTCTTGGCTGGAGCGTTGTTGTCCATTCGCTCGATGTGGCCGAGCCAATGTAGTCGACGTGTTTTGGCTCTTTGGACTACATCCACATCTTGGTACAGCTCGTACAGTTCACGATTGAATCTTCTCCTCCAATCGCCCTCTTCGCATATAGGACCAAATATCCGTCGTAGAATTTTTCTCTCGAAAGTGCCCAGGATCAATTCCCCTTTTTTACTTATCGTCCAGCACTCGGCGCCGTAGAGTAGAACTGGTAAAATTAGAGTTTTGTATAGCGTGCACTTTGTCTTTCGAGAAAGGAGTTTTGAACCCATTTGTTTGGCCAAACCGAAGTAGCAGCGGTTCGCTAGGGTAATTCTTCGTCGGATTTCCACTAAGGTGTCGTTCGTGGGATTGATGTTTGTTCCGAGGTAGGTGAACTCCTTGACTACCTCGAAATTACTGCTACCAACAGTGACGTTTTGTCCTAGGCGATGGACAGATGAGGCTTTATTTGTTGATAGCATATACTTTGTTTTGTCCTCATTCACTTCAAGACCAACGCGTTTCGCCTGTTCATCAATAGCTGTGAATGCTTCAAGTACAGCTCTCTTGGAACGGCCGATGATGTCGATGTCGTCCGCATAACCAAGCAGTTGAGAAGACCTGTTAAAGATAGTGCCGTCCATGTTAACACCACTCTTGCGCACTATCTGCTCCAGGACTAGGTTGAAGAAATCACATGATAGCGCATCTCCTTGTCTGAACCCTGTACACGTCTGGAATAACTCGGATGAGCTGTTACCCATTTGCACGTTACACCGCGTATTTTGTAACGTCATGCGGCATAGCTGGATCAGTTTTTTCGGGATCCCGAGTTCCGACATCGCCAGTAGAAGCTCTTGGCGACTTATGCTATCATATGCGGCTTTGAAGTCGATGAATAGGTGGTGGGTCTCGACTTGAAATTCGTTGGTCTTTTCCAGGATTTGCCTCAATGTGAAGATTTGGTCTATCGTTGATCTGCCTGGCCTGAAGCCACACTGGTACGTGCCGATCATAGTGTTGCAGAAAGGTTTTAGACGCTCACATAGTACGTTGGATAGGATCTTGTAGGCAACATTAAGCAGGGATATGCCTCTGTAGTTCTTGCAGGACATAGGATCGCCTTTTTTGTAGATTGGGCATATGGAGCTATTTGACCAGTCGTCGGGCATACTTTCCTCCTCCCAAACTTGGTTGATGAGCTGGTGCATGCACCCTACCAGAACATATCCTCCATACTTGAAGAGTTCCGCTGGTAGGCCATCCGAGCCGGCGGATTTGTTGTTCTTAAGCTTGTGGATGGCTTTCTTTACCTCTTCAGTACTGGGTGCTGGGACTGGATCTTCATTAACTGGTCTAATGCTTATTTGTTCCCCTGTCGCCTCCTCTACATAATGCCCATTAAGCAGCTGCTGGAAATGCTGCTTAAACACGTCTACAATTCCCTGTGCTTCGGTGACTAGGTTCCCTTCGCTGTTTCGAAGAGCTTGCGTGCCAGTCCTATAACCAGATGCCAGTTGCTTGGCTGTTTTGTAGAACCGGCGGGTGTTGGTGGCGGTGCTGGACTCTTCGAGATACTTGAGCTGAGAGGCTGCGGATGCTCTTTTCTTTCTACGCAGGGTTTTTTTCTCTTTCCTTCTCTTTTCACGGTACTCCTCTCTTGCTGCTCTTGTTTTCCGTTGCAGCATTTGCATTCGTGCATTTTCCGTCTCCTGCTTCAATACCGCGCATTCATCATCATACCACGGGTTCTTTTTTCTGGGTGGTTGATAGCCTATGGTGGTTTCGGCTGTCTTTAATAATGTCGCGATACTGGTTCCACTGGTTGTTGACGCTTGTGGCTGGGTGTACGGCAGAGAGTTTCCCGGTCAATTGCTCACTGTAGTCTCTGGCTTTCTCAGATGTGCTAAGGCATGTGATGTTGAACTTCTTTCTTTGGGCGGTCTTCGTTTTCTTTTCATTGGACAGTCGGGCTCTGAACTTTGTCACAACAAGAAAGTGGTCAGAGTCCACGTTTGCACCTCGGAAAGTTCGCACGTCCAAGATGTTCGATGCGTACCTTGCGCCAATTAGCACGTGGTCGATTTGGTTGGCCGTTCGACCATCTGGAGATCGCCAGGTTGCTGTGTGTATCCTTCGCCTGGGGAACCTAGTGCTACTTATCACCGTATTACGAGCTGCAGCAAAGTCGATTAGTCGGAAGCCGTTGTCTGTTGTCGTTTCGTGGAGGCTGTGCTTTCCAACTAATCCGCCAAAGATGTTTTCCTTTCCGACTTTAGCATTGAAGTCTCCGAGCACGACTTTGACATCGTACTCCGGACAGGCTCCGTAGGCTCCGTCCAGGAGGTCGTAAAACTCCTCCTTGTTAGACTCCTCAGCTTCATCGGTAGGGGCGTGTGCACATATTAGGCTGATGTTTTGGAAGGTAGCTTTGATGCGGATTACAGCCAGGCGATCGCTGATCGGCTTAAAATCGATGACTTTCGATCTGAGTCGATTTCCCACGACGAATCCGCATCCTAGCATGTGCAGTCTTTGGTGACAGCTGTAATAAATGTCGCAATCTTTTCTTTTCGTTATACCTGATCCTATCCATCGTATCTCCTGGATCGCGGTAATGTCTGCCTTGTACCGCGAGAGGACAGATTCAAGTTTTTGAGTAGCACCTGGTGTGTAGAGTGTCCTTACATTCCAGGTGCATACTCGTAGATCATAGTCCATTTTCGTTCCGGGTCTGGTTGCCATTTGAGGGGGGTCGTTATCCGAGGCTTCCCGCGTCTCTCTCATAACAATTGGTTTTTTTACTGTGGTCGGGTCGTTAGCCCAACGCACTAACCTCCAATCTGTAGGGCCATGGGTTTAATGTTGCAATTCTTTCCTTGATCAACATTCGCACTTACAAGTTTAGCAAGTCCTGGCATAAAGCCATGACCAGTATCCGGCGGCTACCAACTTGGAGGTATTGTAAGCACTTGATGTGTAGGAAAAGATACAGCTCGAGGCCCCCAGTTCCTACAACATCCAACCACCGGGCCTTGATTAAACTTGACAAAAACTTGCCATTTTTCCAGGTGGAAAGAGTAACTAATGAAATTCTCTAGGGTCTCACCAGTTTTGTGATTATTTCGCTCAAGCAGGAGAAATTAAATAAAGAAGTTGTTCTTTTTCAGACTAGCTTATCTGTCCTTACAACAAATTTCATACTTCT
This sequence comes from Dasysyrphus tricinctus, assembly GCA_963921185.1. Lineage (NCBI taxonomy): Eukaryota > Metazoa > Arthropoda > Insecta > Diptera > Syrphidae > Dasysyrphus > Dasysyrphus tricinctus. The sequence continues at coordinate 23,804,678 of OY992531.1, read as the reverse complement.
GATTTATTGGTTTCTATATCTGCTAAAAAAATTCTGTACCAAAAAACTTAACCCCCCTTGGTCCACGGAAAATCAATCTAGCTCTTGAAGGTTTTACGTTGTTGCTGAAAAGGGCGTAGTAAGGTACCTAGTAACAGTCTTACGAGTATTTGACAAGTTTTCCTCGACTTGATTTGTCTAATGGAAAACTTTCCTGGGCCTTAATTTGACTTGCTAGGACTTGCAATTTTTCCAGGCGGTATATTATTTGAAGATCAAAGTTGTAGATAAACCAAGTTTCCCATTAGCTGAGCAGCGAAAGTAAAACATGAATAAATTTAGTGACACAATGGCTCTTGGGAACAAGGGCAGATGCAAGAATAGGCAGGTAGAGGTGCTAGCCCCCCCTCCCTAATCAGTAGGCTATTTGTCTTCTTTTAAAAGCCCCCCTCCCCCCTTCTAACCGAAATCCTGCATACGCCATTGCGTGGGGAACCGGGGCCTAGTGACTTAGAACTCTCAACCATTTCTGTGTGCGTGTTGCTGGCAGGAATGGAGGTGACTTACAATTTTTTCCGAGTCAGAACAACTTAACGGGAAGGGGAATCTGTCAGAGTTTCGAAATTCAATGTTTCGAAAGTGAAGTTTTCAAGGAAAAAGTTTCGAATAACAAAAGTTTTGAAAGGACAAAGTTTCGAAAAGATAAAGTTTCGAAAAACAAAATTTCGAAAAATGAAGTTACGAAAGTTGAAAGTTTCGAAAAGTCAAACTTTCCGAAGAGAAAGTATCGAAGGACAAAGTTTCGAAAAATGAAGTTACGAAAGGATAAAGTTTCAAAAAGGCAAAGTTTCGGAAGAAAAAGTATCGAAAGACAAAGTTTTGAAAAGAAAGGTTCCAAAATCTTGGGAATTTCATTGTTCCTTGAGCGATTTCAACGAAATTGACAAAAGTAATAGCTAATAAAGAATTAAAAATAAAAAAATATTTTCAGAACTTCGGTATGACTGTCCAGAGCTCTAACCAAACCAGAGCTCTAACCAAACCACTAACGATTACGCCTGGAGGTACTACAGTGAAATTATACGTTTCCAAATTTTGATTTTAAGTATTTTAAAATTTTTTTAACTATGCCGTCACTTAGCCTTAAATATTTAATTTTTGTACATAAAATAAATATTCTTTCCATTTTGATTTAAAAAAAACATAAAAGAAAACTTTAAAGAGCCTGCTGTAAAAAACATTAGTTTCGTATTCATTTCATTCAAACCCGCATGCAAAGAGTAAAAACCAAGAGCCATAGGCATTTTTTTAGACTAAGATGTTTTCTTGTTTGTTTATTCAAATTATGTCACATAATATCAGACACTATTTTTTCTACTTCTTCACACATTGCAATACCTATTAACAAAAATGCAAAAAGCCTATGCCTATGCAACTGTTTCTTCTTGGTTTTGGATTCTTTTGAGTTTTTTTTTTTTAACCTCCAGCGGTTTAATATACATGAAACAGAATGCCTTGAATCCTTTATTTTAATTTTCAGATATACAAAATTCAGTCTCGGTTACATTTTGTTTTTCATTTTACAAAAAAAAAAATGAAAATATTTACATATCCTGTGCTCGCTCCTGTACTCAAAGTTGCCCTGCAAATGCTTTCTTGTTCTCAGGCGCTTCTTTTTTTTTCTTTCATAGAAATAAGAACATACTTCTCTACCCACATGCATACCTCCTCTGGTTATGTGTGCATATGAATGTTTTTAGGCGGTGTGGTGGTGTGTGGTGATAGGTTGGATTGCACACCACAAAAGTAGCGAAAACAAAACTATTTCCATAAGTTACAACTTTTAGCTTCGGTAACAAAAAAAAGATATTCAAAATGAAGTATAAGCATCATAGCAGGTATCGAGTGCAAGGTTAATGGGAAGAATAGAATTTGTTGCTAAAGGATAAAAGCTTTCACTGAAACTGAATATATGGATGAATATTTACATTTTATCAAGATTTTTTTTTTTACCATAATTCCGATCTTTGGTGTCCTTGCCAGAGAGGGAAATAAAAAATGAAAGCTTGAAATGCATCAAATTAAGCAATCGTAAGGCGAAGGAAATTCAAATATGTATAGTAGAACCCAGTCCATAATTTTTGTGAATTTAACGTAGCAAAGAAAATCTTAAGCTTATTTTGATTGATTCCAACATTAGTCTCCAATATATTTAAATCACCTTTTTAAACTCGCTCAGCCTGTTACAGAAAACAATAAGTTATCTAAAAATGTTATAAAAAAATTTAAACCGGAATTATAATCCAAACCAAAAAAAAATAACATTTCTGAATAAATTGTTAACTAAATGTTTACCAAATTCTTAGGTGAGTTCACAATCAAAATGGTCAATTGGTAATTGCTTGGGATAGATCCCAAAAAGTTTTTTGTGACCTTGAAATTATCTTTAAGATTCATAGAAAAAAATCTATAGCTACTGTAAATAGTTGACTTTTCATCACGATCTAGAGATCTTTCGGATGATAAGCATTTTTTGGCAAATTTCCCACAAATTGGGTACCAAAAATCGTGCGTCCTCTTGCGTGACCTTGAGAAATTTAAAGCCTTGATACAAGTTATCTTGGGCTGGGCAATTTCTAGGACTAGTTGACCTTTTGTGACCAATTGGATGGCATTTTTTTCCAATGGTGCCAAAGGACCAGAGTCGTAGAGTACCGGTATTTTTGTGATTTTAAAGGTAAAATTCGTTATCACGGTCTTATGAAATTTGTTGCCATTCGTAAAATATGGTTCGATCCCGGATTTATCAAGCGCGTACTATTGCAGATCCATTCAGGATCCATTCAAATAAGAAAGAAAAATTTATTTTAGGAAAGGAGGCAATTTTGAAAAGCCAAAGTTACGCAAGACAAAGTATTGAAGTACAAAGATTCGAAACCCTCGAAACTTCGTTGTTTCTTGAGCGATTTCAATGAAATTGACACATGCGTTAGCTAAAACAGAAGTAAAAAGAAAACAATATTTAAAAAACAGGGTGTTTCAAAAAAATGTTCACATTTTGCAAATTCACTGTTTCTTCAGCTATTTCAATGACAAAAAAAATGGCCCTGAGTGATAGATCCGAATCTGGCCTAAAGTAACAAAAAATTCGTAGAAATTAAACACAGATTTCACTTCTAAATGCTTTTGATTAGATCATTTTAAATTTAGCTTAAAGTATGCTTCTACGCATTTAGAAGTGAAATTGGTGCTTTATTTCAACGAATTTTTTTTCGTTTAAAATTGACTTTTGGCTAGATTCGGATCTATAACTCAGGGTCATTGAAACAAGTAAAATTAGAAAATAAAAAAAGTTTCAACAGGGTGGTTTAAGAAAATGTCAACATTTGCAATTTCGTTGTTCCTTGAGCGATTTCAATGAAATTGAGAAAGGTGATTGCTGAGACATGACTAGAAAAAACAAATATTTTGAAAACACAGCGTTTCGAATAGATGTCAACATTTTGCAACTTCATTGTTCCTCCTCCGCTGTTCGAAGTGTCAAAGACTTGCCCTTAAATCACCTTTTTCCAGAGCAGTGAAAAAATTTGAAAATTTCAGTTTTTTTTTTTACAGATTTCAGTTGCCATCCTTCAATTGAGACGAACTATATTTTGACGATTCACCAGCTTCTTCATCATAATAAAAATATGTATATAACTTAGTCAAATGAGTTTATTTTCCGGCCTTCAACAAAATTGAAAGTGAAATTTCACAAACGTTGTGAATGGATACTTCATGTTGGGGAATGATTTGTTTTAAAGATAATTTCAGATCATTATCATGAGGAAACTATATTCTAGCCGAATTTTATTTATCCGATTGTTACGGTCAAATTTACCGCTACACCAGTCTTTTTCGTTTCCCGATCCTCGGTTCCTTTCTTTCCAATTTTCTTTTCAGGTATAGATATCTTTCAAACTACTGAGAGATAGAAGGGCAGCCATGGTCCATCAGCCATTGGTTCACTCTCGCAGTATCTTAAAGAAATAGAAATCGATATGTCAATTTTGACAGTAAAAGTGGATGTGTTCCACTTACTGACAGACGGGCGGTCTGTATTGATCTAAAGTTCGGGTGACAGTTGGTACCCGAGTACAAATTCTAAATTTGTCAGGCGGGATTTTTTTTTTGTTCTATTAATTGGAGGGGAAAAATGCACGCGACAGAAAATCAAGTTTCCTTTTAGTTTTCTGCAACCTTCTTTCCGTATTGAGTTGGGGTGAATAGGTGGCTGAATGCACCCATTGGATTGCCTTCCACTGGCTGGAAGTCATACCGATACCAGAGTTCGCTGAATTCAATGGCGATGACTGTGCATAAAGCTGGGGTAAAAGTGCGAGTAGGAAAGGCCGCTGGATTTTAACTGCGTTTTCTCACTCACGCAAGTATGCTGAGTGTTGCTGAATGATGTTTGATGACGCGACCGAAATCCACGGTCACTGATTGGCCGAAGGCATTGGGCATTGGAAAAAAGAAGAGGTCACCCAGGCAATGTCAAACTTGGAAGGGCACTTCTTACCCGTTTGTAGAGCGAACCAGAGGTTCTGAAAATTTGTGCGAGACGAAAGTTTGAGAAACACATAAGGAAATTTAATTATCTTCGATTGATTACGACTACGAGAGTTAAAAAAAAGACTGGAAAAATTAGTGGAGGATCTAGTGAAACACAGGAAATTGTTCACACAGCTAAGTGAAGGAAGAGGGAAAATTGATAATCAGAAAAGGAGGAGTTGGCAGTATCAAAAGATAAGTAGAGTGTTTCTTTTTATACATTGCAAAACAGCTTACTTTCTAAATAATTTCGTGTTATTATAGAGTAAGATCCCAGGGCCGCTAGACATACGTCATTTTATCATAGCTGAATTTTTTTCTGTGAATGCACACTAGGGTAGGTATGAACGAATGGATAATACGAACCTTGAACCCGGGTGCGTTTCGGAGGTATTAAGTGCTAAAAGTGCATAAAATTGATGCAAAATTACGTTATTTTATCAAAGCTGGTTTTATGATATTTTTTTAAGTAAATCATGATAAACTTATTTTGAAACTTACCAGACACCTACATGGAGGCACAATGTCAGCCAGACACCATAAAAGGTGCCAAAAAAAATTCGCGAAATTTTTATTATAAAATCAAAGCTGAATTTCATATAATGTTCTTCGGGGAACTGTTACAATATATATCCCAAGCTGCCAAAGGAACATATTATAAAATATAAAACTTGACTTTGATACTATAACGTAAAATATACGATTATTTTGACAACTTTGGGGTGTCCAGTGCAGGCGCGGATCCAGGATTTCGTTCAGGGGGGGGCAATTTTCGTGAGTTTCCAAAATCTTGATGAGGTCTACAGAAAATTTGAGTACACTTTATACCGCTCTACACGCCGCCGCCGCGCCGGGTCACACAAGGCAATGTGAAATGATGAGTTTGAAATTTGAAGAAAGCAAATAATTTCTTTCATAACTGCCACAGTTCTCGCACAGAGGGTACTCTGAACTTTGTGAAATGAATTTTTGGGGTTTGTAGCTAAAGCATGGTGTTTTTACAGCGGTTTTGAGTTCCTTCTGGATCTGCGTAACTCTACAATTATGCTCGGAAAACATAATGGTACAGTGGTATGTTCCTATTCAGACACATGACGTTCGAATTCGAGCAAAATTTCCAGCCTCTTCCTTAGCTGGCAACCTAACCTAATTCTTGCTTGTAAAGAGCCATTTTCGACAACGTCATCAGCTAAAGTCACATGTTCAAAAACATCATGTGTGGTGCAATTCTGCAGTCAAAAATCGAATTGGAAACAAAAATATTGAGAAGCCGGAGAACGTGTTCATAAACGTCAAATGCGTTTGCAAGAATATTGAAAGACGTTGATAAAAAAGACTTTGTGTAAGAAAACCATTGCATTAATTTGACAATATCTGTATTATTTGAACTGAAATTATAGATCGAAACCGAGATGAACCGTATCGTTTGCTCAGATGCCTTCGTCCATCGATACAAAACCAAACTTTCAGACATTGAAATAAAACACAATGATTAAAGTGGAAAATACAAAGAAAATACCACTCTTTATTAAAACTTTCCGTCCGACCTTCTCGATTGTGACTAACTTTCGTTATACATATCATTAACAATATACTTAGCATTCGTTAAGTTTTAATATAAATATTTCATATAAGGTCAAAGTATCGACTAAAGAGTTGCCAGACACATGTAGTTCGATACAATAGCAATATTTGCGTCAAAAAATGGCAATCATTTGACAATCGAATTGACGAAACAACTATCCTTTCCTTAGGTATAAAAGTTCCATCCAACTTCTCTTCGGCAATGACTGCTGTAGTCGTTTCCTGGTTTATCTCCAATCACCTTCGTTGGATTCGCACTTTTCGGTAGTTTAATAATATAGAACATGGAAGTTCCCAAAACACATCCATAAAAGTCACAAAATTCTCACATCAAAAACGTATCGTATGGCTAAAACAGATGTGCGGCACGTCAGCACGAACTTGAAACACATGTGCATACTCTTAAGGTGCGTATCCATTTCAGAGTAAAAAGGCGGTGAGCCGCTCTGAAGAAGTTCTCGAGAGTTAAACTCGAAAGTGGACACAGACACAGTCATGAAATAGATAAGCTCACCAGAGGGGAAGACAGATATCCGAGAGTCGCTCTCGAGAGTTTTCTAGTGAAGGTACTCCCTCAATGGAAACGCACATTTTAATATTTATCACAAAAAGAACTCTATCACCCATTTAGTATGACATTTTTTGGTATTTTTCAATAACTTTAATACACAAATGTAGTTTATTATTTTAATTTTAATGAGATATCTTTATCCTGTAGGTCCGAGCATTTGAAGCAAAATTAGAAATTTTTGAAGGTCATTGCTCGTAAATCGACGTATTTTAAAGATTTAATTTTTTTTTAAATTAAAATCAACTTCAAGGTTGAAAATTTAGATGAGTGCCCCTCTCGCCTCTCCCGATACCTTTAAGTATAAAAAACCACTCACTAATTTGTAGAGTAGGGTTGGAGGTTGAGCAATACCTTTTTAAAACACTATTTTCCAAATTGTGAAATTTTTCGTTCAAAGCATATTGAAAAGTGAAAGTGAAATCGATTTGGGATTCAACCTGCTCCCTAGTATAAATTGACTTTTCTCACAAATTGTTATATAGTAGCCTGACATTGATCTTTTAATTAAAGACCTTAACTTTTAAGCACGGGATCAAAAGCCGAAGTTATAAGCTTTCCACTCAGTCCATTGAAGGCACTATTTGTGCATAGCGGAACTTTTCTTAACTTAACCTGGTCAGCCAGCGGCCAACGAACAACCACTCATTGCTGCAACGCTGCGCTGCCAAGAAAAATTTTTATAAACCTATAACGGAATTACCTTTCATTTTGATAAAATTTTATTAAAGTCATATTTTATGCTTAGTTCGTTCTAGCCCAGGGGGGGGCAATTGCACCCATTGCCCCCCCCCTGTATCCGCGCCTGGTCCAGTGAATGTAAAGCCCCATTGTAGGTGTCTGGTTGCTTGAGAAATATTGTGAAATAGTTTTCCGAAGTGCATGAAACGTTTGCTTTGACATTAAAACGTTAACTAAAATATTTGTTTGAAAACGTCAAAGGTGTCTGGCTGACATTTGGTTCCTCTGTAGGTGTCTGGTAGCTTAGGAAATAAAGTGTAACAGTTTCCCGAAGAACATATATAAAATTCAGCTTTGATTTTATAATAAAAATTTCGCGAATTTTTTTTGGCACCTTTAATGGTGTCTGACTGACATTGTGCCTCCATGTAGGTGTCTGGTAAGTTTCAAAATAAGTTTATCATGATTTACTTAAAAAAATATCATAAAACCAGCTTTGATAAAATAACGTAATTTTGCATCAATTTTATGCACTTTTAGCACTTAATACCTCCGAAACGCACCCGGGTTCAAGGTTCGTATTATCCATTCGTTCATACCTACCCTTGTGTGCATTCACAGAAAAAAAATCAGCTATGATAAAATGATGTATGTCTGGCGGCCCTGGGATCTTGGTCTATTACAAAATATTCGAAGACTTAAAATAATCATAGATATTCGTTGTGGTTTTGTTAGCGTTAAATTCCGGTAAAGCGGAGCTTGTGACCCGTTCTTCAAAACCCTTGTTTTTTCGGGACCTGGTGTTAACGGTCCAGTTTCCTAGTTTTCATTTTTTTCTTTGTCTCTATTGTTTAAAAGATCATGGGTCTTAGCCCTACTTAATTGCAAGGTTTCCCAAGCAATTACTCAATAAAATGCTTCCAAATTTCCATTCGGAATTACCTATAAAAATAATATTTCATTTTCTAATTTCTTTCACCGCCGGTTTCGCTCCGAAGGTGTGTGATATCCATTTTTTTTTTTTTCAAAAATCAAGTAAGTTTAATTAATCCATTCCTTTCCATATTTGTTATATCTATCATAATCGTTTTTTTTTATCAACAATACAAAAATAACTTCGCGAACCCACCCCCTTCTGAGTCGTGGTGGCAGCACTTTTTTTGTGCTGCCTGTTGCATTTTTTATTTCGCTTATCTTTTTTTTATTCGCCTTCTTCGCCGACTGTTTGACAGTTCGGCTTCGTTTTCTTTTTGCTAAACGTAGTTTTTTTGTTTGTCGGTTGCCAGTTGCGGTTTTTATTTGTAATCGTTTGAAAAGTATTTAACTTCGTTTTCGTGACTTAAAAGTGCAACACGATCTCTCTCACTAACGAGAGACACAAAAAATAAATATTTTCTTTGTTTATGAGAGAACAATAATTTTTATAGATTGGGAATTGTATCGTTCGCGAACTTTATTTTTTATGGCTCGTGAAAAGAACGATAGAGAATAATAAAGATCCGTTTTTTATGATTCCTGAACGATAGGTATTTTACGTAAAGTTTTAAGAATGCTTATGCCCCAAAGAAACGTATTCAATAATCAAGATCCTTGAACTTGATTTTTCCTTATTAATATGTATATTCACTATAGCCTATAATTTGAGAGTTGCATATTTAAATAAAATGTAAGACTGAGTCGCATACGTACTTGCTCTTATGTTCAAGAGACTGTAAGCTTAAAAAATTGTATACAAAGACATGGAAATTATGAGAGAAAATATATAAAAAATTGCTAAACGTTGCTAAAAATAACTTTTTTGATGGTTCGAGGTAAAAAAAGAACTAAATTTTAATTCTTGATTGAATATGATTGTATGGGAAAAAAAAATAAAAATCGTTGCAGCGGTTTTTAAAAACCTAATTTTTCTTAAAACATTTTTAAGGAAACATTTTGGTATGCAAATCTGAAGTATTTGCTTACGTGCATATAAAAATAAAATTTCGAAAACAATTTTCAACCCGTTTTTGAGAATCTCAAAATAGTGAACTATCCAAAATAGTGGAATAATTTCACGATTATAAAGCCATAAAAACTCCCGCTCGAAAAAGTGAATAATATCGAAAGAGCGAATAGGCCTGGTTTTTATAACTTCATTATATCGAGCGTCTACTGTATCGAATTTTCAAAAAAAATATGAAACTCATTTTTTTTTAATTTAAAATTCCTTAATTAGCTTTTATACAATTTAAAATTCCTTTTTTGAAAGTTTTGATATGCAATATTATATTAACTTATTTGAAATTAGTATAATTTTTTATTATAATCCGTTCAGCTGATAATGAGAAAATTCAAAATAAAAAAAACCCATTCTATGAGAGGAACTACTTACAAATACTTGCTAAGTGTCTAATTTTATATTAATTTGGAGTAGATTGCACTAATTTTGGCCTACAAAAACCTTCAATCAAGATCGTAGGAACTGTTTTTGAAAAAAAAAATATTTTCCTTAAAGATTTTTAACTTTTGTATGGAAGGTAGCGTTAGTTTTCCATAAAAATAAATTGTATTCTTAAAATATTTTAGAAAGTATTAAAAACTCTTAAGTATCGAGTTTCAAAAAAAAAAATATAACATGTCGTTTTCGAAATATTTGATTTTCAAAAAAAAATTGTTAAAACATTTTTTAAAACCTCATACAAAAAATTTTTGAAAATTTTGGTATCAAAAACTGTTTTTATTTTTAAGAAACTTCTGTATAAAAAAAATATTGAAATCAAAAGTATCGTTTCGAAGAAATCGAAAATAAAAAAGTGGCTCTTTGGGAGGTACCATTAATAACCACTTTTTTTTAAATGGTTTCCTACCCAAAAGTTGCCTTTAAGAAAAAAAAAATTATTGAATTTTGCTAAGCAAAGTTGTGGAGCCGTTTTTGAGACAAATGATATTTTATAAAATTGTTCAAAAAAATTGTATGGCAGGTACCGTTATTTTTGGTTGCATACACAAAATGAAAAAAACGTGTGGGCACAATCACCAAATGCCACTTTGAACTAAGCTTTGAGAAAATCGATCCAGCCGTTTAGGCTCTAGTTGAATAGACAGGAGAGACAGATAGCAGTAGCGTAGCTACCGCGGTATCAGCCGTATCAATGATACGGGGCCCCCGAAATATAGGGGCCCCGAGATTCAGAGTACTTGACGTGTGTAAGAAAGTTTTCATTGAGATGTATTCGAAACACAACTTTAGGTTCGCTCGTTGAAGTAAACCTAGAGAATTGTCAAAAACACCAAAGGATTCTCAATTGTGAAATAAGCAAGAATCAACATTTTCTTTACAAATCAATAGAAACAAACCACAGCTTCCATTTTCTATTTCTCTTTGTTATTATTAAAGTAAAAAAATGCTTTGGAGCTCATATCACTTCTTCAGGGGGAGTCCAGGGTGACCTTGGTGTCAAAAAACACAGAACTTGCTGGTCAGGGCGGTGGCGTGAAATAACGCCAAACGAAATAAAGCCGAAATTCAAATGGTCTTATTACGTTTTCAAAAACGAAATAAGACCAAATTTTGAATTTGGTTTTATTTCTTTTATGAAACCGAAATAAGGCCAATTTGGCTTTATTTCGTTTTCAACTTATTTCATATTTTCAAAAAATTCTGCCAAAACTGAAATTTTGTTCCTGACATAAGGAGAGGGTAATGAAAAGAAGTTTAATGGTAGGATAAATTCAAAGTTTCTAGATTATTTAAATGCAAAAGAAACTTTGCATACACCCAACTTCGCACCCACCCCAAATCCTATACTGAGCCCAAGCAGGGGGCAGCATGCCCAATGCAGAGCGCAGCATGCCCCCCATGCATTCCTCACTGTTAATTCGTGAATTTTTAAGTTTTACAAACCTAATAAATCCTCTCCTTTATTTGGCTTGTGAAATTTTAAAATTCACGAATAAAACGTGAGGTACGTATGGGGGGGCATGCTGCCCCCTGCAACCCTCTGCTTGGGCTCGCTATAGGATTTGGAGTGGGTGCGATATTGGTTGAAAGCAAAGTTTCTTTTCCATTTAAATAACCTGTATTTAATGGAACATTGAATAATATAGCCAAAATAACGATTCTCAAGAAATATTTGGCCTTAATTCTATTTACGCATTGCAATAAGGCCGAAAAACTGGTTGAGATAGATTTGGTTTTATTATGATTATTTTTTTGGTGTTTTTTCCATCGGGCATAAGAAATAACACCAAATTGGCGTTATTTCGTTTTTGAGATGGAAATAAAGCCAAATTCAAAATTTGGCTATATTTCGTTTGGCGTTATTTCACGTCACCGGTCAGGACCCAGGAGAATTAGACGAAAAAAATGGTAAAATTAGAAAATAGTTCTTATAAAACTGAACTTCGATTGAGAGCTCCGTTTTACTTTACCTTCATGACCAGTTTAGTGGAAAAACTTATCAAAACTAAATTTTTTGATGGACTACATTTTTTGTACAAATCGTATTCGGTTTCATCTCCTTATTATAAAATAAAGTATTTGGTGGAAGAGGTAAGGAAAAGACCGTTTTATCAAAAGAGGGAGTGAGTTGTGCATATGTTTTCTAATAACTAATTCGAGTTTCATTTTGCAATGAATAATTGAGGAGCCAGAAACTTTATAATTTTATAATCTTATAATAATGAGCTATCATTGAAATCCAAAAGTTATAACGTTTCAACATTAGACTTTTGATTTTGACCATAAAGTGACAAATAAATATTTTTAGAAATGCATATCTAGAAAGCTATTACTTTTTTTCAAAAATTAAGATGGTTTAAATTTAAGCTCATAAAATTCTACACAAGAAAGATTATTACACTATTTCATTATTGAGTAGAAGATTTTGAGAAAAACGTGCACAAACGTTACAAAATTATTATTGATATCTTTTCAACACTCAAAATTTGTTTTCTCGTACAAAAAAGTGTTATAAAATTGTTTCTTGTCCCTTTTACCGTGCAAAATCAAATATCAAATTGAACTTATCTAATATGCTGATGCAAGTAAAAAAAGTTTACATATATCTAAGGCTGAGTCTCTGTTAGGAAAAAAGGGGGCCCCTACAAAATTTTTGATACGGGGCCACCAAAGTGCTCGCTATGCCACTGACAGATAGACAGAATTGTAAGACCCACTTTTTTCGTCTTCCCTATTATCGTAATGACAAGTTTGCTAAAAATCTCGAGTTACATTTTTTTAACGAATGCATAACTTGCATTGAGAAATTGCTAAGAAGTCCCAAAAAACTGATTAAAAAGATAATTAAATGGAATTTTTAGATCACGAAAAGTATTTAAACAGGTTGATAGAGCCAAAAGGAACCAGAACACAGTTACGAAATATTGATATTACATTAAAATGTCATTTAAGGACTTTGATAGAAAGCCGACGATATGTAGATGATTAATAATGCCAAAGACTTTAATATTGGTACTATATAGTTTTAGTAACACAGTAAACGCGTGTTTTTTGTGTACTTAAATATTGAAATTGAAACTGAGCTTCCCCCTCCAAAAGAAAATTCTACCTATGCTTCTGACCATCACGGAGCCATTTAATGTCACGCACTGGCCGCAAACTCTTCTACTTTCTGTCACTTTGTGTTCCTTGAAGTTTCTTAGGAACAGTTTAGTACAATATTTTCTGCAACTTCTTTGTAGGTGGAGCAAGTAAGTAAGAAATATCAAAGTACCAGCTGTGATCTGTTTGTTTCGGCTAATAATAAGCTAAAATTTATCACAGAAGAACTTTTCTTATATTTTTTACTAAACATGAAGAAAGAGTTATAAAAGAATATAAAAAGTTTGAATTGATAATAAATTTATAAAAATAAACCCAGACAACACTAACAATTTAAAATTTTTTAAATTTGCAATTTCACAGCTGATAGGCAGCGGTCAATTCCGTCACTCTGACTGTGACACTTTGAGTGATAAACTATATACGGTACAAATTTTCGACAGCCAATGAAGTCCATGTTTTTATTGTTAAAAACAAATTGTGATTGTTGTGATTATAAATAAGTTAACACAAAAATTCTTAAGCATGAAATATTAATGGTTCAACTAATGGAATATTAGTATGATATGGGTCAAATTGTAATTTTCAAAGTTCAACATTATAAGTACTTACTGTTACCATAAAAGTTTTATTATATGATTGTGATGAATTTAATTATTTATTATTAATTCTAGCAAACAGGCCTTAGGTACTTAAGACTGTATAAATGGAAGAACGTACGATAGAAAATTGACTTTATGACTAAGTTTGTTTTAAAAAGAAGTTCATTCTTTTGGAATCAATACAAAGAGTAGTAGCTGTTTCAACTATTTCTAGATTTAGTGTTATTAGTTAAATTTCATTATATTTATTCGATTATAATTGAATATGTTAAATTTAAGAGCTCAAAAGCAGAATATGAAACGTAAGTGAAAGGCTTATCCTCCTCCATTGTAATCCAATTTCTCTATTGAACTTTATAACACCACTGTATCGAAATAACTACAACGATTGTCATCAAATCTAATCAAGGAACCAACAAAAAAAATTTTTTGAAACTAAACAAAAAGGAAAACTTTTTAAAAAAAACTTTCTATCTGAAAATACAACAACAAAACAGCTTCTACATTCCTTAAATATAGACATAATCAAGGAATTTCTTTTCAAAAATGTTTCATAGAGAACTAAATATTTTAACTTATTCTTTCCTCCTTTTGCCACCATCACTTCTTCTTGTCGTCTCCGTTGTGTTAATTTTGAGGATTCATGGAGGCGTAAAACGAACCACTACTAATGTGGTTAAATGAGAATGATTTGAACACCTCCGGGAAAACTTGAGCCCACTCCGCCACAGCCTATATCCACTCTAGAATCTAGATAGCATCACACAGAGGACGACGGAATTAATCTCGTTGCTCTGCAAAAATCCCAAAAGAACACTTTTTCATGGCAAGCCTGGTATAGTGATCCAAACATCCATCCAAGGACTCCCGTCGGTGGCTCGTCGTCGTTCGGCATCTTTCTTCTGCGTCTTCTTCTTCTTCGAAACATCGAAGCAGGGATTTTAAGTGTGAGGAAGGAGTCAAAGGCCGTACACTTTTGCACCGGATATGCCTGAGTTTAGCGAATTTTCCCAAAGAAAATTGACAAAAAAAAAATAAACACAGAAAAGAACGAACTTCTTTAGCAAATTGAAATGTATATAATATATGAGCGAAGAAGCCTGTAGGACAGAAAAGATACTTGTATCAATTTCTATCGCTTGGCCATAAAATAGTTTCAGATACAGATACTCTAGTCTGATGCTACTCCACCTCACCACAACCAAACACCTCCTCCTACTCGTCCTCGTCGTCGTCGTCCTAACGAGAGGCAAAAGAATACAGTAAATTCTTGTTCAAGAGTTCTTTTGGGGTTCTCTCCAGTCTCGGTTTCTTTCTTCTTGAGTTTTTCGTGAACACTCGCATTTTTTTTTATATCCATCTCTGGTCGTTGTTCAAGCTTCAAGGACCTTGTTGGTGCAGAGATGAGATGAGATAGAAGAGAATCGAATCACCTGGACGAGGTAATGTGAAGGACGAAGTTATTATTATTGAACTTGTTCCTAGTAGAACCATAAACAAACAACCAATGGCACTCTAAAAACAAGGAGAAGAAATTCTCCAAAAACAAAAAAAATTGAAAAATAGTGAATAAGGAGACACATCCTGCGAAGGAGCCACAAGTGAAATAAAATTTCAATTTGTAAAATTCCATTTCGTTTTGAATTTTTCGCCTTATTTGCAATCCTCTTTGAAGATAGTATACGTACATATGTATACCTTCCTAGTCCTTTTCCCTTTCTTCTTCTGTGCTACGAAGTATTTTTTCGATGCTCTCCATACCATTCGTATTGTCATTGACGTCCTCCTTCTTTGGTTATGTATGCTAAGATCTTTACCTATATTTCGGTGGCTCCAGGGAATGAACTCCTGATTATAGGTTCCACCATAAGATATACCTCTACCACCTTTTGGGGCCACACAAGGCAGATATCCAAATGGAATTGGATTAAATAATAAATGGATTTTAGTTGAACTTTGATGCTGTGGACAACACGTTCCTTGGTAATAATTTTTAATTTGACTAATTCGTAGGTAAATTTGGACTACTCAGAGAAATGTGTTCAGTTATTTTTTAGATCATAAGATAATAATGTAATGGGGTTATGAAATTGCATAATAGAAAGGCAAAGCAGTTCTAAAAAATTGCTTTTATTGGTGATATGAAATATTAATAAGAAATATCCAATTTACCAGAAATAACGTTTTCTATACATTTTACTGGAAATTTGGAAAATTTGTTTGGCTAAGAATTTTCAATATTTTTCGCCCAATTTATAATAAAGGACCAATTTGAAAGTTAAACACTTTAGAGTTGAAATTAAGAAAAAAAATGCTATGCCACAAATATAAAATGTGTGAGTGGATCGTACAAACTTGCTCTTGTGATTCGAAGCTGTAATTTTGTATTGAAAATGTATGGTATTGGATCAATAATGTAATGATGTGGTGTGAAAAAAGTTATTTATTAATTTTTTTTAGAATTAGAATAAAAACGTAAATAATTAAAAAATAATTATTTTTGTTTTTGTTTTTGTGGACTTCTTGAATATTAATTCAATTTTTAAAGTTTTTGTGACCTTAAGTCCATATGCGTTTCGTGACTTAAGGTCACAAAAACTTTAAAAATTGAATTAATATTCAAGAAGTCAACAAAAACAAAAATAATTATTTTTCAATTATTTACGTTTTTATTCTAATTCTAATACCAGCCAGACCACGGGCTTTACCATCATCTATTTCTAGTCGTCTGAATTTAACCAAATTCTACTAGAATTTATTATAATTTACAGTGCTTTTGTGCTGTTTATTTAATACACGTCGGTATACATCGACTAAAAATTATGCGTCTTAGAAGGGTACAACAACATCTAACTGATGAGCCCAATTGTTGTACCTGGGCGAAACGCATATGGACTTAAGGTCACAAAAACTTTAAAAAATTGAATTAATTTTTTTTTTAATTAAAAGGCACGGTAGTACCCAGCCAAGTTCATAGCACTATACCCTTTTGAACAAACACAGGTGGCTCAATTCAAGTCCTTAGCATAAGTAACTCCCGATACATAGGACTTCAAAAATACCTAAGACCGTAACTGACTGACTCACAAATCACCAAAATTATGAAGCAGTTACCGATACCGTAGAAACTTGAAATTGCGCACAACGGTAGGTCTTGTGGAGCATTCAAAGGAAAACATCGAAAATGTGTGTGGAATCCACCCACTTTCTTAAAAAATCTTATAAATTATGTGGAGAACTTCCATCCCATTGCTATAGAATTATGAACATTGGTAGATCGGAATGGCTAGAAGTACCTAGAAAGAAAGAAAAAAGAATAAAAAATTGGAACTTTCCATTCAGGGGCATGGCATCCACTCACTTTCTGAAAAATTCTTATAAGCTACATATATGTGTTGACGCCCTATGCCCCAGCCGGGGATACAGGACACGATGATGATGATGACATATATGTGGAACACTTTCGATTGTTGTAGAACGATGAAAATTGGTACAACGGTATGACTTGAAGAGAATACAAAGAGAAAATTAAAAAATTGAGATATTCATTCAGAGGGGCGTGGCAGCAACCCACTTTCTCAGAACTGCTATTTGCCGCAGTAACAGGTCAAAATTTTGGTTTCAAAATTTTGTTTTTTCCAGAAAAAAATTGCTTTTTTGTTCTGTCTGACAAAGCTCTGGTTTTCAAAATTCTGTTTTTCAAAGAAAAAGAAAATTCTGCCAATTCTGTTTTTTGTTTAATATAGTAATTTATCAAAAAACTTAAATCCAGACGTTTTCAGATAAATAAGCTTTTCTTATAACTGTTTTATGAAAGGTAACGTTATTTAAAGAGCTTAAAAAAGAAAATGTTCCCTCTAACTAATCACCTTAAAAGCTGGAATCACAAGTTGGAAGAGACTTTGTTCATCGGCTTAAGCCAGATCAAACAGAAAAACACAATCTCCAATTATCCAAAGCTTGCACTATAATAGTACCCACATAGATACTTATGTACCAGTAGAATGTTTTCGTCGAAATTTATAGAAACTCGGGGTTTTTGTTATGTAAATCTTATAGAAAATGTTCCATTTAGCATTTCGGATATACTGAGTGTTTTTTTTAAAGATTTTGTGGGTTTTATGATTTCTTAGAGAAAGGTCATTATATTTTTTTTAAAGTGTGCAGTTGACATACAACAAATTGTCACCTTACAGTAAAAAGCAGTTAACTTGTAAGATATTGATAAGTAGGCTAGTTTTTATGAATTTTTGTCTAGCTTTAAGATAGTTTTAAGATAGGTAATTGAAAAATAAAAATGAATTTTAAAAAAAAAAGCAGTTAACTCCTTTCTTCAAAAATTGTTCGTTATTACTAGCGTTGTTTTAAAAATCATCTATATCGATCTTAACAAATGTGGATTTAGATTTAGCCACTTTTCATTTCTAGGCATTTAAGCCGATGAAATAAGCAAGCCTCTTCGAGCTGCAAATACGTTTTTATTTTTATTTATTCCTTTTATGCTTAGATTAGGTGCATAATGTTTTTAATTCTGTTTTAAAAAATTCTGCAAATAATGAAAAAAGTCGCGCGATTTTTTAAATTTTTCAAACGACTGTTTTCATTATTTGCAGAATTTAGTAAGACAGAATTATGAAAAACAGAATTTTGAAAAGCAGAGTTTTAAAAACAGAATTTTGAAAGCAGAATTTTTAAAATAGAATTTTTCTTCACGCAGAATTTTGACCCCAACCCAACCGAGAGGCCCAATTTTCAATCCACCAATTTTCGACGCGATGGGTCGGATGGACTCATTCGGATCTTCTTTGATACTCTGCTCGACAGCAGCAGTCTTCGGTTCGCACTGTACGGGGGCGTCTCTGAGGATGCGCATATTATTAACTAGAGTAAACGCCGTGGTGCAAAACCGATCCATGGTTGCCCGATTTACCGACTCTGCTGGGTGATTATGTCAACCGAAACCGAATATTAGACGCAACACGTGATGTGCGAACCGAACCATTATTTTGGTAATAAATTTGCACGATTTGCAAACGTTGTTCAGGAGTAAGTCTATTGGGCCTGCACACACGGGATGATTTCTGCCGGCAGAAAACAGAGTTTATAGGAGAGGGAAGTGAAATGCGCGGTATGAAGTGGCATAAGATCTTCTACCTTTTTTGGAGTGGAAGAACGAAGTAGAAAACTAATACACAAATAACTTTCTACACATTGAGGTCTGCATAAAATACTAACACAATGAAAATAGATACATGTATATATTTTTTCTGCCAGAATAATTCATCCCGTGTGTTCTTGAAGTGGAGTATTGAAGCAGATTTCTACCAGGCAGATATCATCCCGTGTGTGCAGGCCCATTCACTATAAAATGGCAATTAAAACTGAGCATAAATCAAGTAACAGCTGTCAAAAAGACAAAATCCGAAAAAAGTATTGCCAAATTGAAAACCACACGTCTAAAAAAACAGCCTTTAGTTCAGGAAAATAAGATTTGTATAACGAAAATATTCCAACAAATCTGAGTTTTGGAAAAAAAAATGTGTGATTAAAATTCTAGGTTGTGTCATTCGGTGCAGGGAAATAAGTCCCCGTAAGCTAAGTCCACCGAGGGACTCATTAAATGGGAACTAAATCCACTTTAACGAAGTGGACTTAGTTCTCATAGAAGATGGGAATTAAAATCATCAAAAACTGAGTAGTTTTACTTCCCTTTAAATATGGATTTCATTCCCACTTCCATAAGTAAAAAATCAATGTTATTAGTAAAATAGAAATATTTTGTGTATATTGTTGGATAAGTTTAAAGTTTCCTTTCCTAAATCCTGATTCTTTAAATGCAAAAGAAACTTTGCATACACCCAGCCTCGCACCTACCCCAAATCCTATAGTGCGTCCAATCAGGGGGGTTGCAAGGGGGCAGCATGCCCTCCCATACATTCCTCACTGTTTATTCGCCCTAATGCACTGTCTTACATAAATACAGTGCTAGTACTCAGCATTACGGCGAATAAACAGTGAAGTTATGCAACCCCCCCTACTTGGGCACACTATAGGATTTGGGGTAGGTGCGAGGCTGGGTGTATGCAAAGCTTTCACACAATTTTTCATTTTTGAAATTTTTACCGTTGAAATTAGTTCCTTCTTTATTTTTCAAAATGTGTACTTATAGTTCTCATAAACAAGTGGACTATTTTCTCACCTTACCTGAAAAAATTTGCCATTAAAGCCAGTTGTACAATCGTGGTTTGAAGATTTGGTTAAGATTTTATCTCACAGTTTTCAGCGAATTAACTTAGGTTCAACCGCCGACGACGTTCAAGTATGTGATTGGCTTTTAACATATTCTTAACATACTGTTCGAACCTCTATCAATACGCCAAAATCAGTGGGTTGAAATCTTGATTCATGGATCCTTTAAACAACTGCATCTTACATTAAATGTAATGGGTGTTTTTTTTAGAGGCATAGAATTTTAAGTTGGCAACATTATTTTAATTGGAGTGATGATAATTCTCAAGTGTATGTTGAGACACCGTTACATCCACAAAAACTGGCTGTTTGGTGTGTTTTATGGTTATGAGTTGGTGGAATAATTGATCCGTTCTTCTTTAAAAACGATCCTGCCAGAACGTTACAGTAAATGGTGACCTTTATGACCTTTAGTCCAAATGCGTTTTGCCTAGGCAAGACAGTTGGGTTCATCAGTAAGATGCTGTCGTTACCCTTCTAAGATTCAATATTTTGGTCGATGATTATCAACACTAATAAAATTTGCAGCACAAAAACACTGCAAAATATAACTATTTTATTAGTGTTTATACTCATCGACCTAAATATTAAGTCTCAGAAGGGTAACGAAACGACAGCCTCTAACTGATGAGCCCAACTGTCTTGCCTGCGCAAAACGCGTTTGGACTAAAGGTCATAAAAAATCTTTAAAACTGAATTAAATTCAATAAAGTCCACAAAAATAAAAACAAAAACAATAATTCTCTTATTGTTTGTGTTTTTCATTCGTCAATTTTGACCGCTATAGAACCATGATTACCGACTTTTACGTTCATCAATTTAAAAACCATGATGTGCAGGGGCTATAGTTTTAACAAGACGGTGCAACATGTCACACAGCTTGTATCACAATTGATTTATTGAAGGAAACGTTTGGTAGCCGCATAGTTTCACATTACACACCCGTGAATTGGCCTCCAAGATGGTGCGAAGTGAAGTTGCTAGTTCTGCTAGAACCTCCCTGAAGGTCCCATTTGCGTGGGTGAAAGTTTCCCTGCTAACTTCACAGACGGTACATTTTTCTTATAGATACGAAAATAATGTTAATATGTGTCATTTTGAATCGAAACATGAATATTTTTATAATAATAGTTTGACGCATTGTAACGAAGCGTTACAACTCCTACAGTACCCTAATTATTGTAATTATTATATCATATATGTACTCCTATCATTTCGTGCATACATCGTATGATATCCGCCTTAGTTAAGTTATACAGATCATGTACAAAAATAAAAGAATCATGAAAGTCCATATAAATTTGAATTTCATTTCTTTCAATTCACATTGGCTTACTCCAGCATATGTTATATGGCAAAGTAAGAAAAATGATAAAATTGTCTTTTCTTCTCGCCCAGTGGTGGATGCCAATTTAGTGTATAGAGAATTAAAGATCGGGCCGTAACACAGACCTTTTATAAGGCGTTTCGGTGACAGATAGGCATTGCTAACGCAGAGCCCAATCTAACTTTTTTTATAAAATATTTTTCGCTAGTTTAGAGAAACCATTTAGGTAGGGCAAACAGTATAGGCATATTTACATATATTATATAGGCATATAGTATAAGTTATAAGGGATTCCCCTAAGAAGTTCTGACCGTTTTGTTCCTCTGAGTTTCTCTTCAAGAAGCTCATTGGACAAGGTTCTCCTTCGAGGGTTCCGACCGTTTCTTTCCCTGGGTTATGTGCCAGGGACAATTGTTTTATTCTTTTGGGCTACTCTTCCAGAAGCTCATTGGACAAGGTTCTACTACGAGGGTTCCGACCGCTTTGTCCCTTATTTGCTGAGGACATAGGGTTTCTGATAAGGATTCCCGACCCCGTTTTATTCCTCTGAGCTCATCATTGGACAAGGTTCTCCTTCGAGAGTTCCGCCCGTTTTTTTCCCTTAGTTTTTGGCCAGGGAGATCCGTTTTGTTCCTTTGGACTCCTCTTCAAGAAGTTCACTGGACAAGGTTCTCCTTAGAGGGTTCCGACCGTTTCTTTCCCTGGGTTGTGTGCCAGGGACAATCGTTTTATTCCTTTGAGCTACTCCTCCAGAAGCTCATTGGACAAGGTTCTCCTACGAGGGTTCCGAACGCTTTGTTCCTTGTTTGCTGAGGACATAGGGTTTCCGATAAGGATTCCTGACCGTTTTGTTTCTTCGAGTTCCTCTTCAAGGATCTAGCTGGACAAAGTTCTCCTTTGAGGGTTCCAACCGTTTTGTTCCCTAGGTTTCGTGCTAGGGACATATTATGTGAAATACCGTGCTAGTTATTTTTAATACCAGAAAAACATTGTAAAATATATGAAGTACCATGTTATTTATTATAAGAAGTTAAAATTATAATTTATATGAAATAACTTGTTAGTTCCTAATTTTGAAAAACTTTAAATAAAAGAATCTTTTTGTTAATAACTAAATTAAAAAATTAAAGCTGTTTAATTCGGAGGTAAGATCCTCCTAACCCAAAGTTTTGTTGCTTCTTGGGGAAGAATCCTGGACACCGCCGAGCTTACCTCAGCTGTAAAGTAAAAGCATCACAGCATGGTTTTCGCAAATTCAGTTACTCTTACAAAAACATGTCTTGTAATTTCTTTTTGATGTTGAATTTTATGAGCTTTAATTCAAAAAAACTATTTACTTACTTGAAAAAGTTAAGAAAAGCTTAATATATAAATGGAAAATCAAAGAAATTTTTTTTTCAGAGAAAAAATATGCTCAAGAAATGCTAAAGGAAAATAAAGTAAAGACACAGCGCCTTTATATGACATGTTAAAAAACCAATTTAATTTAAAACTGCAAGAGATATAGGCATTCAAACTATACCATATTTTACCATTTTTCAAAGTTTTTTCCCGAAAGTCTATTTTTTGGTACTGCATGACAAAGTTAATATTCCTTGCTCCTAGTACCAAATCTTATATTAATCGGTCCAGCCATTCAGTCGGTATAGGTCTGGATGCATTTTAAATAACTGCCTCACACCAATTTTATCAACATTTTAAGTTCGAATACTATCAGGAATGTGAATTTTGTAATGTAGTTCCGAAAAAGTAGGTTTTGGGCCAAATCTGCGAAAAATTTTAAGAATTGGTAAAGTTTCCTATCTCCAAAAAATGTTAATTTATAGTTTATTAAAAGAATACAGTAGACGCTCGATATAGTGAAGTAATAAAAACCAGGCCTGTTCAATCTTTCGAGATTGTTCACTTTTTTTCGAGCGGGAATTTTTGTTAGGCTTTTAAAATGTGAATTTTTTAATTTAGCATTAAACAAGGCTTTCACTCAGGTTTAAACAAAAAACAGAAATACTTCCTCAGAGCTCTCAAGCAATGTAAAAGGCTTGCGGGACATTTTTATACAAAATACGTTTTTTTATAAAATTTGGTGTGTTCACTATATTGTGGATAGTTCACTATTTCGAGATTCACTAAATCGAGCGACTACTGTAATTGGTTTTGTTAATTTTTCCTGTCCAAATTGTTTATATAGTTTTATAAACCATCCATATCGATAGCAAATTAAATGTTAAGCAAATATTTTTAAAAGTATAAAATTATCTAACTTTTCTTAAACGTTAGGGTGACCTTAGTGACATTTTTGGTTTTAAAGAACCGAGAAAATTGCATATCAACCTACCTTTTTGTTTTAACTTTGTAGATTCAAATTCCATACACGGTACTCTTTACAAAACACAAACAAAATGTATACTATATTTTTTGTAGATATTTTGATTTTTTTTGTTGGTTTAAATTAAGTGACTATTTACTTTTCGAAAAAGTATGCAAATTAATCTTATGATAATATATCCTATTTTAAAGACAAAAAACATTGTAGTTTATTTATTTATTTTTTCTTGTAATATAAACACATTTATGTGGGTACTGTTGCAGAAATCTATGTTTGGTTATAGACTGGTTACGGCTGGATCGATTTTAATGAAAAATGGTTAATAATGGTACTAGCATAGAACCATTTTCTTATTTTCACTTTTTTTAAAACAGTTTGACTGATCTTGATTATTTTTGTTCTTTATTTTTGCTACAAATAAAAGTTACTTCAGCATCTAAGCGTTGATCCTAACTCTCTTGCCTGGGCGAAACGCATTTGAACTAAAAGTTAAAAGATCTTTTAAACTGAATTTATTAATTCAATATAGGGGGTAGTCCACAAAAACTAAAAAAAAAACTAAATCTATAATTCTTTAAGATTATTTGAATTTTTCTTCTTCTTTATTATTATTTTTTATCATTACTATTCTCTATGAAAAAGCTTGCAACTAATAATACATATCAAAATAAATAAAAAAAGAATTCTTTGAATACAAAAAATATGCATTTTAAGTAATTATATTGAATTGTTGAAATAATTTAAATTTCCTTTTTACACAAAAAGTTCAAATAATATTGCATATCAAAATTTTCAAAAAAATACATTTTTAACAAAAAAAAAAAAAAATCAAAATTATTTTTTTGAAAATTCGATATTTAAAAACCAGATTTTTATTTATTTTTGAAATTTAATTTTTATCTTAAAACTTAGATTTGTTTACTTAAAATGTCTTAAGAAAAAGAAATTATTTATTTTTAATTTTAAAAATTTTGTTTCCATAAATTAAAATTTGTTCAAATTAAAATGTTGTCTTAGCTATTTAGAGATAACGACTTCTTTCTTTTGAACATTTTACTCTTGTATCATATCCATGTTTCTTGTACATGCATTTTAAAATTTTTAAAAATTCTAATCTTCTTGAACATAAGCACGATCCAATCTTTCACTATTTTTAATTGCGATTCGTGCAAAAAAAAAAATTCGAGATAACAATCAAACATGACATTACGATGATAGAGAACACGAAAAAAGTGGGTGGCACAATTCTGTCTGTCTGTCTGTCTGTCTGTATGTACCTGAACCTACAGCCTAAACCACTGAAGCAATTTTCTTCAAATTTTGAACTTAAGGTTTTTTTGTAACTCTCCAGAGGGGAAATTGAAATTTTTTTTTTAGCTCAAAAAATAACGGTACTTGCCATACAACCCTTTAGGAAAAGCTTATTTATCTCAAGAACGGCTCCAACAATTTTGCTAAAAAAAAATCGGTGTATTACTGTAGACATGATGTAAATTTCAATAAGAAAAAAAATCACCAAAAACATTTATTAACGGTACCTGCCATATAACGGTTCTTTTTATTTTTTATTTCCTCATTAACCGCTCATCCGATTTCAATGAAATTTTTTTCACAAAAGCTTTGTTAGAAAATAAATAATACTGCATACCAAAATTTTTGAAAAAATAAATTTTGGATTTTTAAAAAAAGATTCAAATTTTTTTTTTCAAAATTCAATATTTCAAAAACGTGTTGATGAATTATTTTGAAATTTCAGTTTTAAATGTATATTAATATATACTCAAAATTGGCATACCAAATTTTTTTTGAAAAATGTTACAAAAATTTTATATATAAAAAATAAATTTTTAAGAAAACGGCTCCAACGATTTTTAATTTTTTTTTGCATTTATTCATATTTTTTCAAGTAATCAAATGGCATACTTTTTTTTGAGCTCTAAGTTTTTTATCAGGCTGTTTATACAATTAAAAGAACGATTTAAATGCTTTTTATACTTTTTCTATAATTACTTGAATATTTTTTAAAGTTCTTAAGCCCCACACAACTTGAACATAAGAGCAAGTACGTGCGATCCAGTCGTGCATTTTATTTTTCTATTTGTAAAGGCTAGCGGAGTATCAGCAAAATCCCCCGACATAACGTTAATCTAATCGTGTCCAGCTACTTAAAAAAAAAAAGTTCAAAACTCTTTAACAACGTACCCATATACATATACCTACTAACTTATCATCTTATTTTCTAAAATTTTTCAACATTTTTGTGGTAATTTGGAATTGATGTCATTTTCATTAAAAGCTAAAAATATACCCATGAATCTTTGTTTAATTGTAACTAAAAACATCTAATTACCAATTAGGGTTTATTAGTTTGTGTTTATGTGCAATAAAAAAATAACTACTTGTGACATTAATTTTTTAACCACAAATTACCAACAGTTATTACTAGATGATTATTTGAAATTACACATTTGAAAGATTAATGGGTAGTTGAAGTTTTTGATTTGTAACATCTTGGCAATCTAAATGAGGATTTTCGTTTGGAATTACTTCCTGTTAGAAGTAAAAAAATCATTAAATTTGGAAATAATAATAAAATGGTCTTTTAAGTTTATGAAGTAAGTATTTGTCTTCTTTATTTTTAAGGGGTGGAAATCTAACAAAAATCATCCACCATCATCTAGCGATGAGAAATTCTTGTAATAACTTATTTAAAATCTCTTATAGAAAATTGTGGTTGGCTTCAAGAAATATAACTTCAGCTCTTTAAGTAGTATCTGAAGGCTTATGCATTTAAGGAAATATCAGGTTTCATTATATAAAGAACAAAATATAAAGATAGGTACGAAACTTGAGGCAAAACCTGCCTATTTGACTCTTGCATTCAAAATTGAATTTTAAAGAATAAAATTCAACAATGTTACCTACTGCCCTCGCATCTGCAAAAATAAAGGTATTTTTTTTTTTTTTTTTAATAAATCCAATATTATAACCAGTAGGGGCAAAATTTCCAACAAGTTGATTTTAATTGAAATCTTAAAAAACGTTTATTTGGTTAGTCAAAGAGACTTATTAACTTGAGTTTTATAAGCTTAACCTTCAGTTTGTCAGTGAAACAGGAATAATTAAAAGAAATTGTATTTGACTTTAGTGATAATTGTTAACCTATCCGTGGAGTCGCTTGCACTTTCTTAATTAAAAATAAATTAGAAACTTTTAAAATAACAAATTTAATTAAAAGTTTGCAATCCTGCCAAGAAGTACTTAAATAAATTTTACAACTCTTTGTACACACGCATCGTCTTATTTTAATGTTTTTGTTAAGTTAACGATATTTTCACAACAAATGCTCAGCTTAATTCCATTTTGATACAAACTAATAATTATGATGATAGGGAAGACAAAAGAAGTGGTTCTCACAATTCATTCTGGTCTGTCTATGCATTTAGAGCCTAAGCAGCTGAAAAGTTTTTCTTTAAAATTGGTAAAAAGTGTTTTTGAGTCATGTTCACGATACGTTTCTTTAGTATTTTTTTAAGAAACAATACGTTGGTTCCTGCAATACAATTTTGTGTAGAAATTTAAAAATCTTATTTTTCGCATTAATGGCAACATAATATAGGTATGTACATACATAATTAGATAATTCCATGAACAATTCAATAAATAACTTTAAGTTACGACTTACTTACAATTTTTTATTTCTAGATTTTCCTGAAAATGGTTTTACTGATTTTAATCATTTTATGATATTCATCATCTGCATAAGGCAGAAGCTCCCATAAAGTTTAAATATTATTGTTTACTAAAATTTTCAAAAAATATTCTTTATTCTTAAAAAAAAAAGTTACAAATTTTTATTTTGAACTTTTTGCATTTCGAAAACAACACTATTACTGCTGAAATTTAGTACCAATTTAGTAAGATTTTGTAAAATACTAAAAAAGAATTTAATTTCTCTAAACAAAATAACGGTACAAGCCATGAAATAGTAAAAAAAAATTTAGCAAAATTTCATCTTTCTCGTGCCTTTTAATAAAAAATAAAATAAATTCGTGATTAAAATAAGATAGTATTTAATTTATATCAGGCATTTCTCAAGAGTAGGAACATGCCAGGAACGATTTTTTTTAGACGTGTGGTTTTCAAGAAGAAATAAAACGCATAAAATTAAATGTTATGACCAAGAATGTAGCTTTATTATAAAAATAAGGTTTTGCCATTATGTTTTAAAAATGATTTCGGGCAAGTGGCTGCCGCGGCTGGCTCAAATAAATTCCAGCCGAGAGGCCCAATTTTTGAACACGAATTTTCGACCACCAATTTTCGACGCGATGGCGGATGGACTCATTCGGGTCTTCTTCGATATTCTGCTCCACAGCAGCAATAGCGTCTTCGGTGCACACTGTACGGGTGGCGTCTCTGAGGATGCACATTATCAACTAGAGTAAACGTGGAGCAAAACCGAGCCATGGTTGCTCGAATTACTGCCTCTGCTGGGCGATTATGTCGACCGAATATTGAACGCAGCGTGTGATTCCCGAACCGAACCATTATTTTGGTGATTAATTTGCACGATTTGCAAACGTTGTTCAGGAGTAAGTCTAATCATTATGAAATGGAAAACCAAACTGAGCATAAATCATGTGACAGCTGTCAAAAGGACCAAATCCAAAAAAAGTATTGCCAGAATGAAAACCAAACGTCTAAAAAAACACCCTTTATTTATTTATATGCATATAAAAACAAAATCGGAAAATAAACTGTAAGTCCGTTTTTGAAACTTTTTTCATAAATTCAAGAATTTCTTTTTCGAAAAATTTGATATTCAATGTTATGTGAATTTATTTGAAATGTCTATATTTCCGATCAGCTGATAGTGAGAAAATTCAAAATAATAAAAAATAAAATGCACGACTAGATCGCACGTATGTACTTGCTCTTATGTTCAAGACACTGCGGGTTTAAGAAAATTGTATATTAAAAACATTGAAATTATGAGAGAAGCATGAATAACGACATTTAAATTGGCTAAAACAACTCCTTATAGCCTTTTTACAACGAACCCAAAACGCGGTTTTGGCGAAAATATCGGTTTTGGAGAAAAACCTAATCGAAAACACAAGTTTTCTCATACATTTTTTCTAGCTTCAGGTTTTCGTAAAACACAAGTTTTATATAAAACCAGTCGAAAACATGTTGGAATTCAGAGATGAACAAAACAAACATACTTTTTAATAAGTTCAGCGCCTATTGAAGTGTCAAAAAAGAAACTGATGGGATGCTTTCAAAAAAAAAAAATGAAAATAGCTGACGTAATTCTGTCATCTCAAATATAAAATTCAAATCTCAAAATTAAATATTTTATTTAAAATCGATAAATAATTGTTTGTGGCAAGTCAAATTGTTCATATGGATCCTCTTTATAAAATAAATCACCGATTTTATTTCAAAAAAATGGAAGAAAATAAAAAAAATTGGGCGTGGTTTGTGTAAAAAAAATTGGAATGTCAAACCATTCAGTGTGAATGGTTTTCGCGTTTTTGAAAAGTTTTAGCCGAAAACCGGTTTTGGGTTTTGGTGTGAAAAGCCTATTTGACGGTTTGAGGTGGAAAAAAAGAATGCCATCTTAATTCTTGATTGAATAAGATTGTATGGGAAAAAAATTGAAATCGTTGGAGCGGTTTTTTAAAAAAATAATTTTTTGTATATAAAATTCTCAAAACATTTTTAAGAACAAATTTTGGTATGCAAATCTAAAGTATATATTTATGTGTATATAAAAAACAAAATTTGAAAAAAAAATTGTCAACCCGTTTTTGAAATATCGAAAACTTTAAACTTTTTTTAAAAATCCAAAAACTTTTTTTTTGAAAATTTTGATATGCAATATTATTTAATCTTATCTGAAATTTGTAAAAAATAATCTAAATCCGTTAAGCTAATAACGAGAAAATTCAAAATAAAGAAATACGTTCTATGACAGGTACTATTAATAGTTGCTAAGTGAAAAATGTTATAGTTTTTGGTAAGATCGTATTAATTTTAGTATATGAAAAAAGTTTAATCAAAATCGTAGAAGTCGATTTTAAACATACAAATATTTTCCTTTGCGGTTTTTTAACTTTTGTATGGAAGGTACCGTTATTTTTTCATAAATGTAAAATTTTTTCTAAAAATATTTTAAAGAGAACTAAAAAACTCTTAAATATCTAGTTTCAAAAAAATCGATATCGTCGATATCGATATTGATTTGATTTTCCAAACAAAATTGAAACATTTTTTAAAGATCCAAAAAATATTTTTTTTAAATTTTTTGTACACAAAACTATTTATATTTTTTGAAAGCTTCTGTATAAAAAAATAAATTAATAAATTAAAAAAAAATGGTTCTTTGGGAGGTACCATTAATAACCATTTTTGAAAAATGGTTTTCCACCCAAAGGAAGACTTCACTAAAATAGATTTATTGAATTTTCTTTAAGAAAAGTTGTCGAGCTGTTTTTTGAGAAAAATACGATTATGTAAATTGTTAAAAAAAAAATAGTATGGTAGGTACCGTTATTTTTGGTTTACAAAGAAAAATGAAAAAAATTTGTGGGCATAATCACCAAAAACCAATATGTACCAAGTTTGAAGAAAATCGATCGAGCCGTTTAGACTGTAGACGAACGGACAGACAGACAAAATTGTGCCACCCACATTTTTGGTGTTCTCTATCATCGTAATAACATGTTTCACTGTTATCTCAAAATTTGTTTGTTTTGCACGAATCCAAAACCTGCCTTATAGTTCCTATATCGCAAGTAAAAATTATTGAAATCAGTCATTCCGTTTTGAAAAAATCGAAAATAAAAAAATTGATTCTTTGGGAAGTACATTAAAACCATTTTTTTAATGGTTTCCATCTAGAGGTAGCCTTTACTAAAAAACATTATCGTTTTTTTTTTTTAAGAAAAAATGTGCAGCCGTATTTGTGAAAAAATGAGATTTTGTAAAAATGCGAAGAAAATTGTACGACAGTTACCGTTATTTTTGGTTCTAAAAAAAAATTACAAAACGTGTAGGCAGAACCACCAAATAACACTATGCACCAAGTTTTAGGAAAATTGATCCTGCCGTTTAGGCTGTAACCAAACAGACAGAATTGTAAAACAAACTTTTTTCGTTTTCCGAATCATCGTCATGACAAGTTTAATCAGAATCTCGAGTTCAATTTTCTCATGAATGCGTAACTTGCCATATAGTACCTAAGTATATCGCAAGTAAAATTGTGAATTTCATTTAATTCTGCCTTTGTCGAATTAATTGCTAATAAATAACTTCTTGAGGGATTATTTCACATAACTAAACCTAGAGAAATTTTCTTTAATTTTATCTGAATTTTAAACCTATCCCATAATATGTACCTATGTACTACAATTAGATTTTTCTCTCCGCTAAATATTGATTCAACCCAACTGTTGGACGTGTTAATTTTCTTTATGTACAAATATTTGTTAGTTAAATTAAAAAAAAAACACATTATTTTGGCCTAGACAACACCCCCAAATAAAATCTTAGGAGACGTTCGGAAAAATTTTTGAGAAAAATGAAAATTGACTAAGCGGATTCTCAAGGATCTCAGCCATGGAGTCATGTATTGCCAAAACTTAAATTGCAAAAGAGATATTTTTACTTCAAAAAGTTTAAGCTACATTTTTACTAGCGATATAGGTACTATAGGGCAAAATTTGGATTCGTGCAAGAAAAAAATTTCGAGATAACAATCAAACATGACATTACGATGATAGAGAAGACGGCAAAAGTGGGTGGCACAATTCTGTCTGTCTGTCTGTCTATCTGTCCGTACCTCAACCTACAGCCTAAGCCACTGAAGCGATTTTCTTCAAACTTTGAACTTAAGGTTTTTTTGTAACTCTCCAGAGGGGAAATTGAATTTTTTTTTTAGCTCAAAACATAACGGTACTTGCCATACAACCGTTAAGGAAAAGCTTATTTATCTCAAAAATGGCTCCAACGATTTTGATAAAAAAAAATCAGTGTATTATTGTAAACATGATATACCTTTTAGTAAGAAAAAAAATCACCGAAAACATTTACTAACGGTACCTGTCATATAACGGTTTTTTTGGTTTTTGGTTTTCTCATTAACCGCTCATCCGATTTCAATAAAATTTTTTCACAAAAGCTTTGTTAGAATATAAATAATACTGCATACCAAAATTTTTGAAAAAATAAGTTTTGGATTTTTAAAAAAAGATTCAAAATTTTTTTTGAAAAGTCAATTTTTGAAAATGGGTTGTTGAATTGTTTTGAAATTTCAGTTTGAAATGTATATTAATATATACTCAAAATTGGCATACCAAATTTTTTTTTGAAAAATGTTACAAAATATTTATATATAAAAAATTAATTTTTAAAAAAACGGCTCCAACGATTTTAAATTTTTTTTTGCATATATTGATATTTGTTTAAGTAATCAAATAGCATACTTTTTTTTGTGCTCTAAGTTATTTATCAAGCTGTTTTAACAATTAAAAGAACGATTTAAATAATTTTGTATACTTTTTCTATAATAACTTTAATATTTTTTAAAGTTCTTAAGTTCCACACAACTTGAACATAAGAGCAAGTGTGCGATCCAGTCGTGCATTTTATTTATTTTGGACTTCTTTTATTATTTCAAAATTCCAAAAACAGGTTTTGTAAAAATCACGTAAGACTTGCAAAAAGATTCCTTACTTCCGGGAAACAGGAGAGGAGTAGGTACATAATCTAATATGTTAATCCTTTTAAAGGTAATGATTGATTTCAATCATTTTGAGCACGATTTTTGAATTTTGTCTTCTTAAAATGGTCAAAGCTACCCACTGCTATTATTTTACTTACTAGATAGAAAAAAGATCATTATGGAAATTTGAATGGAATTTATATTCATACAAAATAGCGTACTTATCTTTAAGATTTTATAAAAGTCAAAGTGATCTAATAATACCTATTTAATCTCTTTTGAATCTCACATATGACATGACATTTTGACGTTTATAAAATATTCAAAAGGATTAGTATTTGCTTTGTTTTTTTTTCACTCGAAGTGGGTGTTCTATGCAGGTTAGCTCATCAAGATTGTATTTAAAATAAAAATGACACAATACTATAATTAAAGATTTTTTTAAAAATTAAGAAAAAAATAACAGAATGCTTTTAAATTTTTACAAATTGTTTAGTAAAATCATACTCATACCTTAGCATTATCACGCTGCTTAAAAAATTGCGCCAAATCTTTCAATTAAAATGAACATAATGGAATATTATCTAGTATACCTACCATTACTGCAGTCAAACAGTGATAGTCTCTATCAAATATTGGTTGTCGTTGTACCATTAAAACCTTTGAAATTGAGTAGGTACTCGTACATTGATATCTTCATATTTATTTTCATTAGATATTTGTATGTAATTGTATTAAACAAAAATTGTATTTAATTTTCCTCTCTCACTGTTGATTTAATGGTGACACGAGCCCTTATCAGTTCTCCGTCCAGTCGTTATCAATATCACACGGGGCGAGAGAATGATAAGGGGACGAATACACCGGTGCTCCTCTAATTGCTTTATGTTTGTTCGTTGCGTTTTTTCCTAAAAAAACACACACTCGTTGCGAGTTTTATCAGTAAAATTATTATGTAGGTTAGGTACGTAAGGCAATGTTATTTAAGTTGACACTTCACCGCATTAATAGTGTAGAGTAGAATTCCACATTCTGAACTAATATATACCTACCTGGTATTTGTACTTTACACTTATCTGCACCATTCAGGATTCAAAATATGCAATGTAATAAAAAGTTATATTCACACATGATATTCCAAAAAAAATGGAGCACACTTTTATGGCCGGAGAGAGGATTATACAAAAAAATTACTAAAAAAAAATGAAACACTGAAAATATGAGTACCTAAGAGGTGTAAATATTTTTTTTAAATAAATTTATAAAATAAAATATTTTTCTGCAATAATTGTATGCACAGATAATGTTTGCAATGTGCCCATACACAAAGATCGCAAATATTGAAAGTGAAACCTTTTTAGTATAAAAATCAATATTTAAATAAAAATTTATTTTATTAAAAAAAAAAAATATATTCGAGTCACCTAACCTACCTGTATCTGAGCAAATGGATGAAATTATAAAAAAAAAAAAAATAAAAAAATAAAACACCAAACCGGAATACACTGTTTGACCAGGATAAGAGGATTTTTTTTTTGTTTGTTTCAATTTTAATTTTTATTCATTCGTTCAATTTTGGTCGCCATCTCTATACTGTGCACCGCACCGCACCTCGCGTCGCTTTCGTCATCAAACAGTGAGCCTGTCACATTTACTCGACTGGAAAATTTATCAATAATTCACCAGAATTTGTGTGTTGGTTCATAAAAACAAATTATTTCCACAATTGCCATTTTGCCCTCTGATGTGCCATGCCAAAGCCATCACATTGCTATACTGCTGCTGGTGGAGGTGTACTCAACTGGAATTGATCCTTGGTTAAGTGTGTGGATGTGTTGTGATGTGTCGATGCTATAGAGATGAATATCATCTGAAAAAAAAAAATGAAAAAAAATCACCTGAATTATTTAAATAAAAAAAAATATATAAAACTTTATGATAAAGTAAAAGAATGCACGCGATTTTAAATAAAATAAATAAAAACCATCAGGACCAATGCAAAACAAGAGAGAAGCAAAAAAAAAAAACGAAAATTAAATGCTCTTAAATTTATGAAAAATGCAAAACAAAAAATTAACAACAAAAAACTGAAAGGATATTCGCCTTCGATTGTATAAATAATACATTTCCTAGAGTTATGAGTTCCTTGGAGAAACTAGGGAGATCATGACGGAGACTGGCTGTATAATCCTTGAAAACCTATTAGGTACCCATCAGGGAGAGTAAAACGATACGACTATACCTCCACGTCTGCACTCCCCCGCCTCAACGCACATCATCAATTGAGATAAAAAAATCTAACCTAAGTTTCTTCGTCTTCGTCTTTTTCTTATTTTTTTTATTTTTTATTATTTCTTTTTGCGATTAAAATTCAATATTCTCAATTGGATTTTGAGAATTGTACAAAGTAAATGGAGTTGTTTAGTGGAAGTTGTAAATATAAAGGACGCCAAGAGTAAGTAAGCACAGTAAGGAGATGAAATTTGTGTAGTGCAAATGTACGATTGCTTTTTAAGTCCTTCAGAAATTGTTGCTTTGAAATGTGCACCACCGCATCTTTAACAGATAGTTTATGGAGACTCTAAGGGAATAGCATGGTGGAATGAGGATGAAATATGATGGAAGATATTATATTACAATCATTAGCAATGGGAATTTAAGAATATTCAAATTCATAATATCGTGTAGATGCAAAGCATATGCACAAAGTGATTATGGTTAAGGTTATGACATAGAAGTCATGTGAACATAACAAGTTCATGGCAGTTTGAGTATGGAAATCAACATTTTTTTTTAAAGTTTAAACACTTGATTAAGAATTATTATCTTGAGATAATTCTTTGTCAAAAAGCATTGATTTTTCCATTATTACATAATTAGGATTCAAAAACCAAAACCATAGGAGTAGAAATGAAAATTAATATTACTGGCCCTAGAACACTACCTTGTGGAACACCATTTCTTATAGCCTTTTACTTCTCTGAGTGTTGATGGGGCTTAACTTTTGTAATAATTTGGATAATAAGACCAAAACCATAGAAATAGAAATAAAAATTAATATTACTGGCCCTAGGACACTACCTTGTGGAACACCTTTTTAATAGCCTTTTATACTTCTCTGAGTATTGATAGGGCTTTCGTTTTTGTAATAATTCTCTTGAAAATCCATAGAGATTCAACTCGAGGCAAAACACCTAAGAATATTTCCTAGCTGATATGTTGTTCTCTTCAAAGAGCTGATCATCACGCATTGCGGCCATTGTCCAGTGTAAGCTTGTATTCAGTTCAGATTTTTGGTGAAACGTTTGAGTCCGACTAATTTTAGAACTGATTATTTAGAACTAGGACTCTAGGTAGTCGAAATTTGATAAAATTAATAAGATACC
Source organism: Dasysyrphus tricinctus (assembly GCA_963921185.1). Lineage (NCBI taxonomy): Eukaryota > Metazoa > Arthropoda > Insecta > Diptera > Syrphidae > Dasysyrphus > Dasysyrphus tricinctus. The sequence goes on along the minus strand of OY992531.1, from coordinate 23,769,110 downwards.
TAGCACGGACTGCGAGGAAATAATAAACAATGGCTTTGAATACATTTAAACTAGCAGACTTAAAGGGTTTCAAATAAGCGTGTTAAGATCTGGACAGTTCATGGCAGTCATGTTATTTTATCGGGTTTTATTTTTTCAGTTTTAAATTTTGTAATCATTAAAAGCAAATCAGCATGGTAAATAGATACAAAATTAAAATAAATTTGGTGGCACAACAGCTCGTGGAGAACTAGAGCCTATAGTGTTATACAACTCTCCACCACTCTGTGTGCGTGTTTGTTGGCAGGAATTTTACAATTTTTTCCCGAGTCTGAATCCAAATGAGAAGTACTTATTCAAGATGACAGATGCATTTGAAGGATTTGTCTGTTTCTCCTCTTCGCAAGAAGCTGGTTCCTCGGAAAAAAAACATTCTTTGTTTTTAGGTGGTAGCGGCTGGTAATTGAACCCAGAACTTTGACATGATAGTCCAACGCACTAAACCATTATGCCACGAGTAACAGTGTACATAAACAACTCCGAGTGTACGCTGACTGGGTTCTGGAGCAGTTGGAAGTGGACTCCGATTTCAGTATTTTTATTCAGCAAAGAGGCAAATCACTGAATTTGAGACGATGCTAATCTACACGAAGTCCATTAAGTGGAAATCAACCACAGAGAGTCATTTTTTGCTGTGGATTGTATGCCGGCTACCATTGTCAGTTCATTTGTTAAAATATGACAACAGTATTGCCATCACCATGAACGGAGAGCGCAACCGAGTGATGACGACCAATTTCTTCTGGCTCTAATTGAATGATATGGATGTGAACTATGTAACAAGTTGATGTTGGCAACATGCCACACATACTGATGCCATAAGGAACATTCTGCATGAGTGATTTCTGTCTTACGCAAATGCAACGTGGACTGGTCAAATATATGTGTTGTACGAGAGAGGAAAGAATCTCTATATTAAATCGATTACATGCATTTCAGCGTCAACAATAAGTTTCTCCAGAGTTTTTCCTGGGAAAGGGCCATGATGGTCATAGCCGAGATATGCCAACGTCAGCCAAAATGTGCCTTTGGCCGTCTCAAGTCTTGCCCCAATTATATCTCCATTGCTGAAATTAGGTAGTAAGTATACATTTAAGCTACGTTTTACTAGTATATGGGATCCAGGTTTACCTTTATCTGACGCATACAATAAGTAGTATCCATCAGGAGTTCTGAGTCCCCTCACAACGGATTTCACCTTCCAAAATTCTTGGATCAGGACGGTATTTTCCCCGTTAATGGACAAACAAAGAAGAAGGGAGGTTGATGCCTTGATGGAGTGTTGGAGGTAAATCTGTACTTACTGCAGCAATTTGGCTAAAATTAGACAGATCAACCTTCATCATGTATACATCAGCTTTTTCCAAATCAGAAGACGAACTCTAAGACCCGTCTTCACCCAGAAGAATTCTCTTTAAGTAGTTTTCAGTCTCCTTGTTGGAAAGACTGTCGACGTTGAGAGATGACTCGACTGTGCTGATGATGTCCTGGATGCATTTTCTTCCAAGCATGGGAAGAGACACACCAGGGTCCCGAACCAAGGCATCGTCTTTTAAGGCGTGTGGAGGAGCTTAAGCTGCATCTAATGTTTGCACTAGAGGAACAATAAGAGACTCTTTATTGATCACAATAGCTTCATCTCTATGAAGACCTTTTTTCTCCTCTAGTTTAGTGACTTGCTAAGTTGTGAGCAGGAAGGGATGGATTCGATAGCTTGATTATCTGGAGTTTTTCGTCCATATAGGAGTGATCAGCCCGAATCCAGGTAGGTACATGTGCTGGGCCTGCCAATAACCTCAAGCCTTGCACCTGGCCATACTTCCACTAGCCTGCTGACAGCCAGTTTAGGAATCGCAAGACTCCCTTATCATCATAGGCCATGAGTTTGACTTAACCCTTGTGCCAACCACCATCACTCGTGATTCGAAGTGGTTCCAGATGTCCCTCATTAAACTTAAGAGGCCAGTTCAGAGCCGATTGAAAATCTAAGAACTTTGCAGTTTTTTTTGCTTTTTCATGTAAGTGGTCATTCCACAGAAGGTGGTCAGTTAAACAGAAATGGCAAGAACCAAAAGTTTTTTGATTTCCTTGATGCAGACCCTACTCATAGACTACAGACAGTGGCAAAGGGAGAAGCGGGCTCGTTTTGCATTTGTGACTGACATTGGTTTCTTGAAGAATTAAATTCCAAGTGATTATTGAGTGCTATCACAAATAAAACTTCCATGTTTCCCTTCTTCGAAAGTTGGAATCGTGAAAGATATTTTAAAATTTTCCTCAAGATTTGCTGGTATCCGGAGAAGAATTGAATTGGATAATTAAATACCAAAGGTGACGTGGAGTTAAGCTAAAACTAAGCTCGTAGTGAGCTCTTCAGGGTGACTTAATCCTCATTAGCTAAGTTAGGAATTTGACACATTAATCAATAGGTCTAGGGTGCCGTGAAAATTCGTGAGTTCTATAAATTTCTCGGACTACAGAATGGAGAACAAAATTCCCAAAAACTCCACTATCTGACGTTCTCAGCAATTTTGATAATGTCAAGACAGTCTTTGGCACCACCTGATGAAAATATGAGTATTAGGTTTCGTAGGTATGTTGTATATGCATTTTAATATCAAATACAAAAGTCTGTCAGTTTTTTTTTTGTCTAAGCTTTTGGTGGGGGTGGGGGGTTAAAACCAGCTTACCTACCTATTTACCTGTTAAACCTAGTACATACTTGTGATTCATGTCGTGAATCCATACAAAATTTGCATTTTTGTTAACCCGTGAACGTGCTCGTGAAGCTGTGTGGAGAGTTTTCGTTCACGAGCAATTCCCTGGTGAACATTTGACAGTTTGATTACAATAGAAAAATGCCTCATTAGGGGCATTGTGGTTTTAAACGTCAAACGTTCACAACACACTCGCAAGTCTGTACCAGTGAGCAATGTCAAAAAATCACTTTCTCCACTGGTGATTGTTCACTTCACGAGGAAGTATGTACTAGGCTTTAGGGTCATAAGCACTTTCAATCACTTAAAAAAAAAAGTTAACTATGCTCTGTCATTTTTCCAAAGTCCGAAAATGTTTGTATTGATGATCCGATCAATAAAAAACCCATGATTAAAGCTTTTTAAACCAACCTTTGTTTTGAAGACTTTATTTAGTTGATTTTGAGTTTTGTTTGAAATCTCCAAATAAACGAATGAAAAGGTTCGGAAAAATGTACATAATTGAAGGATTTTTAGTTAGAAAAACTGACAGAGCACCATTTTTGATTTTTTTTTAAATTAAATTTTATTGCCCTGAAAAAAAATTGGAGACTAAGCTCTTCTTAGCTCCTCACCCCTCCTAAAAGCTGAGAAAAAATCTGCCACACGTTGGGACCTCATACTTCAGTCACAAAATTTGCTGTCAGCTCTTACAGACTATGGTTATTCCTCACCCAAAATCACAAATATTTCTAAGCATTTTAATTCAAAGAGAACCACTGAAAAGCATCATTTGGGTCAAATTAAATAATAAATGAACACACAAACAATTTAATTATAACAATCAACACAAAAAATAATTGCTTTAGTTATAGATTAGGACATTTTCTTCTAAGGCTTCTAACAATACCTAATAAATTAACTAACTATACCTACCAACCTACATTTGATCATTCAATCTTCAATTTTAATTCTCTCCATAATGGAACACAAAATAAGCTGTTTCGGACATTATCTTCATCTAGGTGTTGTGTGTGTCATCAAAAATAACCTCACAGCGAGTAGAGTATTCTTAATATGCCACAGCCCTTATCGAAGTAAGATTATTTATATCTATCCAATCCACCCCAAAAAAGAGGAACTATATAGAATACTTGGAGAATACCATAAGATTTATTCGCCCTTCAAATTAAATTAATTGTGTTTTTCAAATGCCAAACAAAAAAAAACTATATACTGAAATAATCTTAAGAGGGTCTTTTCTCCGTCAGCTTCAAACAGCTTCAATATGAACAAAGTTTCGTTCAGATTATTATTATGATTAGGACACACCAGCAAATGATGAAAACGACGATGACAGTATAACAACCGCGTCGCCAACGACAGAGATGTTCTATGTTTTTTCTTCATCACTGATTTCATCCTCGAAGTGAAGTTTGTTAGAGCATGAAAATAAACTACAGGATAACAACAACAACAAAAAAAATGAGAAAAAAAAACCACCAACAACCAGAGCAACATAAGAGAAACGTATTTTAATGATCTTCGTAATTATGGCAGTTTTGTGAGGATTTGCTTCCCATCACATCAACCAACCAATCGGGTCTCTGTGTACCATCAACTTGCTTCCTTCATCTTGTTCTTTTTTCTTCAGGAAACACACAAAAAATGGAACTCACATCGTATAACACTAGCGAAAACTTTATGATCCATATACGAAGTCATATATACCTCGGGATACCTACTATATGTATGCCACAAAGTGTGAATGTATGTACAAATGAATTTTCGAAGGAAAAATGCTTAGGGCTGTGTTCATTAATCGTTGTCATTGCCTTTGCCTCCTTTCGCCGGTTTGTGTCATCCGACAAAGTCCTGTGCACAAATTGTTGTTCTGTCGTCATCCAAAATCAGCGAAAGCTCTACCAGCAGCAGGGATTTATATTGTTTCAGTATTTTTCTTCATTTTTTTTCCTGTCGCATATCCTTAATGTTCATTTTGTTTTTTTGCAAACTAAAATGCCATAGGCATGCAAAGCGCAGATATACCAGAAAGTGTTGAAAATCAAAAATCACTGAAACTCTCATAAATTAAAAAACACTAAACAAAAAAATATATATATCCATCTACACTACATACTGTCTACATACATATGCAGGAAATTCAAAGTCCTATCTAGCTCGTTGTATATCTTTAAGCAGAAAGTGTATCTGCATTGCAAATTAAATTTATTTATTTTTTTTTGTTCTCTGTTCACTCTCTAGTACCTTCCTTCCCAGGGAGAATTTTTAAAAAATACAAAAAAAAAAATTGTATTTGAAATCCAAACAAACAAAAGCTATTTTTAGAATCACACACCGCGTTAAATTTATAATTTTTTTATTTCCATTGGAATTAATATAGCAGAGGTGAAATAATAAAAAAAAAAAATATGAACGTTGATCTGACTGACTTTATCTTTGTATAATTATTTTTTTATTTTATTTTCTAGATTTAATAAATAAAATCAGTGATTGGATTATGAGACTATGAGAAAGAGGTTAATATTTTAAAATAGAGAAGAGGGAGAAATTTATATTTATCATTTACGTGTACTTTAAGTTGAATGATTTAATTATGTATTGTGTACATTTTTTACATGCGTTTGGATTTAAATATGCTTTAAAGAATGATTATGTTAAAATTGGATATTTAGTTAGATTTCCTAAGAAAAATTGAACAAGGTAGCAATAATAATGTGGCTTAATATTCCTATGAAAAGAAAAAAATTGAAAACAAAAATTCTATCAAAAACATTCGAATTTGCAACGCATAGATATTTAATGAAAGTATACGTTGGGCGCCATTTTAAATATTTGTTTATGATGTTTTTTAATAAATATTATATATTTACAGCTTTGGGTACCATTCAAATTAAAGAACTTAGCTTTTTAAATTTAATAACTTTTTTTGAAACTAATTAAAATCCTATGTTGGGCGCCATTTTTATGTTTTGCGTTTTAATAACTCTATTTGAATAGAAAAACTCAAGTTTTAAACTTTTTTCTTCAATCAATCAATCAATCGAACATCTTAAAGCAAACAATAATTAAAGATATTAAATGAAAGTCTACGTTGGGCGCCATTATTAAGATTTTTATATTTTGCATGTCAATTATTGCATCTAAATCAAGGGACTCAGTGTTAAGGCTTTAAGAATCTCTTCTAAATAGCATCGAAAATTTCACAAATCAAACAATAAATACAAATATTTAATAAAAGTCAACGTCGGGCGCCATTTTAAAAATATTAACATCATTAATTTCAATGATTCCATTTAAATCAAATTACTAAGCGTTCAGCCGTTTAGAATCTCGTTTGAATCTTATTGGACATTTCTCAAATGAAACAATAAATAAAAAATATTTACTGAAAGTCTACGTTGGGCGCCATTTGGTAAGATTTCTATATTTTGCATTCTTATGATAACATTTGAATCGCGGCACTCAGTTCTTAACCCTTTAGAATAAAAAATAGTAAATAAAAACCTACGTTGGGCGCCATTTTCAACATTTTTATATTATGCTTTTTTTTAAGAATGCTATGCACAGCTTTGGGTACAATTCAAATTTAAGAACTTAATTTTTAAAATTGTAAGCCTTTTTTTGAAACTAACTAAAAAACAAAAAATAAGCCTGTATTGGGCGCCATTTTTAAATTTTGCATTTCTATTACTCTATTTTAATCAAAATACTCAGTTTTTAAGCTTTTATTTATTTATTTAGCAGCAAACATCTGCAGATAGGAATACGAACTTTGCTTGAAATCAATCAAACATTTCTCAAAACAAACAATAATTAAAGATATTAAATGAAAGTCTACAAAGGGCGCCATTTTTAAGATTTTTATATATTGCATTTCAATGATTCCATTTGAATCAAAGGACTCGGTACTAAGCCTTTTAAAATCTTTTATGAATAGTATCGAAAATTTTTTAAATCAAACAATAAATACAAATATTTAATGAAAGTCAACGTTGGGCGCCATTTTTAAAATGTTTATATTTTGAATTTCAATGATTCAATTTGAATCAAGAGGCCCAGCGTTTAACTGAGCTTCTTGAATATCAATTGTTTCCAAACCTTAGTAAAAATTCATATTTAATGAAAGTCAACGTTGGGCGCCATTTTCAAAATATTGATATTATTCATTTCAATGATTTGATTCAAATCAAGGGACTAAATGGTTAGTCTTTAAGAAACTCATTTGAATCTTATTGAACATTTCTCAAATCAAACAATAAATAATGATAGTTATTGAAAGTCTAGGTTGGGCGCCATTTTTAAGATGTCTGTATTTTGTATTTTGATGAAGCTATTTAAATCTAAGCCCTATGCCCCAACCAGGATTACAGGACACGATGATTAATGATTTCAGTCTAGGGACTCAGTTCTTAACCGTTAAGAATTACTTTTGAATTCAATCGTACATTTCTCGAACCAAACAATAATTAAAGATATTTAATGAAACCCTACGTTCAGTCCATTTTCAATATTTTTATATTTTTTTTTTTAAGAATGTTATACACAGCTTTAAATACCATTCAAATTCAAGAACTTTCTTCTTAAATTGTTAGGACCTATTTTGAATCCAAAAAAAAGATATAAAGGAAGCCTATGTTGGGCGCCATTTTTAGATTTTGTATTTTAATAACTCAATTTTGATCAAAGGACTCAGTCTGTAAACTATTAAAAATTTGCTTGAAATCAATCAAACATTTCTCAAAGCAAACAATAATTATAGATAGTAAATTAAAGTCTAAATTGGGCGCCATTTTAAAGATTCTTAGATTGCTCATTTTAATTACTCTATTTGAATTGAATGATTAAATTTTTAACCTTCTAGAAAATCAATTGTTTCCAATTGAATATATCGCAAATCACACAAGGAATATAAAATATTAAATACATAAAGTCTATGTTGGGCGCCATTTTCAAGATTTTTATATTTTTAATTTTAATGATTCCATTTGAACCAAGGGACTGAGTTTTTAAGGATTAAGAATCTATTTCAAATTCAGCCGAATATATTTGAAATCAAAACAAAATAAATAAAAATAAAAATTATTAATGAAAGTCTACATTGGGCGCCATTTTAAGATTTTTATATTTTGGGTTCTAATGATTTCATTTGATTTAAAAAATTAGTTTTAGAATTATTTAAAAAATATTAAATGAAAGTCTACGTTGGGCGCCATTTCCAAGTTTTTATATTTTGCATTTTAATGACTCCATTTGAATCAGGGGAATCAATTTTTAACGTTTCATCATCATCGTGTCCTGTAACTTCGGTCGAGACATAGAGGGTCAACAAAACGTATCAATCTTTCACGGTCTGCAGCAAGGTATTTTCTCCATGATTCTGTTTCAATTAAGAGAGTTTATTTCCATGTTGTTCTTGGTCTTCCAACCCACCGTGCACCTTGAGGGTTCCATTCAAATGACTGCTTTACAATACTATCGTTTTGTTTTCTAATTGTATGACCAATCCATTGCCATTTGCAATTTCTTACGCCGACATCCAGCCACTCTTAACTTGTCCTGTGCCACAATTCCTCGTTTTATATTATCTGTGGCAAGTGAATCATTAGGATGTGGCGTAGACAGCGGACAGCATGGATTTGACATTGAATTCGAAGAATCTCAGCCTAGTGCTTAAGGAGATTTGACTCAATTCCCAAATTCCAAACAATAAATACAGAAAATTATTGCGTTGGGCGCCATTTTTAAGATTTAGCATTGTACCGACTTTATTTCATTCAAGGGACTCCGTTCTTAATCTGTTCGAAACTTCTATTAGTTTAATCAAACATTTCTCAAATTAAACAAGAAATAAAAATAATTGATGAAAATCTACGTTGGGCGCCATTTTTTCAAGATTTTTATATTTTGTGTTTTAATGACATGTATGTAGTCAACTATACAGTGAGTATTGATTAAGCATCAATCTTGGATGAGGATTCTTAATTATGTGAACAAAACGTTTGTTTATTGGTACCAACTAAGCCTTACCATCAGCTATTTTTGTTCTAGCATCAATATAGACATTGATCGTTGATGGTTCCAAGGATTTTGGTTAACTGGGGTCACTTTTGCCATACATATTAACCCACAAAATGATAACTTGCGTGCTCGGCATGTCGAATATTGAATTAAACACATTTTGTGAAATGAATCAAAATCCGAAAAAGAAAAAGTTGCCTTTTTCAAATATGTATTGAGCGCAAGAGCTGTATGCATGGTAATAGCCGCTTTACATATTTGTCAACTCCTACGCCGAGTTTGAGCTATAAAAACAAAAACCTAAATTATAATGTAGGTATACCTACTTTATCCAGGACATCTTATACCAGAACAACCATTATCCTGCATCCATACTCATTGAAAAAGTTATAAAGGTGCTCTTGCCTATAAATAACGAAGTAAGGTAGGTACCTACTATATACACATCTTCTCTATACCACTCACTCAGGAATTAATGTGTCGCGTGCCCTTTTATGCCCAGGTGAACAAGCTGTTCTGATGACAAATACTTTAACGCTCCTTGTCTTTTGAACAAAAACAAAAAAAAATATTTCTTATAAGTCACATCTGTATCACAAGAAAATACAAAAAAAAAATTAAATCCACAGGACCTTATATGAATGATCACGAGACACAAAACATCTGGGAAACACATATATAACATGACATACCAAAACCATAGCTAAACACAGCTTCAGAGAATGAGAAGAACAAAAAAAAAATCCCACCAACACAATACCAGCATAAATAATGATTAATTTCATCCAGTCTGTCAAATATGGCCCGAGGTAGGTAAAAACGAAACTCATTTTCATTATAGAACTTCACATTCACATAAACACACATACAAGCAAGCGAAAAAGGACCAACAATTCGGAGTCAAGTCACCCTTTTTTCAACACAACACCACCATCATCAGAGGAACTAAATTGGAAATTATGAAATAAGATCACACTAAGTCATCAATTTCAATTTATTCTGTAGCATGTTTCTTTCACCTTGGGAAAGTGCTGGGTTCTCACAAAAATAGTATAAAACAAGAACAAGAACAAGAAGAAGAAGAACAAAACCGATTACATGAGAAAATATCCTCTGGATTATATGTGTTTAATTTGTGTGTGTGTGTGTCTAACTTTTGCTCACGTTCATTTATTTTTCGCCCCCCATCCACCCATTTCTAAAGCCCCGGGGGTGGCCAAACATACAAGGAATCCAATTAGGACAATTAAGGCAAATTTATAGCGAGTCATTTTTCATTACTTTTCTACATACGACCGATGATACACACCTAACCTAACCTAACCTAACTATATACAATATACACAATCATGTTTTATCATATACATATATAAAACTAAAATATGTTTAGCCACGGCCATTTTGCTGGATGGATGTATGTAGGTTCTACCTATATAAAGTGTCCTTATTAATCTTACAGAATAGAAACACTAATTGCACGTGAAATTTCAGCTATTTATAACATCACACACGAACACAGAGAGGAACACGACGACACACCAAAGTCAAAAAGTGCACACAAGATTTTTTGATAGAATACACAAAATTACATCCTGACTTTAGATAAGAGGACATTTTGGTTTGTATAGAGCAGCGCGCAGCGCAGAGGAGTAAAACAAGGACCCCATGTCGTTGGGTAGTTTTTGGCCTGTCTTTTCGATTGCTGGCTACTGCTACTGCTGCTGCAAAAAAAAACAAGAGAATCTAAAATTTTTGACTTGTAGTTTCTGGTGATAAAAATCACCTAACTTTGCAGAATCCAAAGAATTCGAGAGCACACCGCACATACGCCAGACGGACGGACAAGGACGAACTCGGTGGAATTTTTGCATGTGTGCGCAAAAAAAAAAATATGGAAAAAGGTTTTCTGAAACAAAATCCACAAAACGGATAAAGCATAAAATTTCTAACCCATCAGCATTTCACCATCAGCCCTAACCCCTAACATGTTTGAGGATGAACAGAAAAAACAGGACACCTCAGCTATAACTGCCATAATATTCAGCAGCACCGGGAATAGATACACAGCAGTGATATACAGTAGCAACGAACCATACCGTACCGTGCCGCACCCGGCGCAAAAACAGCAGGATAGAGGAATTCAGGATTCCTTGTGTATCTTAACGTTGTTTGAATTTTTGCTCCTTTCCGGGATATCAAACAAACAAAACAAAAAAAAATAACAGAAGCTAGGAGGGGGTGATGTAGGTATAGAGTTTACAGGTAAAGCGGATTTCTAATTCTATACCTACCTACCTATGTGTATGTGATAGTATTTGAAATTTTATTTTTGAGGTGGATTTTATGTCCTTTTGAACATTGATTTTTCACACCCCAGTCGATCGAGCAGAACCCATCATATCACTAGGAACCGGACTTAGAGTAGATATATGTAGTGAGCCAGGATGACACCGGTGCGCAGTGCTGTTGGGAGCGCGGTCCCATCGACGATAACCCAAATCGGGCTACAACACAATTTTGACTAAAACGACCAACTTATATGACCAACAGTTTCAGCAACAGCGGAAGGATGTCAGGTAAATGCTTGATGCTGCATACATTGAGTGAATAAAAGGACAACATCGCTCTATACTATATCGAGGTGGTGGTGATGGTGGACACAATATAACCTACCAAAATTCTATAGAGATAAGGAAGAAATACAAACCATCATCAGTAGGTGGTATGGTTTTAGCAACCCCTATCAGCAAAAGGCACACACTATATATGAATGATGAAGAGTTTCGTTCTTATGTTCATGCTGCTTCTGCAATCGATTGGATTAAAGTTTGGGCGCGCGGGGATTATGTAAATTGAAATTTTTCAAACAATTTCGGTGCTGGTGTATTGTAGGATCTTAGGTTTTTTTTTTTGTTTTTGTTTTTCTTCCTTTGAAAACTTTTTTTTTTTGTTTTGTTTTGGTTTTGGATAAGATGATAACTATGTATAAGCGCCATAGATAGTGTTTTGTGAAGATAGCCAGTTTTTTATATCAGTTTTTTGTAATTTCAGACACTTGTGGTTTAAGTTTAATAATACTGCGGAAAGTTTTGAGTTCCATTGATAACTTTTTCCTTGTTTTTATTTGAATCGATACATTAAAGCTGAGAATTGGTATCTTTGAGCGGATATCGATTTTTTGTTTACAAAAATTTAATATCTAGATGCTTAAGACTAAAACCAGGGAACAAAAGGATATTTGATTTTATAGAAAATGCAAGCATTTAGTTTCAATGGATTTCTGCTTCGATTCATTAGAAATTACCTTTCAGGAACGTACCAGTAGAAGTAATAAGTTCTAGATGGGTTTTATTCTAAAATTCACTGGTGTGCCACAGGGTTCTGTTCAATCTCTTTCTTTAGTTAAAATTCACGCCATTAACAGCGCCATCCTTCCCTCTTTGTATGACTTAGATGTGACTTAAGTATATCATAGCACTCACTCTGACTTGGCAACAAGGAGTATGAAGAAGGAATTTCAATTCTGGACTGGCGGCAAGAAAGCTCTGGACATAACTGTATAGTCGTTAAAAATCACAACTGTAGTTCACATATCCAAGATTTTCGATTTTCCTGGACTTTTTCTTAGGGACGTCTAACTTCTCTTACATCCAAGTTTGAATACTCTGCAAGATATTCCGAAAAAAAAAAGTAGAAGAAGATCTCCTGGAAACCTGTATCAGTTACTGACCCAGCAATGAGATCAATAGGCGGCTTTCAAACTAGCTCTGAACAAGGAGAAAATCCCCCTCAGTAGTAGGAAATTTGCCCCAGCATTTCACGCTAAGAATTCCAAATAATCTACCACTGGACCTCAAGACAGTTAAACACTACCAGGAAAAGGTTTCAGGATGTTAACAGATGATATCAAAACTGTCCCTGGAATCTTTAAAAAAATCTGACTGTTTGAAGAGCAACTCAGTACTAAAGACCCCCCCTTCACAGACAAAACAAATTATGACAAATCCTGCTGAGAAAGGTAAAGCAGTGCATAACGGGACATACTCAAATTCGTCAGAGATATGTGGGAATTATTGTTTCCACAAACTACACAATCCCCCATTTAAACTTTAACAGACCCTTCGCTAACTCTTTTCCTAAGAGAAGAGTGGGAGAACAAACCAAACTTTCAGTAATGAATTAACGCTATCTGTTTCCCCAAAGATGGACACTGCAGTGCAGTTGGTGCAGAAACTTTCTCGGAAACTCTGGGAACAGCGAGTTCCTTCAGACTTCCGGACCTTTGCAGCATCTTCTAAGTTGAAGGTCTTGGCAGTGATCATAGCAGTTACGCAAATATCAATGATGGAGATACAACGAGCTGATATCACCCTCCTTATTGATAGCCAAGCAGCAATAAAAACAATTTCTGACACCGCGATACATTTGAAGCTTGTAACTTGCTGTACCGAAAAGCTTTAGGTTCTTGGTAAGCTGCATAACATTAGGCTATGCTGGGTTCCTAGTGACAGTGATGTACTGACAGGGAAAAGAAAGAGCTGATGAGCTGGAGAGAACAGGATCATCGTTTGATTTTACCTTACACTTCCTTTGTCATTGTCCAGCAATCTGTCATTTAAGAAAAAAACACATTGGGAATCATGTCTATGACAATTAAGAGGAACTTTCTAGAAGTTTGGCTAAAAGCCTTCGGAATTCGTCAACGCCTCTAAATGGCTTGACTGCTAACAGAACACATTGGTTTTTATAATAAGTGGGATACACTTTCCTTGGTCAGGATAGTAACAAGATCAACTGTCAGACCTTCTTCCCAACCTTAGCTAAAGCGTTTGCCAACCGCTTCAAGGAAAGTTTCAAAGACCACCCTCTCATTTAAACCATTCTGATTTTATGAAAGAAATGGAAACCTATTTTGAATGGAATGAAAAGTGATGCTCAAGGTCCGGCTCCTCCAAGCTTCTCTAAAAGACTGGATAACACAGACTCCTGGCTTTGTTTGCTTGGTTTATCATCAGTAAATCCTTCCATATCCGAGGCTTATTGTTACTTCACAACTTAAAAGTTTTTGTGGCTGTGAAGTCACCCCGATGGCATGACCCCAAACTTGGACGATCGGACCCTTAATATGACTCCAAGGGCTTATAGGCCTAAGCTCCTGAGCTGTTTTCTTTAAAAAATAAAAAAAATAAAGCTCCGAATATGTCGTAGTAGCCAGTATAAGGTGTTCACTAAGTAGTTTCACCTATCTGGAACTATAGACACCACCGTTGATTTCATCTGGTGAATTTTTCCGTGGCCACCTTGATCAAAGCAGAAGTGCCTTAGTAGGAACACTCCTTCAAGTGACACCGACCTAGTCACAAAAGTTAAAAGCCAACGACTGAAATGGCATGGTCACCTAGAGCGAATAGACATCAACGCTCCGGCCCAGTATGTCTTTGAATCCAGCCTCGTGGGACGGAGCAGTTGAGGAGGACAGCATAACAGGTGGCACACGCAAGTGGAAAAGGACCTCAACCAACTTGGAGTGCAAAACTGGGGACAGCTAGCTAAACCGAGTCAGCTGGAAGAAGCTTGTTGAGCTGAGGCCCTGGTCCACTCCGGACTTTAGCGCCACGTAAGTAAGACTCCTGCTCCGAGACTAATAAATAGTGAGAAATTTGACAAACGTAGACTAGGCTATTGATTCCTTCTCAACAAACAATTCTGCATGGCCAGATGGAAGGATATTTTTCTATTTCTAGTGGACATTTTAAGGGGATGTCTCACCATCACCTGAGCTGAATTCTCTGTAGTTGGAGAGAAGTCATAGTCAGTACCAGATAATTCTACAAGCACATTCTGGGCGGAAAACCGGATGGCAAACGCTTATATCATATCGATTTTAACGGAAAGTTCCAAGACCGACCAAGGGGTTGGGTCAGGCATCATTTCAGACAAACCACCTCTGAACAAATCAACAAAGCTTCGAGTGTCTGTCAAGTGGAGCTTCTAGAAGTTTGTGATTCCGCAAAATGTCTCTCCACATTTGAGATAGTAAAAATTAATATTGATAACTTCTTTGACAGCCAGGTGGCAATAAAAGCCATTACCTCAATCATTTCAAAGCCAAACTGGTTGATCGTTGCTGCAACATGCTGAGACTAGTTAACTCATCAAATACAATCACCCTTAGTTAGTTCTCAGGGCATAGGCCCAAGTGGCAGATATGAATTTGGCAAAATCAGGTCATCTCTTGATCCAAGCTAAGCCAAGTACTCGGTTTTTAAGCCACTCGAGCGAGAAAAACAAAATTCAACAGATCTTCCTCAAAGAAGCAACAACAGATGGTCAACAAAAGAGGCATTTTGGGTTTCAATGAATTTACGATCGGATCTTTCTTAGAGAAAAAAAGCTAAAGTGGCTTCAACTATAAAATTTGTTTGGAATCCTAAGTGATCACAACTCCATGGCAATCCACATGAGCAGATTTATTGGAATTGAAACATCTGACTAATGCAGAGAGTGTCAAGATGATGAGGCAAAAGAGCTCTTTTCACTTTCTGTGTGAATGCCCCAACAAAGGTAAAACCAGAAAAGCAACTCCGCAGAAAGCTTTTTCAACAAAATGGGTGGTGTTTCGTTTTTGTCACTAAATTATTATAGACTCAGGATGTTTTTGGGAGGCACCCACACCTCATAGCCTTTTCTTTCCATTTCCTTCACCTTCCTTGCCTACATCCTATGGAAAGCAATGAATTCGAATGAGGTGAAAAAGCATACGACAACATTTGGATTAAAGAACTACCTACTATCAAGCTTCTGGAACATGGGCTTCCCAAACCCTTAGTAAGAATAATCAAAAATATACCAGTCCATAGTTTTTTTATTTTATGAATAGGTAACACAAGTTATCAACCAAAGGAATCAGCATTGGAGTGCCACATGGTTCAAAACTCGGACCACTTCTGTTCAACACGCTGATCAATCAGAACCAGCCAACATATATCTACCTGAAATATGCATAGCATTTTTTGCAAAGGATTCCATCATATACATATGCCACCTCTTTTTTACCATTAATTTATTAAAAGCTTGTGGGAATACTACCTCAAATAGGACTTAGGGTAAGGAGCCATAAGACCGAATCCATGCACCAGTATAGTGCCTGTCATTAGAAGAAGATGATCTTCGACAAGCTGTGATATCGTAAATGTCAAGCCTCCAGACGACAACGAAGTTGCTTGGATACATACACATCTTGAAAAAATTGAATGACTGTGTCCACTTGCTAGTTTTATATCTTGAGAGTTGTTCGCAGTCTTTTTAATCTCACATGGAAATGCACCTTAAAAATCACACTCACAAGGTAATTATTGCTTTTGAATGAAGCATTTCTTTCGAGTGTTTCTACCTGTACACTTAAAAATCTCATTTGAATACCCTTAGTAAAATAAAATAAACAAAAAAAGCTCACGTTGGGCGCCACTTTTGATTTTCTATAAAAAATGATTTATTTAATGCTTATTGTACATATTTAAGCTAGGGATGATAATTATTGGTTATAATTTTATTATTAAAGGTTATTACAAGGCTAGATTTTTGAATCGAAAAAAAAAGTCTCCATTATTCCTCCCATATGACAAATCAAATAAAAAACAATTTATCCATTCCATATGGATGAAGCAAATATTCAACCAGACATTTTGACTTCATTATACCTACACAAAAACAAAAAAGGAGCAACTATCAAGTCAATTTTTTTATGAAAAAACATAATATCTCGACTACAGAAACCAACACTTAATTTCCATCCCCAATTGAGCACAGATTTGATTCTACTTTAAAACATATCTACATGAATGTAGATATCTTAACATACTTTTGAAGGTACATCCCATTCAGATAAAAATTGTACAAATTATCCAAACCATTTACTTTCAGTACCTATCTACCCTACACACGATTGAGTATGTGTGTCTAGTACGAGTAGCTATAATAACAGCTCGACAATGATGATGATAATTATAATAATAACACCCAAAGACACACAGAACAAGAAAAAAGCTGTTGTAAAGATATCTCTCCGCTGCGCTGCTGTGAGTGAAATACTTTTATTTTCTCATTTTCTTCTACAACTTTTCACCTAACACATCACAATCACGAACACCATTACACTTAAGTAAAGAGAAAAAGATAATAGAAATAAGAATACAACTGAAGCGAACAAAAAAAAAAAATGAATAAAATAATTTGAATTTCAAAGTCTTTGCTTTAAGTTTTCCTCAGCAGACAACGACATAAATACGACAACGGCGACATCAGCGACGAAGACGACACGAAATTATTATTATTATTATTATTATTATTATACCCGTTCTGTTACCCTCTATTCAGCAAAAACGAGCGAGGGATGGTTAGGTTCACATATTTTTCTCCTTTTTTTTCAATTGGAATATGAAGTCACACACAGACACACATACCTATTTGCATTTAATTTACATTCGAATGTGTATGCAATGCGACTTGATGGCCCCCTTATCTTTTTTTTTTTGTTTACTTATATATGGGGGTCAACTTTGGTTCGCAAAGTAAAATATAAGCAGCTTGAATAAATTATGCACATTACACAGTGTGACACTGTAAAATAAAATTATTACAAGAAAAAATAAAAAAAAAATATTCACAGAAGGCATTTGTCAATATAATCAAAAATGTATCTACATCCTGATTTATTATTTGAATTTTTGCTTTGAGAGCCTTTGTAAAAGTGGTCTCTACTTTGAACTGTATCTGTAATTGGGGGACAACATTCATCCATAACTCATAGAGACTATATTTCTTCAAAAGGCATCAGTATTGGCAGTTATGTCCTTCTTTAACTGTAGTTTGGATCGTTGGTTGGGGCGAATGTCCTTTGATGTTTCAATGATGCCATTATTTATTTTTATTATGACGAGTTTTTCCTCTGTGATTTGTGTAGTTATGTAAGTTAAATTAACTGGTGATTTTTACAAGAAACGTTCTCCGAAAATAAAAGACTGTATAGAAAATTGAAACTGGCGCCCAACGTGAGCTTTTTTATGTATTTTTTCTGATACCTGGCTACAATTTTTGAAAATAAAGTGATCATGGCTCTTCACCACACATCAGGACTGGGATGATGTGTCTTATTGAGAGGCACATTAGTTTCTCGAGAGAAGGCTTTGCCTTTTTAGCCTAAAGACACAACGTACGTTTGGAAAGAAAAATTCTTCTTTTGATTTCAGCGCTTGTATTGTGGATTGTGGACTGAGCTGGTAGTGGTGTAACTACCTTGATTCTATCACCCTCTGAAGTGCAAATTCATTTTCAGCAGTACTGTGTTAAGAATGAAATATAGCCTCACGTTGGGCGCCATTTTTTTTTTTTTTTTTTTTTATTCACATTTATTTTGCCATTTAAATGCAAGTGACAAAGTTGTTTCATTCATGTCGCAACATTTTATTATAATTTTTAACTTCTTTAGGGGATTATTTATTCTGTGATAAGAAGGCAAGACCCCATGTTTTCATGCAACGATTTGTCTTGGATTACATTAAGTTTATTCAATGAAAGTGTTCCTTAGAATAATATAATCAGAGACGTTCCGAGACCAAACAATAACCATTTGTATGTTTTTTAATTTTTCCCAATCTGCAGGTAAAGGCAGAGGTGAAAATGATTGTGATATATCATACGTGCATTGTAGAAACTGCACAAACTTAACTGAAATTTGCAATGTAATTAAAAAATCATTAGAATTACCTCCAAAAATTTTGTTTACTGTATTAAAGAATTGAACACAAGACACTTGAAAGTTTCCCATATGTGCAACATTGAAAACCTGCACACGTAACTTAAGGCCTTTTTTCTTTTGTGATTAGTTGAAAGGAAAGATGACGAATTTGTTTAGTCGGAAAAATAAGCGTCAGTAAGTGAGTGATCCCTTGAAGTTGGTTTGATGTTGATATTTAAATGCGATAAATTATATTCAACTATAAAATGATGCCTTTTAATTCATTTCGTCTGTGTGATACCTTTCTCATAGGTTTTCTATTGCTGGGATTAATGGACTTATATCGTTTTTTTCTTATGGATTTCAGTTGAAAACAAAAAATTGGATTCTTTTAACATTCATTTCATCAAATAAATCTATGAAAAAGACTTTAGATATGATATGTGCGTGCAGTACGCACTCCTAAATGAAATCGAGAAAAAAAAAGACTCAAAAATATCACTCCAAACAGCCAATTGAAATTTTTTGAGTTTCAGGAGTGCAATAAAAGTGAAAAAGGATGATGTCAAGAATGAAACCACTTCAAAAATATTACTCCGAATAGCTAATTTTTAGAGTTTTAGGAGTACAGAAAGAGTGAAAAAGGATGTCGGGAATAAAAAAAGGAGTGCTAGGAGTGACCAGAATGGGTTCAGATATGCATTCATAATTTTTCGAGTGTCACTAGATGTAATGTCTCCACATATTTTCTTTAAAAAATATTAAGTGCTGGTGAACAAATTTAAACATCCACACTCAGGGTTGGATCCTATTTTCGGTACAACTTGTTGTTGTGATTTTTTTTTTTTGTGATACCCACATTAATTGGTTCTTTTTGGTGGTTAGATGATACCTTTCGACAATTGATTTGAAGATGGATTCACTTACTGCCAAATTTTACCTACTGGTAGATTCCATACATACGATATTGGATGGATTTATAAAGCTCATTTAATAACTAATGAAGAAGTGGCGCCCAATGTGTGTCTCCATTTTTTTAATAAATATATTATTTTCTTATTATTAGGATACTTTGGAGTTCAGAGAGGTAAAAACTAAAAATAAAAAATAAATTTCTTAAAGATTGACCAAAGATTTATTTCAATAACCAAATGCGACTATTAAAGACTACAGTTATCTTTAAGTCAATCATGTCATGGTGTACTTCGAATATATGCCATTACGAGTTCCAAATAAAAAAAATTTCCAGGTTTAGTCACGTAGTAACTATAGTACATGTAACTCATACTGCATAACATGAATTACTCTAACATGAGTTACATTAACATAAAATTCCCCGAAAACAACAATTGCTCATCAGTCATCACTCGCATCACACATGAATTGATTAAATATTAATTACTTATGCAAGCAAGCTTATAGTTTAGGCACTAAAAAAAAGTTATTGCTGTTAAAAATAAAGAAGATAAAAATTGCTGTTATTTGGTCTTCTTTAAGAAGTAAACAAGAATTGAATGCTAAGTAAATTGCTACAAGAAAAACAATGTACGAGTTAAAATCAAACGGTTTGATAAACAGCAGTTTTAACTTATTGTTAGTATTAGTAACACCCTATTCACATAAGAAAGAACAAAATTGAGTAGAATAATGTATCAATTTATCCCAGGAAAAAGTAATAGAATCCTTCAATACTATCTCCTGTCCTGATAAAGTGCCTCTCATTAAAATTTTTCAGTCTTGGCTAAATGGTTGAAAATATGGAAAGACACTAGGCCCTGGTTAAGAGGTATTGTGTCACCAAAAGTTTGAATGAGAAAAATGAAATAACTAATTAGGAAAATTGATGGAATGGATGGGATCTCTTGGCCTCCCCTAGTGCTTTCATTTTGTTTTTAATCACATATTCTCCTGTGACACACTATGACACACCGGGACGATATCGAGCCGATAACGTATTTTGTACCGAAATTTACAAAGACTCTCGGTATATGTTTTGTTATCGGCAGAATATTAGGCATTATTACCTAATTATATTATGCAAGCAAACAATTGTTCTAGTTGGTTTCTCGGAAATGACTGTAACGATTTGGATGATATATTTACAATTTGTTCTCTAGGAGAAGGTTTAGGTACTGGTTTTAGTAAAACCACCCATTGGCACGCCCATTTTTCCTATGGTTGGTTTTTGTTAACGACTCCATCGATTTGGATGAAATTTTCAGACTTTGTTCTGGGGGAAGTGACTTAAGTGATATCACGTCACTGCTACGCCTTTTTTTTTTACTTTATATTGGTTTATCGGAAACGGCTCCAACGATTTTTGCAACAATTTTATAAAATAACAATACCGTAACCTAACGATGCAGATATCAAGAGCAGACTTTGTTTTATGACACCAAGCCTGAATCGAGACCTAGTTAGACACGATATTCAGACGGATACCGAGACGATACTGAAATTTCACGTTTTTAACGATACCAAGACGATACTCTTCGTTTGATTTGGTATGGTGGCAAGAGCTAATAATGGCTCTCTCTGCAGAACTGTCTATGATGGCCTCATTCAAGGGAGACAGATGAAGGATAACTTCCATTACTGCAGGGCTGGTCAACTTTGTTGTCAGCAGTTTAGGGGCGACTTCGATTAGCTTATTCTCAACCTGCGCGTGGTGTCCAGCGGGCAACGTTCTTTGAACGGCTTATGAGACTTATAAGGCTGTAATGACGACTTATCATCAGCGAAAACATTGCAGCGTATGACTTGAGAAGTAAGATTTTGTAGCAATTCAAGAATCCACAGCAAGGTTTATAGTACCCTTCCCTGTGAACAACCTCTTGTTGTTAAGATATTCCGCGTATTTGGTAACATCAAACCAACTTATATACATAGATATAGAGCTGGGCACATTCATCCTTAAGAAGAGCTTTCGTTCACCGCCATAGGAGATATTGTCAAAAGCATCATCTATCCCCATAAGTCAACTACTAACGGCTGTATCCTTTCCTTTGAAAGGCGTTAGTGAGTTCAAACAAAGTGGTTCCCGGTTCAGCTAGTGGTTGAAATCTCACTAGTTTATCTGGATAAAGTGCTGGACACACTCTTCCTTACAAGGAGATTGTTCATCGCATTATGGGAGGTATTGTCAAAAGCTCTTTATATGCTTATAAAGGCAGCAATAGGGCTGTTTCCTTTGCATCTAAAACATTTTGTAAGGCATTAATGAGTTCGAACAGAGTGGTTTCTGGTGCAATTAGTGTCTCAGCTGTTCTAGTGGCTGGATACCTCACCAATTCAACAAAAATACTGCTGGGTACACTCCTCTTCACAAAAACTTTGTTCTCAAGACCTTTATACATAGGTTTTGTCAAAAGCTTCTTCTATATCCAGAAAGGCAACTAAAGTGCTGTTTCAATGGTGCCTAAGGCTTTTTATAAGGCATTAGTGAGTCCAAACAGTGGTCCAGCTGGTGCCTCAGCTGTTGTAATGGCTCATATCTCACCAATTCATCTGGATATAGTATTGGGCAAACTCTTACACACTTAAAGAGCATTTTTTCTCAAATCATGCCTATAAAAATGCTGCTAGTGCTGTTTTCCTTGCGTCTAAAGCTTTTTGAAATGCAGTAATGAGTTAAAAAAAAGAGGATTCTCTAGACCTGCCACCTTCTTAGCAAGTTGGCATACATTGAAGGATATATCTACTTATATTTCCGATCTTACGAGGTTTTTATTCAGAAAGGAAGATTCGATTCAAAAAGACAAGTGTACATATATCTGTTTAAAAAATTGGATTGAAGCACAAAAATCCTTTCCCTTTATTGACTTGACAAATGCAGAACACAATCAACAAGTCAAAACGCTATACCTTATAGGTACATCTTCTTCTTTCTAACAGAAACTACCTATGTATCTATTTTTAAAAATTCCCAAGCTGACTGCATCTAGAAGTAGTTTACATAATTAACTTTGTCTATCAAAAAAAAAATAACCAAAACATGTTTCTATTTTCCAACTGATGCAACCTTGCATATGGTTAAAAATCTTTGTCTAGAAAAAACAGCTGCTATTTCCTTAACTCTGACGACAACACCACAACTCGTTGCTCCTAGGTATTATGAAAAATTTTAATCAGCTGTCTTTTGCTCAACAAAAAAAAAACACAGATGCAAAAGAAATCAGACTTAGAGAAACCAACAAATGAAAAAAAAAAATGAAAAAAAAATTCCTAATTTGTTGTTCATATTCTGCGTTTGGTAAAATTTTTGGATTTTTGCCAAAACGAAGAAATTGCTCTTTCTATTTCCTCTACACACAAACATGAAAACAACAAATCGATTATAAATCCCAAGGCGCATCAGACAAAAAAAAATAGCATAAAATTTAACAATCTGACAGACAGATACACATAGACTGTGGCTGGGTATAGAACGAAGCTCTCAGAAGAATCAGCTAGGAACTACTCTCTAGCATCTATCTCTCGAGATGATGTCTGTCTGTTTTAATCTTGAAGATATCTACAATAAGGGGTGATGATGGCAGGGATACAGATGCGATATTCAAGTCCCAAAAATACACACCTTGAATACAAGAGAACATGACTCGAGCAAAATACTTCTTCATCTTCTTCTTGATGTTTTTGAATGGATTAAACAGTAAACACCTAAGGTGCTCTATTAAAAACTTTAAAAAATTTGTTTTCAATTAAAAAACAAATGTATCTATGAGTTACAAAATGTATCTGTAGGATACAAAAATCATACATCTACTAACACTTACCATTTTCACAAAGTTTAAGGTAAAAGCTCCAACAAATAAGCGTTCTTTCATCATCAATCTGAAAATATACAAAAAAAGCCACAATGTATCTTTCAGATATAAATATTTCAATACGATTAAGCAAGCTATCATTATGGTTTAATGTCAAATAAATAGTCATAACGTTAAATTTAATTGGCAAGCTAAAAAATAGGGGTTGCTGTCAGGTAGGGGGGGGGGGAGGGAGAAGTTGTGCCCGATATAATACTGACTGAAATATTTCCAAACACACCACTCACCATATGGATAAACAGATGCATAGCTATGTAGATACATTCGTATCT
Organism: Dasysyrphus tricinctus; assembly: GCA_963921185.1. Classification (NCBI taxonomy): domain Eukaryota; kingdom Metazoa; phylum Arthropoda; class Insecta; order Diptera; family Syrphidae; genus Dasysyrphus; species Dasysyrphus tricinctus. The sequence continues at coordinate 23,745,499 of OY992531.1, read as the reverse complement.
ATGGGATTAATAATTCATAAATGTCAATTTATCACAACTTCCCCTTGATGGTATAGCTATCCCCTATCTGCCCGCCTAACACGGTTTTGCATGGCATTTGCAACGGAATTGGAGCATACAGATTGTTTTACTGTTTTTTTTTTCTGTGTATACTTATTCTGTGTGCACAAGAGAGCACACATCGACATCGACATCCCCCGAGATACAGAGAGATACGTAGATACATTTTTCTTTTCTCCATGAAAATTAGTCCCATGACAGGGTATTGGAGTGTTTTTTGCAGGGGTGGACGGGGGGAGGGAGGATGGGCACAGAGTGGAGAATACTAAAGTGCAAATTGGTAAATTGATTCGTTGAAATGCAAAATGTATCGTGAGTGGTGTCAAACGAAAGTGGGGAGGCACGAATGGAAAGCGATCGACATGGCCAATAAAACAGAGAGAAAGGGAATGAGGTATTATTTTTCACTCCTTTACCATAATATATCCAACCAGCAAAGAGAGATACCTATCTACCTACTGAGGGGATAAAATATAATTTCCGCCGATGAATCCAAAAAACATAACCATCATCAGTTCAGGAGGAAACAGCTACTCCCGATGCCGAATCCAGGAGCTCGTCACAGACCTGCAAACAGGATAATAATAGCAAAAGGCTACACAACACCACGACCGGACCGGGGACCATAAATGTTAATGATGATGATGGTCAAATTGATGATAGGTTCTCCTTACATAATCGCTCTCATTAATTACTGCCCCGGATAGTATTCTGCTTCACATTTGGCCTTGCCTCCCTGCGCGACCCCTACATATGTACATATCTCTGGAACTCTTCTGATGTGTACTGTGATACCATAGCCTACGTACCGTATATAGTATAGCTACCTACAGATGAGATGACTGGCGATGAAATGTGCATAATTCAATTGCAAAAAAGGATATGAATGGGATGTGTGCTCAGTCGAATTAAATAAATTTGATGTTTGTGCGGCGATAAATAATTTATCTGATGGAAATCAATTAGTTATTTGTTTTCACAATTCAACATTTATGTGTATTTATTTATACAAGTAAAAAAAAAACAACAACAACAAAAAAATAACAATAAATAATGATATTCCGCTTTTGGTTGCCTACAGGGGTAGAAATATTGGCCAAATTAATGCGGTTTTTCATACAACCAAAGCTTATTAGTGTTTCTGTTTTTGTTAGAGGAATTTTGTACCTATAATAGCAGCTATTCGCATGTTATCTCTTTTTTTTTTTGACAATCATTGATATGGAGAATTAAAATTATTTGATAGCTTGGTGTTTTTTTTTTGTTGTTGTTGAAAATACCATGCAAATGGTTTAACTTTCATTGCAATGCGAATATATCTATGATTTGAAGTGGTTTTAGCATTTAAAATTAAATTGTTTTTCAACTCTTGTTGGAATTTATATGAGGGAAATTTCGATAAACTAACATATAATTAAAAATATTTTTCAGGTTGGTTTTGGTGTCAATAATCTCAAAGGAATGACCTGCAAATACCTACTGTAAGTTGACACTTTTATTCTTTTTGTGTTTATGCTTATTAGGAAAGTCCATATTTTACAAAAAAAAGCTCCTAAAAATGTTGAAAAGAATGAAAATGAAATGCGTTCTTTTAATCAAAAAAGTACCGTTTAGCACAATTTTTATTAGAACATTGAAAGATATGCCTGAGAACTTAATCTAAAAATTTTGCGGAACTTGCGGAACGAATTTGAAGCCATACCTAGATCAGACGCTGCAATAAAAAAATAAGGATTGCAACTAATTATTGTCATGCACTCACATGCGATTATTTGTCGCGCAGTTCTTCAATCGCTGAAAATACAACATAGCTACCTTTAACAGATTTTATTTGGAATGCATGCATATTGCATATGCATCAAAGCAATCACAACAATTGATATCTTGTTGACGATTATAGCCTAGAAACAACCTTATGATTATTTGTGATTGTGATTTAAAAAAAACTATTATCACTTGCACTTACTTGCAGTTATCTTATCGCACTATTATATAATCGCAAACAAATACAATGTGTCGTAAGTGCGTGCAGGTTCATTAAATTTCATTCTAATTATTTAATTTTACGACGGAAAAAAACGCCCAAGAGATAAAACTGCAACTGGTTTCATTTGTTTTAATCGCTGTGATTTTTAAGACCATCGTGTGTCTCAATTCTTGTGGCTGTGCCTGTGACTGAAAATCACCAAGTGCCATGCATGACTATTTCTAGTTGCGACTACTTTTTTAGATGCACTAGTATTTCAAATCGCAAATTTTAGCAAAAAAATCTTAGTGCGTTTGATCCATTTTACCTTTTCTTTTGACAGTTGCATCACCAGAAGGAAGAAAGGAAGGAAGGAAGATTTTCTTAGATATTGACTAAAACATTTATACCAAATTATTCATATTCATATATGTATACCTGAAGTTTCAAGGTATAACACATGTAGCGAAATATTTCGGGTATTTATAAAAATGGTTTCAATAAACAATTAGCTCCGTATCATACATGAAAAAATTCAAAAGCATAATTTTCTTAATTTTCAATGCTTCAAATCTTCACACATAATGCACATTATAGTTACGGGTGTGACAGTGAGACTCCATGATTTATTAATTATTCATATACTATCCCCAATGTATAAATAAAAACTTTACTAATCTACACGACCCCTGAAGCCTTTTTAAAAAACTAGTATACCAAAGTATGAAAAATTAGTGGTTCAGTTATAGGGTCCAATTTAGTTGCGGTACGGGTGTGACCTTAGAAAACTGGTTATTGGCGATTAAGATATCTAATTTTCATGCGTGGTGTAAAATAATGCAAGAAAAGTACGTATCATTCTTTTGCAAATATTTACCCAGATAATAATTGATCTTCTGTTTCAGTTAATAAATGAGAAGGAAAACTACAAAAATATTACAAAATTTTTATTTGAAAACGTTACGGGTGTGACAGGTCAACGTTACGGGTGTGACGAGTATGATTTATATTCATTCATGAAAACAATATAATAAACTATATTTTGACGGAAAATTGTTGTCATATAATCATTTCTCATATGATGTGAAAAACACTTCCTCTATAGAAAAATGAAGTTTTTCTCACTGAAAAGTTAATAGATTTCTCACTTCAATAAGATTTGTTTCCATTTTCTTTTAAAATAGGGAAAACTTTCACTTAAAGACGATTAAATTTATACTTAAAGTAGATTTTTTTAGAATTAAATCCCTACGGGATGAATTTCATATCTAGAAGCAACAGAACTAAAATTGAGTTGAAAAACAGAAAGAATATGTATGTTTTGAAATGCCAACCTGTTACGGGTGTGACATTGACTTAAATTTTGTGATACTAATGTCAAATTCTTGATATTTTGCCTGACAGTAGAACATAGTATTCTCCTTTTTTCCTCAAATAATCACATTGATACAAATTTTGTTCTTCTAGTAATGTGACATATAATTTTTTTTTGTTACGGGCGTGACACTAACCACTTTATGAATCAACTGCCCAAAAACTCAAATTGTATTTTCTATTGAATAATTAAATGACTCAAAAACGTTCTTAGAATTCTGATAAGGCCAATTACACCGGTTCTCAAATTGAGAAACAGTTAATAACGGGTGATTTTTTAAGAGGTTTAGAACTTTAAAAAAAAAAAAACACAAAAAATTCGAAAAAATTAATGAAATATTTATTTGAATCGATAGTTTGAACCTTGCAATTTAATGTTTAAAGATAATTTCATGCAAATGTTGACCGCGGCTGCGTCTCAGGTAGCCCATCCGCTGAGTCCAATTTTGGCATACTCTTTCACACATATCGGCCGGTATCTCACGAATGAATGCATGGATGTTGGCTTCCAGTGCGTCAATCGAAGCGGGCTTGTCCCTATAGACATTAGCCTTGACATACCCCCACAAAAAATAATCTAATGGTGTCAAATCGCACGATCTAGGCGGCCAATTGACCGGCCCGAAACGTGAAATTAACTGTTCACCAAACTCGCCTCGCAATTGCGCCATTGTTTCGCGTGCTGTGTGGCATGTGGCACCGTCTTGTTGAAACCACATATCATGCAAGTCAAGAACTTCCATTTCGGGCAAAAAAAAGTTTGTTATCATCGCTCGGTAGCGTTCACCATTGACAGTAACGCTGCGATTCGCATCATCTTTGAAGAAATATGGCCCAATAATGCCGCCGGCCCATAAACCGCACCAAACAGTGGCTTTTTCGGGATGCATTGGTAGCTGTTGCAATGCTTCTGGCTGATCTTCACTCCAAATGCGGCAATTATGCTTATTTACGTACCCATTCAACCAAAAATGAGCCTCATCGCTGAACACAATTTTTCGATAAAAAAGCGGATCCTCGAGCACGAATTTTGATAGTAAAATTCAATAATTTGCAAGCGTTGTTCATTTGTAAGACGATCCATGGTTAAATTGCAAACCAAACTGAAGCTGTTTGACAGTGACACAAGGTACTAAACACACGTCAGCTGTCAAAACCAGTGTTGCCAAAACCAAACCAGCTAAAAAATCACCCGTTAATTGAAAATATGGTTTTGAGCTTCTTATAACAAAATGTGATTTTTTGAGACCTATTTTGCTAAGTGGTTCGATCTGCGCAATAAGCGGTGATACAAAATATTATGACAGTTTCACTTTTAAAATAAAACATGCAATCTTCAAAAATCGTCTGACGTTACTTTTTTTAATTCGAAGTCATATTTTGTGATTTTTCGTAATGGGTCGTTTTGTATGAATCACCCATATCCTCACTCACTAAATGTTTGTTTTACTTGTGATATAGGAACTATAAGGCATGTTTTGGATTCGTGCAAAAAAAAAATTTGAAATAATAAACAAACATGACATTACGATGATAAAGAACACCAAAAAAGTGGGTGGCACAATTCTGTCTGTCTGTTCGTCTATAGCCTAAACGGCTCGATCGATTTTCTTAAAACTTGGTACATAGTGGTTTTTGGTGATTATGCCCACATATTTTTTAAATTTTTTTTAGAACAAAAAATAACTGTACCTGCCATACAATTTTTTTTAGCAATTTTACATAATCGTATTTTTCTCAAAAACGGCTCCACAACTTTTCTTAAAAAAAATCAATAAATTTATTTTAGTAAAAGCTTCCTTTGGGTGGAAAACCATTTTTCAAAAATGGTTATTATTGGTACCTCCCAAAGAACCATTTTTTTAATTTTTGATTTTCTTCAAAACGGTATGACTGATTTCATTTTTTCTTTTAATACAGATGCTTCCAAGAAATATAAATAGTTTTGTGTACCAATATTTTTGAAAAAATATTTTTTGGATTTTTAAAAAATGGTTCAAATTTTCTTTTGGAAAATCAAATGTTTCGAAAACGAAATCTTCGATTTTCTTGAAACTCGACATTTAAGATTTATTTAGTAGGTAGAGGTACTCTCTAAAATATTTAAAAAAAAAATTTTAATTTATGAAAAAATAACAGTACCTTCCATAAAAAAGCTAAAAACCGCAAAGGTAAATATTTTTTACTTAAAAACGACTCCTACGATTTTGATCAAACTTTCTTCATATACTAAAATTAGTAAGATCTAGTAAGATAGTAAGATTTTTTTTTTTTTATTTCTTATGGACGTATTTTGAAAACTATAAAATATTTGAAAATCTTTTCTTCGTACGAAATGTAAGTCTTTCAGGGCCCTGTCATAGGCATAGAAAAGAGTTTGACTTTGCATATTTATGTTTCGAGAAAAAAAGTAGAAATGTAACGATATCAGTCCGTAGCCTTGACCTTATTATATATTTTAAATTTTAAACTTTTAGAAGAAAAAATATCTAGAGTCCACGATCCAGCCTGTTACAAATGGGTTTCGGCCAGTTACAACTTTTGCCTCATCAGCAGTGATAGGATTTTGCTTACTTTGCCTTTTTTTGTGCATTATCGTATGAAAATATCGAATTTATACAAACACGTTTCATGTCCTCCTGATTCCAAAAATTTATAGATAGTCTACTTTTCCTTGTTGTGCCTTTTTTACCCGTTTGTTGCCTTTTTTGCGTATTCATCCTTAATTGTTTTTCAAGATTTAAAAGTCTTAAAATACAAAAAAAGATAGTTTTGAGTTTTTGTGTACGTTTTTTTATTAACTAACATTAGCTCTGTTCCAAACATTGACCAAAACGGCCGAAGTTACTATTTATCACCAATATTTGTCCAATTTCTGTTCCACACTTCACAGAAGAGAGTGCTCACCAGAGAATAAATCATTTCTCCTTCCTGATAAATTGGCAGTTTACTTCTCTCAAAAAATATAAGAAAAATTTGATAGACTGCCGAATTGTTACCCAAAAACCTCTGGAACAAAGCCATTGATTTCATCAACAAATATCAATTGGGCAAGTGTTCTAAATTTTAAAGAATATCAACGAAAATTTGGTGAATGCTTCTAATTTTAATAATAATTGAATATGAAGAAAATTTGAAAAGAAATTCTTCTGTTTAAGTGGAGTGACCGAATATACAATTCATCGATACAAAATTGCGTCAGAAGGGTACGATAGTCATCTAAATGATGAGCCCAACTATCGTACCTGGGCGAAACGCAATCATGGAGTTGGGCTCACTTGAACTTTTAACTTTGAATTATAGCTTCTAATTTTATTTTAAGTGCAAAATACGACACTAAAACTGCAGTGGGATTTTAAATGGGTTCCACTCGTTTCTGCTCAAGTAGATTATGACCTGTTTAGTACCTTCAGGGTGCTTGTAAGAGACAAGCGTAGAAAACTGTTACCTGATAACTTTAAAAATCTGTATGTAGTGTAGGTAGTATGAAAAATTTTCTAATATTCAAACGAAATTCCCTTACAAATAAACGATAACATGGGAAGTAATAACCTATTTAATAGATTTTCTTGGACGAATGCGTGCGTCAGAAAATCCCTTCATGAACAAGTAATATAAATAAACAAAATATAAAACTATAAAAAATTCTTTTTAGATCAAATATTTTATTACTCAATTACTAAAAATGTTTGTGTTTTAAAAATTTGTTTATAATAATTTCCCTGATGGTTATCAATTTCTATTTTTGGACAAATAATTTAAAAAAAAAATATTTTTTCTTTATTCTGTATATCAAGCGCATGCCTTAACAGTTTTTACGCGCTATCTACATATTTTATTTGCCTTTGAGTTCCAACTAAAAAAAAAAACCCTTCCAAGTCCTATATAACAAACCAACACCAATCGTTTGATATCACATATCTACACTTATTTAAATAATTCCTTATCTCGTGTAGATAAGAAAACAGATTGCAGTAGCCATTACTACAACATCATGTGCAGTAGTTTTATAAATATGGACGCAAATAAAAACTAGAAAAAAATGTTTTCTATTGACAAGAAACACATTCACTTCCTGTTTCTGCTTTGTGATCATCTGTTAATAAATTTATTTAAATAAAAAAAAAATATCATAATAATGATTCTTGAAATGATCAGCAGAAAATGAGTCTAAAAAACAACAGAGCTGTCGCTTCAGTATAGTAAAAAAGTATTATTTACTTATGTATATGTTTGAATTTATGTCAAAAGGCAACGCATATATAACCTTCAAACTAAAACTTTTCGAAACTAGCAATTAAAGTTTAATTTATTTAATTTGAAATGTATTTCAAATCGGGATCAGTTCTTCATTTGGTTGCACGAGTTTTTCTTCTTCGAGAGCGCGTACTAAAGGGGTTTTGACTACCCTCAACATGTTTGAACACAATGCGAGCGTTAGGAAAAAATGGAAAGGATTTAAATTGGATGAAATTGGTTTGCAACTAGTTTCATCGGCAACAACTGATGGGAAATTCCAACTGAGAAACTGTCAACTCATGTTTAGAGGGGGGCCATTTTGTTTTATTATTTTTAAACAATTTTGTTGAAAACTTTTTCCTCAATTTTTGCTTACCTTTTTCGTTTAGTAAAAAATTACTGACCAAAATTACTCAATTCTTTGTTGTACTGACATTACTTCCCTTATACCAAAAACCAAATAGGTACCTAATCACTGTCAATTCCTACTCCTAGATCTCCTTCAAAAGCTTCTGAATTGAAGTTTATGATGGCAAAGTCACATCAAGTGCGCATAAAGGGGCCAAGGGATTACATAGAGATGTAAAGCATTAATGGTATGCATCAAGGTAAGAGAATTATTTCAAATTGGTCATAATACGTTCGCTGAAATGCGATAAGATTCAGATTAATCGCTATCAAATTGGTTTTACTGGTTTTCGGTTCAGTGGGGATCTCTATACCCTAAATGTTGTGATGATGATGATGTGAATCTGTGTCTGAATCTGAATCGGAATTCAGAATCTGAATCCATATTATAGTAGTAGCTACCGGGGGAAATGATTAAAATGTCTGTGTTCGGCAGGGAAGTGATTTTTACTTGTGGTTTTTTTTGCTTTAGTTGATTCCATGATAATGTTGTTGTTGTTGTTGTTTTTATTATTGTATTCAAGAGGGTGGTAGTTTAACGGACGAGACTTGAATTGATTGGCGTAATTTGCTATTTTGTTCTTTTTGCAATTGTTTTTGATGTAAGTATAAAGTGTTTGTGTGTGTGTGTAAATTTTTTTTTTCTTTGTATATTCAATGATGTTGGTATGCTTCAGTGAAATAATTTCCAGAGAGAGTAATTGGCTGACCAATTAATCATGTTCCGTGTGGTTGAAACGAATGAAGAATGTTTTGAGGGAAGGATGATGGTAGGTAGGTATGAAAAGGGAAACTATGTAAGGGAGAAAATAAATGCAATTTTATTTTTTTTAAGAAGAAAAAAACAAAAACAAATTAATAATGTTGTTGTAGAAAAGTTTGATAAATTTTCTTCAAGTGCAAAGTGATTTTCACAACATTTAATAGAGTGATTGATTCTTTGGAGAGAAATTTATTTTTTTTTTCAACTTGCTATATAGTGGCGCGAGTTAGTTGCTTGTTTTGTTGTTGTTACAAAAACAACGTCGTGAAATGTACATAATTGATTTTAATAAAAAAACTAATAAGTACCTATGGGTTTCTTTATTTTAGGTGACATAATATTCAAGTATATAAAATATTTGTTTAAAAAGACCACAAAACCGCAGAGTGTTATTGACCTTAAGCTTCCTTGTTTTAGTTAAGTTTTGCATCATTTAAAAATGGATTTTTCTTTTCTAAAAATTAGTGTGCACTCAAGGGAAAATCCAGTCAAATATCCTTCCGCACTATAGGTAAGTTGAGATTCTTTCAATCCAATCCAATCAAATCCGAGCTTTAATATGCATGCGAAACCTGGAAAGTCATGATTACCAACACGAGGAAATTGCACGTTTATGTCAATCGCTGTCCACTCGATATTCTAAAAATTCGCTGGCCAGAAATTATATCAAGAAGAATTGTGGCGCAGGACAAGTCAAGAGCGGCTGGACGTTGACAAAAAAGCGTAAACCAAACGATGAAATTGCAAAGCAGTCCTTTGAATGGACTTCTTAGGGTGCACGGCGCGGCTTGGAAGACCAAAAAGAACATGGAAATCAACAGTTCTAGCAGAACTAGACTCCTAGAGAAAGACGTGGCCACAGTTAAAATATCTAGCTGCAGACCGTGAAGAATGGAAACGATTTGCTGGCGCCGTATATGCCGCAATCGGGGTTACAGGACTTGATGATGATGATGATGATGAAAGGGGTCATGACTACCCTTTAAGTGATTCCATACAATGGAAAAGTTAGGAAAAGCGGACAGGATTAAAAAAAGCTACCGATGCACATTGGTTTTAACGTTCTGAATATTATATACCACCATGGACTTACATATTGAGCACATATTGATTGAATAATTGCCCCAAAAGGGGCTTTGAAAGTATTTTTCTCAGTTAATGCAGGCGGGAAACTTGCAATATTATACACCAAATTATAGGTTGAAAGATGTTCTTACACATAACATTGAAAAAAATATATGCTGTCATTGAATAATTTCAAAAATCACTGATTTTTTCAGAAATATTCTTTCCTTCAGAGATTATTTGATTATTTCAAAAACTGAAAAGTTTAGAACCAATTTTTACATCATTTGGAACATAAAACCATCACCATTTATTTGATACTTAAGTCATATGTGATTACTACTGGTCATACCTGCATTTGGTCAAAAATAAGAGAAGGAAGTCTAAAAGAAGTCATGGTCTTCCAACAGGAGGACTAATTTTAAATTTCACGGTTTATTTAATTATCAAAATTAAATTATCTTTACGATTGCTTTTGATTAGTAAAAACAAAGCAGTTTTTATTTATTGATCGATACACTCGCACAACGTATTGAAATTGTGAAAATTCACCACGAAAATGGTGAATATAACGAGAAAACAATCCTCAAAGTTGTTTTATTTGTTCTATTTGTGGCACTGTCTTCCCCAACGATTGTGATTTAAATCGAATCTTTTTTTAACATTTTGGATAGAGGCTCCAAATCTTGTTCGATCAACAAGATCAGGTGAATAGGAATAACGCCAATGTAGCTGCAAGAATAGCTTAAAATCCATTTGGAGACGATCTCATTATTTCGGGCTATAAAATACGACTTTTCACTGCATGTTTTACCTGAAATTAATGCTTTGAACGACCGACAGTCACCAGCGACGTCAGCCCTCAACTAAAAGCCGTCAGCAGTCAGCAGGACAGTGCTCGTGAAACATTGGCTCTATTGCATGACAAGTTTCTTGAATGAGTGAATTCTTGAAATGAAAACTTAAATCTGCAAGGGGTTATGTCAAATATTAGGTCTTCGCCAGTTCTCCATCACGAAAAAGGCTGGCCACGATAGCAAATCAAACGATACTTTTGTTAGTATCGTCTTGGTATCGTCAAAATCGAAACATTTCTGTATAGTCTCGGTATCGGTCTCGGTCTCGTATAACTCAGTCTCGTCTCGGTTTCGGTATTATTTATTTACGGACTTGGTATTGATATCGGTATTGGTCTGGTCTCAGTCGCAAATAAAAATAAAATGCACGGCTTGGTTTTATGTTCTTTGTATTTTTAAAAACTGTGAAAATGTCATCCAAATCCTTAGAGCCGTTTGAGAAACCAATTGCAAGAACTTTTTGTTTGTAATAAATTAATAATGAAATGGTATTCTTAAAATCCATTTTTTTCGGTACCAAACGATACTACCGACAGTATCGGTAAATTTCGGTCCAAAAAGCATGGTATCGTCTCGCGTACCGTCTCGGTATCATTTAAGATGCTTTGGAGCTGGTATCGTCTCGGTATCGTTTCTGTTTCCGATACCGAGACTTTTCTTGGATAGTGGCCAGCCCTAATCATGAACAATTCATGCACTAAAGGAGAGCATGAGAGCTATCATACACAAAATACAGCCAGAATTATGCAATAATTCATCAATTATAAAATTTTCATCAAAAGAATCACCTTTTGTACGCAGAACCACCGAAGTAATTCGACAGATATTGTATAAGATATTATAAACCACAGACCTTTTCCTTTAAAAATAAATAAAAATGACAACATCTTTTTTCTACAACAAAAACAGAATTTTTTGAATAATTTAAAATGTAATCTCTAGTTAGAACACCCTTTTTTATCTAAAATATTACAAATTTCTATTGTGATGTCAACAAATATCAAATATAATTAGCACCACATTTTTATTTTGAACTAATAGCAGCTATAACATCGATAAATAACAAAACTGCATGCATTACTGCATGCATATTTGCGAATTTATAGCATATTCATTATTTTTCCTATTTTTCCTTAAAGCTTTTTTATTGAAAAGATGCAAGAGCTATGCATGATCCATGCTAGTAGAATTTTACATCAATTATTATGACTTTTTTGTATTATGTACCAACTATGGCCCTAGTTTATTGTTGCTATACTTACTAACTGCAATACAATTTAATTAAAGTTGTTTTTATGCATGAACAACAGCCGTGTTGAAAAATTTAAATGTCATTTAATTAACATAAATAGTGCCTTGTGGTGTCATATCAAATGAGATTTTTAACACATGCAGAAAATATTTTACAAAAATGATCAACAAACTGTTTTTTAATTCTCTTTGTATCCAATAAAAATCTATTAAAAAAGGGTAAAAAAATGCATAGATAAATGTTACTCAAGACACAATAAACCGCTACGAGCGAGTCGTCCCCTATGAATAAAAAGCAAAACAAAAATAAATGAAGGAACAGCAAAAAAAATCAACAACAACTTTGCATAAGTATGTTTAAATTAAAAATTATTAATATGAAAAAAAAAACCTAATTAATAGGCTAAAGCACGTTCGCAATATCTACCCTATATATGGTACGGATTAAAATGTTCATATACTTTATAGGCAGTAGGCAAGGCAGAAAGCACACATCACACGCTCGCACTTAAGTCTTTCAGTCAGTTGTCTGTCAGCCATTTAGTTGGATTTGGACAGGAAGTTAATCGCTTAGTTATGAATTCAATCACATACACACACATCATTTAGGTATTATGTTGCTAACTTATGCTCTGTCCACCGGCTTTGATAAATGCGAGGGCGTTTAAAGTGACAATAAGTATTTATTGTGTTCCTCCCTTTATTTTGATTCGTGTTATTTTTTTTTTATTATTTAATGAATTTATTTTTAACTACTGTGAGAAGACTATGTACTTCCTTACTTCCGTTAGGTATTTTATTTAGTATTCTAAATGCGGGCTTAACATTACGGAAGAAGATGGATTGTACGTGGTTACTTCGGATGTGTGTATTTTTATTTAAACTATAAAAATTGGCTTATCAAAAAACTATTTTACAGTAAGCTAAGGCACATGGCACGCGTTAAGGTTTAAAGGAGGAGAGGGTCTGTTAATCGATTGCTTTTAATTTGGCCAACAAAATTAAAAAGTAATTGTTGTATTTAGTGAATGGAGGTCTTTTAACATAAAGGTTCAGTGAGGCCTACCTAGATATAGTTGGGACTTAAAATAATGTGTTTTGAGCATCACAAATGGCATAAAGTACTGTTTAACGGTTCGAAATAAACCACTGATTCATTTCTTTAATTTAACCGTTTCCGTACAATATTTAAATAAGCAGAAAATCCATAACTCATCAGTCTAAAGGAAGCTTTATGTGTCTTTAAGCCATGATAAAATGTTTTTATACTCAAACGAATACAAACAAATTTTTCATTGAAGTTAAATTTTCATCGCATATTTAAATATAGGTGTAGCTTTTAAAAACAAACACCATTTACAAGGCTATGTAGGTAAGGTAGAGGTATATTGAAGAGTAGGTATCAAAAATTCTACACCATTATATAAAATCTGATATCCTCTTCTTAGAAAAATATACAATATACAATATTAATGCTATTTTTCGACACACAAAAAACTTCCCCAAAAGAAAATATTTTCCCATAGAAAAAGATAAACCCTATAGAAAGGTATCGGAAATTAAATTTTCAACTTTTATTGAAATAAATGGTCTTGTACTAACTTGCAAAGAAATTCAAATACGAAGGAAATCTTAAAAAAAAAATATAAGTATGTATCAAAAAATACGGAAGATAATCCAGGCCTTATAAACGAAAAAAGATTACGGTAAGATTAAAAATGAAGGTTGTTTACTCTAACTAATTGCCAGATTATACCTTTGCATGGACAGCAGTAAGAACGCATAAAGCTTAGATTAGACGGTTAAAATAAATGGTCAACGCATTGACTGCTGGAAGTAATCAGAAGCATCGTCAATATACTGTCAACGTAGACTATGTCAACGCATAAAACGTTGACGATCACACGAATGACGGCACTCGGTAAATGTTGTCCTTAAATGCTTTGACGAAATATCTGTGTCAACGCAATTCATACCCTCTGTGTCAACGTATTGATACGCAAAACGTTGACGATTACTGCTCAGGAAAAAGGTTATTTAAGGCCAATTGGGTGAAATTTGGATCGAAATATACCTTTGCCACTAAAATATAGCTTGCCTTCCATCTGTCAAGCCTTAACTGTCAAATTCCTTCGAAAGATGGCTACGATGTCGATGGATTCAAAAACCTTTACAAATCTGAAATTTGTAAAGTTTATTTACCGGATTATTTGATTTAAGAGCAATTAGCTGACGTTTGGATTGATTTTTCCGTAAAAATATAGTTCGCCCTCCTCATCTGTCAAAGCATCTACTTTCGATGTATTACAAATTTTCAAAAAATGCAAAATTTTCGAGATTGAGATGAAGGTCAACGCAGAAAAATCCACTGTATCAACGTTAGTATACAGTCAATGAGTTGGTGAGTAGTCTGTCATAGTGTCCTAACTGCTCAACGCATTGACCCCATAAATTCGTGTTAACGAGAGTTTCAACTCAGCCGTCAACGCATATGGACAGTATTCTGCGTTGACGATCACTCGTCAAGACAGATTTGGGACAGAATTTTACATCATTTTGACGTCACAGAGTCACGCGTTGACAATTTGCGTTGACCGTCTAATCATGGCTTAAGTATTTAGATTTAACACGCCTGTATTCAAAATTGTCTGTTTATAATGGGCTTCTAAACAGTTCCAATGAGGTTAGGTTAGGTTAGAAGGGGTGGTGATGTGGTGGCCCACATCACCTCACTCGGATCTCAATGGATCCATTGCGCTCCCCAGGATATGTAAGATGTAGGTAAATAAAGGTAAGGGGAGGGAGTTAATGGGAATTATAGGAAGGGGGTGCCTCCCTGAACCATCCTGAATTCTGAATGAATTTTAGGATGCTTTTAAGTGGCAAAAATGAGACGTCGCCCAGTTCATCGAAAAAATATTCTCCGAGGGCTGATTTTCTAGTTCTGGCTAGGCTGGGGCATTCACAGAGGAAGTGGAATGAGCCCTCCTCCACCTCTTCGTCCTGACACCCTCTACAAAGATCAGATGAGCTGATGCCCATTCTGGCCATGTGGGTTCCCATTGAGTTGTGACCCGTTAGGATTCCAAACAAGAGAGACAGTTGAGGTCTGCTTAGCTTAAGTAAATACCTTGTTTTTTCTTTGGAAATATCTGGCCAAAGATTCCTCGAAACCCGACACGTGTCAATTCCTGACCATCTGTCGTTAGCGGCCTTGAGGAAGCTTTGATGAATTCTATTTTTTTCCTGTTCCAGTGGCTTAAGTACCCAGGGTACAGATTGGCTCGGTTCAAGCGATGAACCGTTTTTGGCCAGTACATCTGCCATTTCATTGCCATAAATGTCACTATGTCCCGGGACCCATCGAAGGGTGACTGAGTTTGATTCACCGAGCAATCTCAACTCACTACGGCAACGATCAACCAGATTTGACTTTGTGACAATTGATGAAATGGCCTTAATTGCCGCCTGGCTGTCTATGAAGATGTCAATGTTTTTATTTATCAGTCCACATGTGGAAAGATATTTTGCAGCCTCGCAAACTGCTAGCACTTCCGCTTGGAAAACACTGCAAAAGTTTGGGAGCTTTATCGATTTGTTTAAGGGTGGGTTTACTGAGAAGATACCTGACCCTACCCCAGCTTCCGTTTTTGAACCGTCCGTAAAAACCGAAACATGATTTTCGTTTAAGACCCGGTTTTCCTTCCAGAGTTCTCTTGTTGGGAAATCTGTTAGAACAACTGGGTTAAAATCTATGTACGGTGAAATGTAGTCCGTTTGAATGTATATGTCAGTGTAGTTCATTATGGTTCTGTGTCCACAGTGGCCCCGTTTCCAATTCTTACACTCTTTGAGTCGTAAGGCACTTTTGGCCGCCAACTCTTTCGTAAATAGATCTAGTGGGGCTAGTGAAAGGAATGTTTCTAGGGCTGCGGTCGGTGTAGTTTTAATGGCACTAGTTGTGCCAATACACGCCAGTCTCTGAATTTTAGTCATGGTTTTAAGATTGGTTGCCTTATCCAAGGCTGGCCACCAAACCAAACATGCATACGTAAGAATAGGCCTTGTAATGGCTGTGTACATCCAATGAATGATTTTGGGGCTGGGTCCCCATCTCTTTCCAAAAATTCTACTACAGGTATAGAAAGCTATTGCAGCTTTCCAGTTCCAATGAAGAACTTATAGTGCAGAATCATGGCCTAGTGACGAGCAACTGTGGCTAACATTTCAATTTATCAATTTTATTCCATTAAAAAACGTATATTCATTTTGTTTTAACTTTTCGAATTTTTCAAAGTCTGCAAACAGTTACTTGATATTTTCGATGCGATCACTCACATAATTCGCATTTTATTGATATAGTAACAAATTCCTGGCTCAATGTCGTTCACATATAACAATTTTTGAAAATTTTTAGTTTTGAAACTTCGCTCTTCCCAACACGACTGAAACGGGTGAACCTAATACAGTAGACGCTCGATATAGTGAAGTAATAAAAACCAGGCCTGTTCACTTTTTAAAGGTGAATTTGATCCAAAATGCACATTTCGTTCGATGTGAATATTTTAATTTTAATTTAGAATTAAACAAGGCTTTCACTCAGGTTTAAACAAAAAACAGAAATACTTCCTCAAGAGCTCTCAAGCTATGTAAAATGCTTGCACGACATTTGTATACAAAATACGTTTTTATAAAAAAAAAATTTGTGTTCACTATTGTGGATAGTTCACTATTTCGAGATTCACTAAATCGAGCGTCTACTGTAATATCCTAAGGACAATGACCGCACTGGGTAAAATGTTCAATATAAAATTTTAAGCAATGAAGTTCAAAGCATCAAGTGGTGATTGGTTAGCATCAGCAGCAAAATCCACAGCCAGATTCAATATTTCGTCACACATATCAATGCCATCACTATCCTAGCTCTCCCTATGTTTTATCATTAAATGCAAATCCCTACAGCTCTTAATTATTTTAATAGAAAAAAAAATTAGTAAAAAAAATTCCGTTCTGAATTTTTTTGTTGCATCTGTTTAAAGTTCATCTCAAGCTTCATAATCAAAACTACGCTCCTTTCGTCGAACTCGGAGACTAAAAAATGGAAAATGTAAGCTCCTTTTCTACATCAGATGTTAAGTCTTCTGCTTTATCCAGTATTCTTGAAAAGTTTTCTCTTACACTGTTTTAGAAAAAGTGTAGTTATATCTCTAGGACCTTACAGCATTCAACTTCTTATATTCAAAGCAAGACTTTTTGAAATAACTTTGATGCAACGCTAATTTTGTTAAGAATATCAAACCAAATTATAAGACTACAAATGAATTTGAAATTCACGATGAATTGAGCTTCATGTTTGGATAGGTTCTCTATTTCTTGCTTCCAGCAAAATTTCCACAAGTGCAGCATAGATATGTTCCTCTTGAAACTGGTAGCGTTCTTGTTTTATGGAATCAATCCTACTTTCCCAACGTGTATCACTGACACCTTTGAAGGTCAGTAATGGGATATGTTTAATTAGACTACAATAGGGACTACAATTTTCTGTCAAACCTAATCGACTAAGATGAAATGAGGAGGAGTCAAAAATATTTAAGTGCAATAGGCAGGCTGGATTCCACTAGAATTATAACTTTGCCAAGAGGTACTACACACATAATGTACATTTATCAAAGCTAATATAGTTCGAAAGAAATCTTTGAGAAATTTGCAAGTTAAAATCCACGAGTCCCTTAGAGCCAAACAAGAACCTGGAAGGTCATGTTCTTTCATATTCATATCGTCTAGGTTATGTTAGGTTAGAAGGGGTGATGACATGGCAAGCCGCATCATCTCACTCGGATCTCCGTGGATCTATTGCGTTCCCCAAGATTAAGGTAGGTAGGTATGAGGAAGGTGGGTGATCGGTTTATTCATATACCTATATGTATGTATTTGTTATTCAGATCTGCTCACTACATGACTGCATGCACTTCTTTCATATCCAAAATATTTATCATCGTTACTTATTCTGCGGGAGCTTATTGAACCCAACTTACAGGTTCTAAATGTTTCTCGGTATTAGGTATCCAACTTTACTTAGCATTTATCTATTCCAAACTGGAAAAATCCGGCTCGAAGGACCAATATTGACTCCTGATTTCTTCTTTTTGATTTCTTTTATAAATAAATCTATTTATTTCAGATCATAAGTATTTAAGACCAGTTGTGCGAATTTGTAGATCGATCACAGTTTGAACTGTGAAAAAGAAGCTCAGGAACACACCTCACTTCCCAAAGCAAAAGTGATCGAAACTAAATGAAACGTCCCACTTCACAGTATTATAGTCGCTTCATATGTTTTCCGTGTGCTTTCTTGTATTCTTTTGACCACTTAAGTGCCTTATGATTCTACCTTTACACCAGTCCAGCATGCTCTTGTGGTTTTAAAACAATAACGTAGCCGGGTATAGAAGATTTATGATGATCGATAAAAAGTTGAAAATGTAATTTAATAAAGAAATGCCAATTAAGTGTCAAGTTAGGTGAAGTTAAAAATACAACAAAAAATCGAATAGTCAAAGATATCTAACTGTTTTTTTTACTAAATAGCGCGTAATTTTTTTCGAAGCAGAGAATTACTGTTCACTTTTTCTGCTAAAATATTTTTATTAAAATTTTGAATTAAAGCATTTCAATAGAAAATTTAATTTTGTATAATAAGTTTTAAGAGTTAAGTTCTCAAATTTTGCTTAATTTTCAAGCCTACAATATTCTTCGACTTCGATTCACCAATTTAAAAAATGCAAATTCAAACAAATCTGAGGCAGTGATACATTAGGGAATAATTGAGTGCGATATATGTAAGAGTGTAAACTTCTCCAAATAATACAGGAACTCTATCTATTATGTTTTACATACGGAAAATATTTCACCCGAAAAATGTTTGTTCCCCCGGGATTTCGCCCGAACTTCTCTTGGCCTTAAATAAGCATACAAACCTGCGCAAAACGACACCAGTACCCTCTGATACCATGATAGTATGTAAGATCTTCATTACGATACATATCGCCCAAATGAGTATACTCACAAAAAAGGAGAATTCTCATATTTCGGGTGAAACTCAAAATAGGCGAAAAATTATTTTTCCGGGTGGAATGTTGTTCACGTGAAAATCACAATATGGCTGATTATAATTTCGTTGCGTCATTTTTAAATGAGATTTTTTGTTTTGCATCAGTTGCAAACTAGACTTTAAAAAAAATATATACTAAAAATTGAGCAGTGTGACCTTTCTCGCAGAAACTCGGGGGTGAATTTAGTAGAATTTTGAAATTTGGTGTATGTATGCTGCGCAAGTCATACCATTCTACCATTTTTCATTGTTCTACAACAATTGAAAGTGCTCCATATAATTTATAAGTATTTTTAAGAAAATGGGTGGATGCCACGCCTTCTGAATAGAAAATTGAATATTTTCTATTCTTTCCTTTGTATGCACCACAAGGGTTACCGTTTTGCGAAATTTCAAGCTACTACGGTGTAAGGAAGTGCCCCATAGTTTTGATGATCTATCAGTGAGTTAGTGAGTCAGTGAGTCAGTCCCCTTTCACACGAGGAAACAAGTTGCTGGAGATTTTTTTGACGTTTTCTTTTAATCTCCTTAAAAATCTCTTGTACCTTTCACACGAGGAAACAAATCTCCAGACAATTTTTGAAATTTCCTTTGAAAGTCTATTGGTTGAACACACCTAAACCTAAATGTGAAAGGAAATGTCAAAAAATCTCTTCAAATCCTTGACTTACACAAAATGAAATAATGCCACAAATTAGTTTCCATATTAAAATGAAATGTGCTCCAAAAAAATTTTCCTTGTGGTCTAATTTCATTTCAAATAGTAAAATTTGACCCTAAGGTTGCGTCAACATTATATTGATTTGCGTGAATCAACATCCTTGGCCAACAATGTTGATTAATAATGAGGACGTGCTGATCAACAATATTGTTCAACTTTTGTTGACCCGAACGTATAGCTCGATTCAAATGGGTAGCAAAAATCAACAAAGTTTTGTAACAAAATAATAATTCTTAAGTCTCGGTCTGTTTTTCAACCCAATTTATAGGTGTCCCTTTTATTTCGTCGGTCAGTGGATTTATTTTGATTAAATTGATGAAAAAAATGTACAAGGAACTATAAAAACAAAAAATATTTTAACACAAATGACAGTCAACATGTCAACACTGACAGTTGATCGACAATGTAAGCCAACTACGTTGATCGGCATAAGAAAAATAATGAAAAAGGCTCCAAAGCAATGAAATAACACCACAGAATATACGAATTTTCGTTGTTGTTGCTTTGTGTGCATTGTTTTTGGAGCCTGATTTACTTTTTTCTTTTGGGCCTTAAGCATAGTTTACAGTTCCCATGCGAAAAAAAAATCAAAATTTTCCAAACTATTTTCCATCTTTTTTGTGCACCAAATTGAATAATACTCAAAGGCGAAAAACGTTTGCTTTGGCCTGAGCCACTCATTGAGTCATTAATTTTCCCTTAATTAATAAACTATAGGCCTAAAAATGGAAAATAACTCTTTTTGGATGCAAAAACTGTTTGCATGCAAATAATGCCTTGAGGTAAACAATTTTTTTTTTTTTTTTTGGAAGTGTAAACCAACCAAAAAAAAAAAATATTTTATTCACTACACTTTTTTTCGCATGCCGGTCCATTGTTTTGCATGACAGCAATTTTTTTTTTTTTGCATGGAACTGTAAACCAATCATGCAAACAATTAATTTTGCATTTCATCTCAATTATTTTTGACATGCGAGAATATTTGCATAGGTTTTTTTAGGCACGGGAACTGTAAACTAGGCTTTAGGTGGACCTCTTGGAGAACTAGGGCCTAGTGATTTACAACTGTCAACCATTCCTGTTTGCGTGTTGTTGGCAGGAATGGAGGGGACCTACAATTTGTTGGCGAGTCCGAACGGCTAGACGAGAAGCACTTCATGACAAGTAAGCCCTTAGAGGATTCTGGATTTGTCAGTTTCTGTTTTTAGGTGGCAGCGGCTGAGAATCGAACCCAAACCTTCGATATGACAATCCAACGCACTAACCATTACGCTACGAGGTACTGTACTACGGCCTTAGGTTTAAACTGGAGCCTAATTTCTCGGAGCTGAGTTCAAAGACCAAAGCTTAAGGCCAGCAAAGCAATTATACAGTTGTTTATGTATGAAGCTCAAAGGGAAATGGGATTTTTATTCAAAACTCTAGAAAAAAATGCTGTACCTATGTGTATAAAAAGCCTAGCCTTATTTTTTGGTCTACATTCAAGAAAAAATTATACAAAAACTTATTTTAAAAACTGTGTGCTAAGCTACCAGGATATAACACCAACAGACCACTTCTGGAATTTCATATCCCCACTGTTGCTCTAAATCTTAAATAATGAATTAAAATCTTTGTTTGAAAAAAATAACCTTAAGTAAAACCTTAATGGGAGATGATTTAGAACCTACCCAGTGAATTTTGTATGAAATTGTAAATTGAAGAAAAATATCTTTAGGCATTATAATGTACATTTTCAAACTGAAATGATGATCCATCAACAGTCTCTTTTCTGTATTAATTGTTTGAATTCTTGTTAAAAAAAACTTCTTTACAAAAAGAATGAAAATAATTACCTCGAAACTTCCTCCGAGATCTGAAAATTCTTTTAAAAAAAAATGTATTATTTAATTTTCAAATAACTTGACATCACCCCATTGGTATTTCTTCTTCCTAACTGAATAATTTATTTTCAAAAAAAAAACAAAAAAAAAGTCATGCTCATTCCTCCTGATAAATTCTTCAACAGTTCCTTAAAGTCGGTATAAGTAAAGAACCTCTATAGATACCACCATAAAAAATAAATAGATTTGAATTTCAAACGAAATAGAAGGGTAACTAACCTACCTACCTAATACCTAAATTTCCACTCAAATCGTGTTTAACAACATTTTGCCAAAAACTTCCTTAAACCTCCATCCATGAACATTATTGTCTTCATTCGTCTAATTCAAAAACACGTTTATCCAGCTATCAACTCGTGTTTTCCCATCAAATTAGGCACAATTTTTAAGTAGTTGTTATATGATTGTATTTAGGTCATGCAAACAGTCCAAGAATTCTTTTGTTTAAAAATGAATAGTTGAAAAAAAGCGGAACTGACCAATTCACAATAACCAGTAATGTTTAGTTAAAAAAATCATATTAAGAAAAGACAAAGTAAAACTTCCACATGGAGGTTTGCTTCCACATGGAGGTTCACTTTTTCCAACCATTTTACGCCGAGGAACCAAATTCAAATTCACAAGTTTTGAATTTCCGTTCTGTGGTGAGGCACTCTTTAACTGACGTAATTTGAATAAAATGTGCTTCATATTTTTTTTTTGTTAAACATTTTGTATTACAATTTTTTTTTTGTTCCATAGAGCCGTGTTGGTTGGTTTATTTTTCTTTCTAAAATTTATTTTACCAGGAAATAATTCAAAACGATATCTGAACAAACAAAATATCTAATAAAAAAAAAAGATAAGAAAAATATGAGTGGGTATAGGTAGGTATGTAGGAAACATAGTTTGATATAAACTTACCATAAAATGATATAAAGAGTGAAGGTTTTTTCTTCCATATTTATTTTGGTTGCGGTTGTGGTACTGATAACGGACATTTTTTAATATGAGCAGGAATAAAAGTTAGATAAGTAGATGGGTTACTCATGATTTGAATTTTTTTTATCTTTAAAACAGTAGAACATACACAAACACATCGATATTCATTAAAAAAAAAAAAAGATTTATTAAATAAATCAGTGTAGAGAAGATACTTTTGTATCTTACAGATACAACTTTGTATCTTTTGGCTCAGATATATCATTCGTAATAAGTAATAAGTTTCGCATTTCAATTGAATTCGATTGGGGCCAATTAAAATCGTCAAACACAACATTCACAAGCACAAAAATATACTCTAAGCGATTTTCTAAGATAGAACACACGCGAAACGGTTGTTACTTTTTGCTCGAAATTGTTTAGAGAACGAGGATAGGAACACGCGGACGTCTGCCTGGATTCCAATTTCAATTTATGGTTCGATCGTTAAAGTATCACTTTCACAAGAATATTTTTTTTTTTATTCAGATACAAAGATAATTTTCCATCTCGTGAGTTATTCCCTATCTGAGTCGACAATGGAACTTTTTATTCCAATAAAAAAAAAATTATAGGTAGCTATCTTAAAGCAACACCACCACCATATTATTATCAACCCCTTGGCACAACAACGAGTACTCAACTCAACTCAACAACTGATCCGATCCGACTGAGCATATATTGTCATCAACTGTATACGGAGTACGAGTATCTGAAAACGCACGCGGTATTCCTTAAAAGATTTCAGATTCAAGTACACAAAACTGAGAAGTAATCGCGCCGCGTTGCTGCTTGCTAGCCGGCGGGTATGTGCTGTATTCTGGGGCTGAGTGCGAGTGCGATATGGCAGCATTTGAATTGAATTCAATTGAATTGAATGAAAGTATTTTTTTTTTGTTTTTGGTTTTGGTTTGGGATTGGATGAGTGAGTGTGTGTTGAAGAATAAAGTAGAGATGTTTTAGCAAAGAAAAAAAAAAAAAAAGAGGGAGAAATATAGAACGACACGATGAGACAGAGGGGTAGTTCGATTCAATACACAAAACGTGGCACCTAATCACCCAACAAAACACATTCAAAGGAAAAATTTATTCGAAAACGCATACTCCTCCCGTGTCGTGTCGTCCATCCGTCCGTCGTGGATTGTTGCGTCCGTATTGCTTTGGCTCTGTCCCGCATATCCGTTCCATATCCGCAGATGGCTATTGTGTCGTGTGTTCTATTGGCAATCTTACGCTTAACGATTTTTTTCGATTTTTTTTTTTTTCAAATTAAGATTTTTCCTATTCTTCTCATTTCGGAAAGTGGTTTCATGCTGAGATCCTTTTGTGTGAAGAAACTACATAATATTTTTTTTTCAAGATTGATTTTGTGTTGGAAATAAAAACCCAAAAACCCACATAAGATTGTTTTTTTTTTTTTTTTTACTTTTGGAAGAAAACTAAGATTGCAAAGAGAGGGATGACCGACCGACGAATGAACACCAACGAACGGACGAAACGTTTTTAAATTTGAAATAAATTTTTGCACAAACATATCGCAAACATGTGTTTGCCTTATGTTTGTTTTTATATTTTTTTTGTCTGAGTTTTAAAGGTACATTTACATTATTTAAATGGAAATTTGTAGTTTTTTTTTTAATTTTTTTATTGCCACCATGAATTTGAATCCCAGATGATGATAATTCTTTTTTTTTCTGTTTTGCTCGAGATTTTAAATAATTAAATATTTAGGTACGTAGTGTGTTAGGTTGGTGTTTGAGAAACATTAGGTATGCCACGTTGCAGAAATGTGTTGAATTCCACTTTAGATACCTAATATTTTGCAGATCGCTTTTTCTTATTTTAGTAGGGAGAGGTAATGAGAAGATATTTATGTATTTTTAATTCTTTTGACTGAAATGACAGGAAAAGAGTTATGGTCATATATACCTATGTATGTCTACTAACCCACTTATTAAAGTTCATGGAAATTTAATGTTCACCAAGATTTATGAATAGGATCTCCTTGGCGCAAGATATAGGATATTCTGACATCCTTTTCTCCATTCTCTCAATGTTAAGTTGAGTTGAGTAAAGCTTGCAAGTGAACAGAACCTGAGTCATGAAAATAGCTCACAAAAGAGTAGACAGCTATCCTACAGTAACACGATCGTTTTGTAGTTGTTAGCAACATAGAAAAACACTTGTCAACAAATACTTATATCTTTAATATTCAAATCAATCAAGTAGCTTTTGATAAAAAATGTATATGAGAATATGAATATGAAAATTAAATTAAATTGTTAGCTTGTAAAATAAAGACCTGTTTTCTTGAGTATATAACAATTTGGCGACGAGGATTACTAAAGAACTCTATTAATTACTTCATTTTAACCAATATTCATCTTACAGCAATGGCGACTGATCCGAAGATTCTAGAACTTCTCGAATTGCAGAGCAAACTTTTACAATCAATTGTAAAGGAAAAAGACGAACGCCGAGGTCAAGAATTCACAATGGACTCATTAGCAAACAACATTCAAGAATTTGTCTATGATCCTGCAAATGGATTGACTTTTGAATCTTGGTACAACCGTTTCGAAGACGTATTCATTGTCGATGGGGCGTCTCTTGATGATTCAGCAAAGGTTCGTCTTCTCATGAGAAAAATAAACTCAATTGCTCATGAGAAATATGCCAATCTCATTTTACCGAAGAAAGTTAAGGATATAAGTTTTGAAGAGACAATACTAAAACTCAAAGGTATGTTTGGTCGTAAAGGTACCCTATTCAATGTTCGTTTCAGCTGTCTTCAAACATTCAAACGGAAGACAGACGATTTGGTTACCTACGCATCATTGGTAAACAAAAATTGCGAAGAATTCAAGTTGGGCGACCTTTCCATCGATCAATTCAAATGTCTCTTATTTGTAACTGGACTCCAAGCCGCAGAAGATTCGGAAATTCGAACAAGACTATTAGCATCGCTGGAAGATGAAGAAAAAGCAAAAACCATTACACTCGCCAAATTAATTTCTGAAGCTCATCGATACATCAATCTCAAAAAGGATACAGCAATGATTGAACAAACAACTCAACCATCTTCAGTTGTCAATGCAGTATCATCAAGTCAAAAATTCAATCAACACGAGCGCAGCGGATCGTTCCAACAAAGATCTGATACAACCAAGACACCAAAAACACCTTGTTGGCAGTGTGGAGCTATGCATTTCTCTCGGGATTGTACGTATTCACAGCATAAATGTACTCAGTGCAAAAAGATAGGACACAAAGAGGGTTACTGCTCCTGCTTCAACAAATCGAATTCATCATCAAATCAAGAAGGTGTTCAGCAAAAGAAGTCGAATTTTAAAGGTAATAAAAAACAGTTTTTTAAGAAACGATCTTTTCAGAGCAATGCAATTCAAACTGCTGTGAATTGTATTGAACATTCAAGCAAGCGAAAATTCATCACAGTTCAAATCAATGATGTACCTAATGCTAAACACATTAAGGATACACCTATTAAACTCCAAATAGACACAGCATCTGACATCAGCATCATAAGTCAATCAGTGTGGAATAAATTAGGCAATCCAGGGTCAAGTCTAAGTGAAAAAGCAAAAAGTGCAACCCGTCACAACATCAAATTAATTGCTAATTTCACCTGTAGCATTCGTCTTCGTTCTGGAGAGGTAAGTCAGGGAAAATTTTACGTAACAGACATCGACCTGAATTTATTCGGGATTGACTTATGTCACAGTTTCAACCTTTGGGATAAACCTCTTAGCAATGTATGCTGCCAGATCAGTCACACTCCACACAATCGTAACGCAGCCATTGCAAGTATTCGTCAAGAGTACAAGGGTTTATTCAGTGATGAACCAGCATGCGTTAAAGTCGACGTTCAGCTTCATCTCAAGCCAGGAGCAATTCCTGTTTTCAGAGCAAAGAGACCTGTGGCATATTCTGTCATACCATTGATTGAAAAAGAACTGAAACGTCTTGAAGATCTTGACATCATAACGCCAGTAGACTTTTCCGAATGGGCAGCACCAATTGTAGCAGTCAAAAAACAAAACGGTAGCATCAGAATTTGCGGAGATTATTCTTCAGGCCTCAACAATGCTCTAGAACCCCATCAGTATCCACTACCAGTTCCGGACGACATATTTGCAACACTCAGCAACAAGAATATTTTCAGTCATATCGATTTAACAGACGCTTATTTCCAGATACCAGTTTCAACAGAGTCACGAAAATTTCTGACTATAAACACTCACAAAGGGTTGTACAATGTCAATCGCTTAGCACCCGGAGTGAAGTCTGCACCAGGAGCATTCCAACAGCTTATAGATACTTTACTGGCAGGGTTGAAAGGTGTTGCAGCTTACTTGGATGATATAATCATAAGTGGCTCCTGCTGGGAAGAACATCTGCAAAGTCTTCACGATGTACTGAAGCGCCTTTTTGACTATGGATTTCGAGTAAAAATTCAAAAATGTTCATTTTTTGCATCACAAATAAAGTATCTTGGACACATAATCGACAAGAACGGATTACGACCAGATCAAGCTAAAATAAACAAAATTCAGAATATGCCAGCACCGCAGAACTTAACGCAACTTCGATCATTCCTTGGCGCTGTCAACTACTACGGTAAATTTGTCAAGGAAATGCGTCAAATCCGTTCACCTCTAGATAAACTTTTGCAAGCCGAAGTAGAATTCAAATGGTCAAATTCATGTCAAGAATCATTTGACAAATTCAAGAAAATACTTTCATCAGACTTACTTCTTACTCATTACAACCCAGAATTACCAATTAAAGTCGCAGCTGATGCTTCAGGTGAAGGCATAGGGGCATTTATTGCGCACATTTTCCCAGATGGAACGGAAAAAGTAGTAATGCACGCAGCAAGAGCCTTGACTCCATCTGAAAAAAATACATTCAGATCGAAAAAGAGGCCTTGGGTCTTATATTTGCAGTGACCAAATTCCATAGAATGATTTATGGACGCAGATTTCATTTGCAGACTGATCATAAACCTCTTTTGGCAATTTTTGGAAGGCAGAAAGGTATACCAGTTTATACCGCAAATAGACTCCAAAGGTGGGCTCTAACACTGATGATGTACGATTTTGAGATTCAATACATATCGACAAAAGAATTTGGCTGTGTAGATGTCCTATCTCGTCTTATTGAATCCCAATCAAAGCCTGAAGAAGAATATGTGGTCGCATGTACAGTTTTAGAAAACGAAATTTCACAGAATTTGAATCAACAACTACAAATTTTACCACTCACGTATAAAATGATTCAACAAGCAACTTCCAAAAGTAAAATTCTCCAGACGGTCATCAACTTCATGAGATTCAAATGGCCAGACAAGACATCAATTCCTGCAGAATGTAAATCATTTTTCGATCGAAGAGATGCACTTTCAGTGGTGGACGAATGTCTACTTTTCAATGACAGAATCATCATTCCATCATGTTTCCATAAACGTGTTTTGAAGCAGCTTCATTGTGGCCATCCAGGAATCGAAAGGATGAAGGCAATTGCGAGAAGTTACGTGTATTGGCCCAACATTGATGATGACATTACAGGATATGTCCGACAGTGTCAAAGTTGTGCAACTGCTGCAAAATCGCCAATCAAGACAACTTTATCATCATGGCCAAGACCCCTAGCACCAATGGAACGACTTCACATAGACATAGCAGGTCCATGCGATGACAAATACTATTTTATCATAGTAGACGCATTCTCAAAATGGCCTGAAATTTTCCAAGTTCAAAGCATTTCATCATCAACAATCATACGAAAGCTCAGTAAAATGTTTTCCCAATTTGGAGATTGCAAACAAATAGTATCTGACAATGGAACACAGTTTACAAGCGCAGAATTCCAACAGTTTCTACAATCAAGAGGTATACAACATACTCGTACAGCCCCATATCATCCACAATCAAATGGTCAAGCAGAACGTTTTGTTGATACGTTCAAAAGAGCCTTGAAGAAGCTTCATCACGAGGGGACGAGTCAAGAGAACCTCGAAACATTTCTGCAAACATATAGATCAACACCAAACAAAGTGATAAACAGCAAATCACCGGCAGAACTCTTTCTTGGTAGGAAGATAAAAACTACTTTAGACCTGATGACGTATAAACATCAAGATTATTTATCAACTGAATCAAACAAACAAAATCAACGCTTTAATACAAAACATGGCTGTAAGAAACGAGAGTATAGTCCGGGCGATCTTGTATATGCTAAGTTCTACAAAAGAAATAAGAGCCATTGGATTCCTGGCACCGTTATCGAACGCATAGGTAATGTTAATTATAATGTATTAACACAATTTTCAAATCGTTCCAGACTTATCCGTTCACACGGAAATCAGTTAAGAACTCGCTATGCTCTAGATAACACCAATACCATTAAAAAGAAGTTTTCAAACAACTTAAATGATATTCTTTATGAATTCGATATGTTACCATCTATAACAAATGATGCAAATCAACCTTCTGTTGAAGAACTAGAAACATCGCCATTAGCTGTTGAGCCTGTTGAAATAGTAGAAGATTTTATTCAACCACAAAATTTACCAACTTCAAGTTCCAGCCCAATTCTTGAATCTAGTAATGATACAGTTCCTAGAATTCCAGAAAACGAAGTTAGACGAAGTGTAAGAGCCGTTCGCCCTCCTGCTTGGTTTAGAGATTTCAACATATTTTAAATAAAAGGGGGAGGTGTTAGCAACATAGAAAAACACTTGTCAACAAATACTTATATCTTTAATATTCAAATCAATCAAGTAGCTTTTGATAAAAAATGTATATGAGAATATGAATATGAAAATTAAATTAAATTGTTAGCTTGTAAAATAAAGACCAAATTGTTATATACTCAAGAAAACAGGTCTTTATTTTACAAGCTAACAATTTAATTTAATTTTCATATTCATATTCTCATATACATTGTGAATAATCCAATACAGTGAACATTAGTTTTTGAATTTTGATACTTGTTTGTTGACAGCATGTATTTGGTCCGGTGCTCGTTTACTTGAAGACCAACAAGTTTCACCTGTTATTCAGTTAACGTGAAAGCCTCTTTAACGGTTCATGGCATGGTTTTTTAGCTGTGTCCATGTTTGAATATAAATTTACTGAGCTTCTTTTAGTAGGTCCAGTTGACCCCCAAGTGTTTCTTGATCTTCCAACTTGCTTTACACTCTAAGGATTGCACACGAAGGACTGCCTTGCTTCATTCTCGTTTTGTTTCTTCAAAGTATATATTTTCGTTGCCTGATATGAAGATCCACTCTTCTCTGGATGAATTCTATTGCACAGCTCAACATTATAAATGATTTGGGGCTAACGAATCTTTAGAATATATCTATTTTTATATCGAAGACAACGGTTGATACAAAAATGAAGTCTGCTCGAGATGCCGGACTTATTTAAGGTGAAATTCGAAGAGGTTCAGCTTGTTTCGTAGCATTATTAAGCTGGAGTTTCACAATGGAGATAGTATTCCAAATGCACTACGAGCTTTGCTAATCCTATTGACAACATCAAAGTCCATTCCACTATCAGTTGATACAATATACTGCCTAGGAAGTTGCAACTTGTGTGCCATTTGCAATAACTTTCTGCATCAAAATAATATAACTATTGTGTGTTAAGCATTTTAGTCCTTTTGGAAATGATCCTTAGCCTGTCAGCTTTCCGTTAAATTGCAGCAATGTGCACATTTGGTTCAAGCCACCCAGACTGTTTAACATGAAACATTTCGTTGGCGTTATAACTCGTGGCATAATGGTTTGGACTTTGGACTATCATGCCGAAGATCTGTGTTCGATCCCCAGCTGCTACCACCTAAACACAAGAAATGGTACAGCCTCTTGTGGAAGAACTGACAAATCGTTCAAGAGAAAATGTTGCCATGAATAAGTGCTGTTTGGACACCCTCCTTTCCTGCCAATAAATGGTTGAGAATTGTAAGTCACTATAGGCCCTGGCTCTCCACGAGCTGGTACGTCACCAAATTTATTTATTTTATTTTAATATCGTCGACGTAGTCCAAATGACTTAGGTTACTATTGTATGCCATTCTCCTCGTTCGTATCAACCGTAGCAGTAGTACATCGTCAATTGCCCATAAGAACTAAATTGGTGACAACACCTCTTTTCATCTTACCTACTTTCCTTGATGCGCCTCAAATGAATCGGAAAGCTGTCCATGGTGCAGCATGCAACACTTTTCCTTGTTGTATGTCTTTTTTTAATAATGGCAACTATCTGCAAGTTTTTAAGATCAACTTATTTTGGAATCTTTACAATAACACCATGTTTCCAGTCTTTGGAATAGATAAGGTTTTCCCAAGAATCCTGAAAAATCTACTTTCAAGAACTCGGCTGGTATACTCTCTCGGCTGGTATACTCTCAGCTGCTTTGTTTGGTTTTAAGGAGAAGGTCCACAAGCTTAAGTTTTACACAGGTTAGGGGCTGGTGTCTACTGATGAGGATTTCTTGTCATATTCTGGTCATCACGTCATTGAACTGTGCACAGAAGTGCTCCGTGTATCTTCTTAGCTGATATTCCGCATTGAAAACAATCCCGTTTATTTCCAACCCAGGACGGGTTGTGGTGTTATGTTGCCCAACAATTTCCTTTGGTGATTCTGTACAGCTCTCTTGTGTCCCCTTTCACTGTAGCATATTCTGCATTTTCTGACAGCTTGTTCAACATTTTTTTTTTACTTCTAAAAGAGCGGTTATATTTAATAAGTTGCTCTATAGGTACACGTTCTGCCGCTTTACTTTCCAATACACAACATTTTCAGCTATAATTCTCGCTTTCAATGATCGCAAGTCAGTATTATTTTGTCTCAGGTGTCTTGGGATTTTAGGTAGCCGGTTTCCATAAGAACATTCCTTAATTGGTATCAATTAAATCTCGACCACGAGATTAGAAGCTTCTGTAACCACAATAAAAGACATAAAAAGGGTCCAGGAAGATAATGATAGAACTAACGAAAACTGAACGCCGCACGTGTTTCTTGTAGGAGCGGCTGCGGACGGAGAATGGACACCTCACCTATACATCAGTTACTGTTGCTTCATTGGTGAATGCGAGCGTCAGTGTGTTGTAGGGCGTAGGGGCACTTTTAACCAGGGGCGGACTGGGCCACCGGGCAACCGGGATTTTGCCCGGTGGGCCCCAGGCTAGCAAAAAGTTCAAAAATGTTCCTGCGTTTCTTTTTTGATTTTTTAAAGAAAAGTTTCTTATACAATTGGACTCACACTAAATATAGAGTTTTTGTGGATCCAAATTTATACTTGGAAGCCCCCAGAATGCGGTTGGTGGCCTATACAGATTTTTTGAGGCCATAAAAACTGATATGGTGGCCTCTACGGATGTTTGAAGGCCTCCAGACCAGTGGCGATTCCTGGTCTTTGGCTTTGGGTTAGCTAGGTACGTACCTTGGAAAAGTTTTAAATAAATAAGCCAAATCACAACTTTTAATTTTATTTACAAAGTTGAAAAGAAAATAAACTAAACCTGTAATCCATAAATAATATGGATATTTTAAGAAATTAATTTTATTTACAAAGATAAAAAAAAAAAATAAACAAAATCTGTATTCCATCTATACATCTAATACATATATACACATAAATAAAATTGGAGTGTCTGTCGTTAATATTGAAATAGTTTCAAGTTTTTGATCTTAGGTGGTTGTTAACTTGCTAAGAAACATAACTGCATCATTTTAAATTTTTTTGTCTGTCTGTCTGTTTGTATTTTTAAAATATTGGAAAAAGAATGAAATGGGAAAATTATGTCGAAACAAAAAATTGATACAGGAAATAAAAACAAACAAGTAGAAACAATCGATTTTAAAAGTGTCAGTCAATTAAATTAGAACAATAAATTATATAGACTTAAGAGTGGTGAAAGCCTTGCTCAACATTTTGACATGCGACCAACAAGGCCCTTTGACCAATACCAGTATTTTCAAGATGCAAACAAAAATGTTTTATACCTTACACTTCATATTCGTTCAAACTATATTTCCTCAATCTTGCAGTATTATGACGGCCCTTAAACCAAATAATAAACCAAAAATAACTTTTATCTAACAAGAAAACGTCTTATAACAGGCATTAAGAATAAATTTTCACACCAAAAATCACAGATTCCCAGAACACTTCCAGCAGTTTTTTTTATTTACAAAAACTTGAAATTACTGGATTTCCTAAAGCCTAATTTTAAAGTCCCTTTTTTAAAACTTTAGGATGAAATTTGACTAGTTAATAGGATTTCAAGGCTTAAAGGAATAACACATGAATTATTCTGCGTTTATAGAAGTTGAAAAACTAAGAAATAACACAGATTATGAGCTTATTTTCAAAAAGTTTTGGACTACTGGGAGTGTTCGAAATTAGGCGACTCTACTGTAGAAATAATTATTTTTTAACAAGTTTTGAGAAACTATCTGAAAGTACTAATCTTCTTCTTCAAATATCAGTTTATATCTGTCCAATATCTTCTTTCCTCTCTGATCAATCCTTTGTTGAAATGTAAGCGTTTTGCATATTTTACCATACACGGTTTATTTAACATGAAGAAATATCGAGTGAAGACTAAGAATTTCTCGGAAAGTAAGTGAGATATTGAAAAGATTTAAACTGATATTTGAAGAAGAAGATTATAGTACTTTCAGATAGTTTCACAAAACTTGTAAAAAATAATTATTTCTATATGTTAAAAGACTTCAATAATAGCAACAAAAAAAAAAACGATTTTTGGTCATTTTCTAACGGCAATTTCTTAAAAACCCGAGCTGATAGCCAAAAACGGATGACGGATTTGAATTCAGCACCCAAAAATATACTGAAAACCAATCCTCACTGCCTGTACTAAAAAGTAAACCTTTATTTATAAGCCTTTTTAGTTTTGGCAAAATACTTTTTTCCCTTTACGTTTTTGAGTTACCATTTTTATTTTCGAAACTATAATTATGAATCTAACGTTTTTTTTTTTTTTTTGAAAGCTCATCTTGATACCATTATAATATATTTTTTTCAGATATAAAGAAAAATGCGAAATATTTTTTTTGTCAAAATACTTCTTCCGACTATTGTATATTTACTCACATAAATAATCGCCAAACTATTAAATAATCAGTTAATTATTCCCACTAAACTGTCGATTCAATAACAAATCTCTATTTAATCAAATAATGGCAAAAATAAGCACACGCATATCCACCAATATCAAAACAAAAAAGAATTCATACCTGCTTGCACTCCGCTTTCGAGTTTGAACGTAACGCCTTTTAGTTTAGCGCATTGTTTTGCGCTAAACCTTCCCTTTATTTTACTGTGACGTGAAGTAAAAAAGGCACCAACACTACTACATGGATTGTATGAAATTGGTTAGCGCAAATTCTAGCGCTAAACAAGGTTCCAACGGAGACATTTTGTATGAAAGCTTTGTATTGCTTGCAGGGAAAATTGATTTGAAAATGTGGGTAGGTAGTTTGGTAATTATTTATGCCATTGATTATTGCAATTAATATTTGTAAATACTTTAATTTCGTAATCGTTATGCTTATGATAAGGAGGTGCATATGAAGATAATATAATCTAATATATTCATTTAAATTGTTGGTTTAGCGCCGCTAAACCAGCCAACTGAGAGGAATCGCCCCTGCTCCAGACCACGGTTTGTGGCCTCTACAAATCATTGGAGGCTCCTAGACTTCGGTTGGTTGCCTCTACGGACCTATGGAGGCCTCAAGATCTCGGTTGGAGGCCTCTACGGATCTCCGGAGGCCCCCAGAACTCGGTTGGTGGCCTCTACAGATTTTTGGAGGCCACAAAAACTGAGATGGTGGCCTCTACGGATGTTTGGAGGCCTCCAGACCTCGGTTTGTGGCCTCTACGGATCATTGGAGGCTCTTAAACTTCGGTTGGTGGCCTCTACAGACCTATGGAGGCCTCCAGATCTCAGTTGGAGGCCTCTACGGATCTCCGGAGGCCCCCTCAAGATCTTGGTTGGAGGCCTCTATGAATCTTTGGGGACCTCCAGAACTCAGTTGGTGACCCCTACGGATCTATGGAGGCCCCTAGAACTCGGTTGGTGTCCTTTAAGGATTTTGGAGGCTCCTAGATTTCGGTTGGTGGCCTCTAAGGATCCTTGGAGGCCCCCAGAACTCGGTTGGAGGCCTGAACAGATCTCTGGAGACCCCCAGAGCTCGGTTGGTGGCTCCTACGGATCTCTGGAGGCCCCTGGAACTTGGTTGGTGTCCCTTAAAGGCTTTGGAGGCTCCTCGATTTCGGTTGGTGGCCTCTTCGGATCCTTTGAGGCCCCCAGAACTCGGTTGGAGGCCTCTACAGATATCTGGAGACCCCCAGAACTCGGTTGGTGACCCCTACGGATCTCTGGAGGCCCCTAGACCTCGGTTGGTGTCCTTTAAGGATTTTGGTTTGTGGCCTCTACGGATCCTTGGAGGCCCCCAGAACTCGGTTGGAGGCCTCTACAGATCTCTGCAAACCCCCAAAACTCGGTTGGTGACCCCTACGTATCTCTGGAGGCCCCAGAACTCAGTTGCTCCTCAACGAGACCTCTACAACTCGGTTGGTGGCCTCTACGGTCTACGAATCCTTATAATAATTCAAAAGTTGATAGAAAAATTTTTCCATACCCAAAAACTAAAGATGCAAAACAAATAACTAAATAATGTCTGAAATCTAATAGTTCAGTCAACGAAGTCTTAAAATTACAGAATAAATTCAATAAAACATGCTCCCTGGGTTTATTTTTTATGTAGTAGGGGTGACTCCCAGGTATAACATACTAAAAGTCCCCAGTCCAGGGCCACGAGCTTTAGGCAGGAGGGGGTCTAAAAGTACCTTTTTATAATTTATCATGAATATTTTAAAAACTAAGCGTGTTAGCGGAAAAGTGTACCCAACAAAATGAAGGATTATAAAATTTCCCACCGAAAAAGTTTAGTTCATATTTTCGGTAGGTGAAAGGTTAGGAAAGTAACAGGGAGTAGAAATTTAAAACATTTGAAAAAAGATTTTTATAGTCTTATATAATCAATGTTTTTTTTATCAATTTACCCAGAAATAACGGAAAAAGTAAGTATATATTGATTCATAAAAAGTCATTCCAGTGACGTCATAAGAGCAAGTTTGGGTAAAATGAAGGTAGTTGTATTTGAAATGTCCTTATTTAATTTTTTGATACAGTGTCTATTTTCATATGAGAAACACACAGGGGTGTATTTCCTTCTATTTTTATACGGGGGTAAATTCCCAAAACTTTGACCTTAAAAAGAAAAATAGCTCTTTAAAAACAACGCAAATACTTAAAATATCGAGCTATTGCTTTTTGAAAAGTATAAGGCTTGATTCACACTACTGTGCCAATATCGATTAATTCTCAAAACGTTCTCCCTCCGATACTTAACCCTAGTATTCACATTGCGGCTCCGATACCGATATCGATACAGCTCCCATATTTTTTATTATTCTTTTTTTCATATATTATTTTCAAATTAATTTTTTTTGTCATCGATTGTCACATCAAAATAAATAAAAAATTGAAAAATGAGTTCTCACTTCGTTAAAATATTCTTTCAAACAAATCGAAACCGGAGCGAGAGTGTATCGGTATTGGAGCGATAACGATTGTGTGAATATAAACATTGTTTCTCGTTTAAGAATATATTAATGTAGTGAGCACGTACTGAGACTGTATCAGTATTAGAACTATAGTGTGAATCAAGCTTAAAACGGATTCTATTATTATATATTCAAATCAAGTTAAAAATATTTGAAAAACACGTTTGTAAACTGAAAATGAGTAAAATTACAAAATTTTGTGAACTGATTTTCTATTTTATGGTGTTAAGTTTTTGTCTTTTATTATTTAACCTTATAAGTTTTTAGTTGAATGCTGAAAGCCAGCCGGTAAGGTTTTTAATTTTTGAGGAAATTGAAAACCATGAAAACTTCTTTTTTGTTAAGAAATTATTATTGTTTCATTTTCAAAACTTAAAGACATCAAAAATCGATTGAGAAATACCTTAATACCGCAATGCTAATGTCCAGGCGTTTCCTTTAAAAAAATAGCTAGTGACCAAAATATTTAAAAAATTAAAGGTCAGTGATTGTTAATTAAGTAGACATTTTCCAATAGCCAAATCACAAAAAGCTCATAATGCAATATCCTACTGAACTATTTTTTTTTTGTTGCAAAAAATGTGCCATTCATAATTTAACCCTTTTTTCGTATTTTTTTTGGGAAAAAGCAAACCTTTTATTTTTTTTAATTTCTCAAAAAAAGAAAGATTTTTGCATCTTGTTTTCAGCATTTTATTAAAAACTGATAGGAGCATGGAATATTAAAAGGAACAGTGGTGCTAAGTAACGCAAAATTTTGAAAAAAGCAACTTACAAAAAAATTCACAATAATTTCAAAAATCTTGACTTTAAAATTTAATTTCTCAACAATTTTTCACTAAAAAATAATAAAAAATGGAGCATTAGCTTTCAGAAAAATTTTACTCACGAGATGTTTGATAAAACGTGTTTTTCAAAATGGTGGCTTATGCTCGCACCCCGTCCCGTCAACTTGGATATAAATTTGGGGGACATATTCCATCAAGAAAATGACTTCAGTGTAAATTGCAGAAAAAAAGTACCCGGCTCTTGGCCTAATGTACATATGTATGTGCTTTAGGGATGTCGGAATTTTTTTTAATTTCTTTTATTCAAAATGGGTATGGTGGATCTTGTAAGCTGTAAGGGGTTTAGAAAGAAGTAATTTTTGTTCTGGGACATTTGCCAAAATTGAATTTTTGAGACACCGGTTTTTATGTTAAAAAACTTCAATTCGAAAAAGATGTCAGAAAAAAATTATTACATTTATGTACGTCAATATGAGAACACAGTAACTTATAGTAATTTTGTTTGCTTTTGTAACCTGTCGTTAAGAAAAAAAAAAAAAAAAAAGAAAAACATTATACAGCATACTTAAATGGATATTCGGTCAATTCAAATGAGAAAAGAAAGCCAAAATAAAACATTGTAAGTAGTTTTGAGCACATACCGACGCAAATTTGAATTCTCAAAACATTGACCTCAAATAGAAAAATAGCTCTTTAAAAACAACGGAAATACTTAAAATACAGAGTTATTGCTTTTTGGAAAGCTTAAAAAGGATTCTTTTTTTACATATTTAAATCAAGCGAAAAATATTTGAAAAAGTCGTTTCTAAACTCAAAATTAATAAAAGAAAATTAGAAAACTTTGTTAACCGTTCAAAGGCGTAAAATGAATGTTATATTACTGATAAAAACTCAAATAATTTAATCTGTTAATTTAATGTTTCAAAAAAATTAAACTCAAACCTAAGAATTCAAAATTTAGCTTTAAGAAATTAAAAAAAATGACTTTCGAGAAATGTCTGCAATATCATCTTTTAACTTTAACAATTTCAAGAGTTATTGCATTCTGTGACTGTGGCCCTTTTTCTAAAAGTCCCGGTAGGCTCTTTGACCCCCAGTCCGCCCCTGCCTTTAACTAAGATTGATGAAATCCTCTTGAGGATAGGGGCAGCCCCTTCGACTCATCCGGACGAAACGAATGGACACATACACCAACCACTGAACTATCATTCTCATCTACCAAACTACCAGGAGCCATCACTGCTCCTACGGGCCTGATGGAGGAATGATTTCTCAAGTGGGGGTAATCGAAGGATCACGCCTTTTGCGGTGATTATGTGAAGACAGACGTTTCCTTAATGACTAAGAAATACCCACCGACTTTTCAGGCTATAGCCTGCTGAAACTCATCTTGAATTGACATGCGATTTATCATAGGTTTAATTTGATAGGTTTTAAAATCCCTAGGGTACCACAATGGATCTACATTAATCTAAGTATGACGGCAACATAAGACCAACTGTCAGCCCATTAACCAAACCTAACCTAACCTAACCTACTTGGTATCACTCGTTACCTACAGACATTATCATTGATTAGGCACAACCATATTTTCGACGATGCCGCCATGAACCTAACGGGTAGTTGCGATATTATGTTTGGACTAGTTTGTAAATTGAGTCATCTTGCTGTTGCCTCTGGGTGTCTCTAGAAGCTACTCTTTGGAGCTGCAAGGTCGCTAATACTGGGTGATGATCGCAGCCATCACCATCAGCTTTACAAACATTCCGAATACCACAAAGTGATTTCTTCCATCGTTGTTGTTTTATGAAGTGGTCGATTTGGTTTTTTGTTCAACCATCAGAATGATTCCAGGTGACAAGCTGACAAGCATTGCCGAAGTCAACGAGCATATATCACCATTTTCGTTTCTCTGACCCAAAAAATGTTTACGCAAAGTACGTTCAAGACGTTGTCAAGTTACTGTTGCTTCTGCGTTTCTTCACTGTGAAGTTAGCAAGTCAATCAATTGCACCCCTATTTGGCGAAATTTTAAATCAGGAATAGAAAAGCAAAAAGACTGCAAATTCCTGTGATTCTAGAATTTCGGAGAGTTTTTCAAAAGAATCCGATAGCTTTTTGTACTTTTTCTTCTCTACACACACAATCCACACGTGCTGATGTTACTTGTAGTAAAATTTTCATTATCGTTTAACTTTTTCAATTAAAATGTGGTCCCCCATGTGAATTCTCACATTATATTTACTTTTTCGACAAAATCGTCAACTATCAAAAATCTTTCCATATACCACATAGAGGTCAGCTGCTTGATATTTACATTTCTAAATTCCTCATACCGCTTCCATCGAAGTTCGAAGTCCACTCAGAAGAACTATTAGTACTTTGGCCAACTTAAAAGGGAATTTTAGGACTATACCTTTTCAATTTACCTATTCAACCCCAAGTCCGGTCAGCAAAAAAAGGTCAAATAACCCAAACACAATGTTTTCCCATCATTATCCCTCTCTCTGATGTTTAGATTATCTCGCCTCGATATGATTCCCGATGATCTAGCCTTTTGTGTTCCTCTCTTATTCCATTTTCCTAATTATATGACCATTGTTAGACCGATTTGGATTTCTAAAGAGGTGTGTATTGAGTTGAAAAAAAATTTAAAGAAATGTTAAAGAAGAAAAAAAAAAAAAAAAATAGGAACTCGGAACAAAAATATAATATGCAAAACGTTTTAAATGGTCACACACAGAAAGGGAGGGTGAATATACAAAAAAAAAAAAAAAAAACACAAAAAGCAAAACCATTTCTAGACCCATGAATATTGGATGAGTTTGCATGTTAAATGTTTTTTTCAAAAACGAACAAAAAAAATGACTCAAAAATTCAAAAATTTGAATTACAAAATTTTTTTTGTCAAGAGAATATGCATGCGGTGAATGTGTGTTGGCGTTAATGTGTTTTTCTCTTTTCTTTCTATTTGATTTGATTTCGTTTGTTTTTTTTTTTTTTGCAACGGAAAAGAACAGAGACACTATTGTGTATGTTCAGGTCGTTCAGGGTTTCACATATTCACAGTCCTTCCTTATCGGTGATAGACATTTAAGGTCACGTGTGTGAGTTATGATTATTGTCATGACTTTGGTTATATATACATATGTATGGCGAGCGATTCGAACTGCAGCAGCACTTGAGAAGGGGTGGAATGAATTTTTCGAATGGTTTTATCCTTCTTGATTTGATTTTCTCGCATTGGAAATTGTTTTTTTATTTGGAAATGTATGTTTGTGGAATAGATATGGAAGGCCAAACATTTTTTTGTTTTTTTTTGGTTTCATTAACTTGTATTTTTGGTTTTAAAATTTATTAGACACCAATATTCTGATTTCTGAAGCGCCACAAAGCCTGTGTTTAGATTTTTTGAAAGAGGTACATAGGTAGGTACGAGTATATTCATTCGAAGCGATATGTTGATTTTTTAAGGACAACCTATGTACGTACCTATAGTATTGTAAACACCAACTTACTTGAAAAAGATGTCAGAATGGAATTTTTGTTCAGAAAATGCATGCACATAGGTAGGTGAGAAAATCTTATCATGATTTTTGATTTTGGTATTGTAGATTTTAGACTGGGACGTGCGAACTTTCCGAGGTGCAAACGTGGACTCTGACCACTTTCTTGTTGTGACAAAGTTCAGAGCCCGAATGTCCAACGAAAAGAAAACGAAGACCACCCAAAGAAAGAAGTTCAACATCGCATGCCTTAGCACATCTGAGAAAGCCAGAGACTACAGTGAGCAATTGACCGGGAAACTCTCTGCCGTACACCCAGCCACAAGCGTCAACAACCAGTGGAACCAGTATCGCGACATTATTAAGGAGACAGCCAAGACCACCATAGGCTATCAACCACCCAGAAAAAAGAACCCGTGGTATGATGATGAATACGCGGTATTGAAGCAGGAGACGGAAAATGCACGAATGCAAATTCTGCAATGGAAAAAAAGAGCAGCAAGAGAGGAGTACCGTGAAAAGAGAAGGAAATAGAAAAAAACCCTGCGTAGAAAGAAAAGAGCATCCGCAGCCTCTCAGCTCAAGTATCTCGAAGAGTCCAGCACCACCACCAACACTCGCCAGTTCTACAAAACAGCCAAGCAACTGGCATCTGGTTATAGGACTGGCACGCAAGCTCTTCGAAACAGCGAAGGGAACCTAGTCACCGAAGCACAGGGAATTGTAGACGTGTTTAAGCAGCATTTCCAGCAGCTGCTTAATGGGCATTATGTAGAGGAGGCAACAGGGGAACAAAGAAGCATTAGACCAGTCAATGAAGATCCAGTCCCAGCACCCAGTACTGAAGAGGTTAAGAAAGCCATCCACAAGCTTAAGAACAACAAATCCGCCGGCTCGGATGGCCTACCAGCGGAACTCTTCAAGTATGGAGGAGATGTTCTGGCAGGGTGCATGCACCAGCTCATCAACCAAGTTTGGGAGGAGGAAAGTATGCCCGACGACTGGTCAAATAGCTCCATATGCCCAATCTACAAAAAAGGCGATCCTATGTCCTGCAAGAA
The DNA here is from genome assembly GCA_963921185.1 of Dasysyrphus tricinctus. Lineage (NCBI taxonomy): Eukaryota > Metazoa > Arthropoda > Insecta > Diptera > Syrphidae > Dasysyrphus > Dasysyrphus tricinctus. The sequence goes on along the minus strand of OY992531.1, from coordinate 23,703,791 downwards.
CTACAGAGGCATATCCCTGCTTAATGTTGCTTACAAGATCCTATCCAACGTACTATGTGAGCGTCTAAAACCTTTCTGCAACACTATGATCGGTACGTAGCAGTGTGTCTTCAGGCCAGGCAGATCAACGATAGACCAAATCTTCACATTGAGGCAAATCCTGGAAAAGACCAATGAATTTCAAGTCGAGAGCCGCATATGATAGCATAAGTCGTCAAGAGCTTCTATTGGCGATGTCGGAACTCGGGATCCCAAAAAAACTGATCCAGCTATGCCGCATGACGTTACAAAATACGCGGTGCAACGTGCAAATGGGTAACAGCTCATCCGAGTTATTCCAGACGTGTACAGGGTTCAGACAAGGAGATGCGCTATCATGTGATTTCTTCAACCTAGTCCTGGAGCAGATAGTGCGCAAGAGTGGTGTTAACATGGAAGGCACTATCTTTAACAGGTCTTCTCAACTGCTTGGTTATGCGGACGACATCCACATCATCGGCCGTTCCAAGAGAGCTGTACTTGAAGCATTCACAGCTATTGATGAACAGGCGAAACGCGTTGGTCTTGAAGTGAATGAGGACAAAACAAAGTATATGCTATCAACAAACAAAGCCTCATCTGTCCATCGCCTAGGACAAAACGTCACTGTTGGTAGCAGTAATTTCGAGGTAGTCAAGGAGTTCACCAACCTCGGAACAAACATCAATTCCACGAACGACACCTTAGTGGAAATCCGACGAAGAATTACCCTAGCGAACCGCTGCTACTTCGGTTTGGCCAAACAAATGGGCTCAAAACTCCTTTCTCGAAAGACAAAGTGCACGCTATACAAAACGCTAATTTTACCAGTTCTACTCTACGGCGCCGAGTGCTGGACGATAAGTAAAAAATGGGAATTGATACTTGGCACTTTCGAGAGAAAAATTCTTCGGCGGATATTTGGTCCTATATGCGAAGAGGGCGATTGGAGGAGAAGATTCAATCTTGAACTGTACGAGCTGTACCAAGATGTGGATGTAGTCCAAAGAGCCAAAACACGTCGACTACACTGGCTCGGCCACATCGAGCGAATGGACAATAACTCTCCAGCCAAGAAAATCTTCGAATCCGAGCCCCCAGGTTCGAGACGACCAGGAAGACCGAACCTCCGCTATAGGGACCAGGCGGTCACAGACGCAAGAGCGCTTGGTCTCGACGACTGGAGGGAGCGTGCGAGGGACCGCAACCGATGGAAGACCGCAATATCTCAGGCAGAGACCCTTCATGGATCGGGAGCCGGAAAAGTAAGTAAGTAAGTAAGTAAGTAAGTAAGATCTTAGACTGGAGACTAAGACTGGGGATTCTCTGATACCATTACTACAGTCGGTAGTAGAATCTTCCTTAATTGTTCAAAAATAAAACAAAGCGGTATTGTAGATTAAGAATCTTTAAGTTTTTATTTATAATGAGGAGGGGGGTGACCACAAGGCAAGAAAAAGCCTTGGTCTCGTAGTAAACGCCAATACTTATATAAATTGACAAACATCAAGAAGTCTTGATTCAAGGAAGGAACTTAGTTTTCCTATTTTTCTTGTTGTTTGAAAAATATGAAGTGCAAATAAATAATCATGATCGAGTCTCTTTAAAAGATGAAGTTCCTCAGAAGACGAAATTCGATTACAACTATTGTAAGCAGCCTTGGATGTATGGGGGGCAAACGGGGGCCTGTGCTCCGGGCGGCAGCTTACAGGGGCGCCAAATCCATGTGACTAAAACAATTGAGGATTGCGAAGCTTAATGAAATTAAATGGAATTGAGATGCGGCAATGAAATTTCAAATTGTATTTCTCGTCAACCTTAGCAGTTTTTTTTATCATTATTTCATCATTTAAAATATTTTTCAAAAACTATATTATGACAACTTCCTACCTATAACTTGATTGAAAAATTAAATAAAAGAAACGAGTTTTTCTGTTGTTTTTTAACAATTGTTTTTTGCATTGTATGTAAGTGCATTTTAAGGGGGAGAGAGATCCCGCATCTTGAATAATAAAACACTTGAACTGTGTCCCTCTACAAGGGTCGCACCAAGCCGCCATACAATTCGTATTCTTGCCTAAGGAATTATTTAAAATTAAATTATTTTAAATATTTTTCAGTTCACAAAAAATCTAAATACCAAAAAATGTAGGACCACTTTTTAGTATAAAATTTTTCGTTCAGATGAACAAAAAGCGAAATAAACGCTAAAATCCATGTTTACTGTTTTTCGACAACAATTTTTCATGACATCGAAAATATTTGTAAACAAAAAATTTAAAAGATATTTTAACATACAAAATCAAATGAAAAAATTACTCTTAGTTCTATAGGAGCCGAGAAAATTGCATTTACCTTTTTCAACACCCCTTTTCAAAATGGTGGATAGTACAACATTTCCGACCAGCTAGAGACTGCCCTCGAGCGTATCAAAGAACCCATCCAATCTGAAAAGACTTGTGCTTTGATGTTGCTTATGCCAGGTTTCCACTTGCCTTTGAATTGATACAGTTTGACAGATCACAATTTGGTCTTTAAATGACATAATTGGCAGTTCATTTCCATTTGTGTCTTTAATTGACACAAAATCGTTGGTCTTTTCAAAGACAAAGAAATTTTGATCAACGTCTATGTCAGTTCAAATGTGTCTTTCGTCAGATGTTAAATAAAAAGTGTAAACTTAGCATTAGCTCTCGTACTATAAAGAATTGTGTGTGTCAATTTCATTAAAATGGTTCAAGGATCAACGAAGTTAAATATGTTGACATTTTTTGAAACATCCTATTTTGAAAATATTTTTGTCTGCTTTTACTCAGTCTCAGCTATCACCTCTGTCAATTTCATTAAAATCGCTCGAGGAACAACGAAGTCCCGAGGATTTCAAAATTCTTCTCGGAACTTTGTACTTCGATACTTTATCTTCGGTAACTTTGGCTTTTCGAAATTTTATCCTTTCGTAAAATTACTATTTTCTTTTTTATTTGAATGGTTCGTGAAGGGATCTTTAATAGTTTTCCTATGATAATTTCGGAAACGAACCATACTTTACAGATCCTTGCAGATTTGATTCAAATGAGAACGAATTTTATTACGAACCAAAAAATTAAATTCGCGATCGAATCAAAAAGAAAATAAATTCCCTTTGGAAATTTTTGACGGAGGAACGAATCATATTTTATCGTTACGAACCTTGGCTGTGTATCATCTTTGCTTAGGCATTGGCATTGTCAGTTTTCTTATCTATAATGAAAAGTTGCTGAATAGGCATCATGGACAGCAAATCCATTAAAAAGTTTTACTCTCCCAGTGACAAAAAATCCAAAAAAGTAGATATGGGTTTTTTGTTTGCATTTTTATCAAAATCGGCAGGGGCGCCAAAATCAAGTTTTTGTCCCGGTTCGGAAAAATTATAGATCTTGGGCTGATTGTATGCTAGCCTATTTATAACTTAAGTAGTAGACAGTTAAACTTTGGGTTGATGAAGATACCAAGCCAAAAGATACTTTTTAAAGTATCATTTCGGTTTCCTGAAAATCGAAAATTTTCAATATCATCTCGGTATCGGTTTCGATCTCGTAAAGTAAGTCTGGTCTCGGTCAAGGTCTCGTATAACTAGGTTTTGCATCGTTACTGGTCTCATCTTGTTTTGGTTTCATCTCAGTCACACCCCGCTCTAATCGTTCTAACTTTTTTCAATTTCAAAGAAACAAAAATAAAATGGATGACTTGGTTGCACGTACTTATTTGGTCTTGTAGTGGAAGGTCATAATTATAAATTAGCTATCTCATATTATGAACCAAAACTTTTTTTTTAACTATGTATTTATGTATGACCCTGCCTCAAAATGTATTGGTCAGATAATTAATCAGAACTTTAGGCTTGTTTCACACAAATTCGGTTTCATTCGGTTTGATCTGTATTCGGTTCATTTTTGGTCGGACCTGATAATGATAAGTGTGAACCGATGAAAACGGCAAGAATAAAAACCAAATAGAAACAGAATAGCACCGAACGTCTTCTCGACACGAATCGGTTTCATTCGGTTTCAAGGGCACACAAACTTATCGTAGCGTTCACCAATATTCGGTTCTATAAGGTTTTTTGTTTGTTTTTATTTGGAATTGATAAATAGTGCTGAAGTTTGTTGATATTTTTGGAAGTAAAAATTGATATTTTTGAATAAGATGTGAAAATTCAAAATCGAAACCGAAAACGAACCGAATACAGACCGAACCGAATGAAACCGAATATGTATGAAACAAGCCTAAGGCCCATTTGCTGATATGGAACTTAAATATTTAAGTAGAATATAAGCGCTTATGTGACAGTTTACGCAGAGGAAAAAATAGAACATAAGCGTTCAAGTAGAACATAAAGTTTCGTATCAGCAAACGGGACTTAATCACATAAAAAGTTTGATCCACATCAGCTGAGCACTTACAAAAAAGATAGAAAATCGGTTTTATAGGGTTTTGTAGAATTGTTACAGAAATCATGGGGGTGGATTTTACTTACTACAAAAATTCGGTATTGGCTCGGTATCATTTTGGTTGCTTTTGACCTGGTATCATTTTGGTCTCGTTTCAATTCCCAATACCAAAAATTTATCAAATTTAGCCAAAAAAATGCTAAAACGTTCCAAAGATAGAAAAATGTTTGGTCAGTAATAGAATTTATGGAATAGTTACTACTTCTTCAGACCTTAATGGTACGCATCTTCTTCCTCAGTATAGAAAGCCAATTTTATTGAAGGACATGTTTGCTGTTCATGTGACGGTGCCAGTCAGTTAGTGCTTAGTTGTATTACACCTCCATTTACCTGAGGACATTAACGATTTAATGGGAAAAATCTTATTGTGTGCTCATGCATTGCAGTTGAAACTTGAAAGATCCCGATAAACATTAATCCACTTTCCCGAATACTATCCCTTCTATTGTTCTGAAGAGGTGTACTCCGAAGCTGGCAAAGCTCTAATTGTATTACCTTTCGAACTGTCCAATTGTACTGGTGCTTTTCCCATTGAAATTTGAATACAGCATTTGTTTAGCTTATCTCTTAAACATCCTAATATGTTTCCCTCTTTCAACTATCGCCAATGCACTTCTTTTCGAAAGTGAAAGACACGCTGAGTAACCAACCAGGTTAAGAATTATTTAAAAGAACGAAACCTTGTCACTGACCAGCAAGCAGTATGCAGCTTTCGTAGCCAAAGGAAATTTGATGGTTTATCACACTAGACTAAGCAATGAAACCAGTTTTCATAGTTTTGGAGAATGATAAATTATGTATTGCAATTGATATTTTTAAAGCGTTTTCGTCACTGGATTAGAAGGTTACGCCTTTCGAGCAACGTTCAATGTATATATCATGTCTTTTTCAATTTAATTAGTACTTTGATGAACAGTGCTCTAGGTTAGCACGCAGTTGAATTCTTCCCCTAAGACAATTCAACCATAGTAATTGGGCTATTAGAAATGCCTGTCATACTATCTTGCCAAGGAAAGCACTAGACGAATGTATAGCACTTTAAGGATCTGAAAAACCTGGAAAGTTCTCTATTTGACGCCAACTGTAACGCAGTAGTTGTGGTACCTCGTGACATAATGGTTAGTGTATTGGACTGTCATGCCGAAGGTCTGGGTTTGATTCCCAGCCACTGCCACCTAAAGACAGAAATTTGGTTTTTACCACAAAGGAATATCGTGAAATTCATGTAATGATGCAGGGAGGTACCTACAGGGCATGAGGACCAACTAACATCACTATTATACACGAAGAAGGAAGTGGAAGTCAATTGATCACAGAACGAATGTAACCGGCTTATCCAGTATAAGGAAGAAGATCATCAGGTAGCCCTTAGCAGATATGGAAAAACATTTGAGCATGAATCGAGCATGAATCGAGCATCGAGGACACTCAAAAAGAGCAAGAGGAACTCAAGCGTGCTTCGAAAATTATAACAAGATGATACGCAGGTGTTGTTGACGTCACATGCAGCCCTAAGGGCGGGAAGACTCCCTCTTGTGTATGTACGTATGTATCTGTATATCAATTTCTTATAGCTTGCACAAATTTGATCAAAGTGGGACGTAGTGATACGTCCCACGGTTGAAAAGTGGTCATCTTTGTATTATTCTGCGTGCGATATCTATGGAACTATCAGTGTTTTAAGTCCCTCCAGAAAAAAAAAGATACCGATCAAACTAAATTCGGTATTAAATTTTAAGGCTTGACTGCTTCATATGAATTGAATTTTTATTTCTAAAAAGCACATGGTTTACAAAACGTGATTCATGCAATCCTCTTTCACCCACACCCTAATGGTCTTCTGATTTATATTTAAAAATACCTCTCTATTCAGTCAGAGAGAGAGAGACAAAAAAAAATCAAATAAAATGTAAATGTCAACTTCACTGTCTAGTCACAAACATCTATTGATGGGCTTAACAAAAGATTATAACAATACAACGACAAAAAATTAAAAAAAAAAATATATAGGGGCTTTACAAATAAAAAAAAAAAAAAAAAAACACCACTGACTTACATTCGATTCTTGTTTTCAATCCTACATCATTGCCTGGATACGAATCCCAATGTTCACTATATACCTATAGTAGGAATCCTGATGGTTTAGTATGCAAAAAGAGAGTCCCTTACTCTTTTCCCGGGTGTCCTTTTGTACATCTTGAACCAGTTGAAAGTACCTTTAAATAAAAAAAATAAAAATATATGTAATTTGTATGTCTATATCTATGTATGTAATGTATGTAGGTAGATATACAAAACGAATTCAAAATCAATTACGAAATCCTTGAAAGGGATTTCACTTTTATTGTTGTTGTATTTGTTTGTTATTCATAGAGTGGTATGGTTGAAATGGTTATGGCTTAAGTGCGCGGTTGTGCGAAATGTGTAAATGATTCGCGATTTCCGGAAGAAACACACCACACAAAATGGGGGACTTCTACTAAATAAAAGCCTGAACACCGTTTTTTTTTTGTGTGATCCTTTAATCTGTTCTCACATTGTACCAGTATTGTGTACCTTAAAACACAAAAACCGGACTCTTAAATCTCGAATCAACCATAAAATTATGGAGTAATTAATTTTCGTTCTACTTATCCTTTATATCCTGCGCAAATTACACTCCCATCGGTATTGTTTCATCGTGTTTTTTAGTGTTTTTTCTTTTTATAAAACAAAAGAAGTAGACTTCTATTATTTGTTTTTTTTTTCTCTTTTTTTTTTGGGAAACGACGACAAAAATATTCAAGGATAATGGAAAGGATGAAGGAAGAAATTGGTGCAGAACATTATTTACGATAAAAAAAGGCAACAGGCAAAGAGGTTTGCATATATGGCATCATATAAGGATTTATTAAAGTGGATTGCGAAATGCATTTTGGGTTTTTTTTTGTTGGAATCATCTGTCATATAAAAGGAAGTGAATTGAGAAACCATGAGGAAGCAATTTTTTTTCTCCCATTTCAAAGGACATTCCTTTTGTTTTTTGCAGTTTTTGAAGGACTTTTAAAATATTTTTTTTTTTTTCATTTCATTATTATATTTGTTTGTAACACATGTCTGGCCTTTTGCGTCTGTTATGAAGCTGTGGCACTGGGTCTAAATGACATTTGGCAGGCATATGATAAAAAAAACATCAATGATAGATGGAAATAATATTTTATTCCAACAGATGGTATGGTGGCGTACGGATGGTTATTGGAAATATGTTGAAATTTTTCATGGAATTTTATTGAGTTTTATTAAAAAATAAAAGTTGAGCTCAAGAGATTCAAGACGTTAATTATTTTTGTCGTTTGAATGCATTTTAAAATTAAGTAATAACTCATTTACCTACGTAATTTTTTGATAAAAAGGAAATGTGGTAAGAGAGCCAGGTGGTAGTAGGAATGGAGGTAGTTTGCAACTTTCTGCCAAATCTAAATGGCAAAGATGAAAGGAACTTCATCAGGACAAGAAATTTTCTTGCAGGATTTTTCACTTCCTTGCAGGAGGTTGTACACACAGCAAAATCAATTTTATTTTGAATCGGCTAGACTTGAAATGAACCCAGGTACCTATCCCACATATTTGTTTTAATATTTAAGTCAAAACCTAAAATCTCTCCAATTATGTAGAGAATTAGTAACAAGTAACGACTAAAACCGAAATACCCAGCAGAAGTTTCCGGAGTATTTCTTGTCTATAGTCCTTCAAGTCCAAAAAACTGACTATGAAACACATATTTTATTTTTAATTTACCAATTATTTAAAACATATTTTCGAAATTTGTTCAATAATTGTAGTGAGACAGCTCATGTAGAACTTGGTGGTCCAGTGGCTAAGACTCTCAAATCAACCATTCACATGTGTTTTAAGTCATAATAATGGAGGTGATCTCCAACTTTCTACACAATCTAAGCGGCAGAGTTAGGAAGAACTTCATCATGACAAGATATACTCTTGATTGTGTCACTTCCTTGCAGGGAATAGTACCCATAACACAATATTTTAGCTTAGATTGGCTGGACTAGGGGGCGCACTAAGGTATTCCACAGTTTTTGTTTTAATTTTGAAGAAAAAAACAAAAACCTCTCCAATTATGTAGAAAATGAGTAATTAGTCAAGATTAAAACTGAAAAGTCTGACAGAAGTCACCGGAGAATTTCTAATTCAATTCAGACAATTCGTCGTAGTCCAGCAAACTAACGATGAAACAGGTAACTTATTTTTAATTGTAACAAATTATTTAGAACCTCTTTTTATGTAATTATTTGATACAAAAATATATTGCGGAGAGATAGTTCGTGGAGAACTAGGTTTTCTAGTGGTTTAGACTCTCAAAACCAGTCATTCGTAAGTGTCATCAGGAAGGGAATGGATCTATAACTTTCTGCCGAGTCCGAATGGCAGGTATGAAAAGAAGTTCATGATGACTAGAAATATTCTTGCAGGATTTGTCACTTCCTTGCACAGGAGGCAATACACCCATAAAAAAACATTTTAGTTTAGATTGGCCAGACTCAAAATGAGCCCAGGTACCTATTTCACATTTTTGTTTTAACATTGAAGACAAAAACCAAAAACTCTCCAATTATGTAGAGAATTATAAATAAGTCAGGATAAAAACAATAATACCAGGCAGAAGTCACTGGAGAATTTCTAATTCACGTCAGCATTTAAGACAAAAACAAAAAAACTCTCCAATTGTGTAGAGAATCAGTAATCCATCATGATCAAAGCTAAAATGTTTGGCGAATGCACCGGAGATCTCTCTGATGGCTTGATGTTATGAAAAGAGTAAGATTAATTAGATAAAGCAGCCTTCTTAGCGCAAGTTTCTAAATCTTTAAAATAGAGAGGAGTTTGGTCTTCCTTGTTGCCTGGGAAAATTAGGTGCCTGAAATACTTCATAGTTACAGATACATCTTCCAGTCATACAGACCTTTACCATCGATATTGAATTGGTCTATAAAAAAGAGGGGTTCCATTTTCCTTGTTGACACCATCCTGGGTACTTTAATTCGATGGATTGACGTTGAGTAGAAAATTAGATGCCCGATTCCATACAGCGCTTCTTCCAGTCATATAAAATTTGGGGCTTGGTTTTAACTGTTGACTCGAGCATACAAATTAGATGCCTGATTCCATACAGCGCTTCTTCCAGTCATATAAAATTTGGGGCTTGGTTTTAACTGTTGACTCGAGCATATGCGTTTTGATCTGATAGATCGATGTCACCGTCGTGGCTTGAGACACTGCAGCTTTCTACGCTTCTTCCAGTCACACAGACGTTATCGTACACGATCAATTGGTCTGTGAAATAGAGTTGTTCAATCTTCCTTGTCGCCTCAAACCTGGAAGTGTCGATTTGACGGATTGACGATGTGTAAAAAATTTGGTATCTGAGACACGTTAACTTTCCTTACAACACCTTGTTCCAGTTATGCTGCCATACTGGGGTTCATGATGAATTGGTCTTTTAAACAGAGGGACTTGGATTTCCTTGTCATCTTGAGACTGGGAACTGTAATTCGAAGTCTTCCTCTTGACTTGATTATTGTTGTCCATTCACGAAATGTGACTGAGCCAATGTAGCCTGTGTCTGACTTTTTGTAATACATTCAAATATCCGTCGAAAGGTTTTTTCCTAGAAACCCCACACTATCTTCTCTCCCATTCGACCTACCTTCTAAAGTCTACACTAAGTGCCAAGGAATATTACTGGTAAGAAAATACCTCCATAAGGTCGTCTTTCGCATTAACTGTTTTGAAACCATTGGTTTCAGGAAACTTGAAGTTGCATCGGTTTCTTAGGGTTATTCTTTGTCGCTTTTAATACAAAATAGATGAGGAGTGTTTTTTTTCCTAGAGCTCTCAGCTACTTAAAAATTCAGAGGCGATCTAAGATAAATTTAAGTCCTTGTATAGAGACTGCGGTAATAAACACTCTTAGAACTATTTGAAGTCGTTTCTGGACATTGGCTCGTTCTGGAACTCTCGAAGACACACTCGAAACTAAAGGGTGATTTTTTAGCTGGTTTGGTTTTGGCAACACTGGTTTTGACAGCTGACGTGTGTTTAGTACCTTGTGTCACTGTCAAACAGCTTCAGTTTGATTTGCAATTTAACCATGGATCGTCTTACAAATGAACAACGCTTGCAAATTATTGAATTTTACTATCAAAATTCGTGCTCGGTTCGAAATGTTCATCCGCTTTTTTATCGAAAAATTGTGTTCAGCGATGAGGCTCATTTTTGGTTGAATGGGTACGTAAATAAGCATAATTGCCGCATTTGGAGTGAAGATCAGCCAGAAGCATTGCAACAGCTACCAATGCATCCCGAAAAAGCCACTGTTTGGTGCGGTTTATGGGCCGGCGGCATTATTGGGCCATATTTCTTCAAAGATGATGCGAATCGCAGCGTTACTGTCAATGGTGAACGCTACCGAGCGATGATAACAAACTTTTTTTGCCCGAAATGGAAGTTCTTGACTTGCATGATATGTGGTTTCAACAAGACGGTGCCACATGCCACACAGCACGCGAAACAATGGCGCAATTGCGAGGCGAGTTTGGTGAACAGTTAATTTCACGTTTCGGGCCGGTCAATTGGCCGCCTAGATCGTGCGATTTGACACCATTAGATTATTTTTTGTGGGGGTATGTCAAGGCTAATGTCTATAGGGACAAGCCCGCTTCGATTGACGCACTGGAAGCCAACATCCATGCATTCATTCGTGAGATACCGGCCGATATGTGTGAAAGAGTATGCCAAAATTGGACTCAGCGGATGGGCTACCTGAGACGCAGCCGCGGTCAACATTTGCATGAAATTATCTTTAAACATTAAATTGCAAGGTTCAAACTATCGATTCAAATAAATATTTCATTCATTTTTTCGAATTTTTTGTGTTTTTTTTTAAAAAAAGTTCTAAACCTCTTAAAAATCACCCGTTACTTATAAAAACTCCTTAACTGTTTTAACGTTACAACTTGCAATACTTTTCAACAGTACCATCATGTTTTGTCCTCGGCGGTGGAGAGAATTGATAAGTTGCTGATAGAAAGTATTTCGAGTTTTCTAAGTTGACTTGAAGACCTTCTTATGTTTCATTGTTGCCGTGTAGAATTCTTGTACGGACGATGCGTTGAGAGTCGTCAAAGATGTTCAATATTTAGACAAATCTGCCAAAAATCATGCCTTCCCGTGTCAATGCGTGGCCTGTGCAGTACCAAACAAAGGAGTGAAGAATTTACATCTGAGTATTCCTTACGAAACCATGCGAACGTTAGGGTGATAATTCGGAGGAGTCTTCCTCCAAGTTAACATTGAGTAAATGAATCTGGTGGTGCGACAGTTAGTGGAGAACCTGGACCTAATGACTTACAACTCTCAACCATTCTTCTGGGCGTGTTATTGGCAGAAATGGAGGGGACTTACAATGAGAAGCACTTGTTCTTGAAAACAGATACTCTTTGAGGATTTGTGAATTCCTGACAAGATGCATTACCTGCCTCGGAAAAAAAACAATCTTTGTTTGCAGGTGGAAGCGGCTGGGAATCGAACCAAGACCTTCAGCATGACAGTTGAGGTTCATATTGCATCACTAATTTGTTTTTGTCATGCAACAGAGCACAAAGCAAGATCACTGATAACCCGAGGACTCCATGTTTGCACATTGCCATAAAGAGCTCCCAAAGATAGACACTATCACAATGCAGCTTTGAAATTGATGAAAATATGGTATTCATAGCCAGGATTTCCTCCATTATGAAGATTTAGTCTTCCTCTTCGGTGGATTGGCTTGTCCGAAAGCCACATGCCACATGCCAATTAAAGTTTTGCTGAATGACATCTTACATAGTAAGATATAGATTAAGTCTTATACCCGACATTTACCAGGGTTGTGGTTTGATAGCTTGAACCACCGTAAAGGATGACCACTTTGGGAAATGCAGCATATGGAGCTGAAATACCAGTCATAAGACATCATTACTTCAATCGATTCCTTGTCGCTGATTTGATGCATGGACTCTACCAAAACATCACCTCCATGTTTGAAGAGTTCCTGTGGTAAATTTATTATTTTTTAATTATTATTGTTAACGTTTTAATAGCTCTTTCATACTTTGTGGAGACTTTTCAGAATAGACAAAAGTTTTATAAAATTTAAACTTCAATTATTCGAAACTGGATGCGACTAGTTGAACTGTGTTAATACAGTTCCAATGAGAGGTATCCAGGTCTAGTCCTGAGACTCCTGTCAGAAAATAAAATATTAGATTTAAGACTACTTTTCAAAATATTTTGTGGAAGAAGAGACGGGCCTGAGCGCAACTGGCACAAACAAAATTAACAACATTAGCATTCAATAAACTTTAGAAATAATATAATAGAAGACTGGGATATCCATGTATTCTGAGGTCAATGTTATGACCCTATCACAATCACAAGTGGAGAATGAAATACGAATGAACTGAGTAGGTTTGTTGTGATGATGAACTTGTGGTCCTGTCAAAATAAAAAAAACATAAAGAAGAAAAAAATCTGGTTCCATCGTTAAAAGTACTTTCGAAGTTTTGTATCCAATTGTAACGTTTGTCCTCTATGATCTCAGAAACCCTTTGAGAATTTCAAACAAACTGAATTTGATAATTCTCTCCATTTTCATGACAATGCTTTAAGCTATTTTTTTACAATTTTCAAATAAAAATTATCCTTTTTTACAGAGGAACACCACACCAACAACGTTAACAAGAGTCATACAGTCATACGAGAAAAGGCTCTTTCTTTAAGTAAAATGTTTGCAATGCATTTATAATAATTTAAGTAATTTCTGCAAGAAAAACTCTGCAGCTAGACTTGCATCACTAACATGTACGTCCTATATTTGAAAACATCTGCCCCAGACATCCATATAAATATATAGAATCCTACCACTGCTCTCATTTTGTTGGCAAACAAAAAAAATGCGGGACACTAAATTTCAAAAAAAAAAACAACAACACAAAGCTTTTATGTTGAAGAATTCCAAAGAAATTAGAATGTTATGCCATCAGCGCCATCTCTAGCTATATCGCCACACCCACTCTTTGCTGCCATCTTTAAAAATATTTTCTTCCTCAATTTTTCCGTGTGATAACAATTTTTGTTTGTATTTCATTTCGTTTAGTCGTAATCGTGATGAATTTTAATTGTGACGCAGGTTTTCTTTAACTCTTTTTTTTTTCTACATCTCGCCGTTGTTCTGGCAAAGTCCACGTTGTGCCCTGGTTTTTTTATTTTTCGTTGCGGGGCTATTGTTACGGGAATGAAGTTGAATTTCCTCCAAAAGGATAATAAAAAATTATAAAAAAAAAAAAATGTTTATATGAAGAACTCTCATTGTTCAAGAGAGTAGTTGCTTCACATCAACAGCAGAAGCAGAAACATCGCAGCAACCAGCACCAGTAGTAGTTGTGTAGGTTGTAGGTATAGCAGCTAAGAAGATGAAGACAGAGGCTGGAGCTTGCCCCCTCTCATACTTTAAACAAATCTTAGGCTAGGCTCCTGGATGATGACGATGATGATGGTTAGCTGGAGGCCTGGTTAGGTTGGTTATCCTTGCTCTCTGCTGTATTTATTTCATTTTAAAATTTCGTGCCACAAAAAGATTTATTCAGATTTTTTTTTTACTGTCGTATTCTTCGTTATTATTATTATGCTGCTTGGGTTGCTGGAACACACAAAAGACGCAACAGCATCAACAGCAGAAATATTTTCGAGTGTAGGTATTTCGTAGGAACTTTTTTTTTTAAACTTATTGTTTTTTGTTTGGTTTTGGTAAGTCTGCATGTGTGTGTGTGCTGTGTGTGTATGTTTTCGTGTGTGTGTGTGTGGTGCAGTAATGAAAAGTGCTCCATAAAGTATTTGGTGGCAGTGGCAGAGCCAACCAACCATCATCGTCAGGACCATAGCTTCTCTTCTTTATATTCAAGAAGATGAATGAGAAATGATGATGATGATGCGATGGCTTTTGATGGATTCCAGTACATAGCAGAGTCGTAGTAGGACCAAGTTGAGTGCAGGATATTGGTACAATGAGCGGGCACAATGAAATTGGGACACATCAATATCACATCCAAAGACGAGGGTGACGTTGAGATATATAAAGCATGCGATAAAGCCAAGAGCCTCTTGTAAAACATTTGAAAACAGTTTTTGAAAGGATCGACAAAAAAAAGTGGAGAGACGATGTGTAATATGAAATAATATTTATATTAAATTACAAAAAAGTGTTTGGATGACAAATGCATCCTGGTGGGTTATACAGGACATTTTGAAGAATAGAATATTGGATAAGAAAATGTATTTTACAATGATATTGTGTAAGCAATGAATTTTTGATTAGATTTACTTAAGCTGGTTTTAGTAAAAACTAGGAACACTCAATGCAATGGTCAGTGTGCACCAGATTTATGATTAGGTGGACCTTCCTTTACACTGCCTAAGGAGCTAGACGTATTTGTTATGTATTAAATGAAAACTTGACCAAATCCTTCTGTATCCAAGGCAGTAGCAAAAATCGCCTTGGAGCGAACAAGAGACCACCTTGATGCTAAACGAGCAGGACTCCTTACTGGATATTCCTGTGTTGACCACACCAACACCTTGCGGATCATCATCGAACAGTGGAATGAATATCGATCACCATGTCACCTTCTGTTCATCGATTTCGAAAAAGTCTTCGACAGTATGAATAGAGAATTTATGGGGCTTGCTTCGCGCACGAAGGGCATCCCAATCCCAGATAGATTGATTGCTATTATAAGAACTACACATAATGGATCCAAATGTCACATTCTGCATAAAGGAAGGTTGTCAGAGGAGTTTGAAATCCAAAGTGGGGTAAGACAAGGTTGTATACTGTCACCACTACTGTTTCTGTTAGTGATAAATGAAGTACTGCATGCCACTTTGTCTACTGGAAATGGATATGAATTTAGTGAAATCTTCCATCACACTTCAAACATCTGGACTATGCGGGTGATGTATGCTTACTCTCTTATAGGAACATAGATCTCCATCAAATGACAACAAGGGTGGAGAGGGAAGCTATAACCGTTGGGCTTAAGATCATCAATGAACGGCAAAAACCGAAAAGATCAGCCTTCGAGCTTCCTCATCTACACCAGTGGATATTTGTGGACAACCTATAGAGATGGTAGAGAGTCTTCAATATTTTTGGTTGGTTGTCCCTGCTAATGGCGGGACCGAACTAATAGCTGAAATAAGCTGAATCAGGAAAGCAAAGGTTACGTTGGGAATGCTGTCCGAAATATGGAGAAATAGCCTAAGCCTAACTACCAACTTACGACTGTTCCGCTCCAATTTTGAATCTGTGTTTCTCTATGGGTGCAGCACTTGAGAAGTAACATCCACTGTAACAAGAAAGTTAAAACGTTTGTGAATGTCTGCGAAACATCTTTAGGATTTTCTGGCCTAACAGTCTCTCCAATGATGAACTTCATGCGAAGCAAGGTCAGAAAATCATTATTGGACAAAACGCGGGTACTTTGCGAGTTAAGCGATAAAATGGAACCTCTCAGGCAGCGAGGCAGACGAGTGGACTGACTAAGAAGAACTTGGTAAAGAATGGTCGAAGAGGAATCGGCCATACTGGGAAAGAGTTGGAGAGAGCTGAGGTACATTTCCAGAAGCCGTACAAAATGGGGTGTAAGATTAGTGGGAGCCCATTGCCTGCAAGGAGAACCTCACAGCAGTAACTGGCCCTAGGAGCTAAATAAGTTACTCGTGCTCTTCCGGCAAGATCTGGTGAAATTATCGCCACTGTAGCTGAGATAGTGGCTAAAAACTATGTGCCCATACTGCCCATGTGGTCATTTCATGCGTTACCGAGTGGTGTTAACAGACCTTCAATTTCTTGAAATTAATACTAAGGAAACCATCTTCGTTTACTTTCAGCAGAACGGTGATAAATGCCGTACAGCTCTTGAACAATGGCTCTATTACATGAAAAATTTCCTGGGAGAATGATATCTTGAAATAAAGACTTCAATTGAGTGCCAAAAAAGTGCAAATTAAATCCATAAAACTACCCGTGATGGGTGATGGATGCGACAAAGAATGCACACTCGAATATGCTGCATCGAAAAACAAGAGCAGTGAGAAAGAAGTATCAAGCAAAAAGAAGAGACGAAAAAGAAGAGCCTCACAACACAATTGAAACAACGCCCGGAAGTTTTATACAAAAAACCAAACAACTAGCTGCTGGAAGGGAGGCTTTTCAACACAGCGTAAAACTGGTGCTCGAAGAACAGGGAATAGCAGATGCATTCAAGAACCATTTCCAGCAACTGTTAAATGGTATTGTAGAGCGAGAAATGGGACAAGAAGAAAATCTGTCTGCAGCCAATGACAACCCAGTTCCACCATGCAGTATAAAAGAGGAATAATTCTACAAAGAAGTTTAGGAACAACAAAGCCACCAGATCTAATGAACTACCAGGAGTAATCTTCAGGTATGAAGTTGATGTATTGAAAGAATGCATGCATCAAATAATCAACCAAGTTTGGGTGAAAGGAAGCATGTCCAATGGCTGATCTATCAGCTCCATGCATCTCATCTACAAAAAAGAGGTGATCCTTTGTCTTGCAAAAATTATCTATGAATATCCCTGATAAACGTCGCATACGATATCCTATCCAACGTACAGCCATTTTGCAACACTATAAGTGGCAAGTACTAGTATGGTTTTCAGCCAGGCTGTACGACCATAGACCCAATTTGCACTCTCAGGCAAATTCTGGAAAATACAAAGGAATTTGAAATGTAGCCTCATCATCTTTTCATCCACTTCAAAGCTGGAACCACACATGATAGCATTCATCAACAGGAGCTCTTTATGGCGATGGCTGAGCCTGGTATCCCGGCATTGGAAAATACGAGATGCAATATTCAGTCACGGAAAAACTCCTCCGAACTAGTATTTCAAACATGAACATGCGTAGGGATTTGGCAAGGAGATGCACTATCATGTGATTTCTTCAATCTCTTCCTGGAGCAAATAATGTTCAGGGTGTAAGGTATCCCGATGATATCGACATCATCAACCGCTCCCAACGGGCTATTATGGAATCTTTCACGGTCATTGAAGAAAAATAAAACTTGTTGGTCTAGAAGTATCTGAACGAGGACAAGACCAAATAAACGTTATCAACGAAGGACATTTTAGTGGAGATTCGACGAAGAATTACCCTAGCAAAGCGGTGCAACTTTGGTTTGGCGCAACAAATAGATTCAAACCTCTTTACAATGTAAGATGGCAGTCCAGCTTTATTTGACCGAGTTTTGGACCAGTAGCAGAGGGAGACCTGGTACTGAGCTCTTGCGAAATAAAACATTCTTTGACGGATATTTAGTCCTGAAGCCAAGGAGGGCAAAATGGAGGAGAAGATACAAACCCAAGCTCTTTGAGCTATAAATTGACACGGCCACATCAAGCGAATGGACATAATGCTTCAGCCAAGAGAATATTGAATCCCAGTCCCCAGGTTCGAGAGAACGAAGAACCTCCAGTTTGGAGACCAATACACCGTATTTGCCAGAAGGCTTGGTCTATATGACTGGAACCCAGCATACTCGAGATTGTAGAGGATGGAAGATCACCCTGTCTCAGTATTTGACCTTTCATGGATTAAGAGAGAAGTAAATAGATTTTATTTTTTAAGGGTTATGTCAAAGATAAAAAGTCTCCACCAATGCCCAATCAGAAATGTTTGTTTAAGGAAAACATCAATAATAAAAAAGGGGTGAAGAATAATTACATCAAAAGGATCACCATTTTTAGGCAAATCCAAGGTGTTCCTGTGACAGATATCGTATTGTTTAACTAACCACAGAGTGTGCAATTTAGATATAAAGGAAAACTCTCCACTTTTCAAAATAAAGCTGAGTGTTGTGAAACTTCTTGTTGGAACACTCTATATAAACCCTAAAAGTTACGTTTTATGAGTATTTTCATTATTAATTTGACAAGAAATCTGTAAAATAAAGATAAGTGATATAGCTGTTATGAAAAGTTTAAGTGAATATCTTTAAAAGTTGTCAAAGTTTAACAAATTGATAGCATATAGAAACCTATTTGAAAAAATTCCCAAAACTAGCTCCTTTTGTGTCAAACGATTCCCCAAAGTCATCAAAGGACTTCAATTTTATTCCAAACAAATCCCAAGATAACACACGTACAAAAAACCTACCAATTAACTTGTATATTCTTCCTGAGGGGGGAGGTATAGGTGACAAAAATTCACATTTCTAGGTGTTAGATAGGTGTGAATTTCATAGTTTTTAACACATTTCCTTTTTTTTAACAAATATGTACCAAAAAAAAAAAAAGAAACAGATTGTAATCGAGTCCCAGAGAAAAACCATGTCATGTTGACCTGTGTTGAATACGTTAAAAAATACCTGTTCGTCGTCATATTTTTTTTTTTGTGTATGCGGACAACTTTCCAAGCAAAACCATAATAATATACCACCGGAAGGGATGGGACATAAAAAAAAAAGAAACATCGCCAGCTCTCATCCGTTTGCCATTTCTGTCAAACAATTCCAGAATTCCTAAAGTTATATACACCTCTCCTATATAGTCCTCGATATAGATATCTACCGGTCGGTTGATGGTGGTGTGTAAAACATCATTCCATTGGGTTAACGTGTGTATATTTTTCAACTTTGTACCTTTTTGCAAAAGGTAACAACATAAATGTCTATACGAAGATATATTTTTCATTATCAATTAATTTTTTTTTTCGCTGTCCCTAACTTTATTTTTCTGTGTCACATTAAACCCGTAGGGTCTTTGGTTATATAGTGTGGAGCTTGTGATCATGGAGACAAAGTGTTTAAATAATGTTAAACGAAAAAACCTAGAAAAAACCTCTGCTGTGTACCTACTCCTCGCTCGCTCAAATCAACCCTCAAAATTTCCAATGACATCCGCTGGCATCCCGGGCAAAAACACTCATACTCTACACAGACTCTGGGAGATGATGGGGGATGGAGAGTGTGATGGAGAGATGTGGGTCTAAGTTCCAGCCCTATACCAAAGCATGAAGCCCACCTGCCAGGGGTATATTGCTTTAATTCCATGCTAAATAATTGAATGAAAATATGCATAATTGATAAAGTTAAGTTATGTAATTTATATGCACCATGCGAGTATCTCTGATGGATGTGTGTTTGTGTGTATGTATGAATTTGTATCAGTGTATGTGCAACATTTTCAAGCCCTTGCTTGCCTTAACTCCCAAAAACACACAGCAAAGCATAAATTCGGAGGTTCAGTTTAGGGTTGTGGGAAGGGTAGGGATTGAATGGGGGTTGGCTTTTATATTCGAGGAGAGGTGGTTAGGAATGATAGGATAATATAAAAGATGGTTTTGTGAAATATTTTTGAATGAGATACTTTTTGCTTCCATAACTGAAGTGCGGTGTATATTGTGGTGTGGGAGTGATGGGAGGAAAGAGATGATATGAAGCATCGTATGTTTGAATGTGTCGTGTGTATAGCCACTTTTAGAACAACATCAACCATGCCAAAGGGTAGTTTTGGCACTTTTTAGAACGCTTTTCACTCATGTAAAATTGTATACATATATAAATATGTACTTATAAACATAAATAAATGCTTATACATATATATAGAAAAGACACGTTAAATATTTTTTGAAAGAGAAGCCATCGTGTTGATGAATTTTTTTTTGCTTATGTATACAAACAAGCATAAAAACATATTGTCTAAGGTGAAGTTTTATAAATGAATTTTCAACACTTTTTCCTACCATACCTACCAAAAGGTATGCTAAAGGTATGTTTATAGAGAATGCTACTCGTAGGTGAGATGAGGATAAATTTTTTTTTTAATGGTTTGATGGTCACTTTGTTTGATTTTATTTTAGTGAAAATTGATATTATGGTAAAACTATTTATTTTTAAATAAACTTAATAAAATGTATGGGTAGGATAATAAAACCAAAATATATGTATGGGGGTACCTCGACCTATAGTTAAAAAAGAAGTTTTTTTTTTATTATTTTTTAATTGGAAAAATAGTTTACAGGTCAACTATGCTTGAGGTTAAGGTTTAAAAAGTGTTTTATGGTTGTTTTTTGAAACTAAATACATTTTATTTAATAAAAAGTGAAGTTTATATACATACTCGGTCAGTGGACTATAGTAGATTTTTTTTTCATTCAGCTACTCTATGGTTTCTAACAGTATAATGGTCAAAAACTAGTTAGGTGTATTCATTCGGTTTTTAAAAACACCCATATTGATTATATTGTTATATCAGTGGATTTGTAGTTTCCAGAGCTATACCTCTTGATTGCGATATCGTATCATCTTCAAAAAATATACCAAAATGTAGGAAATACATTTTTCTATTATTTTATAAGCAGGATAATTAATTTAAGCTTATAAGGAAACGAGAAAAATGCAAAAATAGGAAAAAAAAAATAATTAAAATGACATGAACGCCAAAAATTTTGCCTGCCCATTAAGTATGATTCACTATCTACTCACAACTTTGGTGCTGTGCCATGGAGCTTATAAGCAAAAAATTAATTTGGTGGAGTGACAGTTCGTTGAGAACCATATGAACCTAGTGACTTACAACTCTAAACCATTCCTGTGTACGTATTGTTGGCAGGAATGGAAAGGGTACCAACAATTTGTGCGTCAAATTGGCTAGATAAGAAGCACTTATTTAGAACAACAGAGAACAGATACTCTTGGAGAATTTGTCAGTTTCTCGCAAGAGGCTGGGAATTGAACCCAGACCTTCAAGATGACACTCCAAAGCACTATGCCGCAAGGTATTATGAAGTCCTATGAACTAAAATGCTAACAAAAAAAGTGTACGAGATTTTAAATTGTAGATTTTTCAGGGATGATAGCGTCGTGTATGGACAAGGAGGTAGAAGAAACGATTCTTGGTATTTTTAATTCCCCTAATTTTTTCTTCTTTTTCCCAAAAACATTGACTTGATTTTAGAGATATCTACTACAATGGTCGTATTTATCTGGCAAACGCAGGTATTGGATTATCAGATTGAAGGTCTGGCAATCGACTCCAAGGACCAAGTGTCTCCTTCACTAGGCCCAGGCTATTAACAAGTTTACGAGCCAATACAACATTTTGGTCTCCTACGAATCATAAAGACCCACAATTTACAATTTATTAAACGAAGAAGGTAAAAGTTGGGGTATAACAACAAATTATTATTATATAATACATAGTCTAAGATTGTAAGTCTTTATGCTGGCAGCTTTTTATCTCGAATCTATGTGCAGGTTTCTAATCTATCTAGGTATCTATGGAAGTGTATCCATCTTCCATCCCATCACAGTCCATTTGTAATATCTAACCACTAAACACCACTTAGAAGTTAAGATTTTTGGGAGTAGAGCCCGCCGGCCGGTTAGTTGTAAGCAATTGTTGTGTATTTTGGTGTATGTTGGTCATTTGAAATCATTGGGCAGTTGACAGAAACACCAGATTAAAAAATAAAACGAAAGCGTCAAATCGGAGAGTGGAATTAAAATTCCAAACTAACCCTTGTTTGGATAAGGCCTTGAAGGAAGTGTTTCGTCTTCAAAACACATTCGAAGTAGTTGCCCTTGAAATTTGATCCTGCTGAAACCAATTTTCCCCAAGGTCATCGTAAAGAATTGCTCTATTTGAGCGGTCAGAAAGTTCAAGGGAAGAAACATTTTTGCTCGCAGAACACCCACCGCATCATGGGGACTGTAAATTTGGAGCCCTCGTTATCTCAATGTTATGAAGTGATATGAGATGAATGTATAGTTGTATAGTAATCCAACAATTAATTTCCGATTTGGAAAAGGACCCAACGGGGTTTTATTGTTAAGTTTTTTGAAAGGTGTAATGAGTTGCGAGCACATAGCATCCGTTCAAGCCTCGATGGCAAACGCACCCTCCTTACTGTTCATGGTAATACTGACCTAGAAGGAAGCTGAACTTTAGAACCACGCCTGTGGAATGAGACTACTTCCATAGATTTAACCATCACAAAACAGTAGTTACTTGCAAGCAAAACACTTTATTCATCGATAAATTACTTCTAAACAAAGACAAAACAGTTTGAACACTTCGAGAACTAGGACTGGCAACGATACCAGAAAAGTCTCAATATCTTTTGATATCGGTATCCAAAACCAGAACGATACCGAGCCGATAGCAGCTCCAAAGCATCCAAAATGATACCGAGACAATACCGAGTCTATACCGAAGTTTTGGACCGAAATTTACTGATACTCTCGGTAGTATCGTTTGCTAACGAAGGACAAAATGGATTTTTGAAAATTATTGTTTATTTAATACAAACAAACAATTTTTTCGCAAACAGCTATAATGATTTTTTAAAAATATGAAAAGAGTTTTTCTACAAGATCAGGAACAAGGAACCAAGTCATGCATTTTTTGTTTTGCAACGACACCAGACCGAAACCAGACGAGACCAATACCGATACCAATTCCGATACCGAGACGAGACTGAGTTATATGCAAGATCGAGACCGATACTTTGATGATATCAAAATTTTTTGATTTTGAGTGTACCGAGACAGTATCGTTTGGTTGGTATCGTGGCCAGCCCTATCGAATCCGAAACTGGACTTATGAGTCTGATTGTTATATTTCTATGATTGAGTTTGATAATCCTCGCAACTATAAGACAGGGTCTATAGGGTATACGAATAAAATTTTCCCCCAGCTGCTGTCATTGACTGGACCATCTCAGGACTTAACACCATCTATAATTAAGCATATCTGCCACAATAATTTTTATACGATCTTAATCTAAATTTCATTTCCTTGCATCATCGGACCCAATAAAAAATAAAACAGTTGCACGTCAGTTGCGTATAAAACCAATGAAGCCGTTAGTTTGTATGGGCACTGCATCGGAAATTTTCATACAAAATCTCAAGGACCGAATTCTTTCATCGGGAAAATCTTTTATCAAACAACTGATACAGGTCATGTCTGCTAAAGAGAAATATGTGAGTACACTCTATGTCACATGATTACGAACTATTTTTTTTTTTATAAATTTGATACATTTTTTAACCATTCGCTAATCCGAGAAATTCGTTTAAAACGAATAGAATCACAAATATCCTTTTCTTATTCTAGAAGTGGGTTCTCCCAGATGAGCAAAGGGTTTGAAAAAAAGTGTAAAATTAAAGAAGAGCGTTAGTAAAATGGAGTGTATTTCTGACAGTGACATTAAGTCCTAGACTCTGTTCACTAAACATTTTCAGTATACATAGGTAGGTATTTCAATAAGCTGTCACTACTTTTAAACTCTTTAAAGGTTGGTTTAGTGAGCGTGATAAGCTACAACAAATCTGTTAGAATCATCAGCATCAGGGTAACCATCATCTATCAATTAAGATTTTTAAGTCAAAAATATATTGAATGAAATATTAATTACATATGCACTCAGAGAAAAACGTCAGGTAAATAATTAACCTGGGCCTTGTTGAATTCACGAGGTGCACAATCCCATACAAAGTTACTGACATTTCAGAAATTTACCTGATTTTAGTAACCTTTTATTCAGTGCAAAATCAACCTGGTGGACTTTCTTGCCATATTCAGGTTGATTTAAGAAGATGACCTGTAATTTTAACACTAAATTCTTGTAAATAAGAAATTTTAACAAGAATATAGTGTCAATTTTAACCAAGGTCGTGTTTTTCTAACACTGTAAGATATGAATTTCTGTTTTACTACATATCAGGCTGAACTAAAATTTAATGTGTTTTTTTTTACCTGTTGTATTTTAACTGACCTCATGTTAAAAAAGCACTCTGCCAGTTCATTCCAGCGTGACACAAATGCTGAAACGCACACACACCGACAATTTAAGTAAAACGATTTGAATTTAACCTGGCCTACTGTTAAATTCGCACTCTGTCAGTTCATTTAAACGTGACACTAGTGCCAAAACACACACACAAGCCATCCAATGAGTTTCAACTAAGGTATTGATATTTGGCACCAGTTTTTTGTGTAGTGAATTGGCCCAGTGGATGAGTGCTATCTCCGTGTGTGAAAGGTTCCCAGTTCAAAACTGAAGTAAGTATCACAAATAATTTTTAAATTAAAATAAATAAATAATAAATTTCTATATGTACTTTCAGAATAATGCTTACGAGTTGAGCGATAGACAGCGCAAGAGACGGCTCTTAGACGTATAAATTCATGAATTATGCCGGATTTACTCGATTGGAAAACTGCCAGTATAATGACAAAAGCAACAACAAAAGAATGGACAAATTAATTCTTTTTGTCATTATAGTGGCAGCGTTCAAGTCGTGTAAATCCGGCATTAGATACAGGGTTGATATAACATTGAAACCTGTTAAATTAACTATAGGTTTTCAGGTTAAACTAACCAGATTTTCATGTTAAAATTACAGGCCATTGAATATTTTGTCAGGTTAAATTAACTATATTTGCAGGTAAAATTTACAGGATTACAGTGTTAAATTTTCAAATCAGGTATCAGGTTAAACAGTTAACCTGATCTACCGAGTTGAAAAATAACAACCTGAAAATCAGGTATGATTGACCAGAAATTGGTTGATAATACCTGCTTTTTTCTCTGAGTGTGTATATCATTTTCCACACAAATCATATATCTGTACACTATATCAAAAATCTATTCAAATAGACTTTCTTGCTTAAATAAAATGGCAAAAACTTGTATAACTGCATTTTAACCGATTTTCCAAGGATAAAATGAAACCATGAAAATCGTAAGACCCAGAAACTTGAAGCGACAACACTTTTTCTTTAGTCTCCGGCCGCAGATTTCGGGAGTAGATATAACAAAAATTTGAGAACGAGGGCTTATAGGCAGAATAGTGACATCAAATACCAAAGCCTGGCAGGTTTTTTTAAGCCTTTGAAAAGGCCAGGGTCTACAAGTATAAGCTTTTTAAAAACATAATGGTAATAATATTTTTTGGATTAAAAAAAAAAACTTAATATTTTCAAAACGACATGGTCGATTATTTTAAAAATCTTTACTTAAAGTTTTTTTTTACACTTTTTAGAAAATTTCAAAAAAAACTTCTATATAAATGTTCAAAAGTCGTTAAGGAAAATATTTTTTCTCAAGAACCACTCATACAATTATGAAGAGCTGTTAGGCATTAAGTCTTTTTTGTTTTGTTTTGAAAAACTAGTATTGGTTCGGATGAAATAAATTTATTTTCATGATGTTTTAAAGTAAAAAGAGCCACAACTTGAAGCGAGCCACTTATGGTTCTGTTTTCCAGGAAAATTGTTGACATAATAGGAAACTGTCTGGTGACTTTAAGTAAAGTCAACAGAGCAACAAAGTTACGTGAGTGCGACAGAGGACCTGTCAGGAAGTAAAAACCTTTTTACTGAGGAAGTGGGCTGACATTTTTTATTTACTACTTAGGATTCTGGTTTTGGTAATTCCTGAAATTATAAATACTTTTTTTTTGTTTAATGGGTGTTTCCAGGGCTTGCTCCTTATGCACATCTCTTTGTTTTGTAAATAAAAATAAAAAGCAATAAAACGTTTTTTATTTCATTAAATAAGAGAATCCTTGAGTCTCCAAAATTGCTTTTTTGAAAGATAAGCATATTTGATATTTTTGTCAAGAAATTGGGATTTTGTCTTTTGGAATTTTTATTTGGGGATTATGGCCAAAGGGCAAACAACTTTAACCCATAAATTTACACCTAGCAACTATTTCTACTACCTCCAAAAAAATGTTTTTTTTTACTTTGAATTTGTCTGTCTGTTCGGGCATAGGATAAGCTAAGCGGCTGGATTGGTTTTCTTCAAATTTGGTGCATAGTGGTTTTGGTAATTTCCCCACTTTTTTTCACTTTTTCTTAGAACGAAAAATAACGGTACCTGTGTACGATTTTCTTAGCAGTTTAAATAAATCTTTTTTTCTCAAATTGGCTACAAAAGTTTTCTTTACAAAAAAAAACAATTAATTGATTTTAGTGAACGCTTCCTTTGAGTAGAAAACCATTTTTAAAAACTACCTCCAAAAGAATGATTTTTTTTATTTTTAATTTTCTTGAAAACAGTTGGCTGATTTTTTAATAATTTTCCTATGCAGAAGCTTCTGAAAGATTAGAATAGTTGGCCAAGTGTACCAAAATTTTCAAAAAAATTTTTGTTTGTTGTATCACTTTTTGAAGCATGGTACTAAAAAGTTTTTTTTTTAATTTTTCGGAATACTTTGAAAAACAAAGGAGAATGGGCGGCGGCGTTTCGTTCTAACACATTCTGACTCAATTAGCGTTTTTCTTTTTTAACTCAGAGCAGATCAGATCAGATTCAGAACACAAAATCAGAGGGCTCAGATAATAATATTTCAATTATTTTTGTGTTTTGAATCTGATCTGATCTGCTCTGATTTAAAAAAGAAAAACGCAAAATGAGTGTTATTATTTTTTTGTACTTATGTATTTATGCTTGTACAACAAAAAATAGCACTTATTGAGACCTTTCCAATCAGAAGCTTTTGCAACACTTGGGACACAACTTATGCAGGGAAAGAGTTATAGAGCAGTTCAACAGTTATTATGGGCAGTTACATTTTCCCTGCATGAGATACAGAATTATACCCAAAAAAAAGATACAAATTACACTCCTTAAAACCATTTAATTTATAAAGTCAAAAGGTGTTACAACACTTGCGACGCAACTTGTGCAGGGAAAGAGTTATACTGCAGTGCAACAGTTGTTATGGGCAATTACATTTCCTCTGGATGAGACTTATGCATATGCAACAAAAAACAGTACTCATTGAGAGTTTGAGACCTTTCCAATGATATAGGTTATAAAGTGTTACAACGATGGGACGCAACTCATACAGTTATGCCTATTCCCCTTTTACTTTTCTTGACAAATAATGGCACTTTCCATACAAATATTAAAAAACCTTTGAAGAAAATCTCATATTTATCAAAAGCCACTACTACGGTTTTGATACAAAAATTTTTGTGTTCTAAAATTAGAACGTTCAACTATAAAATATACAAAAAATTACACTTAGCAACTATTAACAGTATACCTATAATTGATTTAGATTTTTTTCATTATTGGCTGATCGAACTTAAATAATTTTTCTTGTATAAAAACTGCCTAAGAGCGTTGGTAATAGGTATTGCATTATATATAGAGTTTTCAGGTAGGTACATATATTCAAAAACTTATTTTGGAAATTTAAATATTCAAAATATTTGTTTGAAAAATTGATAGATATTCCAAGATTGGGTCAGTTACTTTTTTTTGTTGAAAACTCTATTTTTACGAACATAAAATTGGCATGTCAAAATTTTTCTTTAAAAATGTTTTGAAAGTTTTAAATTCTCAAAATCAGTTTTTTTAAAGAACCGCTCCAACTATTTTTAAAAGTTTTTCGCATTTTATGTATATTTTTTTGAAAAATTAAGATAGCATTTCGTTGTTGAGCCCACAGACGGAAATTTGTACTTAGCTCAGATTTTACAAATTAAAGTCCATTTTCAACGTACATTTAAAATGTAACATTAAAACTCAACAATTATTATTATGTAAAGAATTAAAAACACTTCATTCAAAGGACTTTTTTAAAACAATTTGTATGACTTCAAATCTCTGATGAGTTTTAATGAATTTTGATTTAAAATAAGATTTTTATATATAAATAAATTATAGCTATCTGATTATTAAAACCGCATTTACTTTGAGTAAAATGTCAAAACCATTCCTTACATTCATCTCATTTCTATATAATAATATGTTATGTGCTCAGGAATTTAAACCAAATACAAAATAACTTTTCGGATGGACATGGATAATAATATCTAAATTATTTCTTAGAATTTCTTCTTAGATTAATATTTGATATAATAATAATAATAATTCTCTCATATCAGAGTCAGGGCTACATACGTACCTTAAATTAAATTTTCTTAGAAACATCACAAACATTTATGTAAATATAATCTTTAATTTAAATTTTACTTTATTGAAATAATATTAACAATTGAATCTGTTACATACACAGTTTAAGTGCGTGTCTATAGCTATTCTTGTTTTAAATGAAGAATTTAATATAAAGTTCCATCGAGAAGAGTTAAAATTAAAGTTATTTAAAATCAAATTAAATTGATTTTCTTTGAAAATTAATGTGATTTCTATCTCAAAAGGAGGTTTGATGGGTGTTCATTTTTGGAGAGGGTGGCTTAAGAAAACAAATAATCTTCATCAGACTAATGGTTTGATGTATCTACAAATAACGTCATTGTTGAGGGTGGAAATTCATGACCACATCTGGGAATTCAATCAACTTAAAATTGCAAGAATCCCTTAAGCTTTAAGACATTTCATATACCAATTAGCAGATATTCTAACTTATATTGGTGGGTGTAACACTGTATAAGGTATATTATTAGGTAGGATGAGTAGATTTTGTATACCGTTTTATACCTACATAGAGATGAATTCATCAAAACAATAATGATTGAGTGGAAGAATTTAATATAAATGTTTTTCTCAGGTGTTGTTGAATTGATTGGGATGGTTTTATTATTAAAAAAAAAATAAGAGATAAGATGTTATTATTAATATGAACATTATTTGAAGGCTTATATTTCCTAAACAAAATAATTATTATGTCATAATATTTGGAAGGCTATTAAAAATGTAATATTCTCCAGCGTTTTAGCTTCATTTGTTCAGGGTGTTCCAACAAGTATAACGGGTGGTTCATTTAGAAATTTGTTTGCCTATTGATTTTTTGACAGATTTCGTAAAAGTCATGATAATCTGTCATTTAATTTTCTTTTTCAGGATTATTTGACATTTCATCATATCCTACAAGTAATTCAGCTGTATTACGCAAATCAGCGTTCTACGGCGGAGCTAAAAAAAAAGAAAAACGCCTTAATGAAAAACGTCAAAAGGCATAATTACATATATCACGTTTGTTATGAAGATTTTCCCAAAAAGATTGAGGAGCCGCCATTACATCCAGACAGCAAAAAAACGGTTTATTATGTTTCATGGGCTGGTGGAGTAACCGGTTCGTATTTCTTTAAAAATGAGGCCGAATAAAACATTCTCGTCAATGGCAAGGTCTACTTCTCCATAAGATAATCTAATTTTTGTTGCCTGAAATTAAAGTCCGTGATATCGATCGACAGTTTCAGCAAGACTGGGCTATAAAACACACAGTGCAT
This sequence comes from Dasysyrphus tricinctus, assembly GCA_963921185.1. Taxonomy (NCBI): domain Eukaryota; kingdom Metazoa; phylum Arthropoda; class Insecta; order Diptera; family Syrphidae; genus Dasysyrphus; species Dasysyrphus tricinctus. The sequence continues at coordinate 23,673,943 of OY992531.1, read as the reverse complement.
GAAACAACGGCTTTATTGAGAAATCATTTCAGTGAGCAGCTAATTGCAAGTTTCAGACATGTTAACTGGCTGTCTGGATCATGTGATATCAATTATGGACGTGGAAGTCAACATTACTCGTGCAAATGGGCAGTAACCAGTCGAAGTGCTGGAAATAGTAATAGAAAATTTGACCTTTCACCGAATAAATCAAATACGATAACTACAGCAGACCTAAGCCCATGAATGATGACCAATATTTTGGACATGCTGTTCCCAGCTCATCTCATCAGACCATCTGACACCCCTACGAGCTCACGACAAGATATATAGAAATGTTTAGTGAAGAAGAAATGAGGAACAACCTCTAGGACCATACGGAATACTGGTAGAAAATATGAAACAAATTGCCCAATTCTTTCCAAAACTTTTACTCAATGTGTACAATTGAGCAAATTTTCTCCAAACACTACAAAGAGAAACAACTTGTACTTAAAGGACCCCAAGACTCCCTATCTGCACACAAGCCTCTGTGGATGCTGGATATAACACGAAACTTCTATATCGAAGCTATTGAAGACACACCTAATACCCGCCTTACAGAGAAGTGGAGACTAGTCCGAAAGATCATATGGATTCTGGAAAAGATACTATACAATAAAAAAATAGAAGAACTAGTTAGAGCCATCGATATCGCACAAACAAGGAAACCCACTCCACCAGGAAAATTGTGCTACTGGCAGCAGTGGATGTCTGAAACGCCTTTTACTAAATCAGATGGTTTCATGTGTTGGGTGCACGTGAAAGAAGATTCCACAATTCAGAGTATATTTTGCTGATGTTAAAAGGCTACCTCAGCTCAGACACCACGAACTTATCTTCCGCACAACAGAAGGAAAGAGAAGAAAATATATCACAACTGAAGCAGCTCAATGATCTATCCTTGGACCATAATTTTGGAATATCTCCTAAGGAACAAAATTCTCTGTATGGAGATGCTGGATGCCTTCCTAGCTTTGCAGATAACGTTACCGCGGTGATTACAGCGAGAGCCACCAAAAGCGCTCAGAGAAAACTTAACCAAGTCAAGAGAAGAACAAATTCTGGATGGCAAAACACGAACGGTCTCAGACTTTTAAAAAAATCGAAGAAGTGCTTTCTTACGCAAAGACAAATCCCCACAATAATCAATAATAGATTTCCACACCAACAATTTTCTTTAACTTCTGCTACACCATAAAAATGTTGCTAGATTAACCGGCTTCTCATTGTGGCACTGTATACTATTTTTATACTTTCTACGTTGACAGTGCTACACACCACAACTACAGCTACACCATTCCGTTTGGTCAGTAAGACTCTACACAAAGTTGAGTTTTTGGGTACAGATACTGTTGGCCGCGGAACGGTATTCAAAGACCACTGTAGCTTTGCTCAGACTGATGGAAAATATCGGAGGCCCAATAGCAAGCAAAAGAAAACTCCTTATGTTTACAAATCGTGGAATCATCTCATACAAAAGTGAAATATGAAAAAAACAGAAGAAATACAGGAAGCAGATGACAGCAGTACAAAGAAGAGGCATTCTGCACGTTTCTAGCTCCTATCAAGGTGTCGGAGCCAGCTTCAGGAGTGACGCCAATAGATCTTCTAGCATCGCAAATAAAGTACGTCTACGAGAAGAAAACGTAAACCGGAGTGGAATCGGCGAAAACGGAAGCAAAAGCGCTCACAGAACAGGAGTGGCAAAAAAGATAGGAAACAGAAGGTGCTGGATTGCATGATGGCTGATCAGAAGCGTAGTTGAATGCAGTAACTGGAAACACGGTGAAGTGAATTATTACGTCACCCAGTTCCTCACCGGACACGGATTCTTCAAAGCTTTCGGCAAAATAAGGAGCCTCTCTTGCCAGTACGGAGACTCCACCATGAACGAATGTAAAAGATGGGATCGCCAACGCTCGGAACTAGAGGGAAACAGTGGCACCTTCAATCTTCAATAGAGACAATAGCGCAGAAGATGCTGGATAATGAGGAGCGATGGCAGAAAATCAAATGCACTTGGTCCACATCCTGAAAACTAAAAAAACGAGAAGAAGATGAAGAGCGGGATACTGTTTAACTCGCTGTATAAACAAGGGCACCCCGCCCCCCCCCCCCTGTCATGTTTGCAAGTATTGAATCGGAGATGGCGAAAATGGGTTTGGTTATTAATGAGGACAAGACGAAGCTTATGCCATCATCGAGAAAGGAGTCCCAGCATCGTCGAGACTCGGGAAAAATGTAACGATGGATAGCTAACACTTCGAAGTCGTCATAAGGACTTTGTCTACCTGGAATACCCAAATAAAGAATTACTCTTGCCAACCGCTGTTTCTTTGGGCTAAGAAGGCATTTGAGTAGTAAAGCCCTCTTTCAAAGAACCAAGGAGATCTTATATAATGCCATAATAATCCCGGTTCTGATGTATGGGACAGAAGCATGAGCCCTGTCGAAAACGGATGAGAGTCCGCTTGGGTGTTTTGAAAGGAAAATTCTTCGGGTGATCTTCGGGCTAGCCCGTATCGATGGAGTATGAAGGAGAAGATTTAACAACGACCCTAACGGACTTTCCAGTGACATCGATCTGGTAAAAGAGCTGAAAATACAGCGGCAGAGATGGCTGGGACACGTGGGGCGTATGGACACCGACGCACCAGCCCGAGGAGTCTTCAAATCTAACCCTGATGGTCTGCGCAGTAGAGGAAGACTCCACCTTAGGTGTCACACACAAATGGAGAACGACCTCAACCAACTTGAAGTGCGTAACTGGAGGCAGGTAGCTAGGGACCGTTTTGGCTGGAGGGGTTTGTTGGTTGAGGCCGTAGTCCACCCTCGACTGTGAATGCCATCTAAAGTAAAGAAAGTATTTAAGTACGTACTCCTACACCCCCTTCCCCTCCAGAAGTAGTGTATGGGTGGCCAGGGAGGCCCGGGTTTTGTTTTGTAGTTTTAGCCAGTAACCCAATGTCAAATCCTGGCAAAACCTGGAATATCATGACTGCCATCTCGAGGAAATTGCAGGCTTTTGTGACTATACTCTAAAGATTAGCTGGTCACAAATTATATGAAACGAAGAATCGTGGCGCAGGACAAGTTAAGAACGGTATGGATTGGTCACACACTCAGGAAACCAAACGACAAAACTGCAAAGCAGTCCTTTAAGTGGAATCTTCAGGGTGCACGGTGGCGGGTTGGAAGATGAAGAAAGATATGGAAATCAACGGTCCTAGCAGAAGCAGGCTCCTATAGAAAAACGTGGCTGCAGTTAAAATATTTAGCTGCAGACAGTGAAGGATGGAAACGATTTGTTGGCGCCCTATGCCCCAACAGGGCTTACAGGACATATGTTGATGATGATGAATGTATAGGAACCTACCTACTTATGGCTATGGAATCTCAAAGGTGATGACCAGGGTATAAGAAAAAAAATACTGAATTATAAATTCTGTTTCAAAATAAAAGCCTTAGAAGGTATAAGGTTACAAACTTAACGTCAACAGTTGTCCACGAATATTTCGCTGGATTTGTGTAGATACTTACCATTTAATGATATTTTTCACTTAATAAAAATTTAGGCATTTATTCTAATAAAAACAACTACAGAGAGGACACCCACTGGACTGCTAATACACCATAGCACAGTAGGAAGTCATTAAACTGTATATGAAGCTAGTAGGTGTACCTACCCAATCATTGTCAGTTGAACAATTTAAGCCCTGAGACCACAGAAAGCAATAATCAAGAATTTGTGCCCAGTTTCAGTTCCAGTTCCAGTTCCGTTCAAATTTTTTTTACTTATCTTCCCGAAATAGTATAGATTGCTTGCTGTACTGTTGTGTAGCTGCTGTAGTCTCGCGTTGGCAGTTTATATTGTGTTCAGCCTGGCTGTTGGCTCTCATCATTGATGAAAAACCCAATTTAACGCGTTAATCCACCCCTACCCTTTTGTTCTTGCACAGAATTCTTCATGTTTTATTTTCCAAATTCTATGTACAGTACCTACACTCTCTGTATATTGTAGATATAACGTTTGGATGTGTATATACATAGCTCCGCGAAATTGGCCACTTCCGCAGGAGGCCATCACAGAGCAGCTGCTTTTCTGCCATTCTCTCTGATTCTGTGTCTGATGATGCTGGGTTGATGATGTTGTTTCTATGGTTGTGTTGGTCGAATTGTTGGTTAGCTCCAACACACATTTTGGTGAGGGGGGAAGGGAGGGGTCTTAGGCTATACCAGGGATATCGCATGAGATACACTACTTGTCCATTGTGTCGCTGATGTCGTCGGAGACTTGCTTGCTTCGTCTATGACAAGTAATTTACACAAATTACGAGAGCCGCTCCAATTTCGAGAATTCGAAGGGCGAACGAGAAGGCGGACCGCAGACCGCGTTGAGTTTTCTGATGCTATTATGGAACATGGAATGGATATACCTACTATGCATTTATACTCTACTCTTATAGTCGTACTTGTAGATATTGTTATAGGAGTGAGAGCTTAATGCCCTCCGACTCGACTGGAAATTGCTCTTAATTTCCGGAAACTAAATTTGATGTTATTTACGTTTGTTGTTGTTGTTGTTGTTACTGTGGGGTGAACAATTGTGTATTATCCCGGTTGGTGGTTGCCACCAAATATTATGTTGACATAAGGCCACATTTTAGCTCCCCCGGACGCAATGGGGAGTCAGACAATAATTGTTTTTTTGGGTCTTTTAATGGCAAATATAGGCATGTGGTTTGGTTTTCAAAACATAATTTTAACAAAATTATGTGAACTTCTCTTTCTCTCTCTTCTTTTTCATTGATAAAATGGCACGACATTTGCAAAGTTCTTAGGGGGTATATCGTTTGCAATTATTATATAGGGAAAAGCAGTTTCTGAATTATTTTGTTGTTTGGGTAGGCTAAGAAGTACGAGTATGTTAGAAAAATAAATGAAAGGAAATTTTAATTAAATAAATTCGATACATGAGTTTCAAAGCTGTTAGGTACCTACATTTACCAAATAGTATTAGTAATACATTTGAAAACTTCTTATATGTCATGACCCTGTTTCAAAAAAGGTGTTTCATTAAGGACACGTTATTAGCAAATAAAACAAGATGTATGCAAGACGTATACTCACTTTTTTTTTAGTTGAAAGAAAACTGTATGGTTAGGGCCTAGTTTTTATTACGTGAAAGTGAGTTAACTCATAAGACAAGTTTTTCAGTCGATTGTTTAAGTAAGCTCAGAGTTAACTTAAGAGTTAATTTGGTGAATCAACTCGAGGACAATTTAAGTACATACATACATACTCCTCACAAATCCGTGTTAAAAATATTTTGAAATCCAAGTGCATTACCAGCGCTATCTCCATTTCGATATTGAAATGCCAACGCCAATAGTGTGACAGCTTGATTTCATAGATTTTTGACAACTTCTAGCAAATTTAATCCTCCACTAAAACAATGTAGCTATCTGTTTTATTATTTTTTTTCAGGATTAGCAAATTTCATTATTGTGTCCACTTGTGAGTTTTACTCTCGAAAGCTGCTCGGAGTCTTTTAACTCCAGAGGTGCGTATTCAATTGAGAGTAAGAAATCTGCGAGTAACTCTCAAGTAGCTCTGGAGAGTTAAACTCACAAAGTAATTAAAGAAGCTCACAGAGCTATCCGAGACTCACTCTCGAGTTTTTTGAAGTGAAAATTCCCTCAAATATGGGAACGAACATTATACTGGATTCGCACCTTAAGGTGCGTGTCCACAGTTCGTTATGTGCACTCTCGACAGATAGGAACTGTGTTGGAATTTTGCCAGTTCGTTTCCGATATAGATCAAAACACGTGTCCACTTGCGAGTAACTCTGAGAAAGTTTAAATGTCGAGAGTTAAAAATCAATTTCCTCGCGAGCCACTCTTAAGACTGTGTCCAATATTGTGAGTTTCCTGTTGAAGGCGATCACAGCATTTTTACTTTGAAATGGTTGCGAACCTTAAGGTTGTGTCAACTTCTTTGCGAGCAAATTTTTATGGCTGTGTAAGCTAGAGAGTTTTATTTTCAAGAGCTGCTTAAGAGCTGAATGCAATATTTGTATTCTCAAATAGATACGCACATGCACATTTAGTGATCATCGCTTAATCGTGAGAGGACTACTTAAATTTGCTGTTACCCAGATCATAGCCTTAATTGATAAAGTTCGAACAAAAAATATGCCTGTGTCCAGTAGCGTAGCTAGATGGGCAAGGGCCCTGGGGCAGAAAATAAAATGGGGCCCCTTAACAGAAATTGGTTTCGTTTTTGTTTAAATTTAATGTAATGTCGTAGCCAAAGGTCTGGGTTCTCAGCCGTGACACCTCAAAACAGAAATGTTTTATCCGAGATACTGCTTCTTGTGACGAACTGACAAATCCTAAATTTGTCATGAAAAAGTGCTCCTCATTTAGCCGTTTGCTCTTGGCAAAACACTGTAGGTACTCTCCATTCCTGCCAACAACACGCACACAGGAATGCTTGAGAGCTGTAAGTCACTAGGCCCTGGTTCTCCACGAGCTGTTGCGCCACCCAATTTATTTATTTATTTATGAAATGTTATAGAAATTTTTTACAAAAACTGTCAGCATAATGTCTGTTAGGCATATAATTTTTAAAGCTTAGAATGTAGTTTGTTGACAATAGCAAATAAAATGCACGACTGTATCGCACGTACTTGCTCTTTCTTATGTTCAAGTTGTGTGGGACTTAAGAAATTTAAAAAAATATTCAAGTAATTATAGAAAAAGTATAAAAAAACATTTAAATCGTTCTTTTAAATGTATAAACAGCATGATAAATAACTTAGAGCTCAAAAACGGTATGCCATTTGATAACTTGAAAAAATATGAATAAATGCAAAAAAAATTTAAATCGTTGGGGCCGTTTTCTTAAAACTTAATTTCTTATATATAAAATGTTTGTAATATTTTTCAAAAATATTTTTGGTATGCCAATTTTGAATATAAATTAATATACATTAAAAAATTAAATTTAAAAATAATTCATCAACCCGTTTTTGAAATATTGAATTTTCAAAAAAATAAATTTGAATCTTTAAAATTAAAAATTTAGTTTTTCCAAAATTTTGGTATGCAGTATTATTTATATTGTAACAAAGCTTTTGTGAAAATTTTTTTATTGAAATTGGACAAGCGGTTAATGAGAAAACAAAAAAAAACGTTATATGGCAGGTACCGTTAATAAATGTTTTGATAATTTTTTTTTTACCAGAAAGAACACCATAACTACAATAATACACTGATTTTTTTTATCAAAAACGTTGGAGCCGTTTTTGAGATAAATTAGCTTTTCCTTAACGGTTATATGGCAAGTATCTTTATTTTTAGAGCTAAAAAAAAGTTTCAATTTCCCCTCTGGAGAGGCTTGAGCAAGCCGATCCAGTATTTTCTTTCCTCAGTTATTTGACAGCAAAATTTCTAAGGAATCCTGTTCACGAGACTGAGATTGCTGAGGGCTCTAAGATCTCATTTTCCTCATCTATTAAAAAGCAAACACAGAGACAGAAAATTAAGTTTTTGTTGTCAGAAATGAAAATCCTTGTCGTTTTAATTTGAAATGTGACTGATTTTAAAGATTTAAATTCAGTATGAACCGCAACGGATCGATTTTAAGTGTAATTTAAAATATTAGGACGGAAACTCATAGCTGTTAGGCATGTTCTGGATAAAAGCTTTAACAGCCACTTGGACCGGCAGATAGGCTATCCAAGATTTTATCTGTTTCTGTAGGATATTATTGTCCGAGATATTTTAAGCCAAAAGTTCAAATTTATCTGGCAAAAAAGTTCCGAATAGGCTATCCGATACTTTACCCATAAATCTTGAAAATGACCCTTAATATTCAAAACAAACTGAGCCAAAACTTTCTTAAAGATAAAAAGAACTTTTTATTTTCACTTTGAAAAATTGGTTCTGTCAGTCTCTGGGCCCCTAAGCCTTCGGGGCCCCGGGGCGCTGCCCCAGTTTGCCCCTAGCTAGCTACGCCACTGCCTGTGTCAGCCGCCATTTTAAAAAGAAATTCACTACCGGAATTTATATCTCTATCATCAAAGTGAGGATTTAGGTTTGTAGTGAGGTCATTATTCCTTTTGAAAACTAAAGCTTTTACTCTATGGCCATCCAGTATCTTGTTAAGAAACAATTGGAGCACATTTGCCCTTATCACTTTCGTATCGTAAAATATCTTCCGCTGAGTAAAATAGTGCTCTTAATTTTTTATTGTAAAAAATGGACATTGGTCCTTTTAGAATTAAGGTACAGAATTAAAGATTAAGGAAATGTATTATATTTACCTACGTTAAAACATTAGTTTAGTTCACTTTTTTTACCTTGTTTATTATGCAACTTTAATTAAAAGAATAATAAAACTTATTTCCACACCTCCATCACGGTATAAAGTTCGACTCATTTTTTTTACCATGAATATCCCCAGGAGGTATATTCTACAGGTTAAGCATTCTAGTTTCTCTTAGAGACTGTAAAATGCTTGATGAGGGTGGGGTTTGTAGAAAATCATGTCGTTCTCCGTTTCTGTTAGGATATCCTACTTAAGGACTGTCATCATTCCTATTGAGATAGGTACTGGCACTGGGAGCTTAATCTATATTCTTACATAGTGGTGAGGAGAAGTCATACGAAAATTTCCCATATGAGGGGCTCAGAATAATGATCTTTAAAATTGGTGATTTGGCTATAAATACGCTTTTGTTGCCTTATTGCATTTTAAATTAAAGATATTTAAAAAAAAAAAAAATATTCCAAAATAAAAGGTCTCTTCCCCTGAATTTAACTGTTCCCTGTTTTTTTTTAAGAAAATTGATTATCTTGATACCTAATTCAGCAGAGCAGGGAGCTCAAAATAACTTAATTAAATAAAAATGGACCTTGACCATTATTATTCTTAATGCCTCATATTTTAAAAAGTTGAGCAAGAGTAGATAATTTCCGCACATTGTACCATTGCAATTATTAAAAATTAAGAGAACAATCAGAAAATAAAAATTTGCTTTTTTTTGGAAATATCCAACAACCTATTGTCAAATTTGTCAAATGTTGTCTATACTACAACTTTTTATAAAGAATTTGTCTAAAAAATTCCAATATTTCAATTTTCTTTTATTTTTTTTTTAACTATAGACTTTAGAGGAAGGATGACAAAACGATGTAATTTAATCAATTTTTCAAACATTTTGATTTTTATAAAAAAAAGAGTAAAAAACTAAAGGAGAATGGGCAAAGTGGTCCCCCTCTACTCAACACAAATGTGTCATCAGGGCCGCCGCTAGTGGGTGTGCGAGACGTGCACCATACGCGGGCGGCAAATCAAAGGGTGAAAAGTGAACATAATAGGTATGTTATATTATCAATCAATACGCCAAACACCCACGAGACAAACAAAAAGTTTGTCTGCCAGGGTATTCGTCAAGGAATTTTTTTTCTGCCTTTAAGGATTCACACCTGTGAGAGTGTCCTAAGACGAATGGCGTTCAATCAAATGTTACTTGAATGGCTTGACTAGGGTCCGTTATTTCCGACTTTTGATCGTATTTGCCAACACTTTTGTAGTAAGGAAAGAAGCCGCCTTTTCGGTTTTGGTTATAAATCGGATATTAACTTTTTGGGTACATTACGTTACGCAAATAACATGTCATGCCTCATTTTTTCACAACATTACGTCAAATCTTACACCTGTTCATCACGTGTTAAGGTAGGCTGACAAGCGCTTCATTGTTCAACACCTCAAAGGCTATCCATTGATATGACTTGCAACATTTCGCAAGTAGCTATTTTGACTTTTTATGTCGCTAGCTCTCGGCTTAAGACTTATTTGATTAAATTTCACATAGGTCGTTATCTGTGATGCTTTGGAGCAACACTGCAACACCATATCGTCTGTAATATAATTAGGTTTATTTGCAGCAATAGTTTGCAATATTTTATATAGTTTGTAGAGTTGGCTCTCATCAACTCTGTGTAAATCTCTGAAATTTAAAAACACATTTTGAAATTTGAGGTTTGGTTGACAGATGTGATGAAAGCTTCTGAATTTAATTTAATTATTCATGTAAAAATTATAAGTTTTGAAACGCGAAGACCTTTCGGGGCGTTGTGGGGCCCTTCGAAGAACACGCAGCACACCCCTTCCGCTGCCTCTGCGTACGTCTGTTTGAGCTTTTAATGCTCTGGAAAAAGTGATTTTGAGACAAATGGGTAACGTCTGGATCGAAATACACTTTTTCTGTCAAAATGTTGATAGTTCGTCCCACATCTGTCAAGTCATCAACTATCAATTTTTATTGAAGGACGGTGTTCAACTTGGATTGAAAAACTGCATGTTGACATTTCAGTATTCACATTTCACTTCACTGAACGATCTCACTATGATAAAATACTCAAAAGTTATACAAATCTAGGTTTTCAGTCCAATGTGATCAACGTTAAAGGTGGCTTAGATGTGGATGAATTCCTACTGTTCTGGAAAAACAATTTTCGGCGATTGGTTGTCTTTTGGATCGACAGACACTTTTTTCAATCAAAATATATCCCCAATCTGTCAAGTTTCGAGACATGTGCGGTATTTTGAGTTATTGTCCACTGCCGCAGGCAAACACAAAACCAGAGATATATATCAAATATCGCTGAAAAGATTATTGCGAGTACATCATATCATTATCAGAGGGGATAACCTCATAACTATGGGGTTCTCGAGAAATTCGGCTTCAAAACACCTTGAAGAACAACAAATCAACAATGCAGATCCTCATTTGGTGCTTATATTCCTACTCAATATTGTAATTTGTAATATTATTTCATTGAAAAAGGTTTATGTCTGTACTTCGTTTTCTTATAAAGCCGCTAAATTGTAGACCATGGGTTCGAGAGATATTTGGCATCAAAAAAGCCGAATAGAAAAGTAATGCAATTCTATGTTTGTGTAAAGATGTTTTGGCTTCAAGAAGCACCTATCACCCATTCCTCAGTTTTATAAAAATAACCAAAGAAATTGAAAAACAGAATTATTCAAATACAACTCTTGAAGTTTCCCAGCCTTTCTTCGAAGAAAAATGTATTGACGTTGAAATTATAACATGTGTGGGTATTTAGGCATTGATATATCAAGCATAGTTTTTAAAGCATATAATATAGAACCTACTAATCTTTTGTGGAATGAAAATTGAATGCATTCCAAAAAAAGCTGAACATTTTGTTTTTGAAAAAAAGGTGCAGGGAAATAATTCCACGGGCATCTGCTCCAAATGGGAATTTATTTCATATTTAGTGGGAATCTGCCCCATTTTTCAAAGTGAAGTTGATTCTCACCGAGAAAGGAAATTTATTATGCATCTTTTAATGAAAAAGATCTCCACTTGGAGAGTTGAGTTCTTTTCCACTTGGTGTGAGAGTTAATTTCACTTTTTTTTTATTCGTTCTTTATCTAGGTAATTTTTAACAACAAATAGTTTTTACTGTTACTGGGGGATACAATTTCCCACGGAATTTCTCCCATCTCCTGAGATTGAAAATGCCAACAATTTTCCACTGTTCCTTGCAGGTTCAAATTTGGTCGATTAAAATAGTAGACCAGTGGCCACGGAATATTCTTTTTCGATGCCAATCAAATTATCGAGGAACACTGTGACCACAATTGACGTTCCCATTTTTTGACGATGGGAAAAATTCCGTGGGAAATTTTATTCACGATAGCCCTCATTAGCTCGCAAAAGTAGGAGCCGATTAAGGCTCTTTGTTCAAACCAAAGGAAAGAAGATTCTTGATTGACGGAACTTTTAATGTCGTTACCACTGTGCAGTGCAAAAAGGGCCGTGGTTATAAGGCCTGTGGGCCTTATTCCTCAAAATAAAATGAAAAACCAAAAACGCCCACGGGTTTATTTTCCATTTTGAAATGCATACAAAAGCTGTGGATTTTGTTTCCTTTTTCTTTTGGGTTTTAGTTCCAATTATAGGAATGGAGAGAAGACCCATTCAACAAAATGGACAGCTTGGTAAAAAATTTAATCGAATTCAGTTATAGGGAAACAAAACTAGAATTTATTTGATATACCCTGTACAAATCACATAAAGTAGACTCTCGATATAGTGAAATACTAAGAACCAAGCCTGTTCACTCTTTCGAGATTGTTCGCTTTTTCGCGCTGGAGTTTTTAAGTTATAATGGTGAGTTTGATCCAAAATGCACATTTTGTTCGATGTGAATGTTTTTGCATTTATTTAAGCGTTAAAAAAAAAGCTTTTTTTCAGGCTTAATAAAAAACAGAGACAATTCCTCAGTGTTCTCAAGCAATCTTGAATGCATGCGAGCGATTTTTGTACAATATACATTTTTGTATAAAATTTTGTGTGTTCACTATTGGCCGTAATTCACTATTTTGAGATTCACTCAATCGAGCGTCTACTGTACATACTTGTAAGAATGCTTCTGTAACAAATTTGTAAAAAATCGACTCTTCCGTCATCAAAAATGACAACAAATTTTTTTGATTTTCAAGCCTTCAAATCAAAAAAATTTGAAAATTAACAAAAGAAGTTTTCTAAAAAAAAATCTTAAGGTTTCATCAATTACCTAGATTTTTTGAAAATTTTACTTGCGACTTTTTTGCTCGTAACACAAATTGCTTGAAACTTGAAATAAAATGTTCAGCAAAAGTGTGGAGTTGATCATTTTCAGTTGGAGATATTGTTAAACTTCACACAAAAAAGTACTTCTTAGTGGCTTTAATTATTCCGCTAACTAAATTTTTGAGTTTTGGGGCTTGCACCCATTTTTTCTTTCAGCTCAGTTTAAAATAAAAGTAAAAATTTTTTCCAATCCTGTTCAAGTTCATCGTAAACGATAAAAGCGTAGGACTAGTTCAGATGGCGTATTTCATGATTTAAACAAACAAGTCTGCATGTTTTTTTTAATATTCATCCCAACCAATATTGAATTAAAAAAAAAAAAATCTCTTAAAAAACCTCGAACCATTATAGGTATACCAACCTACTAAAAACCCTTTCAAAAATATAAATACTCTGAAACATATCGAAGGAGAGAGCAACGAAAATGTGTCCACTTAACATTTTTTATTTACATAAATGTGGCTCTCATAAAAGACCCAACAAAAAATAACAGCAACAAAAAAAAATAACCCATACCATAAATAACATAAAAAAAAGTGTTGCATTTTCAATAAACGAAATGTGCGTCCGTTCCATTATACTACCCACCTATCTATCTTTTATACATTTTTTTTTCAGTTCAACCGCATACCGCACACTCATAAAAGTAACGGTTACAAAAAAACACATAAAACTGAATCGAGCAAAAAAAAAAGGAACGAATAATGTCACCATAGTGTATTTGTGTACTCACATTGTATACGTGGCACATCCCTATCAGTTGTTGTTCGGTTGCTTGCTAACACTCCTGGTCCACTCCACACTCTTTGAACACTCCTTGCCTTGCGTCAACAACAATATATATACAAGCTATGGCAACTCTGCCCTCTCGTCTCAGCCATTCCCCCCATTTTAACCCTCACCCCCCATCGCCTGCCTTGCCTCTTTCCTTTATCCCTCATACTATTTACAAATCCTCACGCGACTCTCCTCGCTATAAGCACACACACTTGTTGATTGATTTTTGAAGTGAACCCTCAACAAAAGAACCCGAAGAGATATAAAATTAAAACAAAAAAAAACTGATGCAAGTGTCAGTTGGTATAGTTGAAGGGGAGGTAGGTATTTTCATTATAAATATTTTCCTTTTTTTCATAGTTTTGTATCATTTTCTAAGTTTTATAGAATTTATATTTTTTGTATAGAATAAATGTTTGTTGGGCGCCACTTAACTTTTTTTTTATTTAAAATTTTAATTACGTCACTTGAGAAAAATAAATAAGTTGTACGCACCCAGTTCTGACACCATTTCCGATGATATACTACTCTTAAATACCATTATAGTCATCGCAGCCCCCTCTTCAGCAACCATTTTGAATGCACAACCCGCAACTGTAGCAATATTTCATAGATAACGGCACCACAATACCCATATGCATACTGCACAGGCATTATTTTATTGACTTCACCAGAGAGATAAGTTTTCATAAAATATACTTTTTTTTCACATAAATGTTCATTAAAAAAAAAAACGAAGAAGAAAAAAAAATAAAAACACACAGATAGAGATTATATTCACAAACACACACTGCACTGAAGCAATGATGCTGGCTGGCTGTTCGTTGTTCGTCGTTTCTCCAGCTCCCACACTCTCTAACAGTCCGTTATGTTTAGCGTATGGATACAATTTTGCTTCTCCGGATGTAATATGCAGTTTTAGTTGCCATGGAGTGGTTATTTTTTATTAATATCTTTTTTTTTAAACAAATTTAAATGAAATGAATAACAAATACGTTCCACATACAATCCACACTGAATAACTATTTGAATTAGCAATATTTTCTTGATTTTTTTTTGCTTTTTCTGATGTCATTTTGCAAAGAATGCAGACAAAAACTTTAAAAACCCCCAATGGATATAACCGAATGGAAGAAAGCACCGTTATAAACTGTTCTCTCGCACATCCTGATACTTAATGCTAATGGCTTGCCATGAAAATTGGCAAAGAGGCTGTAGCGTAGCTGTACTTCTCCTCAGCAAAGTTAGATGAGATGAATTTTCTGCAAAAAAGCTTTTATCCATACATATACATATATCTTTTCTCTCTCTTTCTCTTCAAGGGGGAGATGGAGAATTTATTCATTCATTCTGCTTGCTCTCTTGTTGGCGCTCTTTTTTGGTGTTTTTTTTTTTAATTAATTATGATAACCGGGGTGTGTTTAGGCAACGAAAAGGTGTGAAAGTGTCGATTTAAATGTAACATAAATGAAATTTTAGCATGAAACTATACATATTCCCCTTTCACCATTGTCAGTTCTGTGTTTATTTTTAGGGTTTCTATTAACTCAGATTCAAATCTCCTCTTTGGCGAATCTCTTAACATCCCCCCAGCTCAGCACTTAACTGTACTACGTTCATCAAAGTGTACCTTGAGAAAACAAAGCAAAAAAAAATAAGGTGAGCAATTTTCCTTATACGGAAACATTCAGTGCTTTTGTAGGAAAAACTTAGATTCTGCGCATGAATTGCATTCATCGCCCTTTACTCTGAAGAATCTTTTGTGTAAGTTTGACAAACTTCTTCCATGAATAATTAGCAGACGGACGGACGATGGTTGTATTGGTATATGAACTTTTTTATATTTTTTGTGATAAAATAATGTGTCCAACTGACCAAGTGATGTTGGGACGGCGACGTTTTCGTTAGCTTAGTGCCTCGATTCCTCTCATTAATCAAATTTTAAGCGCGGTTTAGGACCGACAAAAAAAAACGACAACAAATTAAATAAAAATTATTCTTTTTTTCAAACGGTTGGATCGGTTGGTTAGAACTCTTTTTTTCTTGGTTGGACATAGGTAGCCTGGGTTAAGTGGTTCCTCCTCATATAACCTGATTTCCCCTTTCCGTCCGGAGTGGAGCTGGCAGTGGCTGCAGAAGGTTCCAAAACTATGTAAATTAAAAGATTAAACTGACACTCTATCCTCGGAAAGAGAATGCCAGAAAGGATAAGGGAAAAAGGACAACCATCAGGACGACGAAAATGAACAACGACGACGACGACGATAGAAAATCTCATCCATGAGGTTTCAAGGCAAGACAAACACGCTTACAATGGTCTGTCTCATTGGCTGGTGCACGCAAAATGATTAATGAGATTTTCAGGACAATCATGTTTCCCCAAATAGGATTACGGTTAATGTAAGAAGGATCGTAGGGATGTCGGTTTGGTTTCGTTAGGTGGGTGATGGTTTTTTTTTGCAAAAAAAAAAATATAATAATAAGTAGACTAGGCACCCTCCTGTGTGTAGCGGATAGATGTTGTAATTTATTTCATTTCCCACTTTCCTCTCTTTTTGTTTCCCACCCAAAAAGGACTTTTGTATTCTTTTTACTTCAATATTATTGTGGCTGGCATCAGTATACAACCTTGAAAGGATTTTGATGAAAAATCTAACCTACATTAGATGACGGGTTTAATTCTAAATCTTTGAACTTCTATAAAAGGTATAAGGTTGACACAATAAAAACGTGACTTTATATTTAAAACCAATTTCAAAAACTGGGTGATTGACTCCATTTTAAAATTCATCAGCTGTTTTGAAATTCTAGATATATTTTGCATGCCCTAAGAGATAAGGTGAAGAACCAAAGAAAGAAAAATCAAACAAAAAAGTTTTATGTATATTTATATTCTCTGAAGTCTGAACTCAAAGAGAGAGAGAGGACAGATAGAAAAGAGAGAAAGTTTTCAACTAAATTAAAGTTCACAAGTAGAGTTGGTTTTTGAATTATGCCTCAACAAAGTTTAAATAAGGAAAAGAATAAGAATAGCTACTTTCAAGGTGCTTAAGTAAAATAAACATTAAACATAGACTGATGATGGAGAATTGAAAATTTCTCAGCAAAGCAAATGCAAGGCAAGGATGCTCAAATGCTCATATTTCCATAAAGTTAATGAATAAAGTATAGAGAGGACATTTTTGACAAATACCTTCATAAGAAATATAAGTTTTTGGGAAGGTTTTTGGGTGTAGGTAGGTTGGTACTTGTATATTCATATTTGAGGTAAATTCAAAATCATATGGCTGTAAGGACTTATTGTTCATGATGTTCATCTATGCTCTTGCTCCAGTATGCTAATTTGTAGAATCATATTCTTCTATGAAAACACTTCTAAATTTTGAAGAGATTTGTTTTATTTTTTTTAACATGAATTCAAGAAGTCAGTTGACTTTTTCTTATGATTTTCAAGGATAGGAATGCATTCAAAAAAGTTCGGGCTGAAACATTTGTTATTTCTTTTAATTAGGTTTTCTTCAGCCGCAGACTTTTTTCCACTATAAAACAAAGCTAAAAACTCACATTCACAATTTTTTATTTAAATCAATTTTTTGACAGAAATTAATTAATAGTCGTAAGGCAATGCCGGGATATTAACAGAAAATACTTTTTTTTTGGGAATTTTCATTTCTTTTGTAAGATTCAAAAATGAAGCTTAACACAGTTATTTTCAACGATTCATAGTTTATGCTCACATTTTAAGGCTTAGTGATGATAACGGTTCCATTCTCATGACCAATATTTGTATCATAAAGTTTTCAAGGTTTTCTGGAAAAAGCTCTATCTGCGTTTCACTGAATATTATAGTCTTTTCGCTACAAAAATAAAGGACCATAACTTTTTATAGGGTGCTTATATTGTCCAGCATTAAAAAATAACTTAAAAGCAGGTGTCAAATGCAAAAATTGTATGATAATAGATTTTTCAGTTTTATAGACTTTTACCCTCCCTCTTTTCTCTCTTAAAAGAGAAGTACCCGTCCAACCATGATATTTTTATGATTTCGTTTGTCTTTTTTATTTTCCCTCATGGCAATGGTAAATAAAACGTTTATGTAAAGTTGTATGAATTGAAAAATATTTTGCTTCAAATACTTTTGTTTTTTGAACAATTTTACCTACTGGTACCGCTTTGAAATATGTCATACAAAAGGATTTATCAAATTATTGTGATAATTTATTTTAAATACAAAATGAACTTTAAACAAAAAAAAAATGATTTTTCTTCTTTAAACCCGTATGACACTACATTTTTCTCTCATTTTTAATGAACTGCAAATGAAATAAAAGCAGAACGTACAATTTCTTATTCAAACTTCGATAGGTGTGAGTGGGTACGCACTATATCCATAAATGTAAAAATGTCACAAAAAATCTATGAAAAATGTGATTTTAAAATTAAATTTGTCAGATTCTGGCAGCTTTTCTTGATAGTTCAGAATTAAAAATGAAAAATTATTTCAAGGTACACTCAGTTACAAAAGAAGATATACACTGGACCCTAAAGAACACTAGTTTATGATGTATATTTTCTTTTGGGACACATTGTAAATGTGAAATTTAATTTAGAGAAATGCTATCCCTTTCTTAAAAACACTCTTTATCCCTTTTTTGCTCTGCTGACACTTTGATAGATTAAATGAGAAATAAAATGAAGAAAAAATGTAGTGTCATACGGGCTTTAAGTTTATTCAATTCTTTTTCAATTTAATTTAATTCTTTATTTTCAGTATACATTATGTGCGTATGTATGTATGTATGTATGTATGTACATAAATGTATACAAGTACAAGTATATACTTATGTGCGGTGTCACATAGTAATGAGCCTGCTAAATGCGAAGGATTTACTTTTGTTACAATTTCTTCAACATAACCCCCTTTTTTAAATTAAACCCATCAAAAGTATAATAAGCTTCCATAAGCTCTGAGACATTTAAATTATTTAAATGTCACAATATCAATGCTAATTTGTTTGAGTTTGCTTTGTGTTATTTTGTGTGATTCAATAAAACAAGAAAAAAATATATTTTCGTTGAAATAAAATTACATAAATGATAAATGAATGATAAACTGATTCAAAAAAATGTGGTTTACACATTGAGACACTCACACCGTTCAGGGGCGTATAAAAATAATTTTATCGCATCTTAGATATTTAGATTTTTGATTTGAAGTTTGATAAAATTATAGTTGTACCATATGGATAAAGGTTTTTCTTTTTATGGAATCAGTTTCAAAATATAAAAAGATGGACCCAAAAGTTGATAAAAGAAACTTCAATGTTTTTGAAGCGATTTTCAAGCACATAAAAACGTATTTAATCTTAGTTCTTAGACATTAATGATTCAGATTTCATTTCAGATTTCATAAATTATTTTATTTTTTCAATATTTTAAATATATATAACAAAATCAAAAATAGAATAATAATAATAATTTAAAAGGGCAATGGCGTTGCCGTCTGCCAGATTGACGCGTTTAAAAGTTTAAAATTGAATCAATAAGTAATCTTAAAAAAAAAAAATAATAAAAGAAAATTAGGATAATATAAAAACATGACATGGTGTGGTTTTTTACAAAAATTCAGTTATAATATTATTTCTATAGGAGAGTGCAGTCTCAATGAATGTATGCAGAGCTTCCCAGTTATACCCGTTAAGGATGTTCTTCGTTTGTTCCATTGTTAATGATAGCTTTCCGAAATGAATAAGCCTGATCTCTTTGTATATTGGACATATTGCCAGGAAATGGAATGTGTCTTCTTTTATTTGAAGGTTGCATATAGTGCAAAGATTTGTTAATGATTTCTTGAATGGTGAACCATTCAAGTTCAACATATCACATCTTGCTCTACAAATCAGAGATATCGGACTTATGCTATTACGGTCATTAAAATAGTTTTTATTATTCAGATCATAGTTTAATTCAGGGTATATCAACCTGTTAATTGAAGATGTTGCTTGTTCTTTGCTCTTATTTCTCTGGAGAATGTCAGATACATCCAAGACTTTATATAAAGCTGCTGTTTTAAAGCTATTGTGTTATTATACTGTATATTTAAGCTAGCATTAATGTTCTCTGGTCATTCCCGGTCGGACTTATAGAGTGGTGGTGGAAATAGAGTTGTTTATTTAAAAATTGAATTTTTTTTACTTTCCTCCAAACCATCACAAAAATTTGGTCAAAAATGCCTTCAAAAGTGAACTTACTTACTTACTTACTTAAGGTGGCGCTACAGTCCGGGGTGGACCAGGGCCTCAACCAACAAGCTTCTTCCAGCCGGCTCGGTTTCTAGCTAGCTGTCTCCAGTTTCGCACGCCAAGTTGGTTGAGGTCCTCTTCCACTTGCGTGCGCCACCTTTTACGCTGTCCACCTCTACTGCGTTGTCCCACGGGGTTGGATTCAAAGACTTTCCGGGCCGGAGCATTGGTGTCCATTCGCTCTAGATGACCCAGCCATCTCAGTCGTTGGCTTTTCACTTTTGTGGCTAGGTCGGTGTCGCTGTACAGCCCATACAGTTCGTTGTTGTATCTTCTTCTCCATTCCCCATCTATGCAGACGGGACCAAAAATCACCCGGAGAATTTTCCTCTCAAAACAGCCTAACGCGTTCTCATCCACTGTTAGCAGTGTCCATGCCTCTGCACCATACATCAGGACCGGGATGATAAGCGTCTTATACAGGGACAGTTTAGTTGCTCGAGAGAGGGCTTTGCTTCTCAATTGCCTTCTTAGCCCAAAGAAACAGCGATTGGCAAGAGTAATTCTTCGTTTGATCTCAGCGCTGGTGTCGTTCGCTGAGTTTATAGCGGATCCTAGGTAGACAAAGTCTCTGACTACCTCAAAATTATAGCTGTCTATAGTGACGTTCTGTCCAAGACGTCGGTGTTGGGTGTCCTTTCTTGTGGACAGCATATATTTTGTTTTGCTTTCATTCACCGTTAAACCCATCTTCTTGGCTTCCTTCTCAATGCTCACAAAAGCGCCACTGACATCACGCTTTGTTCGTCCGATTATGTCAATGTCGTCAGCGTAAGCGAGTAATTGGACGGACTTTTGAAAGATTGTGCCTCTGGTGTTGACGTGAGAGTTTTGCACTATTCTTTCAAGAACGATGTTGAAGAAGTCGCATGACAGCGCGTCGCCTTGCCTAAAACCTTTTTTGACATCAAAGGTGTCGGTGAGGTCTTTGCCGACCTTGATCGAGCAGCGTGCATTCTCCATCGTCATCCTGCACAAACGGACGAGTTTGGCAGGGATGCCAAAACTAGACATTGCTCTATATAGCTCGTCTCTATAGATGCTGTCATACGCGGCCTTGAAATCGATAAAAAGGTGGTGGGTATCGATTTGGAACTCCTGGGTTTTCTCCAAGATCTGCCGTAGTGCGAATATTTGGTCGATGGTGGACTTCCCTGGCCTAAAGCCACACTGATATGGACCTATCAGGTTGTTGACGAATGGCTTCAGGCGTTCACAAAGTACGGCAGAGAAGATCTTGTAGGCGATATTAAGAAGACTGATGCCTCTGTAGTTGGTGCAGTCCAGAGGATCGCCTTTCTTGAGGATCGGGCAAACAATACTGAGGTTCCATTCATCGGGCATGCTTTCTTCCGACCATATTTTACAGATGAGCTGGTGCATACTCCTAACCAATTCATCGCCAGCCGCTTTGAATAGCTCAGCCGCAAGGCCATCAGCTCCAGCAGCTTTATTGGACTTAAGTTTAGATATGGCTATCCTCACTTCGTCAAGATCGGGTGGACGGAATTGTTGGCCTACGTCGTCCAGGTTGAATGGTGCAATTTGCATGGTAGCGGAATTCGGTTCGTCATCGCCGTTATACAATTTGCAGAAATGATTTTTCCATATCCTCAGCACCGACTGCGTTTCCACCACGATGTTCCCCTGATCGTCCTTGCAGGCTTCGGTTCGGGGTTTGTAACCTTGGGAGGTTCTTTTTACTTTTTGGTAAAACTTCCGAACTTCATTCCTGCAGTGGCATCCCTCTAATTCCTCGATCGCGCGCTTCTCATGCTCTTTCTTTTTCTTTCTGAGAAGCTTGTGTTCCTCTTTCCTCTTCTGCTCGTAGAGCTCGCGAGCAGCTCTGGTCCTTCTATGCAGCGCCGCTTTGTATGCCTGTTGTTTGGCTGCATGTACTTGCCGGCATTCCTCGTCGAACCAGGGGTTTCGCTGTGGTGGTCGTGCGAAGCCCAGCACGTCAGAGGCGGCATCTCTGATGGCTTCCTGGCAGTTTTTCCACTGGTTCTCGATGTTTGCAGTTGGCGGCAAAGGACTAGTTAAGAGGGCGCGAGAGACTCGATCGGAAAAGGACCTGGCGATTTCTTGCGACTGTAGCCGTCCGACGTTGAACTTCCTGACAGTATTTCCCTGTTTTGGCTTTGGTCTGGATATCCGTAGCATTACCTTTGCTACAACGAGGTAGTGGTCCGAGTCAACGTTGGCTCCTCGGAACGTTCGGACATCCTTGATACTGGAGGAGTGCCTTGCGTCGATCGCAATGTGGTCAATTTGGTTGGCGGTTGATTGACCAGGAATTCGCCATGTCCCCTTATGAATATCGAGATGCGGGAACTGCGTACTAGCTACCACAACGTTTCGCCCCGCAGCAAAGTCGATTAGCCTGAGTCCGTTATCGGAGGTGGTGTCGTGCAGGCTGTATCTTCCGATTGTGCCACCAAAGACGTCTTCTCTTCCTAGTTTGGCATTAAAATCACCCAAGACAATTTTAATGTCATAGCTAGGGCATTGCTCATATGTCTTGTCCTCTGTGGGGGCATGCGCGCATATCAGGCTGATGTTGGCGAATTTAGCCTTGATGCGAATTGTCGTGAGGCGCTCGTTCACATAATTGAAACTCAAGACCTCTTGCCTCAGTCTGCCTCTAACAACAAATCCACATCCAAAAAGGCGCTGCCCTTGTGGTCGGTAACAGTCACCGTAGTATACATCGCAGTCTTTCAGTTTTCTTTTGCCCGGCCCATCCCATCGCACTTCTTGGATGGCGGTGATGTCTGCTTTGTAGCAGTCTAGGGCCTCCGCTAAATGTTCGGCTGCACGTGGTCTATAGAGAGACAGAACATTCCACGTGCAGATCCGAAGTTCGTTGTCCTTATTTCGTTTGCTAGGTTCGTCAACAGTAAATCCGTCCGTATCCGAGGCTTGTTGATGCTTCGCAACTAAAAATAGCTTTACGTGGCCGGGAAGTCACCCCGACGGCACGACCCCCAACCTGGAGGACCAGACCCTATATATATAACTCCAAGGGCGGGGAGCCGGATTAACCGCTCCTTATAGGCCTGAGCTCCGAATATGTCGTAGTAGCCCGTATAAGGTGTTCACTAAGTAGTTCAGCCTAACTGGAACTGTAGACGCCACCGTTGATTCCATCTTGAGAATTCTTCCGCTGGCCGCCTGGATGAAGGAGAAGTGCCTTAGTGGGAACACTCCTCCCCCCCTCTCTCGTTTGCTGCCCCCTAAAACCGTCCACAGGGATTGGAACCCCATCTTCAGTTAAAGGTACTAGGCACCCGATGTTCACCGCGGGGAGGTGAGAGTAGGAGTTGATAGACAGAGGTTCGCTTTGAAACAAAGCTTGTGGACGCTTGTGTCCTCTTGAATGCACATGTCTACCCTTTGAACATCAAAAAGTGAACTTAAAACATCATTATTTCGTTCTTAATCCGTTATTAGGGTAATTCGAAATACATATTTAAAAAAATACACTTTTTGTCAAAAACTTTCTCAAAAATAGGCATGGAAAAAACTTTTATACGGAAGAAACATTACATTACAACTTTTATAAAAAATACACCCAGTGGGTGAAAATTTGCTCTGATTTCTTATGTTTTCCTATATCATGTCTGAAGATGTAATTGTTAACCTATTTGCTACCTTTTTTAGCCAATCCTATAGCAATAATTTAAATGAGCCTGACCTTGACTACCACAAATTTCTTTTAAATAGCCCGCACACGTCTCTGTCTTCTCTTAACATTAGTTCGCATACCGTCCGTGAAAAGTTAAGCTTACTGAATGATGACTTTTCACCCGGACCTGATGGTATTTCTGCAATTTTTCTTAAAAATTGCGCTTTTGCACTCTGTGAACCCCTCACTAATCTTTTTCAACTCTCAGTTTTTCCCCCTCTTTGGAAGGAATCCTTTATTTTTCCAATTTTTAAAAAGGGTTGTAAGAACGAAATCACTAACTATCGACCGATTGCTAAACTCTCCGTTATCCCCAAGCTCTTTGAAAGTATAGTGTATGATTCCCTTTATTTCCATTGCAAATCAATTGTTTCTCCACTTCAACACGGATTTTTAAAGGGAAGATCCACTACGACTAATCTTACCCAGTTTGTCTCCATGACACTCTTGGCAATAGAAAAAGGCTTCGATGTTGATGTTATTACCACTGATTTCAGTAAGGCGTTCGACAAAATCAGTCACCAAATTATCTACTTAAAGCTACAAGCCTTTGGCTTTCCACCATCGTTCATCAAGTGGGTCAAATCTTACCTCGAGAACCGTTTATACAGGGTTATTTTCAGAAATGAAGTGTCCGATCCCTTCCTCGCCTCCTCTGGCGTTCCCCAGGGTCCACTTCTATTTGTGCTTGCTATAAACGATGTCGGTAGAATCATCTCCTTCTCAGAACTTTCTATTTATGCAGACGACATCAAAATAATTAAAGTTATCTCGTCATCTCATGATTCTTCGCTGCTTCAACTTGATCTAAATACCTTTCTTACCTGGTGTAACAAAAACTTTCTTGAGCTTAATATTAGTAAGTGCCAATCTATGACTTTTTCCCGTAAACGTTTGCCTTCAAATCCTCGAATCTATCACTTCTGTAACATACCTGTCCCTATCGTTTCATCTATTCGTGATCTCGGGGTTATATGTGATAAGGAGTTAAATTTTCGCTCTCATATTGATCATATCATTGGGAAAGCGAATTCTTCCCTCGGATTTGTCAAACGATGGTCTAAAGAATTTTCCAACCCCCATGTCACCAAATCTTTATACACCACATACGTCAGACCTATCCTAGAATACGCCAGTCAGGTTTGGTCTCCCTTCCAAATCACTCAATCTCTTAGAATTGAAGCAGTTCAGAGGAGATTTCTCAGATTCGCTTTGCGTAGTCTACCTTGGTCTGATCTCGTTATTTTACCCCCTTATGAAGACCGTTTGCAACTAATTGGCATGTACACCCTTTCTCAACGTCGCCGTATCGCTGACATAATATTCGTCCATCAGCTTATCATTGGAGCCATAGACTCTCCGGCGTCGTTGCTCGAATGGATTAATATTAATACCAATCCACGTAGCCTAAGAGCTGTCCCCTTCTTCAGCCTCCCTATTTACCGCACCAACTACGGCCATTTCAATCCAATGAGCAGAATGCTTCGATTAGCCAATACACAAGACATTTTCGATTTCTCCATTAGTTCCCCTTCTCTTAGAAGAACTCTATACACCTTCTCTCCCTAACCTCATTCCACCGTATTAATTTCCTACTAGCGTTAAGTATATTATATATAATTTAAGTTTGTATAATATAAGTTAAGTTAAGTAATTCGCTTGCAATAAGCTTAATAATAAATAAATATATTTATAAGATTTCTGCTTCAAGTTGTATGGAGATGGAGAGGCGGTCTTAATCGTTGAACCGCTGTGAGTCATATCGTTAGCACGTCCAGGGCCGTAGCTACGGTAGGGCATTGTGGAACAATGATCTACTTTAAAATGTCGATGGCCTTCCTTAAAAATACCATCAACTATCGGTAAAATTTCCTAATTTTCTTTTATTTACAAAAACAAAGAATTTGAAGAAAATGGTTTCATGTCAATTAAAAAATCACTAGGTTTAAATTTAATCTAATATTAAGATGATGAAATCAATAAAAAATGTTGTCAAGACTTCCCCGTCAAGATGTGATCTTAAATCTATAAAATCTGAAGCAGTCAACCCATTCAGATGAAATTTTTCAGGACTAAGAATACCATAAGATACAATTTCCACCCACATGCGCGCCAACTTTTTAAAATTGGTCATCTAATGGAATGTCTTTTTAGAGAAGTTTTAATAATTTTTCTATACAAAACTTTTTCCACGCCCAATTTTGGGGGCGTTTTTGACAAAAATTTAGTTTTTTGATAGTAATTTTTATGAAATAAAACGAATTTCCCTAATAACAGGTTTAGAATAAAGCAACAATGCTTGATGCAAAATATTTGTCCCGCCCACTTTTGAGGGCGTTTTTTACAAAAAGAAATTTATATCGTTTCTTAAAAAAGATACCTAGAACAAGGAATAAAATTATGGGAAATGCCTTTTTTGAAAATAAAGTCATTAAAAGTTTTTTGCCATTTTTTGCATACTTCCTAATTTTTAATTTTTGGTTAAAGGATGTTAAGGAAGTCATATATTTTTCTATCCACAGTACACAAATCTAAAGTATTATACTGCGCACGTTGTTAAAACTGAAATAAAAAATGGCTGTGAGCGTGATGACAAAAACACACGTAAAACAACAACAAATATCGACATTTGACACAAATTTTGATGTAGGCGCAGAACTGAATAAAAATCAAAACTCTAATGATATGACCTTTAATATGTGTACTGTGATTCTATGTATAGCAGGCAAACTGAAAAGTTAAATTATTGAGCTATCCTACAGGGATCACGGAAAAAATCGCTTTCTTTGGGAATTTTGATCGCAAGAGGGACATACCAAAAGAAAATTAACTGATTTTGCGAGAATTTCTCTTGTTTATAAAATTTTAACAAAGAACAATCAATGAGTTTTTACAAAAATCCCAAGTAATTTCTTATTTACAAAAAGCAGCAAAAGAAATACCCACATTCTTCGCTATTAATAAACAAATTCCTGATGAAAACAAATTTTGTTCTGAGGACAAAATTTTCAAATACAAATTTGTTTTTAAGATATTTTCGCTATTTTTAGTTTTTTTTTTCTACTCTGAAAACAGTGTTTTTAAACTATGGGACACCGTATAGTACCTGTAGTATATGTATGTACTGTACATGCATATGTATATGTAGGTAATGGCAACAGAAAATAAAATGAAATAAAATAAAAATAAAATAAAATAAAATAAAATAAAATAAAATAAAATAAAAAAAATAAAATAAAATAAAATAAATATTAAATTTAAAAAATGAATAATTCTACGTTAATAATGCATTAATCATTTTTCTTTCAAACCTACAATATACTATTCTGAAATTAATTTTGTTTAATTTTCTATTATGGGAAATAAAGAGGGAAAAGAGTAATGGACTCTGTGAGAAAAAAAAGGAATTTTCTTAGGTACCTAACTGTTTAAATTTAAAAAGATTTTTCGGGAAAATGCCCCTTATCAGTGCAGTGATACAAAAACTTCAAAGGCAAATGGAACTAGGCTTAACTTTTCATTCAAGCATGCAATCTTTAATGACCATATAATTCATTCGTCTATCTCAGATTAATACTTAAATCTAGATTTAAAAAAAACTAAAATCCATAAATTAAATCCAATTCCAAATTATGTATTCACTCGTTAAATCCACACTAAAATCCAATTTTTTAAATCTAATTGCGATTAATCCAATTGCATTTAAACTATACGCCCACCACATAACTTCAGGGAAAGCAATTTACATCTGGGTTTAAAAACATTTTCCATTTGGAAAAAAAATCTTTACGGTGAACAATGTCTTAAATTGTTGGATTTAGTGAATCTTGATTTAATTGTTGGGTGGAAAATTGACTTAAGTTCAATATAAACCCAGAGTGAATAATATGGCCGTAAGAATTCTTCCGAATTACAAATCCAGGAGAAGATGATGGCTTAAAATTACCAATGTATTACAGCCACAGCTTTTAAATCGCCAATAAACCAATAAATAAAAGCCTGACCAACAACTGGTTTGGAAAAGCAAATATTCTAAGATTTATTTTTGATATTCTTTTTGAACCGAAGCTACTGGTATAAGTGTCCAGTTCCTCAAAGCCACGAAGAACAACTTCACCTTAAAAGATTGGGTTAATTTGTTATCAGGTTTTGGATATAAGGGCGGGGCGCAATGGGTGCAATTGCCCTCCCCTCCTGGGCAAGAACGACGAAGCATAAAATATGAATTTAAAAATATCAACATGATTTTTCGTTATACCTACGTTTACAAAATTTATTCTCGGCAGCCAAGAGAAGACTTCACGTTTCCTTTTTCCTGATTTTCCATTTCACGAATTAATTTAATACTTTTTGATGAAACAACCAATGTACGAATATCTCACCTCTCCCAGCTGAACCTTACCTAAATGGCTAAACGACACGTGCTGTTTTTTGCATGCAGCAACTTAAGGCTGAAACGTTGTTTCAAGTTTTATATTATCTACCAATTTTTGCATACATTAAAAATTTTCAGATAAGTTAGGTAATAGTGGCTGTCAGTGATCAATACTGACACAATTAGGTCAAAGTTGGCCAGTTGTGATACCACATGAATCTTGAAAAATCTTTCTTACTCGTGAAACCACTTAGAGCTCCTGGACGAAGCGTGCGAGACTGTAAATATCTTTGATTACCATCGCTTGTATCATTATTAAAGTAAGTGGAGCCTATACGTCTGTGGAAAAGAGCAGGGCAAGTACAGAGAAGGTGATGAATCGTTTCTTGCTCCTCCTCGTCCATACAGCTTCTGCAAAAATCGTTTGAAAGTACGTCAAGCCACGTTGTGTGCCTGTCTATTAAACAGTATCCCTTTATGACACCTACAATAAAGCTGATCTGCAGTCTGCTTAGAAATATTAAACACTTGGAGTGCTTTAAGTCAAGGCTTGGCCATACTTTTTTGTCGCCAAACAAGTAGTGATGTTGTCCCACCTAATGTTTGTTCTCTCCAAGGCATCATGCTTCAGCAAAAGTTTACACGTAGCGATGTGTATACCAATATTTAGCTTTGCAGGTAAAATGGGTTATAATGTTCCACTTCTAGCAAGTTTATCAGCTTTAAAATTACCTGAAACATCAATATGGCCCGGCACCCATAGTGAATATTAAACGATTGCGCCATCTCCAACAGAGATTCTTGATAGATAAGAGCTGTTCTAGAGTTTATAGAGACAGAGTCCAGGGATTTAATAGTAGCTTAGCTATCCGAGAAAATGTGGATATCCGATGTTGATATCCCCTTTTTTTTTTGAGCCAAGATAGTACTGCTTTTATCGCTATAGAAGATCCGCCTGGAATACGCTAGTCAGTGTATTGATTGATCTTGTAAGAATTCAACATCCTCTCAGGTGTATCTGGTAGGTATGGGTACTTCAAAGTTTTTATCGAAATTCAGAAGTGGGATAGTGTAGTCAGTGTTACTTGGAAGTGATCTGAATGAATGTGAAGAGGATTTGAGGCGAATGGCTATGCTCGCAGCCGTTTGTTTGCTGAAAATATCGAGAGGTGTTAGATGGAGTAGAGTGTCTAGTGCAGCCGAAGGAGTCGACCGAAGTGCTTCACTTATACATAAACATGCTGTTCTATGGACTTAGCTTAGTTTGTCACGATGTATCACATTATCCAAGGCAGTCCACCATACTGCCACACAGTAAGTTAGAATTGGTCTAATTACCGAAGTGTATAGCCCATGAGTAATGCGATGTTGGATGCCCCGTTTACTACCAACAGCTTTTTTGCAAGAGAAAAGTGCCACTGTGGCTTTTTTCACACTTTCTTGTATGTTTCCAGCTTAACCTCTTATCTAAAATGAGACCCAAGTATTTAGCTTCGTCTGAGAATTTTAGTGAAACACCTTGAATAGGATGGGGATTTTTATGCGGAATTTTGTACTTCCTGCAGAAGAGGACAAGATCTGTTTTATGGGGGTTAACTCCAAATCCACACCGATCTGCCCATCGTGTTAGCTTGTTTAGAGCGTTTTGTAGAAGATCTCGTAAAATATTATAATGCTTTCCTGCTATAGCCACGTCATCCGCATAGGCAATCACTTTGTGGCTCTCCACTTCTAAGCAATTCAGCAGCTCATTAACTACCAAGTTCCAAAGAAGAGGAGAAAGAACCCCGCCTTGCGGTACACCTCTACTGACAGATCTTCTCATTTTTAGCAAGGGTTCCTAATTTCCTGATCATAAAAGACAGATATAGATTATCAGTTATTATTGATAATATATACCATGTCAATTCAACATTAAAACTGAGACCATTAATTCCAAACTTTAATAGGAAGAAATTTTCCCTGAAATCACTGCAACAAAAAAACACAAAAAAGGGATTTTATTTACAAAATTTTAATTTTTAATCAAAAGACAATAAACGTCAAATTGTGAACATAAATCGTTAAATAAAAAGCCAACCCTTGTCAATAATAAGAGCTCCTTGCCTAACACAAAAAACATCGGCAACAACAACAACAACAACGACAAAAAGTCCGTAAATTCAATTAGCTTGGCTTTGTTTCTCTAATAGATGATTACTATCATTGTAAAGCATCAAATTGGTGAGTTAAAAGTAACTGTGCATAAAAAAGGACGAACAAAAAATCACACAAATTCTTTGAAAAAAAAAAAATGTAAATATTTTCCTGAATATTTTGTCCCTTGTTTATTTTTATTAATAATAGAAAAGCTTGATGCCCTTTTCAACTATCTGATGAAGGACAAAATCACCCCCCTAGCAAAAAAAAAAACAGAAACGAATCACAGTGTCGAAAAGGAACAATAAAGGGGTCAAGCACCCGACCACATTCTAATTGGCATTTTTTTTCTTTTTTTAGAAAAGTGCGCCCTTATTTTTGTCGACATCTTTGTCTACCTTCTCTTCTTTGGTCATAAAACCAACCCTTTTTATTTTTTTGGTGGGGGTTTATAGGTCTTCAATGAATTTAGAACGTTGTTGGTTCTCTAACGGCCGGCGCGGTCAGGTGTTGTTGTCGCCTTAAATTGTTTACGAAGGCTGTAAAATGGTGTTAACCAGCAGATATTGCTAAAAAGTAAGGAGAACCTTTTTCCCTTTTGTTCTTTTTTTTTTTATTTAACTCCTGGGGATGATATCACGTGACATCTGTTCCTGATTTTCTGTCGGTACCTACCTACTATTTATACCAGTCTAGAGATTTTGATGGCGAGAGTGACCCTTAATTAGGGCGGTAAACAGCCACGTCATCTCTCTCTATATATATCTGGGAGGAAAACCATAAGCAAATATAACAAGGACGGCCGTCAACCAACGACAACGACGTCGGCTTTATACGAGGAGAAGAATGAAAGCTGTTTTAAACGGCTTGCGGTGGTCACGGTAACGGAAACGGCAACAGCAACGACAACGTGCTGAATGTATGCCTGGTTGTCATTAAATTTAATGCATATAATATTAGCTAATGATGTTTGCCAGAGCATCATCCAGGACCAGGACACGTACCTACATAGTAATACTGTGCGTATCCTTTGCCCTGTTCCTTTTTGTCACTGCTATAAACTGGTTAGGTTGATGGGGGTGTAGGTATGTTGTATGTGTATCAAAATTGTGACCCAATTAATTTGGGACAAGTTCCTTTTTTAAGCACATCAAGTCGTTTGCCATACCTCTGGTTTACTGTTATTGAGTAGATTATGGGATGAACTGTAACTAGCTGAATACAATACAAAAGTTTAGCACAAGGATCATCCACATCCGATGTATGTAGAGTAACCGTTCGTTGTGTGTAAAACCACTGACACTGCTTTTATTTAGAACCCAATTTATAGTCATTGCTGGACGAGAGGAAAAGGTGAGATCACATACATGTACCGTCGTCGTTGATGTGGTTTTTTGTTCTTTCATTTTTGTTGTTGTCCTAAATAAGGGTTGCATGTAAACTTTATAGATATAGGTACAACCAACTTAAGCTTCGCGACAACCCCTTTATTATTATCGTTTGCATCGTCATATAATCACGGCCTAAAACAATTTCAAACTCATTAACTATTGATTGAAGGACATTTTGAAAATTTTATGTCCCCTTTGGCTCGCTATACTCTCTATGTTTGTAGCAATGTCCATGAGAAAATTAAGAAGATGGAATGAGGGATATTTTCTGAAACGACCGACACTTAATTAAAAGCATAATTATGAGTATACGAGGTGATAGGGTAGAGGGGAGGAGAAGTGAAGTGAAGGAACTTTCAATCTTCAACTTGTGTACCAAAACTTCCTTGCTATAGTAAAGGTAACTACACATTATGTAGGTAGTACATGTGTGACAGATATGTGTGTGTAGATTATTATGGAATAACGCACTCATGGGCCAAGTAAATAATTGAATAAGCGACTTGAGGTGCTTATGTACATATTTTAGTGGTGGATTTACGAATTTGTAAAGGAGTAATATGGAATAGAGTTGTGGGCTTTTAGTATAATTATTGTCATTCTACCTTCAATGACTATATCATCCAGACTGGAGAGTGAAAACCCACAGCTGTCACACTTCTCTTCAAGGTTCTCTACTTTAAGAAGATGATGAGTAGGTATTTAGTTTCCAGGATAGGAATCCTCCTATGGAGCCAACCAAAATGAGAGGACTTCTAAAATCTTGTTGCGATTTATTATAAAAAAAGAAAGAATGAATGAAGGTAAATAGGTGCATTAGCTACACACTCAAAATAGGCAAAATCAAGTGGAATTTGTGGGCCTAGAACCAAGCTTTCCCTACTTTTGAGACAGTTTAATAGCAATTTCGTTGCAAAAATTAACGCTATTGGTTAAAATGTCTAGAAAATTAATCCCGAAAAAAAATATCCAAAAGGTAGCCTAGATTAGGTTAGGTTAGGAGGGGTGATAAGACGGCCAGCCGCTTCATCTCACTCGGATCTATTGCTCTCCCCAGGGTGTGGGTAGGTTGGTAGTTGGAAGAAAAGGGAGAGGATTATTGGGGTGCTTAAATGTGGGTGGCTTCCTTAAACCATCCTGAATTTTGGATGAATTTTAGGATGTTCTTAAGTGGCAAGACAGAGATGTCGCCAAGTTCGTCGAAGAAGTATTCTTCTAGGTCTGCTTTTCTGGTTTTAGCTAGGATGGGGTATTCACATCAGAAGAAGTGAACTGAGCCCTCTTACGCCTCCCTCTACATTAATCCGATGAGCTTATGTCCATTCTGCTCATGTGGCTTCCCATTGAGTTTTGACCCATTAGGACTCCAACTAGTAGTGGTAGTTATGTCTTTTTTTCCCCGAAATACTCGGCCATCCCAACTAACCAAATTGCTTCGCATTTCAGACATTAAAGTGTTATATGTTTCTATAGCACTCCTATTACCCCTCTGACGAGAAGTAAATACCTTATTGGAGCACTACTGATTCCTTAAATATTTTCTGGTGCAAATTATATCAGCTTGATAGAAGCGATATACCAATGTTTCTTTAATCTCTCTATATTGTTCTTATGAAATGACGACGTAGCTTCCGCTTCTGTAGTCATGCTGTAAAATTATTATACAATCTCTATGTTAGTTTCTGTTACTTGCTAAGTGCAGCCACAAACCATTTCTGTTATACTAAAGAGTATAGACACAAACCAGCAGCTTTTTTTTCATCGTAAATATATTATTCCATGGCCGAGCGGTTAGCGTGGTGGACTTTCAGTGCGAGAAGAGCATGGTTCGAATCCCACAGAAACCTTGAAATTTTTATATCTTAAATAATATCTATATCTATTTCAGTAGTATATAGAATTTGTATTATAAAACCTTCATATATACTTAAATAATATCTTATAAATTCTAAGATTGCATTTCAGATAAAAACTTTCAAATAAAATATCATGCAAATAAATATGTAATTTAAAATAAACATATAAATAAATATTAATGAATTGTGAAATATATATGGGTTAATATTTCAAAACATTAATATTTTTCACTCCAAAGTGGACCCTCGCTCAAAAGAACTTATTTTGGTAGACGAAAAATTGTGTCTCTTAATAACTCTATAATAACCACTTTAAAACAAGGAGTCATAACATTTGATCAAATCTAACGGTTTTTTAAGTCAGGGAAATGATACTTGTGTCAGGGGAATGACAAAAATCTATATTTACTCCGTTCATTAGATGGATATTTAATTTTGCGAATGGTTTCAGGAGTGTAAAGAAAAAGAAGAACAAATACTTTCATGAAAAATAGCATCCACGACTATGTTGCACGAACTTGCTCTCATGATTCAAGAATTTTGCGAGACTAAACATTCTATAGTAATACTCGTATTTTGTATGATATTTTGACCGAGAAAATGTGAAAAAATTCAAAACTACTAAAAATACTGTAAATATGTTTAAATGTAATATTATTGATTCTTCTAGAGTTACCAAAACGCAATCAATCATTATAATGAAAACTTGAAAGTCAGGGGAATGACACAAAAAATGATGTTAGGGGAATGACTCCGAAGGGTGTTTTATGAGAATTAAATGGAGGTTATTAGAAAATTAGATGTTTTATATTATTTTTCACGTAGGCCCTTGTAAAAGACACAGACGAGTAAAACTTTTTAATTTTTATACCACACGGTTTAGTAAAAAACACGCGTTAGAGGAATGACAATTTTGCTTGACGAAAAACAAAGTCACTGCCTTAACTTGAAATAAAAAAGACAACAAAGTTTTTTTGAAACCCTTACTTCAATTTTCATAAAGAGCAATTTTGTACCGTTAAACAACAAAAAAAATCAGTTTTCTATTTTGAGCCTATATATATTTTTTTTAAATTTCCATTGGTGGGATAGAAATGATCAATTTATGGGGGACACTTACTTAATAGCTCCTATTTAAAAAAATAAAGCAATTAAAAACCATTTAACTATTTTTTAGTAAGGATGCATATGTTATTAAAAAGACTGCATCATTAGATTTTTTGTATCGTTTTTAGTTTCGTTGCTAAAATTCACACAGTGTGGTAAGTAGGCCTGGGGACACGTCAGGGGAATGACATTTTAGGTGTTTAAATGAAGATAGCGGGTATGATATTTTTTTTAACTTTATTTTTTCTAGAGCGAATATTAGAACCCGTTTGTTTCAAGCCATCTAATTAACAAACTTATAATAAAATTTTGTACTTCGGTTCAAAAATGAAGGAGACTGAAATATTAATATTTTGAAATATTGACCCATATATCTTTTTTCCACCTTCTTCTATAAGACATTTTAATTGAGTCCAGTAAGTGTTTTTCGGGGAAACTGAATTTACTCCATTAAGGTTCAAAAGGAGCTTAAAAAGTGCGCCTATTTAACTCCATGCTATAATGCCTACCTATATGATTGCAAGAAATTATTGAAAAGCTTCTTTGAATTATTATAGGGGCAAAATTGTTAGTTGGGATGGATTCTTTAAAACCCTACAAGTGTCAATTGATGACCAACGGACATCTTCGAAGAAACTCTGGTGAATTTTATCTTTTTCTTGTTCCAGTGGCATAAGCACTGAGAAATCGGTTTGGCTTGGATCAAAAGATGGTCCGTTTTTGGCAAGCTCATCCACCATTTCATCTCATATATATCACAATGTCCTGGCCAAAGAAGCCTTATCTTGGCGAAAGAAAACGTGACATCAACTACAGATATCCACATTTTCTCGGATAGTCAAACAGCTATCAAATCACTGGAATCGGTCTCTACTAACTCTATAACAGCCCTAAATTGCCCTTCATCTCTGTTGATGACGCAGCAGTTTAAAGACTAAGAGTCCACACAGATTTTTGGTGTGATTGATAGCAAAAGAAGAAGTATAGGCGTCGAAAGCTCCATTAAAGGCTATTCAAAAAATCAAAGTCTTGCAGTCCACAACTGGGGCATTTGCGAGAAACATTGCATCGAAAAAAAAAATATGAATGCAACTTCGAGGATAATCGTGTTAGCCGAAATTTTGATGATTAAATTTGTTTCTTAAACAAATCTCTTTATGGCGTCAATCAAGAATTTTTCAAATATTAAACGAAATAATTCTTCAACTAACTGTGCATTATGCAAATACTGATGCGGTCTCATTTGAATTCATGACATTTCACACCATCACCAATTTATGATGTCCTTTTTCCTTTGCACTCGAGGTCGTCCTAAAAAAAATTACGAAACATACATCTGATGAGTGATATTTTGCTCAATGTTATTGGTTAATGGTGGTCTTTGGAAGTCAATATTCTGGTTAATTCTGAGTGAGACACTCGTTCTAGTGCATGGCTATTCTGAAGACTTGCGGGTAATAAGATTCTTATGATTTAGTTTTAAGATCAAGTCATTCTATTCTGGAATCAAATTTTAATCTGAATCTGAAATTATTATGCCTCTGATGGCACTTAAAACAGCCGGCTTAAAGGTCTAGTATACATCAGCAGATTCTTATCTTCTGGTAGCAGATACCATGAACCAAGTGTTACCAAAAACAGCAGGCTAAACACACCGGTACATCAGCAAGTACTACGCCGCTGGTGTTACCGAAAACAGCATGCTGAACGCTCTGGTACATCAGCAAGTACTACACCGCTGCTGTTACCGAAAACAGCAGGCTAAACGCTCCGGTACATCAGCAAGTTCTACACCCCTGGTGTTATCGAAAACAGCAGGCTAAGGCTTTGGTACATCAGCAGGTACTACCTCCGCAGTGGAACTCAAAACACCAGGCTTCACCCCTTGTGGCACTTTAAACAGCAGGCTTAGCCCAGGTAGTACGCACCTGCTGGCACAAAAAACAGTAGACTAAACGCCTTTGTACATCAGCAGGTACTCCACCCCAGGTGGCACTCAAAAGAGCCGGCTAAAACTCTAGTACATCAGCTGGCACTATAAGCTCCTGGTGGCAATCAAAACAACATTCTAAAATGCTCTGACATAGATCATCAGATACAGAAGCCCCTTTTGGGAATAAGTTCCGGGAAAGCAATAACTTCCATAAATGACCCATCTGCGACCGGAAATAAACAGATCCAAACCAAGTTCGCACAATTTTCTTACATAGGTATGTCTTTGAGTATGTCTGAAAGGGTATTTCTTGGTTTCCACAGCTTATAGTAATTTTCAGGTGTAATGTGCTTTGGATGAGCAAAAACCCACAGAAATAATTGTTTTCGGGTCTTATAAGGTCCTTCCTAAGCCCATAAGGTGGTGATTTACATCCAGGCACCAAGCTACTATAACTAGTGATTCTTCTCCATCGTGTGCTGTTTTGGTTCACTTCTTGGTCAAGTTAAATAAAAATCTTTCCACTTGCAAAGCATTCAATTTCGACAATTCTTTTTTTTATTTTAAAAATACTGTCTTTGAAGCTAGTTTAAATTTATGTTAAAAAAAATAAGATAACACCAAACTTAGCTGATGCCTGAACTTTTCGCAAGTCAACGTTTCTTGAGAAATCTGCATCGTCCCTTAAAATGTTCGTAGTCATTTGTTCCTCACCAATCTCCAAGCTAACTCAAATGAGAAACTTAAGTATGTAGTAGACTTGTAGAACAGTTGGTGAGAAAAGGTGATAACGATCGTTCTTAAATATTAAAGTATCAGCTTGGAAGGATTTGTTACGTCTATGTTATCAGTTTTGCATTAATTGAAATGTCTTTCGTCCCCTCAAATTTCATTTTCAAGGAGTTAAGATCTTTTAAGTTAAGATGGGATTATTCATTTTATCAATTTCAGCTTTTAAACCAAATTAGCCAAGGAATCAATTCAATTCCCTCCCCCTGCAGTGAAAAGTCAGGGAAAATGTCATATTTCAATTATCTTAAATATCATTCCATCATTTACTATTAAAAAAGTCAGCAATTGGTTAATTTTTCCGGAAGCTCAAGGCATTTCCTCTTCATTGTATATGTTCATGAAGGTGAAAAAGTAAAAACAGCCAGAAGCGTTTATATAAAACACTCATCCCTTTATGGAATCGTTATGTTAATTCCCATCTTAACTACTTTTCAAATTTTCACCGCTAATGTCTATACATTAATTGCATCTTCCATACAGAATATCAGCTAAATATTAAATACCATCAACTTCAATATTCCAGTTAAATTTTCCAATTTACAATGCCACAGTGATTTTTATATTATTCATTTTGCCTAAGGGCAGACACATCAGAAAACATCCATGTTACAAAAACAGAGAAGCAAAAAAAATAAATTCCCCTACAATGTCCTTAATCTAGAAAAATAAATTTAAGGCACGAATAAAATAGACCAAGAGCGTGAAGTGATATAGGAAACATTTAACAAAAAGGCCATATTCAATCACAAATCCCTACACATACACAACATATAGTCCTTGTTTGTTATGATCAAATAAAAACAAAAAAAAAAAACATTCAAATAAAAATATACCTTCCGCTGGGATGTTGTTGTTGTATTCCATTCAACCATGCCTCTCTGTGTAAATCCAATAACTAGCATAAAGTGTTTTGAATATTTTAGTTCGTGTGTGCGAACCACCCTGTAATTGAATCTATCTTCACCCCAAAAAGCTAGGAGGTTCCACACCAATCATCATCTCTTCTCTCTCTCTTTCTAACTCTCTATCCCCTCATCAGTCTCATTCTAATCGCCCCAGACATGGAACAATAGAAATCACAAAATTGTAGAATGAAAAGCAACAAATAAATAAACAAAACCATCATCAGCTCCAGCAGCAACATCCACCAGAGATACACTATAGTGGAGATTCCATGCAATTCGAGTTTTCAGCAACAGCATCAGTGAGAGTAGTTGAAGACAACACCGACTACAACAACAAGAATAACAACAATATAAACGACGACTACGACAACAAAAATACACCAAGGACAAAAAAAAAAAAACAACGGTATCCAAATCCAAAAAGGGAGACACTGCAAATTTCATTTCTGTATCTAGATACATCTGCGGATTTTATTGATCCATTTATCCGCCACAGTCACTCTGTGTGTATTTAAACGGGAATTGACTTTTTGTGTAAAGTGTAACCGAGGGGTTGACGACGACACCGACAACAACAACGACAACGACATCCACGATGACTATGACGATGATGATGATGTTGGCTGTGATGCTGGCTCGGTGCTCGGATGATAATGATGATGATGAACTGAACACACCGGAAGTGTCGTCCTCGTTCGAGATAGTAAAAGAATAATTGTACCATTGAGTCCCTCTTTCTCTGTCTATCTCTTTCAGTGGGATATTCAAAAAATGTCAACTTTTTTTTCTCCCACTCATACCAAGTAGAGATATGCCTGTAGTTATCTCCATAGTGAGTGAGATGAAAAAAACCATGCATTTTTCATTACTCGCACTGGGTCATGAGATAGAGGTGAAAATGGCATCGCATCCAGGACATGACAAAGTTTTTTTTTTAATTTTATTTTGTAACTGTAATCCCATTGACAGACCAACGCATTCCGTTTCGGAAACGAAACGAAACTAATTACGAACTTGACAGATCACTTGTAAATGCACAAAAGAGGATTTCCATTCATTCATCGATTACACACACCATATTGCACGAAAAACCTGAAGCCCCATCCGGATATGAAGCTGCGGTATTTAGTCGACATTTTTATGTTCGTTTTTTGTTTTAATTAAATTTTACTTTGTTTCACAGAGAGAACCAGAGGACCATAGTGTATATAGCTGTTATTGTAGTTGTTGTAGGAAGAGTTGGTTAAAAGACATCACTCTATGTGATGGCTGCTAAAGGTGGGATATTCATATTATGTAGCAGCCGAATGGATGATTGGTCCTTCGAGCCGGATGTAGCAGTTTTTTTTGTTTTAATTGATGTTTTTACTTCTTGTGGATTTTTATTTTTCAAACGGAAGGATAGCATTGGATACAATTTAATAAAAAAAAAAGTAATATTGGAACAATATTCTCGTGATGTGCTTCTGATTGATACATCAATGTGGATTTTACTGTTTCATGTCCATATATCCAATAAAATAAACATTTTTTTACATTTTACCAAAATGATGGTTTAAAAGCATTCATGAGATCAGTGTTTTGCATTTATTGAACATTGAAAAGCCTTTTTGCATAAACTGCAAGATTAAAAACATTAAGAATTTCTTTTTAATCAAATTAATTTAAGCACTTTTAAAAATATGTAGGTACACTCATAGCTGCTAAGTGGTAAAATACTTTTACTACGTTTTTCCTTCTTCCTTTTTATTTGGTCTATAAGGCCCAGTACTGGTTACATGTCAGAAAACATGTCAACGTTTAAATTGAATCTACAGCGATCTACGAGTCTTAATATGGAGACAAAATCCAAACAGAAAAATCTATCTCGAAAACTATCTACAAACGAATTTCGTAATTTTTAAAACCTAATTATGCTTTTACATTCAAAAAAAGGGTTCATTAAGACAGAATATTTTTTTGATTATATTGTCCAAGTAAATTGAATGACTCTTAAAAAAACATTTTGATATTTCATATTTTTAAAAATATAGTCAGTTCTATCGTTAGTTTCTGAATTAATTATATTCACTTAACAGATTGCTTTACTCTATTTACAGCAATTGGTCTAGTATGCTTAATTGCTTAATTCCATATCGTACCTACAATTTTCGGCTTTTTCGTCATATTTTGTTTTCAATTTTTGTCCAATTTTCTGCTTTTAGGCCTCTGTAGAGAATTTTTCTTACTTTGGGAAGAGTTTCTTTTATTTATTAAATTTTGTCTACGTTCAAAAATTTAAACTTTTACAAGATTTTCAAATTGAATGAGAAATGAGGACGAAGTGCAAAAGTAGTGTAACCCATTTTTTTTTTTCGAAAATTGATATTTTTGCCATTTATTTTATTTTCTTAAATTTATTTCTTTTACATTTATAAGCCAAAAGCCTTCTAAGTCAAAATTTTAGATTTAAAAATATCTTAGCTTTCCAAAAATGTGACTTATATCCTCCTTGCATCACAAATAAAATAGTATCTATACGATCGACTAAAGTTGAACTTTTCGCGGTTCACTACTTGATGGAATTTCCGGTCTATGACAACCCTATACCCCAATATGTCTTTCGACAGCCCT
Organism: Dasysyrphus tricinctus; assembly: GCA_963921185.1. Classification (NCBI taxonomy): domain Eukaryota; kingdom Metazoa; phylum Arthropoda; class Insecta; order Diptera; family Syrphidae; genus Dasysyrphus; species Dasysyrphus tricinctus. The sequence goes on along the minus strand of OY992531.1, from coordinate 23,633,365 downwards.
GTGAGTAGATTCTTTTTACGCCCCACTGCACCACCGCACAACAATTATTTGGTTATTCCTCTTTTATTTGCAACTATTAGCCTAGCAAATAGCTTTGAAAAATAGTACGCATACGCCACAGTGTACCATTTTTATAAAAGTCTAGTAAAGTTTTTGTATATTGTAGGAAAGAACGGTTGTTTAAACGTCAGTTGTAGCTGGAAATTATTTAAAACAATAAATACCTATAAAGTTTTAACTTTCAAAGGGAAGTTGGGTGGATTCTATATAAAACGACCCTTCATGGAAAATACAACATAATGATTGACAGTTAAAAAATACCGATGATTTGAACAGCAGTGATATTTTATTTTAAAAGTGAAAATATCAATAATTTAATCAAATTTCACAGCTAGAAACACTTTGCAATAGGGCTCCAAAAGTTATTACATATGTGGGCACAAGCTCAAAACCATATTTTTAATAAATAGTTCACTATTTCTCAATTTGAGAACCGGTGCCTGTTATTATCCCTTACCACAACTTCAAGCACCTTTTTGTGTCATTTGGTTATTTAATAATAAATACAAACTGAGTTTTCCTACCCATTTGCTGATACGAAACTTAAAATATTTAAGTAGAATATAAGCGCTCATGTGACAGCTTAAGCAGAGAAAAAAGTAGAGCATAAGCTTTTAAGTAGAACATAAAATATTTCGTATCAGCAAACGGGTCTAAGGCCCATTTGCTGATACGAAACTTAAATATTTTAGTAGAACATAAGAGCTTATGTGACAGTTTACGCAGAGGAAAAAGTAGAACATAAGGAATTAAGTAGAACATAAATGCTTAAGTTTCGTATCAGCAAACGGGTCTAAGTCCTGTATTGTTAGTCAAAACTTCTATTTGATTTTAAAAAATACGATAAAAGGTTGGGGAACACATATTTTTTGTAGAGTTTCCGTCATCTTTGTTTGTAGAGTGAACTCGGTTTTGACTATTGTCTAAACGGGGGAAGGTACATAAATTTTGTTTTCTGTATTGATATACGCAGTGGCGTAGCGAGCACTTCGGGGCCCCGTATCAAAAATTTTTTGGGGGCACCCTTTTTTAATGACAATGGTACTATTTTTTTTGTTTCCTATACTAACATCAACTTATTTTAAAAGTATAACAATCTAGGAACTTTACATAGGTAAAGCTACGATTAGACGGCCAACTCAAATGTTCAACGCGTTGACTCCCAAGACAAAGCGACGTCAAATTCTGTCCCAAAGTTGAATACTTTTTAAAGAATACTTTCGAAGCGTTGACGGCTGTGTTGACACTCTCGTTGGCACAAACTTAGGGGTCAATGCGATGATTATTTTCGTTGGCCGTGTGATCACTCTGTCAACAAAGTAAGAACACGTTCACCAACGCGTTGACTGTATTCTTACTTTGGCACAGCAGAATTTTCTGCCAAGTCAACGTAGCTTGCGTTGAGCTTCATATCAGTCTAGAAAATTTTGCATATTTTTTGAGGATTTTTAATACATCGAAAGTTATAATAGTTTGACAGATGATGAACAAAATTTATTTTGACGGCAAAGGTTTATTTACATTCAAATGTCACGCAATTACCAATCATTTTTTTCCAGAGCAGTAAGAAACCGTGAACGTTTCACATATCAATTCATTGACACCAAAGAGTACCAATTGCGTTAACACATATAACACGTTAACCCATTAAGAGGGACAACATTGACCGATTGGCGTTATTCGTGTGATCGTCAACGTTTCTTGTGTTGACGCGGTCTACGTTGAAAGTATATTGACGATGTTTCTGATGACGTGGATTCAATGCGCTGACCATTAACGTTGACCGTGTAATCTTAGCTTCAGTCTTAAAGTTATGACGGTTTAATGATTGCCTTTTATTTGAACGGTTAAAGGGACAAAATACAGTTTTTATAATTACCTTAAAAACCGTTTGTTTTTTGAAAAGATTTTTAATTTTATCTCATAAAGTTGTACACATTAAAGATTATAACACTTTTTTCGGAAGAGCAGAGATTTTTAGAATAACACGGTATAACGCTCAGTACGTTCAGTATTTACATTTACCCTAGTGTGCCGCAGTCGGAGTGTAGCACGTTTCTCTCAAAATCTGTTGCTCTAATGAAATTTTAATAAATATTTTCGACTAAACTGGTCATGAAGTTCTTGCAGGTTTTTCTATTGACTATTGATTTTATGATAAAAAGCAAGCTATTTTCAAAGTGCATATTAACATTTGCTTTTCCCTAAGAAAATAAGCCCCATCTCTAATTAGAGTCGGAAATTTTTATTAAATGCTTAAGACCGACACATCTTAATTCAGTTTTGTAAGAATTTTTTCCTAGTTTTGCCATATTTTCGTCTAATTTTTATCGGACTCTGGCACGCGTTCCAATAAAAAACAAAGTGGTTGAACGTTCTGGTTTCGGCTACTTTAGTTGGTAGGATGTAGATAGAGTTACATTAGGACACCTACGCAGGAAAACTATCGACAAGACACATGCAAAAAAAAATAAGTACATTTTAAAATTGTAATCGACATTGTGTGTCGTATTCATCTCAATGAAAAATTCCTAACACACATCGAGTCCTCTTTATCGTGGGGCCCCTTTATCTCAGGGGCCCCGTATCATTGATACCGCGGTAGCTACGCTACTGGATATACGTATGTATTTTTCAAATATAAGAAAGTCGCGTAAGTGTAACAGAAAATCAGAAAAATAAGGGAATTTAGATATAAACGTTTAAAAGACAAGTTCGGGAAGAAGATGGGCAAGAAATAATTTTAAAAAAAATGGATGATAGGTACTTAGGGTGATATGAATAAAACGGAGCACACTCAAAGCAGGTGCCTTATCAGAATCAGAAGAGGGGCTCAGCTCATAAACAAAATCGGGAGCACCTTCTCATTCAAAGGGAGAAGCTGCTTTCATACTTCAAACCAAATTATACTGTTCTGACACTCATTTTTAAGAAGGGAAATTGTTGTTTGACTTATCCAAAACATTATTTTGGAACTTTATCTTGCATGTCATGTTGAGAAACATTGAGGAAAAACGGCTCAGTATAGTATATAATATACAAACTTAAATAAATGAACTGTCCTCCAAACGATGTTTAACAAAACAAAGATCAAAATCCAAGAGAGTTTAAGAAAATTATAATGCTATAGACATTAGGACTAGCAAATGCAGTTTTCATCGTCTTTGGGTGGCTCATCACAATGATTGATTTTGTATCCATGCTGCTCAAGGGTTTCAGTTCCATGTTTGAGCTATTCGCATCGACAGTTGAAGTTAAATCACTGTTTTGTCATCGACGATGTATTCATGTGATCCAGATCAAGTGTAGATTTTCGATCTATTGTTGGTGAATCGAGGAAAAAAATAACTTTTGCCGCCGAAATATTCACCACACAGCAGATCAAAATCAATGGTGTCTCCTTGTTACTAAGTTTATTAAGCATACTCAACGATCTATCTTCGATGTTTTTGTAATTTTCAAAGCTTATATTGCCACTACCACTACACGTTCTCGTTTTCTTATTGAATTAATTTTTTCATAAGTTTCTGAATTTTGATGTGAAGTAAGTAAAACGGCACGCGCTAGTTGCATTCCGTTCCATGATTTTTACTGCATGATAATTTTACCAGATTTATGAATAAGGCACCGATCCTGGCCAAGAAAGGCCATCACCTTGTTAATTCTTCTCTGACATTACATTTCGCCTGAATATTAATGCTTTGGAAACCTTTTTTTTGGATGAACTTGTCTCAATAAAAAATCTGGTTTGACTTTATGAGTGCAAGTGCAATCAATTGCACCTATTGCTGAAAAAAGGTATGTTTCTTGCCATTCAAAAAGGAAATGGTTCCACGTTTTCTGTGCCGAATTTATAAAGAATGCGATTGTATTTTTTTTTTTCAAATCCGTGTCTTTTTGTCTTAAAAAATTTAGACTTATGATTAAAAATTGGTATAAACTCCGCCATTTATTAAGAAAAATGTATTAAACGCTATTTACTTCAACGTTGAGCAACCAACTGAGGTAACTTACAAACGAGGGGTAGGTGATGCTCTTCCCGATAGAGCACGTACTTCGGTTTATTCATACCTTACAATGGAACAGGTGCTTACCGTGGGAAGGTTCTCATCAAACACGTTGAGCACCTTCTCAAGTATTTTATTCACGCCAAATGAAGCAACTGCTTCGAAAAGTTGAGTTTTGAGCAGGTGCTCTGTTTTATTAATATCTCCCTTAAGTAGTCGTTTATTATATTTTTGGAAAGGTAAAAACTAAATATTTAACCCATATTTGAGGAATTTTCGATGGATGAGTTCATTTTTTTTAATTTTTTGAGATCATTTTTTTTTTTAATTTTTTATTTAAATTTCTTTTTAACGGATGGGTTTAAAATTCTGAATATTATATATAAGTAACGATATAAATTATCAATCTCAATCTTAGATCAAAAACTTAAATTCATCACATAATATTGAGCGCAGAGAGGTCACATTGAATTGTCTTAAAAAATTAGCTTATGAGAGTATTAGTTTGAGTTTTCCATAGATGTTCAGGAATTAAGACCTGTTAATTATTACTTATAATTTGTTTGCTTAAGTTATTATTATTTTGTTAATAATTTATTTTAATTAATTTATTTGCCTCACATATTTTGAATTGAAACAATTTAATGTTTTTTCTTTTTGTTTCTCTGTGCCAAACATGAGTAATTTTCCAATTATATTTTTTGTTTACTTTCTTAAGCTCTAGCTGTTGTCTATATTTTTGTTACTCTTTAAAAATTACTCTCTAGCTGTAAAATATTTATAATTTTGTTTCTCATTGGAAAGTTACTCTCTAGCTGTAAATTGTACGCAATAATATTTAAAACTATAGTTAACTCCCATTATAATTTCTCCTAAATTCAATATGTTCTGCCGTTAGTTTTTGGCATTTGCTTAAATTGAAACTTTAACTGTCCTCTTTCTATAAAAAAATCATTGCAAAAAAATGTGAAAAATCGCTAACATGTGCTCAAAAACCCGGCTTTGTAAAAGCAAGTGTGTTGATTTTGACAATTATTTTAAATTTTGAAAAAATTAGATGGCAACCCTAAAACTGAAAAATTTGAAATTTAATTATTATTTTTGACTTAACTGGTCATCGCTCACTAATACACCCATTTTGAGCGTATAATCTAACAAGTCCATCAAAATAGCCAAAAATGCCATTCAGCTTTAACAACTTAAAATCAGCCTAGTTTGAACGACTATTTCTAGATCAATTTTTATCCAAATCGTTGTTTTAAAAATGTATTTTAAAGGAAATTTAAATATCTTTCTTTTATATGAAGAAATGCTTATACCTATCTCTGCTGGTAAGGAAGTTATAAGCAAAAACGTAAAAAAAAACAAAAAATGCGATTTTTCACATTTTTTTGCAATGATATTTAAAAAAAATTAGCTAACTAAAAATTTTTTAATTTTTTTTTTTTAAATCCATTTCGATGGTAAATTTAATTCTCTACAAAAAAGGTTTTGAGAATTATCTCGAAACTTTTCTTCGTTTTCGAGTTATATGCAAAAAACCAAAAAAGGTGCTTTTACACCCCCTCTCCAAAATGCACCCTCTAATTTAATAGCACTCCGCGGTTTTCTCATCTTCAATGACCCCTTCGGAGATTGCTACAATAAAATTCTATGAACATCTTACTTCCATATTGCCCTGTTTTTTAGGAAATAATCAATAGCCTACATGAGAGGGCATAAGAACCGCCAAGTTGCAGTTAAAAATACGCATGTTATTCATGGAAAACGAATTTACTCTTTAATTAAAGATGGAGGCAGTCCTCCCAGAGATTGATGTCCGAAATTTTAGATTTAAGCATTCTATATGGTATCTACTTTAACGAACACAAAAACAAATTGCTTCTCCAATAATTTATTAAAAAAAATAAAATGAACGACTAGATCGCACGGACTTGCTCTTATGTTCAATTTACTTGAAGCTTAAGAACTTTTGAAATAAAATTAATTCTATAAAAAAAATTTTTTAAAAATTAAGAAAAACATTTAAATCGTTCCTTTGATTACACAATAAATACTCATAAAATAGCATAGAGCTCAAAACCAAGTATGCCATTTGATTACTTGAAGAAAGAAACGAATATATGCAAAAAAACAATTTTAAAATCGTTGGAGCGGTTTTTTCAAAAACTAATTTCTTATATATAAAATTTTGCTAACATTTAAAAAAAAAAATTTTTTTGGTGTGCCAATTTTGAGTATCTATCAATATACATTTATAAAATAAGTTTCAAGAAAATTCATTAACCCATTTTCAAAATCTAGAATTTTCAAAAAAAATTTTTTTTTAATATTTAAAAAAAAACCCTATATTAACGTTTTTTTTTCAATTTTGATGTGCAATATTATTGGCATTTTAAAGGAGCTTTTTCATAAAAATTTTGATTGAAATAGGTTAAGTCTCTAATGATAAACTCGAAATTAAAAAAAATAAAACGTTCTATGCCAGATACCGTTAATAACAGTTTGTTAAACTTTTTTTACCAAAATGTTCATCAAAGCTACAATAATATATGTAAGTACATTGATTTTGTATCAAAATCGTTTTGAAATAAATAAGGTTCTTCTTATCAGTTGTATGGGAAGTACCGTTATTTTTTGAGCTAAGAAAATTTCAATTTTCCCTCTGGAGAGTTACAAAAAAAAACGTATGTTTAAATTTTGAAGAAAATCGGTTAAGGGGTGTAGGCTTTAGGTTCAGGTACACATAGACAGACAGACAGACAGAATTGTGCCATCCACTCTCTGTCATCGTAATGTCATGTTTGATTGTTATCTCTCATTTTTCAACTCATTTTCAGCTTTGTTGCTTCCCTACTTTTAAATAAAATGGAAGAAATCTCATTGAAGTGAGATATCTATTCACTTTTCAGTGAGAAAAACCTTTTTGTTGTAGAGGAAGTGTATAAGAAATATCGTTATTATATTGTTTTCATGCACTTAACTCATATTCGGTCACACTCGTTACATTGATTTCTCATGTAATTTTGTAGACCACATGGAACATTTAATATCCCAATCTCAAACCACCATTTTTCTTATGTCACACTCGTAACGCAACTAAATTGGATCCTATAACAGAAATTCAAATTTTTCATACTTCGGTATACTAACCATAAACTAACGATTCTCTCCAAATTGGTGTGTATTTGACATCGGCTTAGCCCGAAAAAATGGTCACTACCGTGGCCGAACACCTTAATACTTTTATTAATGGGTCGAAATATTTTTGAATAGTGTTTGCTAAATTTATCTTAAATTAGTGTGCAAAATATTTTGACTGTAACAGGTTTCTTGCAAAGTGGATTTGAGTATGAAAATGTCATTACCGTGGCAAGAAAAAACGTGTCATTACCGTGCGATTTCATCATTTTACTTAAGTTAAAAACGGTGTAAGAAAATACACAAAATTCTTTAAGAAAATACCAATGAATTACTTCTAGAAAATGCTACGTTTTAGTGAAAAATTATTTTTGCAAAAATAAAATTGTGTATGAAAAAAAAAAGAAATTTTTGAATTAAAAAAAAAAGTTTCAAAATTGTTGTTTTGAAAATGAAAATTTTAGACCCATTGGGGAAATAGAAAAAAATTGAATTTTCTTTCTGTCTATAAGTAAGGAAATAACTGCCCTTAAATTTTACGCCATTTTTTTCATCATATTGTATGTGACTTTATTTTTACCAAAATTAATTTCTGTTTTAATCAATAATTATAAAAGTTATAAAAATTATTATTTATTCCTCGTTTTAATATTCTTAGCTCCAAAAATATCGGCAAAATTAGAGCTCAATTTTTGTATATTTTGTATAAATACTCCCAAGATCTATGACTAAACATTCAAAACATGTTAATTTATGTACTCTTATCTGCTATCATGTTGTTTTGAATACCACAAAATCCATTAAAGGTCTAGTAAAAGATACAACTTCAGTGACTGTTCTGTTGGTACTTTCAAACAAATCAAATTAAACAATCAACTCCAAACAAATATTTGATTCCGTAGCTGTACTTTCATGGTATAAGCATATGTTATATCTATGTATATATGATTAAAAAGTTATTGCCCTTTTGAACCAGATTAGTTATAGATTTGCCCTTTCCCTTTGTGAACTTCTCCATATAAGGCCAGTTGAATTGGTTGCCAGCATTCAATTTGCTCCAATCACCCACCTTTATAATTTAACAAATACGTAGGTAAACCTACCTCTTCCATTTTGTATATACCAACTGATGGTATAAGCCTTATCTTTAAACTTTGGCATCGACTGGTGTAAGAGAAGTTCATCCTTTTGTAGATATTTGGAAATAAGGAGACACGACGACAACTCTTCAATTCCCTGGCAACTAGCCAAACAACCATTGACAACAAATCCCCGCCCGAAGCAATTGACGAAAGAAAACTCGCTTCCCTTCCCCCTTCCTCAAAACTTCCCTTACGATTAAGAGACTAATCATACAACTATATACAAATATATAGGTAGGTACAACTGTTATAAGTTTTGTACAAACATTACAAATGTATCTAGATATAGTGAATGGCATCTTACGTCATCATTAAAATGCGGTATCAAGTGCCAGTATTCGTCCCAAATCGGATTAGATACAAATGCTTTGCCTTATGCCTTGTGTTGCTGTGTCTGTGTTACCATATTATAGATTCGGTGGTTTCTGGAGCTGTTGAAATATTCACGCAAATTCCCAAAAGTGCTTGTGGGCTTACGAGATGAGATACAGATGGTGATGGAGATGGAGGTTCCCCTCAATCAAAGACCACAAATGTTCCTCCTCATTCTCATACCCCAAAAACCAAATGTTCGCGGAAGCCTCCATCCCGCTCTTGTCTCTACATCTCGTCCACCCCCTAACCTGACCCTATAACCGTCGTCGTTGTCGTCGTCGTCGTTTAAACAACACTGACAAACGGACAGACTGGCGGGCCAATAAACAAATACGTTCCAATTACTATCTTCCTCTGTGTCTATGTGTCTTCCTCGTGATCTTCCCTCGACCATCCGTACCCCTGGGCCACAGCCTCCACCATCTCTCGTTTAATTCGAAATTAATGGAAATGTGTCAGTCGTTAACTTCCATTTCCAAGTGCCACTGCCACATGCAAACGGAAGGAGGGACGGCGAGGGGCTAAAGCTGGAGGACGCCCGCACCAGTGCCAGATTGAAATGTGATGTGAACAAAATTTTAATAAATCCAAATGGAGGCTGGAAAAAAGCGTCAGAGAAACGATAAACTTCAGAATAAATGCTAAGGCAGAGAGAGGGTGAGAACTGAGAAAATCAAAAAAAAAAAGAGGGAAATAAAATCCACAGACTCCACACCATGTTCGAATCCAAATCCGACTGCAATCTGTTTTCTAATACCTACCAACCTCTCTGTAGCGTGGTGTAGATGCCCTCTTCCCTCCTCATCCGATTTTAAGCATTCTCCATAAACTTTTGCTTTACTCTGACGAGTGGGGTTCAGCAAAAGGACAGAACATCGAATCATCAGCTTCAGCGTCACAGACAAAAGAGTCAGTATGTTTATGGACCGGTAATTGCTTTGTGCATCTTTATTAATTTCCCACTCGATTGAGAAAATTCCCTGAGCTGGTTTAATAATAGTGAAAACACACACACACAATAGATATGTAGATACAAAAGTATCTAAAGAATGCACACGCGAGACCATCAATGATATACATTCATTGGAGAACTCTGTCGATTGTTTTTGGGCCTTCATCGTGGTTGGTTTGTCCAATAATAATGTGGCCTGGCCACCCCATATAGGGGCGCACATTCTCGCAGTATGCGTAAACCTAACAAATGGCCCCTTTTTCTATTTCGAGTTGCAAATAGAGGTTTGAGAAAGCAATTGTGAAATTATTAGACAATTAATGGGGTTTTGATGTGTTCACTATATAGATCCCAACACCATCATACACAGTACACTACACACACACACAAACACTTTGATTCAACTTGATGATAATGATAGTTTTTGTTTCTGTTTTAATTTGGATGATGGAGTTGTGGTGGCAGAGACAATTGGGCAATAACTGTTATAAATATTTTGATATGCACATTAATTGATTTTGATGGTATCGTGAGATATAAATAGCAGAATATTGTCTATGGGGTGTTTTTTTTGACAACTTATGATACCGTTTGGAGATAAGGTTTTTTTTTTAAGATTTATAATGAAGACAAATAGGTATTATTTGGAAAGACACCACGAAGCGATGCTATGTAAATATTGTGTTTTCTTTAGAATTTTAGAAAGTCTCTTGTCAAGTATATGTTGCAAAGTATTCAAACATTTTTTATGGGAAACACGGACCTTTTTTAGACTCATATTTGAAGGGTTTAGTCGACGTTTTCTTAGTTCGGTAACACAATCTATGTGAATAGAAACGGTCGCATCTTAAAAAAAAAATTTATTACTCATTGTAGATGAGGAGTAAGTTCGACTATTTTGATGGGTTTTGGGAGCCCCGGATGCGCTAATTTAAAATTGTTCATGGATCCAAACAAATGCAATTAAGCCTTAGTACTCGGAATGAAGAATAATTATCGTGTTTATTTCTTTTCAGAAACCAATCAGCGTACCTTTTATAAATAACGTCCTATGGATGCCACAATTCAAATTGGCTTCGCCATTCAAGTCAAACAACAGCAGAAAGAAGGTATGAGATCTTTTCAGAATTCAACCATCTGTCTCACCTGGGGGTCAATTCTCGATCTGTGAAACTGTGTAATGAAAACAAAGTTATCATTTCAGTTTTCACAGAGTTTTATCATTTTATCACTTCACAAACACGCGCAAGGCGATTCCCGAACTCGTTGTGAAAAACAGCTGTCAAAGTGAGTACTAAAAAGTACTAACATGAAAAATGCTACCACTTGCTCATAGAAAAAGATGATTGTGACGTCATAGAAAGACCAAGATGGCGACTTGGGTGTTTCAAATGAGTACAATTTGTTTGTGTTTATCATTTTTCTTTTCACAGGTTTTCACAGAGTGAAATGATTGTGATAAACGAATTATCATATGAAAACATTTTGGCATTTGTTTTCATCACACTTCGAGAATCGCATTTGGCATGAAGGCGTTATCAAATTTATCACTTCACAGTTTCACAGATCGAGAATTGACCCCCTGGTAGGCGAACTTAAGATACCTGATGTTGTAGTCCAAACCTTCAATGCTGTTGACTTATTATTCACATGTTACATCCGAAAAAATGTGGTTTGAGTTACTCTCCTCGACAGTTCTGACCATTGTATAGTATCGGCTTCATTTTTGAGTTCAAAACCCTTCAGTTAACGAAAAAATCCTGAGAAAAACTACACACGTATATCCCAGGAAAATAAGACTTTCACTTCGAAAAAGTTCTGACAAAGCTGAGAGCTTTGTTTTGGTGTCTTAAGCATTTCATAAAAAGTTTCGTAAATTTGGGCAGTTACTGATTTTTTTAGGTGGGGAGGATGCTTGAGCAACAGATTTTGAGAAAAACAGGCAGAAACGTTATAATAAAAGCTTTTAAATGTAATGAAATTTGGGTAAAATAGGTAATGAGCGCATTTGTCATCGTTTTTCTCAAAACTTGTTGCTCCTACGAAAAAAAGAGTCACAATCTTTTTTGTGTAGAATTTTACTAACAATAATATTAAGTTATTAATTTTTTGAAAAAATTCACATTTGCTAAGATATTTACAAAAAAAAACTGTGATTTTTACCTTTTACAGTACAAAATCAAAATATAACTTTGACAAGCTATAACTTCAAGATTCATGAACCAACAGAGTTTGTTAATAGCTCATTTTTTAGATAATTTAGTGTCTAAATGTTATTCTCCGATTATTTTGTTGTAAAAGGAAATTCAATCGAGTTGTTGAATTAAAACGAAATCATTTACTTTTTCAAGATGGCGGCCATCCCTTTCCCCCGTGAGCACTCCAAAAACTTGGTTTTATAATGAGAAGATATAGACAAACACAAACCATACAAAAAATTATGCTAATCGATTAATGAAGTTTTAGAAAATTTTTTGACAAAATTTGCTTCACCATGAAGTTCTTGCATGATTTTCTCTGAGTCTTGATTGTATGAAAAAAGTATGTTAATCTTCTTTGTATAGAATTACATAAGCTACAATTTATGCCTTCACATTTTTTTCCCCCTAAAATATTAAGACACTGCCCAAATTTACATTACTTTTTAGGAAATGCCGTCAAAGAAAAAGCTCTCCCCCAAAATACAGCTTTGTCGGAATTTTTGAAGTTTTGTCATTTTTATCTAATTTTCCTGGGCTAATATTTAGCAATACGACAAAGCAAACTCAAAAATTTTGTTCGAAGTTGATTTACTTTTAAGATGAAGACGTTGATGATATGTAACTTATATAATCTTTAATGGTTTGAAATCCTTTTGTTCCTCACACAACAAAGAGAATTAAGCCTTAAAAAAATTAGGCTGAAAATAAGGAAGTCAAAATTTTTGGAGATTTGTTAAAAATATTTAAAATTCAACATCCTCAACGGTCCCAAGGATCATCTTCAATGATAGCCCTATCGTTAGTTTCATATAAACAAAGCCAATATGGTGTGTAGAACAATTTTCAGCAAACTCTAAGCTAGCGACAGGGCCCCACTTATACTTGAGATCTATTTTTCTTTGGGACCAATTATCTTTCCTTTTCTTAAGTCCACTTCCATATGGATACACTGAGAAAACTGAACTATGAGTTATTTAAACAGAAGCATGTTTAACTATATGTTTAAATTAGTGCAAATAGAATTCAATTTAAATCTACCTCTTATCTATTCAGATTCAAAAATACTATTATTTTGGGTAAAATCTATTTAAATCAAAGTAAATCATGTTTAATTATTACATTGGAAGCTACACGTAACTTTTTACATGAATTTAAGCCTACTTGAGTTTGATTTTTAAAAGACCTGTTAAATTATTTTACTCACTTAAAAATGTTTAACATAAAATTAACATGCACGAGTTTGATTCAAATATAAATTCACTTTAAATATTAAGAAGAGTAAGGGATTGAACAGAAATGTTTAATTTAAATTCGAATCAATTTGAATTGAACTCAAAGGATTACAAAACATAACTGTAACTGTCTTATGATTCTTACAGGCACTTGGCGTAAAATAATTGCAAAAGAATCCATCGAGACCACCGGTCATGAAAGATATTCAAATAGTTCCAAAATTAGTGCCACCACCGTAGTATAGTCGGTAAAACTCACTAAAACACTAAAACTCAATTAAACTCAGTTCAAACAGTGTATAATTTTGCAGGAACTTAATTTAAAATTTGCGAAAAGTGGTTTTTAAGCATCAATCTGATTTCTTTAAAAAATTAAATCTGTTAGTAAGTGAGTTTCAACTTTGAACCGACACGATATGTATGTGTGTAGCATGTATTATAGCTAAAGGAAACGCTCCCATTATTACAAATAGAATAAATTCGTATTGAATTCAAAGAATCTAGCATCCATTTGGAAAAACTAACATTGAAATCATTTGTTTTAAACAGAAAACATAGTTGACTCAAACACGGATATATTCAAACAAATTAATATGATTCTATTTGAAACAACATCAAATGAAGTTGATTAGAACAAACAGAAATATTCTTATGTTAAATAGAAAGCATAGTTAATTTGAACAAAATCATGTTCAAATCGTTTCAACAATGAATTAATACGATTCTATTTAAATTAAATAGAAATCGCTTCCATGCCAAATCATATGTGTTTGAGTTTGATTTAAATACGAATATGTTCAATATTTTTCTCAGTGTAGGAAAAAGCATTTGTGAAATCAATTCCTAAAAACAGGTGATTCATTTTTACCCTCCTAATACCGACCAATTGCCTTTGACATCCATTCTTTCCAAGAGCATGGAAATGCTGGTCGATCGTCAGCCTATGAAATATTTTGAACCTTAATGAGCGACAGTATGGTTTTCGTTGCAACAGATCAACCAGTGACTTGAAGTGGAATCAATCTATATATCATTTTTGGAGAAAGAAAAATTGTGCGCTCGATATTTTTAAGGCATTTAATAGAACTTGACCTTTGGCATCAAGCTTATCGAAATTGCATGCTTTTGATATTTACGAATTACCCCTTTGCTGGTAATTACTTTTCTATAACCGTTCAGTAAAAGTAGTTAGGGACGGATTTAAACCTGAAGTTTACAAAATAAATGCTGGTATAAACAAGGGCTCCGCATAGTCTCCCACTGAAATTGCTTGTCCACTGAAATGTTTTGCTTATGAGAGCACCTCTATAGTTTTTCATACTCCTTTCCAGACTCGCTTCACTGTTCTTCGTATGTTGAGCTCCAACAGTGAAATAGATCTTTGAAGGATGAGTTTTATGGCCTTCGGGATAGAACCTTTATAAAGCCTGACTGGAGTATGATGAAAAAACTTTTCTCGTGGACCTAATTGGAAAAGGAGACACCTTCGGTGGATAATTTGGTAGACATGGCCTCCACAGAGAGACAAATGATAACAGCCTCCAACTAATAGACTTTTCAGAAGCTCTTAAAACAGTTATAAGTAGCACCTGGCTTCTTCCGCTAAGAATCCACAAAGCAACCTGGTGCTGCCCATACGCCAACATAGACCATGTGACGAAAGACATGCCTCTAATATCTTTGAAATGCGTACTTGTCAAGGGCCAAAGTTGACTCGGACCATTTCGTTGTTGCGACAAAAATATAGAGAAACTATATGAACCAGCGTGTAGAAGAAATTTGACTTTGGTCACCTTAGTATACCTGGAGTCGCCGGCACCTTCAGTGAGCATCTGAGTGAGAAGCTCTCCGCTGTGCATTTACCTGTCACCAACGCCATCAACCAGTGGTCCAAGTATCAGGATATCGTCAAAGAGGAAGCCGAAACCACAACAGGCTACCAACCATCCCCGAAAAAGAACCGGTGATATATCTAGGTAATGATGAATGCGTATAGCTGAAAATAGATGCACATGCAAATATTCAGTGGCAAACAAGAGCAGCAAGGGACAAGTATCAAGGAATGAGAAGAGACCCTGTGTAGGAAGAAGAGGGCGTATGCAGCCTCCCAGCTCAAGGAGATCAATCTGGGCACCGTAGCGAAGCATTTAGCATTAGCTGCTGAATGACCATGAAGTAGAACGGTAAAAATAGAACAAGTAACGAGCTCAATTCCATTTAATGAAGACCCAGTACCACCACCTTGTAGAGAAGAGGTAGACTAAGCTATGTATAAAGAAGCTCAAGAACAAGAATGGCGGTGGTTTGCCAGCTCTTCAAGTACGGTGGGTATGTATTGAAATAGTGCATGCATCAGCTCCTCAACCAAATTAAGAAGGAAGCATGCTCGACGACTGGTCTATCAGCTCCATATGTCCCATCTACAAAAAAGGCAATCCAATTTCCTGCAAGAACTATCGATGCACATCCCTGATAAAAGTCGCATACAAGATCCCATCCAATGTACTGTGCGAGGGTCTGAAGCAATTCTGTGAAACTATAATCAGCATATTCCAGTGTGGCTTCCATCCACAGGCAGATAGACCATCAAAGGCCAAATATTTACTCTCAGCCAAACTCTGGAAAAGATCAACGAATTTTAAGTTGAAATTCGGCATCTAGTCATCGACTTCAAAGCCTCATTTGTCAGGAGCAGAAGATGGCTGAACTTGGGATCCCGGGAAAAATGATTCGGTTGTGTCACGTGATATAGGAAAATACGTTACGCAATGTGCATCTAAAAAGAATCTCTTTCGAACTATTCCAAACATGCACATGCCTTCATGTGATTTCTTCAATTTCGTTCTTGAGCAAATAGTGCGCAGGGAAGGCGTTATTATACTGAAGGCAAAATTTTCAATACTTCTGTCTTCTGTCCAATTTCCACTGTAGGCCAATGATAGTGTCATGCATTCAACAAACAATGACAAATCTGCCAACTATGGCTAGGAAATAATGTCACTGTTGATAGCAGCAACTTCGAATTATGTAAGGAGTTCATCTACCTTGGAGTAAACATTAATCCCACGAGTTACATCTCAGTGGAGATCCGACGAAGAATTACCCTAGCAAACCAGTGCTACTTCGGTTGGGCGCAATAGATTGGTTTAAAATTCCTCAAACGAAAGAAAAAGGCTTGCTCTAAGCAATATAGTGGCCTGCTTTATAGTGCGTTGGGAGATAAGCTAAAAGAAAGAACTGATACTTGGTTCCTTCGAAAGAAAAATTCTTGGGTGTATATTCGGTCCTGATTGCGAGGGAGGTGAATGGAGGAAAAGATATAAAAACGAACTCTATGAGCTGTATCAAGATAGATATGTAGTCCAAACCTTCTGTTCCTGATAGACATCGCAGATGCCAGAAAGCTTGGTCATCTAGACTGGAAGCAGCGTATGCTTGGGAGCGTATGCTGCCATATCTCTGGCTGCAACCCTTCAGGCATTGAGAGCCGGATAAGTAAGTCAGTGACAACACGCATCCAGGAATAGTTGAGACTTGTTATAGGCCACTATATGTTCCTCAAGAGCTGTTCTCTCACTGATTTATTTATTTTATGATTACGATTGAGTATGGGATCATTATCATTCTATAGAAACATGCTTGGGGAGATCGATGATGATGAGGATTTGATGAGAAACTCCAGGAATGCAAACGAACTGCAACACGAGACAAGAAAATGTTTTAAAAGCAAGGCAGCTAAGAGTCGAGCTAACATTGTCTTTGGTTCTAATGGTAAAACTCAATAACTTCCCGGAGCTGACTGATGGGAGTTAAAATAGATTATGATTTCATGTCGTTTGTTAATAGTACCTAAATAATTGTTTTTCAATTAGTTATTTAACTACTACATTTGAATAAACAAATTCGATGGCACGGAAGCAAGGGAAAAATCAGGACCTAGTGAATTTCAGCTCTCAAACTAGCTCGGATGTCTCAGAATAGGAAAACTTAATCGTAATACAAATTTCTTAAGTAGAAAATTGCGAGCTTTATGCATAGTAACTTGGCAGGGAGTGTTATTTTAGACCAAAATTATCAATAATCCTTCTACTACAAATTTCACTCTTAAAATAGAATTATTTATCAAAATAACCAAATCTAATCTTCGATTGAATTTATCGAAGTAATAACTAACTTTCTTTATTTGTGTCTGTATATGAAATAATCCAATAAAATTCACTACCATAGCCCCAATAATAAAACACCATCCCAATTTTGCAGCTGATTCTACAAAATCTCTTTCTGAAACCGTTCTTTGTTTGGAAAATTCCATCCACTTCCTCCAATCTCAATCTTTCTCACCATCTAAGTAGGTATAAGGTTTAGGTTGTTTCCTCTATTAAGAATGATGTACGACTTATTTAAGTAAGTTTTACTAACCACAACTATTAACTTCTTGTATCTGTTGGCACACAACCAACTACAATAATTCACATTTTTTTCATTCCTCTTCAGATATATAAGGTCCTTTTTGGCTAGCTTACATTTAAATTGAAATAGAAGAAACATTTATTAAACAACTGTAATGCATTTTGTCACAAAAAAAAAAGAACTCAAAGAATAGAATCTCCTCAAAAAAAAAAAAAAAACAAAGTCCTTTTGCAAAGAAACTTGTGTGCATAGAATTTCAGTTCTTAATGCATCTCTCTCTCAGTGAAAAATAGGACCAACAAAATTAAAAAAAAAAACAAAGAAAAACTGAAGAATTTGCTAAAAATAAAAATTCAACCCGGCCTGCTTGTGAACTTATTTTCTATATCACGCCAGAAAAACAGTCCTACGAAACAAATTTTCTTCAAAAAAAAAAACCCAAAACGAAAGAAAGAAATATCTTCGTAATAAAATAAGTACCTAACCAACCACTTGCACTAATTTAACGATAAGGGTAGGCGCCCACAAAACAGGATATAGCACAGGATACGGAAGGCAAAATGACGACGACGACTCTATATACCTAGTACCAACCAGCAATGACAACCAAAACTACAACGACACGATGGCAAACCTAAAGACTCATACATACTCGTACATACATATATGCGGACAAACAAAAGCTTTGAAAGTAAGTCCCAAACGAACCAACTACCGGAGCAGATGTTGCCTCTCTGAATCGCAGCCAATATAGGAACTAAACTCATGCTATTGCTATTTTACTCTATACTGCTGATGCTGATGCTGTGCCTGCACGAGACCAAGAACCACCATCCATAGCTCAGACAATCCGAACAAGGACACAAATGAAAAGAGCATTGGCGCACTTCCAAAAAACGACAGAATAATGAAGGAATCTCTAGAAATCTCATACAGTAGAGGTCGAGGTGGCGATGGCGGGTGGTTGGTTTGGTTTGGTGGGCGTCAAGGCGGAGGAGGTTGGAGCTGAATGAAAGTATCCTTAAATGAAACTAAAACTGAGATCCTGTGTGTGAAAGGCATCATAACTCTCTTTCGCCCAGATGCACAGAGCACCTTGCATGATGTGCATATACGATGCTTGACTGCATTTGTTAAAAAAAAAATTAAAGAATATTTAAGGCCCAGATTTTTAAGGGGCCCCTTTTTAAGTTTTTTCCTAATCTATTTAGATGGCAATTTAAAAAAAAACTTAATCAAATGAGTAGAACATTGGTGAACACTAAGTATCACGAAATAATTGAAAATAATTTTAAGCTTTTGCTTCAAAGCTTCAAAATCAAGATTTTCAAAAAATTTACATTCCCACATTGATCTAAAAAAGCGATCATAAAAGAGGAGCTCAGCAAGTTAAAAATATTATAAAACACTAATCTAGTACTAATAAGCACTTTCTAGCTTCTACTCGAAAGAATTGAGTTGTTTTGAAAAATATCTAGCATGAACTCAGACAAAGATACTGAAGGTATAGCCCTTATACGATACAACTTAAACAGTTCTGGGATATATGGAGCATGAAATAAGAAAAAACATTAAAAATATTAAAGTATTTGCTAATATTAAAGGAAATGCTCATTTTAAAGAGAATAAAATCTAGCATGAGCTCGGAAATATTTACTACCTGTATAGTGTTTCCTTGATACAACCTCAGAAGTTTTAGTCCATATGAAGCATGAACTACAATCATTACCTATCAGTTAAAATGTTATAGCATTTACTTATACTCAAGAATATACTCATTTATAGTTCATACACGAAAAAAAATTCAGCATGAACTCAGAAATAATAACTGTCAAGTCTTTCCACGTTATAATCTTCATAAGAAATTTTGTAACAAACTGACCGTGAACTCCAATAAAAACTAGAAAGTTTAAAGCATTTGCTAATTATCAGGAGAATACTCATTTTTCACGCAAACATGAGAAATGAAATCTAGCATCAGCTCACAATTATTTATACTCTTTAGTCTTTTCGTGACACAGCCTACATTAATATGCAGTTTTGGGACAGGTGGCGCATGAACTTAATAAAAATTATAAATATTGAAGCATTTGCCAATACTCAAGGAAGTACTGATTTTTCATACCTACATGAAGAATTTAATATAGCATGAACTCAGAAATATTTACTGCCTAGTAAATCATCAATACAAATTTAAAAGTTTTGGGTCAAATGAAGCTTGAACTAAAAAAAAAAAACAATTAAAATATTATAGCAATTGCTTATACTCAAGGAAGTTCTCACTTTTCAGAAGCATGTGATGAATGAAATATAGCATTAACTCAGAAATTTTAACAATACAACCTTTACTACATAAGCAGTTTTGGGCTATATGGAGCATGAACTCAAAAAAAAAACATTAAAAATATTATAGCATTTGCTAATATTTAAAAATATGCTCATTTTTTCATTAATACATGAGGAACAAAATCTAGCATCAACTCATAAATATTTACTTTCCCGTCTATCCTCGATACAAATTAGGTAGTTTTAGCACATATTGAACATGTACTCAAGGCAATATTGAAAATATTATAGCATTTGCTAAAACACAAGAAAATACTCATTCATTGATACATGTGGAATCAAATCTTTTATGAACTCAGAAATATTTACTGTCTCGTCTTTCATCGGTACAACTTTATGAGTATTGGAATATATGAAGGTTTAACTCAAAAAAAAAAAACATAAAAGTATAGCAATTGCTCATATCTTAATGAAGTTCTCATTTTTCCTATAAACACGAGGAATCAAATCTAGTAAGAACTCATTGTACTCTTTCATTGATACAACCAAAGTAGTTTTTGCGACATATGGAAGATGAACTAAAAAAAAAACATTAGAAATATTATAGCAATTGCTTATACTCAAGCAAGTTCTCATTAGTATTTGATGTATCAAATCTAGCATGAACTCAGAAATATTTACTCTCTAGTTTTTCATTAATAGGTACTACTTACTAGTTTTGGGACGTAGGTAAATGGAACATGAATTCAAAAGACCATTAAAAATAATATAGCAATTGCTAATACTCAAAGAAAGTACTCATTTTCGATTAGAACATGAGGAATCATAAATCTAGCATGAACTCAGAAATGTTAATTATACTACTTTTACTCGATATAGCATAAGAAGTTTTGGGACATATGGTGCATAACTCAGAATACAATTAAAAATATTATAGCATTTGCTAATGCCCAAGGAAGGGGGGACCAAATCTAGCATGACCTCTAAAATATTTACTGTCTGGTCTTTCATCGGCACAACTTATGTAATTTTTTGAATATATGAAAGTTAAACTCAAATAAACATAAGAATTATAGCAATTGCTAATATATTTTGAGGAAGTTCTCATTTTTCCTATAAGCACAAGGAATCAAATTTAATATGAGCTCATTCTAGTCTTTCATTGACACAACCTAAATATGTTTGGGACATATGGAAGATGAAAAAAAAAAAAAAATTAGAAATATTATAGCAATTGCTTATACTCAAGGAAGTTCTCATTAGTATTTGATGTATCAAACATAGCATGAACTCAGAAACCTTTACAGTGTAGTTTTTCATCAAAAGCACCACTTATTAATATTAGGGCATATGGAGCATGAACTCAGAACATCATCAAAAATATCAAAGCATTTGCTTATACTTAAGAAAATACTTTTTTTTCATTCATATATCAGGAATCACATCAAGCATGAACTCAGAAATATTAACTATTGGGTCTTTCCTTGATGCAACTCTAGTATAAACTCATAAAAACAAATTAGAAATATTATAGTATTTGCTAATACTCAAGAAAATACTCAATTTTTATTCAAACAGTAATTCCATCATGAGTGTAGTCATAGAATTGAGAAATATTATTGTTATCGTTTGAATTATATAGCAGCAAGGCCTTCACATGAAAAACTCCGCCTATGCAATCTCACTCGCCTATCCAGCCATTTGAAGTGTGGGTGACTGAATCTACAACACCCGAAAATGTCCTTTTTACCACTTGTACTCTGGCACACAACTAGTGTGAGTATGTATATATAGAGTTTCCGTGCATTGCAGCAGCTTTAGTTACATTTTCAATGCAATAATAAGAAACATGAGGTGGAAACCTCGAAATGAAAGCGCGGGTATAACACATAGAACATTAAAAAAAAGAAAAAATCCACAGGAAAAGGATGTAAAAGAAACATCTTAGATAAAGGATCTGCACATGGAGTTGGAGGAACTGCTGCGGGATCTTTTTTTCTAATGAATGTAAGACGACGAACGACGAACTACGCGATGATGTTGAGGACGTATAGACATCGACATCGACAATGAGGACGAGCGACGACGAAGGCAATGTCAATGTAAGAGAGCTAAGAAAAAAAGAAAAAACTAGGAAATTAAACTAAGCAAAAAGGACTTGCATCAAATTTATTTTTATTTATTTTTTTTTTCGTCATGACGATTTTTTTTGTTTTTCTTATCTTTATTCCAAAGTTATTGAGGCAGGACTAGGACGTATAGGACGTAGGACGATGACAAAAATCTAAAAGGACTCATTTTGCCAGTAAGAAATTAAATTAAAATCTAAGTTTTTTTTCTTTCTTTCTTCTTGTTAAATTCGTCCTTATCCGTTTTCTTTTCTTATTATCCTGTAGATACACATAATCACCTTGAAAAAGCATAGTGTCCTCTATCCTCTATCTCTCTGTGATGTGCTTGTGTCGTTCAAGGGATGATGATTCTTGTTTGCATTCATTCAACAATTATAATAGGATGAAAATCCCTAAAAATCCCGAAATGGATATACCCACCTCTATCTACCTATCGTTGATGCTGGTGATCTGGAGGAGATAGATAGATTGGGTCAGCTGGAGATGAGTTCTTCTTCTTTTTTTTTTGCCAAAAATAAAAATAAGATGTTCATCATCATCATGTATAAAATATAAAGCATATTGTACCTATACCTATAGAGAGTGAGACACATGATGAGGATGACTTAACTAGGACAAGTTTGAATGAAAAATGAACCAACAGAGGCCAACATCCAGTATCAGAGCAGAGTATAGAAAAGAACTTAGTACAAAAGACTTAATGTTGTCGAATGAAATTGCATGAAAAGTTTATAAAAAAAAAATTAAAAAAAAAAGAAAAACTCACTCTGGAAAATAACTGAAAAGCTTCTATGTACCTACCTTAACTATATAACCAAACCTTTACGTGAAAATAATCTCAAATAATCCAGTTAGTTACATTTTAATTATCCTTACATTCATAGTAGTTTAAGCTCAAACAAACAAAATGGTCGTTCGTCATCATCTTGAAGTAATAAAAAAGGTTGGATTTTGTTAAAGGATGCATAAGGATGCATGAAACTGACTGTATAGAAGAGTTTTCTGTTATTTTTTTTTTATTATTATTTATTTTTCGCCGCAAGGTGGACTGAGAATTCTATGGAGCGTGGAAAAAAAAAGATTGAGATCCTTTATTTGTTTTCTTATGGTTTGTTCGTTTTTTTTTTTTTTTTTTTTTTTTGAGACAAGAGACCTTAAAAATTCAGCAAGGTACAGAAGGTATAGCTAGAGTTCTTTTAGAACTTTAATAGAATTATTTTCAATTTTGTATTCTCAAAGGAAAAAACTTTTTAGAAAGACATGTGACAAACTGTCTAAGTCGTTATTTTTTTTTCAAATTTATAATGAGTTTAATGCCAACAATTATAACTTAGGTTATTTGATTAAATATTTTCATTGGTTTGAAAATATATAATATGTAAATCGAACTCACCTTAATTTATGGAAACATTTATTCTGCAAAGAAAAGAATTAAATAATTATTTAAAAATTTCTTAACATAAAAAGTAGGTATATCAAATACATAAATCTATTTGCCAGTATAGTCTAATGTCGTTTTCGATTGGATAATTGGAATACTCCTTTTCCACCGCTTTTTCACTCCTACTAATCTCAATTTTCCATATTCCATAGGAATGGAACAAAACCCAAACGAAAACGACATACAAAAAACTCACTGTCTATTCCACAACAAATTCTATATTTTTCATTTTTCACATCTCATGTGATGGCGCGGTGCTAACTACCATAGAGAAGGAGATCAAAAAATTCTGTAAATTTTTCTTTTCATTTTTTTATTTTTAATTGACCTCGCCATCAATTTTCTTCTCAAACTTTCATTAAAAGTTTTTTGTGATATTTTTCAAAAACAAATTTAAACTTTTTGGTGCTACAATATTATTCAAAAGAATGCAATATTTGTTAAATAAACTGGTCGACATTTGTTCAAATATTTGACCAAAAGATATTCTTCTATTCTTAAACCTGTCCACATTATTTAGAAAAAAACATAATGTATAGGCCAAGAGCCGGCTACTTTTTTCTGCAATTACTTACTGAACTGATTTGCTTGTTGAAATATGTTCAGGGGTGTCCCCCGAATGTAAAAATCCAAGAAATCCACAAAATCACTTTTTTTCAAAAATATTGACTTCAAAATTTAATTTCTCAAAAACTATTCACGAAAACAACTTCATTTAAAAAAAACCACAACAAATAAATGGTTGGTAAATTAGCTTTAAAAAAATCTTCTATTTTTGTCGTACGAAGCCCGGTTCACGAGATATTTGATAAAAAGTGTTTCCAAGATGGCGGCCGATGCTCACAGCTCCCCCGGGCGTTCCGCCAAACTTGGATTTACAGTAGACGCTCGATTTAGTGAATCTCGAAAAAGTGAACTATCCACAATTATAGTGAACACACAAAATTTTATATAAAAATGTACAGTAGACGCTCAATTTAGTGAATCTCGAAATAGTGAACTATCCACAATAGTGAACACATAAAATTTTATATAAAAACATATTTTGTATACAAATGTAGCGCAAGCATTTTACATAGCTTCAGAGCTCTGAGGTATTGTTTCCATTTTTTTGTTTAAGCCTGAGTGAAAGCCTTGTTTAGTGCTTAATTATAATCAAAAACATTCACATTGAACGAAATGTGCATTTTGGATCAAATTCGCCTTTAGAAAACCTGAGAAAACTCCCGCTCGAAAAAGTGAATAATTTCAAAACAGTGAATAGGCCTGGTTTTTATTACTTCACTATATCGAGCGTCTACTGTATTTCACTAAGGGGACATCGATGGAATCAGTTCGGTAGTTTATTTCATTATGAACCTCATATTTTTGCTCTGGCTCTTAGACTATTAAGGCTATATGATTTATGTCTTATAAAAAGGAACTACGACATTCATGGGATTTTATCGTAAAAATCATCAAAGGGTTCATTGAAGATGAGAAATCCGCGGAGTGCTATTAAATTAGAGCGTGCACTTTAGAGGGAGGGTGCAAAAGCACCCTTTTTGCTTTTTGCATACAACTGGAAAACGAAGCAAAATTTCGAGATATGTAATTCTGAAAACCTTTTTTTGTATAAATAAAATTAACCATCGAAACGGATTTTTGAAAAAAAAAATTCCTTATAACTTTTTTACCAGCAGAGATACATAGGTATAGGTATTTCCTCATACAAAAGAAAGATAATTAAATTTAATTTAAAATTAATTATTCAAAAAATGGTTTGGATAAAAATCGGCTGGGAAACAGTCGACCAAACTAGGCTAATTTTAAGTTTTTAAAGCTTTATAAATGATATTTTTGGCTACTTTTAGAGACTTTGTTAGATTATACACTCAAGCTGGGTGTATTATAGTGAGTCACGACAAGTTAAGTCAAAAATAAAAATCAAATTTAAAATTTTTCGTAGTTTTTGGGTTGCCATCTAATTTTTTTCAAAATTTAAAATAATTGCCAAAATCAACACACTTGCACTTGTACTGACAAATTAATTTGTGAAGCACGTTTTTCGAATAAAAACATATCTCTCTTAAAGTACAACAACGTAAAAAAAATAAAACGACTGCTGTTAACTATACATAAATAGGGTCTCTTTTAGGTAAACCACCATACAAAACGTCTTAAAACTAAAACAAAATTGCGGTTCAGCACGAAATCTTTTGAATTCAAAAATAAAACAAAATCATCGGACAACATTTCTTCATGATTATTTTATTCAGCAATAAGACGTATTTTGTCTTATTTTTGCAAAATTTTGTCACTTAAGTAGGTTTTGCATTCAAAGGACAAAATTTCATTAGACAATAGTAGAATTGATTGGAAAACAAGGAACAGTCATGACTACAATTTTCCAATTCATGTAGAAAAAGTAGCAAGTTTAGTCATGATATCGAATTTAGATTGTAGTGAAAAGCCATTTACCCAATTCAAGACAGAATTATATACCAACATTTTACAGTAAACTACAAAAAAAAACACTGAACACAAAGAATAACAGTTGGCACGGAAGCAGCCATAATGTTCCTCGGCTCGGATTTAAGATATTTACTAAGTATTTTTTCCACTTTTACAAGTGTATTAGGTAATAGATCATGTGTTCGATATATGGCAAGCTCAATTCCAAAAAAATCGCAAGTGTATATATTTTTTAAAAACTATTTTATGCCCCAAATGTCACTACCGTGATGGCATGTCCCAACCCTGAGGTTTCGAACTAGAACTTGAATTTAATTTGAAAAAAAAACACAAATTGATTTGAGAAATATTTACGTCAAATATACTCGTATAACAGCAGCTTCAAAGTAACATATGTATATTTTTAAGTTATAACTCATTTACAGAATTTCCAGTTTGAGTTCAAAATCTGTCCCAGAGTTTTGAAAAAACTAAAATCACATAATTTGCTTTTATTTTCGTGTTCATACTGCGATTTGCGGTATTGTGAAGTAGATTGTAATATGCATGCATCGATTTTTACCAGCATACGTCACCGTAAGCTTACATGATAAACAAACGACTCTCTCCAACACCGCCTGAGTACTTAAATGCCCCATAGACCACTTTTTCGGGAAACTGAGTTAATAATGCAGTTATACTAATTCGAATTTTCTCTATCGTTTGCTGCTATCCACGTTGCTCTATCTCTATTATTAAGGAAGTTACTTTATACAATGTAATGTTGACGAATTTTTATAAATTATTCCCAATTAAAAAAGACGTATTTTTCAGGAAAATTTTAAGGACCAAAGTTAGTTTTAAGTATTTTTCATAATTAAGTATTAAAATACTTAAGCATTTTCATACTTATTTTGTTGACTTAGAAATAATCCAATAAGAGTTTTAGTAAGGTATAGCCACTAAATTGATAGTATTTTTTGTTTTATGTTCTTATCTATAAAAATGAAATTATAAAAAATAAATAATACCAGTGCTTTTGAATTTTTTTGTTCTTCTTGCTAACATTGAATTTCTTCCTTTCAGTGCACAAAAGTCCTATATCCATTAGGGTGGTCCTTATTTAGGGTTTTTTTGAAAATCCAACTTGGATAGGCATCAAATGACTCTAAACGGAGAAAAAAAATTTTCATAATTTTTTCAGATTTTTATTCCACCCCCCTGGTCTCCCTTTTTTCACTTCAAGGTACAAATAATGGAGTTAGGGTGATTCTTATAACATGCAAAAAAAAAGTCAGAACTTATAGATTAGATTTAGATGAAAAAAAATCGTATTGGAGGGGGGGTCTATTTCCCCCCGTTTAGGCGGGAGGGGTAATTTTCTAAAAATTTGACCAAAAATAGAAAAACAATTATTAAAAAACAACGAGACCACTTACAATGGCATGCTATAGCTTTTTTTAAAGCCATGAATCCAGTCTCTAATATATTTTTTAAATCAAGTTTTTAATGTAAATAGTTTCTGAAAAAAATAATTTACAAACGTAAAAAACTATTATTTTTGTTTTTATTTTTGAGGTTTGAAAATTATTTTTTCAAAAACTATTTACAATAAAAACTTGATTCAAAAAATATATTAGAGACTGGATTCATGGCTTTAAAAAAAGCTATAGCATGCCATTGTAAGTGGTCCCGTTATTTTTAAATAATTTTTTTTCTATTTTTGGTCAAATTTTTAGAAAATTACCCCTCCTGTCTGAACGGGGGGGAATAGACCCCCCCTCTGATACGATTTTTTTTTCGTCTGAATCTAATCTATAAGTTTTGACTTTTTTTTTGCGTTTTATAAGAATCACCCTAACTCTATTATTTGTACCTTGAAGTGAAAAAAGGGAGACCAGGGGGGTGAAATAAAAATCTGAAAAAATTAGGGAAATTGTTTTTCAATGTTTTGAATCGAATGAGGGCTATCCAAGACAATGTCCAATTTAAGGACCACCCTAATATCCATAGGAAATTTTCAATTTGGTTTTCATCGATTTCGCATTCGTTCTATATCCATTTCTGACTTTTTTCATTCTTTTATTTTTTTAAAAATAACCGTTACAGCTTTTGACGTCATGTCTTCAAATTACAACAAAGATATTTTCAAACAATGTATATAAAAATTCAAACATCATATTTCTCAAGGAGAAAGTAAGGAAATTATTTTTCAAACCTTAAAATTCGTTTTCTGGGGAATAATTTTTTTGGATATGGGGCATTTAAGTACTCAGGGGGTGAAATAGATTTGAATGATATCGAGCATCAAATATTTGACATCAGTTTGGCGCAAAAAAAATGGTCACTACCGTGGTATGGTATGCATTATTACACCATGCATTATTACACCGTATACTTTTATTCATGGATCGAACCATTTTTGAAAAGGGTTTGCCAAACTTATATTAAATTTGTTCGAAAATCTTTTGACTATAACAGTTTTTTGCAATTTGGGTTTAAGTATGAAAATGTCACTACCGTGTCAAGCAAAAACGTGTCACTACCGTGGTATTTCATCACTCTTACATGTAAATTCTGGTGTGAAAAACATGAAGTACTATCACTTTCAGCATTATTTTAGTAAGGATAACAATTGTTATGGCATCAAAAACAGACTTTAGAAATCTAACATTTATTTTCGTAAATTTTGCACTCACAAAAGTATCAGTTTACGAAGAATCGCCAATATATTTTATTTTACCTTTTCTTGCCTTTATTACCCATTACTGTCTTTTTTTGCGCTTTTCACCGTTTTTTCTTAATTGTTTTTAAGATACAAAAAAAATCTTAAATAAAAAAAGGTATTTTTAAGTGTTTGTGTGTGTAATTTTGTATTACCTAACGTTATAGTTTTGTTCCAAACATGCACCAAAATGCCAAATTTTACTAGTTTTCGCAAATTTTTGTCGAATTTCTATTCCTCTTTTCAAAAATTGGTACATTTTGGGTAAAAAAGAATAAACCATTTCTTCTTTCAGACGAATTATGTCCAAAAGATTTCTTTGTGCAAAAATTCTTTGGTCTGTCAAATGCCAGGTTACTTTCCACACTTTTAAGGCAATTTTATCAAAATTTGATTATTTTTGCCCAAAAATCTCTAAAGCAAAGCTTTTGCTTTCATCAATGAATATCAATTGGGCAAATGTTCTAAATTTTTAACATTATCAACGAAAATTTGGTTAATGCTTTTATACTTTAGGTTTAAATGCAAATATTGGACTTGAAACTGTTGAGCAAATACAAAAAAACTGAAGTATGAAGGATGGATAAAAAAATATCTAAAATTCATTGTAAAAAATTGCAAATATCAGCAAATCCTAGGGGAAACTGACTCCGAATTACTTAATGAAAAACAAAAATATGAGCCATATTTAATATTAAATTTAAAAATCTTGAATTTTTCTGTAACAAAAATGTTTTTATGCATTTTCATGCTTTAATTATCCAAAACAATAAATTCAACAAAAAGTTTCCAAAGTTATATTGTCAAATAACCAACATAAAAAATGGTTAGGTTTGAATATGCTTATCTCTGTCAAATTTGAATATTTATCACTTTTTAAGCTGGCCATATTAAAGCGTTTAGTCTCTACTTTATTTTTTCTATGCATGTCTCTACTCTACCCATGCCTCAAAAAAAGTTACGCCCAATTTATTTAAAAACTTAGAAATTCTCATTATTTTGTTTATTTTTAGGTTAGTTTTTATTTACTCTTCCTGTTTAATTTTTTTCATAAAATCTTCTTAGCTTTTCATTTCGATAGTAAATTTAATTTTGAACAAAAAGTATTGAGTGTAAGACTGTCAAATAAGGCTTAGTTTTGGAGTTGTACCAAAAATAGTGTGACCATTCTCTCAGAAACGCACAGTAGCATTTTTGGTTTTAAGCATGCTTATAGGCCAAACCAACTTATTCAATAATTAAAACCTTTGCACGTAATTGTTCCTTTTTAAAAGGTCTATTCAATATTAGTTTACTCTTGATTTCCAAATTTTAATTAAAAAAAAAACGAACAATATTGTTTTTTGAAACTATCACTCTCTTTATTTTCTAAAAATACGATCAATTAGCTTTGTGCTTTTGAACTATTTACTCTAAAAATAAGACTTTAATTATATTACATATATAATTCTATTGTTTCCTTATCCTGGTTGAGCCCCTAAAAAATATGGTGTCTTAAGTTTACTGAAAAGTTAATTCCAAAATTTCAACTAATAATTGCTAAACGTTGGCTGGCAGGTCCTTGTAGTTTTGTTTAACTACTACAAAGTGTACTTTAAGACTTAAAGTATGACTGTTGTTTTGGGAAATCTTAAAGAGCTTTTGTGATAAAATATCACAGAAAACTTTCATATCGATTTACTATACATATATTGTTAAGTACTACGAGAAAGTGATTCAATATGGGCTTCAAAATTCAAGGACATTTAAGATTCCTTTCAAGACTTTATAAAGTAAATAAATATTTGTGGATTAACTTGAGACTTCCATTTTTCTTTCCTTCCAATATCCTTTCCTTATCTACCAACTGTTGCCTTTCAAAATTACCTTTAGAGTAATTGTCCATAGTGCCAGGTTAACAATTTGATGCCATTACCCATAGCCGCTCATGAAATATTATTAATATTAATTTTTATAGCACCATAACTCATAGACGGACTTCTGGATTCAAATTGAAAAAAAAAACACTTTAACATAGTTCGTATAGAATAAAGTGTATGGCTGTGTGTGTAACGCGGGAAGTAATGAACATGACATAATGCTGTTATCCTTGCATCCCCCAAGTTTATACAAAAGTGCATATCTCTATATCCTTTTAAATGCAAAAAAGAGTGAATATGAAGTCATATCCGTGGATATCCCCATGCACACACTAACAGTCAATTCTATATCTATATACAAACATACAAAATATAAATTTAAACGCGCAAAAGAGATTAAGTTAACTGGCAGCGAGGTCTTAAATTTTGTAAAATGGTTTCATGAAAAACCAAAGACGAACAACTATACTCTAGCTACATCTTCGCTTCTAGAACTATTAGACTTTTGTGTGTTTGTGAAAAACCAAGACCAAGAAGAGGGAACAACTTCCTTACATCTACACAAACAAACAGATAAAAAAAAAAAATCAAAGAAAAGCGACGAAGATTTTCTCATCTAATGCGAAGATGGATCAACCGGGTAGCTCTAGCTATATGCATAAATTTACATAGATCCTGAATATTCTGATATCTCGCCTTTCTTGGGCTGCATGCTAGCTATAGAATAGAAATGCAGAATTGAGTTTGTTGGTTTGTGTATATGCGGAATGGATGCAATGGTTTTAAGTCCAGACCATTTGTTTCTCTGTCCTGTGTATAGACAATATGGAAGAGGGAAGAATAGAAATAAGAATTTAACATCCTTTTATGTGCCAATTGCAGTTATATCAAATATATAAGCAAAGGATTTATATTTCTTCAATATTGAGTGTCTAAGCTTTTTGTTGAAGACTTTTGTGTTATAGTATTCGATTCGCTTGAAAAATGTTATGATTTTATTGGCTTATCTAGGAAATTAGTTTTATAGCTTATTTTATGCATTTATAGTCTTTGTAAATGGATGAAATTCTATATTAGCCATTTGGCTTTGTTTTCTTGTAAAATCATACTTCTGTTAAAATAATTCAAGCCAGATAAAAAGTTTTTATAAAGAAAAGAAAATCCATAGCAAAATAATAATAAATGCTATTCTATGTCGTCCTCAATAATGAAATACATGGAAACATCAAATGGAAGTAAATCTTTTTAATAGTATTAAACTATAAATTATTTAAAGATCGATGTTCAAATCAAAATTCCTTGCATTTTTTCATCCGTATTTATTTGATTATCTTTGAATATGAGTTTCTTTAATATTTTAATGGGCATTAGTCAACGTTACCTTAATCCTTATTTCAATTGATTTTGCGTGAATACTTTCTAAAAGAATCGTTGTTTAACGTAACACAAGAAAATGCATAGATCTGTTACAAATCATATACATACATAGATTTCAAGTTTCTAGTTCATTTTGTACACCTCGTATGTTTGTTGACATCTTGAAAAATGTTTTCAAAAAAATGTATTATACGGCAAATGAGAAAAGGGAAGAAACTGGATATTGCACATGAAACATGGTAAGCGAACTGCAACTTGCCATCACCTATTGTCTTGAAGATGTGTTCTTCCACTTTAGCAAAACCTCTTCGTAAGCTTTTTTACCTTTCCTATTCTTTAGGCCATTTTCCGTCTGGGTGGAAAAAGGTATATGTGCAGCCAATCCCTAAAAAAGGCAATTCATCTTCTCCTTCCAATTACCGACCAATTGCTCTGACATCCATTCTTTCCAAGGTCATGGAAACTCTGATCAATCGTCAGCTTATGAAATATCTTGAACAACGAAAGCTTCTTACTGACCGTCAGTACGGCTTTCGTTGCAAGAGATCCACTGGTGATTTGATGGCTTTTCTAACTGAAAAGTGGAATCAATCATTGCATCGTTTTGGGGAAAGCAAAATAGTTGCACTTGATATTTCAAAAGCATTTGATAGAGTTTGGCATCAAGCTCTTTTATCGAAAATGCATGCTTTTGGTATCAACGAATCACTTCTTCGCTGGATTAGTAATTACCTTTCTGACCGCTCAATCCAAGTTGTTTTGGACCATTTCAAATTTGAAGCTCTCAAAATAAATGCTGGTGTGCCCCAAGGTTCCGTTTTGTCTCTGACACTATTTCTTATTTTCATCAATGATCTCTTGTCTAAAACTTCTAATCCACTAAACTGCTTAGCTGATGACAACACCCTTAGATTTTCGTACTCATTTCCAGATTCACCTCCCTGTTCTTCAAACGTGGAGCAGCAGCGGAAAAATATTTTGAGCTCATTTAATTCAGATTTAAACATCATTGTCAAATGGGGTATTAATTATCGCATGGAATTTAATGCATCCAAAACCCAAAGTTGTCTCCAGTCGTTAAAGCGGAATATACGCAATTTACCTTTATACATGAATGGAACTTGCATCAAGGAAACTGAAAAGCTTTCGATCGTTACTGATCAGCTCTTGTGGAACGACCACATAAAAGATATTGCTAAAAATGCTGCGAAGTGCCTAGGTTTCCTTAGAAGATGTAAGAACTATTGTTCCCCTTCTGATCTGGCTACTGTATATAAAGCATACATACACCCAAAGCTAGAGTATATTTCTAAGACCGAGAGCCCACAGCAGATTTTGGGTGTGAGCGATAGCAAAAAAAGAAGTATGGGCGTTGAAAGCTTCATTTAAGGCTATTCAAATAATCAAAGTCTTGCAGTCCACAACTGGGGCCTTTGCGAGAAACAGTGCATCAAAAAAAAAAATATGAATGCATTTTTGAGGATAATCGTGATAGCCGAAATTGGTTTTCACTCCTCCCTAGATAAGCTCCTCGGATCACATATCATGGAATCTTAGACCATTTGAGCGTATAGTGCGCCGGACCGTTTAAAAAATTCAAAATTCTAAGTGAAAACGGTTTTTTTAAGCAGTCTTGCAGTGCAAATTTAACACTCAAATGATCTCAGATTCCGTGATATGGGATCCGCGGAGCCTAGCTACGGAGCGGTGAAAACCAATTTCGGCTATCACGATTATCCTCGAAGTTGCATTTATATTTTTTTTCGCTGCACTATTTCTCGTAAAGGCCCCAGTTGTGGACTGCTAGACTTTGATTCTTTGAATGGATTTTAATGAAGCTTTCAACGCCTATACTTCTTTCTTTGCTATCACTCACACCCAAAATCTACTGTGGGCTCTTAGTCTATCTCATATCCGGCCAGGCGCTTCCAAAACATCACTGCACCTACTGGATAGAATCCAAAATAGAGCTTTAAAACTTATAGGTGACTGATCAATCTCGGCAACATTTGTTTCGTTGGAACACCGTCGAAATGTTTCATGCTTATCACTGTTTTATCGCTTCTTTTTCAAACGTTGCTCTGTTGAAGTAGCTAGCTGCATTCCTCCCCTTAAACAATTTCAGCGTAATACCCGCACTGCTAGAAATGCTCATCAGTATACCCTTGAGCCTAACTTTGGACGTACAGTCAAATATAGAGATTATTTCTTTAGCCGTACCACACGAATGTGGAATTCCTTACCCAACTCTGTTTTTCCTTCCCATTTCAATATCCAGATATTTAAGACAAATGTACATCGTTATCTCCTTTTCTGTTCTCCCTCTATTTCCTAAACGCTCGCACTGTGTGAAAACATTTTAATTCATTACCCCTTTCATTAATTTTAAATTTGTGATTAAGTAAGTATTTAAGAGAAAACTTGCCAAGTAAATCCACCAAATTTATATCAGTAATCATTATTTACCAAATTTCTGTCATGATTTGGAATTGTTTCGATATTACTCTACTTAAGATATTTTATATTAAACTTCATGATCTTAAAACTTGGCATATATTAAGATCTCATTACTTTTTTTGGCTGACTTTTTACGCACAGGTTTCTTTTACACATAAGAACTTGGCTCCTTTTTTAACATTTATGTTTTTGTTGTGATTTCACTCCTTTTTGCAAAGATTTATTTTTCCAGTTGAAAGTCAAGCCCTACCGCTCTACAAAGTTTCATAATTCTACGACAACCGAAAATGCTCCATACAAATAATAGCAATTCTGATAAAGTGGGTGGATGGCACCCGCCCTGAATGGACAATTCCAAATTTTCAATTTTTTTCCTTCCTAGGTACTTCAAGTCCTACCGACCTACCAATTTTCATCATTCTTCAATAATCGGAAGAGCTCCATATACTTTATAAGAATTTTTAAGAATGTGGGTGGATGCCACGCCCCCTGAATGCAAAATTCCAATTTTTCAATTTTTTCTTTCTAAGTACTTTAAGCCCTACCGACCTACCAATTTTTATCGTTCTACAACAATCGGAAGTGCTTCATATAGTTTATAAGAATTTTTCAGAATGTGGGTCGATGCCACGCCCCCTGAACTGAAACTTCGAATTTTTCGACTTTTTTCTTTTGAGTACTTCAAGGCATACCAACCTACCAATTTTCATCGTTTTACAACAATCGGAAGTGCTCCATATAATTTATAAGAATTTTTTAGAGTGTGGGTGGATGCCACGCCCCCTGTAAGGAAAATTCCAATTTAAAAATTTTTTTTTCTTTTTAAGTACCTCAAACCCTACCGACTTACCAATTTTCATTGTTCTAGAACAATCGGAAAGGCTCCATATAGTTTATAGAATATTTAAGAAAGTGGGTGGATGCCACGCCCCCTGAATAGAAAATTGCAGATTTTCGATTTTTTCCTTTGTATGTACCGCAAGGCCTACCGTTGTGCGAAATTTCAAGTTTCTACGATGTCGGGAAGTGCTCCATAATTTTGATGATCTGTCAGTGAGTCAGTGAGTCAGTGAGTAAGTGAGTCAGTGAGTCAGTGAGTCAGTGAGTCAGTGAGTCAGTGAGTCAGTGAGTCAGCCAGTTATGGTTTTTGCGATTTTTGAAGTCCTATATCTTAGGAACTACTAATGCTAAAGAGTTGAAATTTGGTGAGCCACCTGTGTTTGATCAGTTCAGCAAATACTGCGAATTTGAAGTTTCTGACTTTATTGGTACTGAAGTTAGAGGGGGGTTGAAAATCGCCTGAGTTTGTTCCTGTAAAAAGGGTGTACTGCCGCGAACTTGGCTGGGCACTACCGTGCCCTTTGATTTACGTTTTATAGTTTGCAGAAGATATGAATTATGTTGTTGGTCGGATTGATACAAATTCAAAGTTAGTTTATTCAATTTGGGTTTTTCTTTTTAGAATCGTTTATCTATCACTTTGGCAAAAAATTTAAACTAAATTCAGTTGATAATTGCACCTTAAATTGCTAAAAAGCATTTATTTGTATTTGCTATTGGCAGTTTATGTGCAAAAAACTTTTTTGCTTCCCAAACTCCGTGTAACACTCTGCCCAATGTAGTTTTATTCGCGGTCAGTCCAAACTCCAAAGTTTCAAGTCTCAAATTCACGACTTTGAGTTCTTCAATTCATTAAATTTTTTTTGTTAAATTCTTAAATAGTTCAGGAATGGAATCGACATTATTAGAGGGTAAACTGGTCAACAATGAAATGATTCATTATCATTACAGTGTTCTAGGTTCTAGGGATATAACCAGTTGCAATCTTCTCTTAAAATTGTTCCACCGCAATAACTCGCAATTCCATGAATGCATTTTACTCTTGAGCCAAATTTCAAACGAACTCGTACTTTCAAGTACGGAGTTTCTCTTTCTAGCTGAACTACACGAATGTGGAATGCTTATTTTCTTGCGATATTTTCTTCAATTTTGATATTCCGAACTTAAAAACCGGTGTTCATCGGTATCTCCCTTAAAATTCTTCCTTATTTTCTAAACGATCGCAATGTGTTTAACAATTTTAAGGGTTGGTCAAAACTTCTTTTTTTCGTTCATAATCAAAGCAAGTCATATTAGAAACATCCCATTTTAAGACTTAAAGCGTGAAAATGATTGAACCAGCACCAGCTAAAGCTGCGGGCTGCGGCCATTGTCTTAAAACCAATGTATTTCAATTGTTCAGCACAGATAACACCAGCAACGTTCTTAATTTGCTTGCTGCTGTATTGCTGACAACTTCCAAAAAATTAAATACCTTGGATATGGAACTTGTTATTTTTGTTCTTTACTTGCGTCTCTATGTAAAATGTCGAACAGCTGAAATGACAATGTGTTTGAAAAATAATTGCTGACCAGCAGTGTGCTGTTTTCTGTTGACGGTGTTGGTGCTGATACTGGTGGTGGTGCTGGTTTACAGGCTGAACAGAATGGAGACGGAGCTGCAACTGGAATAACTGAAAAAATTTTGAATACACACAAATTCAATGATGCGAACAGAACGCGACACAGCTGGACAAGTTGGCCAACTTTAAACTTTTGCTTGCAGATTTTTTGACGTTTCAAAATTGCGAGCAAAACGAAGTGTTTACATGTGGGCTACAGTGATTTTAGCGGAGGCCCTAGACTGCTACAAAGCAGACATCACCGCCATCCAAGAAGTGCGATGGGATGGGCCGGGCAAGAACTGAAAGACTGCGATATCTACTACGGTGACTGTTACCGACCACAAGGGCAGCGTCTCTTTGGATGTGGATTCGTCGTTAGAGGCAGACTTAGGCAAGAAGTCTTGAGTTTCAACTATGTGAACGAGCGCCCCACGACAATTCGCATCAAGGCTAAATTCGCCAACATCAGCCTGATATGCGCGCATGCCCCCACAGAGGAGAAAGATGACGACACCAAGGACGAGTTCTACGAGCTCCTGGACAAGACATATGAGCAATGCCCTAGCTATGACATTAAAATAGTCTTGGGTGATTTTAATGCCAAACTGGGAAGAGAAGACGTCTTTAGTGGCACAATCGGAAGATACAGCCTGCACGACACCACCTCCGATAACGGACTCAGGCTAATCGACTTTGCTGCGGGGCGAAACGTTGTGGTAGCTAGTAGCAGTTCCCGCATCTCGATATACATAAGGGGACATGGCGAATTCCTGGTCAATCAACCGCCAACCAAATTGACCACATTGCGATCGACGCAAGGCACTCCTCCAGTATCAAGGATGTCCGAACGTTCCGAGGAGCCAACGTTGACTCGGACCACTACCTCGTTGTAGCAAAGGTAATGCTACGGATATCCAGACCAAAGCCAAAACAGGGAAATACTGTGAGGAAGTTCGACGTCAGACGGCTACAGTCGCAGGACATCGCCAGGTCCTTTTCCGATCGAGTCTCTCGCGCCCTCTTAACTAGTCCTTTGCCGCCAACTGCAAACATCGAAAACCAGTGGAAAAACTGCCAGGAAGCCATCAGAGATGCCGCCTCTGACGTGCTGGGCTTTGCACGACTACCACAGCAAAACTCCTGGTTCGACGAAGAATGCCGCCAAGTACATGCAGCCAAACAACAGGCATACAAAGCGGCGCTGCATAGAAGGACCAGAGCTGCTCGCGATCTCTACGAGCAGAAGAGGAGAGAGGAACACAAGCTTCTTAGAAGGAAGAAGAAAGAGCATGAGAAGCGCGCGATCGAGGAGTTAGAGAGATGCCACTGCAGGAATGAGGTTCGGAAGTTTTACCAAAAAGTAAAAAGAACCTCCCAAGGTTACAGGGCCCGAACCGAAGCCTGCAAAGACGATCAGTGGAACATCGTGGTGGAATCGCAGTCGGTGCTGAGGATATGGAAAAATCATTTCTGCAAATTGTATAACGGCGATGACGAACCGAATTCCGCTAACATGCAAATTGCACCATTCAACTTGGACGACGTAGGCCAACAATTCCGTCCACCCGATCTTGACGAAGTGAGGATAGCCATATCTAAACTTAAGTCCAATAAAGCTGCTGGAGCTGATGGCCTTGCGGCTGAACTATTCAAAGCGGCTGGCGATGAATTGGTTAGGAGTATGCACCAGCTCATCTGTAAAATATGGTCGGAGGAAAGCATGCCCGATGAATGGAACCTCAGCATTGTTTGCCCGATCCTCAAGAAAGGCGATCCTCTGGACTGCACCAACTACAGGGGCATCAGCCTTCTTAATACCGCCTACAAGATCTTCTCTGCCGTACTTTGTGAACGCCTGAAGCCATTCGTCAACAACCTGATAGGTCCATATCAGTGTGGCTTTAGGCCAGGGAAGTCCACCATCGACCAAATATTCGCACTACGGCAGATCTTGGAGAAAACCCAGGAGTTTCAAATCGATACCCACCACCTTTTTATCGATTTCAAGGCCGCGTATGACAGCATCTATAGAGACGAGCTATATAGAGCAATGTCTAGTTTTGGCATCCCTGCCAAACTCGTCCGTTTGTGCAGGATGACGATGGAGAATGCACGCTGCTCCATCAAGGTCGGCAAAGACCTCACCGACACCTTTGATGTCAGAAAAGGTTTTAGGCAAGGCGACGCGCTGTCATGCGACTTCTTCAACATCGTTCTTGAAAGAATAGTGCAAAACTCTCACGTCAACACCAGAGGCACAATCTTTCAAAAGTCCGTCCAATTACTCGCTTACGCTGATGACATTGACATAATGGGACGAACAAAGCGTGATGTCAGTGGTGCTTTTGTGAGCATTGAGAAGGAAGCCAAGAAGATGGGTTTAACGGTGAATGAAAGCAAAACGAAGTATATGCTGTCAACAAGAAAGGACACCCAACACCGACGTCTAGGACAGAACGTCACTATAGACAGCTATAATTTTGAGGTGGTCAGAGACTTTGTCTACCTAGGATCCGCTATAAACTCAGCGAACGATACCAGTGCTGAGATCAAACGAAGAATTACTCTTGCCAATCGCTGTTTCTTCGGGCTAAGAAGGCAATTGAGAAGCAAAGCCCTCTCTCGAGCAACTAAACTGTCCCTGTATAAGACGCTTATCATCCCGGTCCTGATGTATGGTGCAGAGGCATGGACACTGCTAACAGTGGATGAGAACGCGTTAGGCTGTTTTGAGACGAAAATTCTCCGGGTGATTTTTGGTCCCGTCTGCATAGATGGGGAATGGAGGAGAAGATACAACCACGAACTGTATGGGCTGTACAGCGACACCGACCTAGCCACAAAAGTGAAAAGCCAACTACTAAGATGGCTGGGTCACCTAGAGCGAATGGACACCAATGCTCCGGCCCGGAAAGTTTTTGAATCCAACCCCGTGGGACAACGCAGTAGAGGTGGACAGCGTAAAAGGTGGCGCACGCAAGTGGAAGAGGACCTCAACCAACTTGGCGTGCGACACTGGAGACAGCTAGCTAGAAACCGAGCCGGCTGGAAGAAGCTTGTTGGTTGAGGCCCTGGTCCACCCCGGACTGTCACCTTAAGTAAGTAAGTAAGTAAGTACAGTGATTTTTAAACTCTTTTCAATCACTCATACAGACGTAAAGCAATTTTAACTTCTTTTTCATCATTATTTATTTTTATTTTTGTTTTCATTTTTATTTTCGATACTAAAATGTCAGAAAGCTGTACAGCTGCATTGTGGGAGCGTAAAAAAAATAACGTACGACACTTTTTGACAGCTATTCCAGTTGCAGCTCCGGTTGCAGCACTCTATTCCGTTCAGCCAGTTAATCTGTTTCGGGTTTCAGGCATAATTATTTTTCAAAAGGCAAAACAAATTACATAATTTGAACTTTGCTTTCTCTTGTGATTCACCGTGCACAGTGAAGTGGTCTGCTGACCAGAAAAAAAGCGGGAGACATTTGGTCTTCGTCTGCTAAAAGTTACTCATCAGATATAATGTTAAACGCTTGTCCCTTATTGCGCCAAATCCCACCAGTTTTTACCAATTTTGGTTTATTTTTGTTACATTCGGAGTGAAGAGTGAACGTGGAGTGAAAGTAGAATCTCTTTTTAGTTTTTGGAATTATTTTTTTTCTTATTCGAAAAGTTGATGTTAATGGGTGGATGTGTTCATCGGATTTGCCGTTCCTGGAAATGTAACTAGCGGCTGGTGAGTTCCACGATGACGACGCAAAAGCCCGGAAAATAGTGCGAGTAAGCAGGACCGTCGATTTTCAACTGCGTTAACTATCTCCAGCCAATGTAGTGTACCTGAATGATGTTATGATGACCGAAAACCAAATCCGCTGATTGGTTGAAAATACTGGTGAGTTGAAAAAAGAAGAGGCCGTCCAGGATAATGGAAAGCCTGGAAGGGCACTTCTACTATGATTCTTGAAGAAACCTGACGAAAAATAATTTATTTTGGGACGTTTAGAAAATAAAATCAAGGGTTATTTTGATGCTAATTTAAAGCTCTTATGTCTTCTTTATTATTTCTAGCAAAAAAGTTCGATTCTACCCAAACTTTCACATAAAATGACTTTCATTATTTCAAGCATTCCCCTTCATAACCAATGATCATTGAAATATTCAAATTCAAAAATTTTTATCTGAACTAATAATTATTAAAAAATAAAAAAACATTTTGAATTACTAGGTACTCAAATATATTTTTAAACATCTCAGAACTGAAGTACATGGAACCCAATACCTACGCTATATCAATTAATTTCAATATCTTCTTCAAGGGCATGAAAATCATTTGAGATATTATTTCTTATTAATTTAATTTCAAATCAATTCGTCCTTCCTACCCATCACCCCATATCTAAGCGCACTGGAAACTATTCCTTATGGTATAAATTTCATTCTAAAATGAACATCTTTTTACTCGTTTTATTTTTCTATAAAAACTAATTAGAAATCAGCACTTTATCTCCCATGTTCTTTCAATTTTTATACAACAATTAATTTCACAACTCCCAACCTCTCCGTTTTCAACAATTCCCCACACAACATAACATCAACTGCTCGCCGATAAAATTTATCGATCATACATTCAACTCTAGAAAAACTCCACATCCGCAGAAACAACAAAAAAAAAACAAGACACTTACAAAAAAAAAAAACTAATAGAAAAGAAAAATTTAATTATTTAAGGACACTTTTATAGACGTCGCCATCAACGTAGCACGACACCCCCTACAGCCGCCCTGCCATACCACCGCCTCTCGCTCCTATTACCCACTGATGCAGAAGGATCAAATGCAATTAGCACAATGTTCAACTCAATTATCTGAGCTAAGCAATTGCTTGGCACACAGAACCAGAACCAGAACCGAGTTGTCGTCTTCCTCACTATTTTACGACTCTAGACATCACAATGTAATAAGTGACTCTATAGCCACCGCACATATACGAGCAAGTACGTAACGTATCTCTATATTTTATTCATTTAGCTTAAAAAAAAAATAAAAATAAAATTGTACAAAAATTTCTTACACCAGACAAATTAATAGCCATAAAAACGGGCTTAACACATAAACTCTCATAGGGTTGAAGAAGAACAAGACGAAGAAGAAGGGAATGAATATTTTACCCCTTGGAGGTGTCAGTGGGAAATTAAATACCCCTTTCCTCACCGCCACCACTGCCATAGCTCAGTGGTGTTGGTCGTGTATGTTTTTCTTCCTCGGAGAAGTTTGAGTTTTGAAAGGAATCAATGTTGAATTTTGCTTCGGTTTTAATTAAGATCTCACTTTCAGTCAAGCTTCTTTCGTCCTTATCGTCTTCTAGCTCTCTGTGCTTTTTCTTGTTTTTATTATTTTCTAGTTGAATTGGGTGGTAGTGAGAGCTTGATGAATATAGGAGGTGGCATTTCGGCATATGTCCTCTTAGAGTTGAATGTAAAATTTAAGACACAATCAGTGATGGTTTGAAAATTTATTCCTGTCATAGACGACAAGAATCTGAAGAATAATTTGCAAAAATACAGAAGAAGGCTGACTACTTGATTAAGGTGGAGCAGCGGCGGCGCGGCATGGTGGCGTTCTTGTGTCACTTTGAGAATTATTTTATCAAAAAGCTAAGACAAGAAAAGTACTAATACCTACACCTAACGATTTTCTAAGGACTCCAAAAATACTATACTACCTACATTTTTTCCTTTGCTCAAATTACATGAATTTTCCTTGAGTGAAAAATCTTTTGACGCTACATATCGACAGAAGAAAAAAATAGTAATTCTGTGACTTTGTACTGAAAGGACCTACAAAAACTGTTTTATCTTACCAAAGTCTTTTTCCTTAAATTTGTGTATGTCTTTTTATCAAACGCACTTCTCATCATCGTCATCATCATCATAGAGGTATCGTCATATAGTTCAAAAGGAATGGAATAGAAAATGCAACAATACAATCGTCCTTCGGAATATTTCATATTGTTTGTCTTTCTATCGTGTGTGTGTCTATGTGTGCATCGTCACTTTGTGCGATTTTCTTTTTTCCATTATCCATGCAAAGTAGAGCGTATGCGACAATAATTTTTGTTTCTTTTCTGCAAAAAAAGAAAAAGAAAAAACATTTTATAAAGAGAAGCCAAATGACATATAGAGAGAAAGAACAAAATTATTAAACTTGTGTGTTTCCGATGAAAACTATACGAGTATAGGAATGGAAAACAAAAATGTTCCACATACGCCACCCACTCTCTAATACGTAGTATGCTTTTTTTTTGTTCGGAATGATTCCACCAGGTTTGGTTTTTTTTTTGATTCAAGAAATCACACTGATAAAAAATTATTAAATTATTGAAGTGTTTGTTGTCAGCTTCTATTAAAAAAAAAGTTCGTCGAAAAAATATTCTCCGAGGGCTGTTTTTCTTGTTCTGGCTAGGCTGGGGCATTTACAGAGGAAGTGAAAAGAGCCCTCTTCTGCCTCTTCGTCCTGGCACTTTTTGTATAAGTCAGATGTGCTGATGCCCATTCTGCTCATGTGGGTTCCCATTGAATTGTGACCCGTAAGGATTGCAACCAAGAGGGGCAATTGAGGTCTTCTTAGCCTAAGTAAATATTCTGTCTTGTTCATTGAAATATCTGGCCAAAGGTTCCTTGAAACCCGGCAGGTGTCACTTTTAAATGAGCGTGGCAGTGGGCGGATTCTTTACTGAGCCCATATTTCATTTTTTGTTTGCCTTTTTTATGACAGTAAATTCTGAAATAGTGTATCCGAGTCATTTCATTCATTTCCAAGAAATTGAACAAATATGTGGAGCAATTTTCAGGCAGCTAAAGAAAT
The DNA here is from genome assembly GCA_963921185.1 of Dasysyrphus tricinctus. Classification (NCBI taxonomy): domain Eukaryota; kingdom Metazoa; phylum Arthropoda; class Insecta; order Diptera; family Syrphidae; genus Dasysyrphus; species Dasysyrphus tricinctus. The sequence continues at coordinate 23,589,834 of OY992531.1, read as the reverse complement.
AAGCCCTTGCCCAATTTTACCACAACCCTGATTTTTACTAGAATCAAATTTTGTATTACTTTCGCTTTTATAAGAACAAGCTATGCAAATGTCATCAAAATCCTTGAACCATTTCTGAGAAATCAATAATTAATAAAAGTGGTTTGGCAGATGGTGGATTTTATTGAAGCTATTTTTCAATCCAAATCATCTGAGTCAGTACGTAGATATACAGTAAATAAGACCATTTTCCAGAAAACCAGGATTTTAATAAAAATACTTTTCCAATGTTTTTCATCTTCAGACAGACAAGCTCTCAATATTTAATCAAAATCGATAGAGCCATTTTCGAGAAACCTTAAAATATTAAAATTGGGTGTGTCAGTGGACGACTTTCTAAGATGTGTCAAAAAAAAAAATAGACAAAAATAGAAGAATGATCAGCCCAATTCTAAATAACAATTCCCGGGGAAATATTTCTCTATTTCCTTCTCTCTTATTAAATTTACAATAAGAGAGAAGGAAAAAGAGAAATATTTCCCCGGGAATTGTCATTTAGAATTGAGCTGGATATTTTAATTGTATGGGCTGTCTTTGAGACATCAAGTAATAAGAAAAGTGGGCGTGGCAGTAGTAGGATTTAATAAAATAACCTTTCAAAGTTTTTTTCTATCTCAAAAAAACTCTGAAAATCTCATTTTATCATTAGAGGTGGTTCCAAGCAACTTTAAAATAGTAAAAGTGGGCGTGGTAGTGGGTGGATTTAACTTAAACCGCTCTTTAGCTTTTTTGCTCATAATAACGAACTTATGAACATCATCTTAATCGATAGATTCTTATCTGAGAAATCGAGAAATTAGAAAAGTGGGCGTGGCCGGAGTAAAATGTTACTTAAATATTGCTCTAAATTATTAACTTGCTCATACAAATTAACTCTGAAAATTTTATTCAAATCGTTGGAGCCATTTTGAAGAAACAAATGAATAATAAAAATGGGCGTGGCATTGGACATAATTTCCATTTTTAAATTATTCTCCTCTTAATGTGAATAAACTCTTAAAATTCCATCAAAAGCAAAGGAGCCTTTTCCGAGAAACCAGGAAATAATAAAAGTGGGCGTGGTAGCGGGTGGATTTTATTGAATTTTGGTTTCTTTTTATTCTCATAAAAACAAACTCTGAATATGTCATCTTAATAAGGTTATCCCTCTTTTAGAAATCAAAAAATTAGTAAAGTGGGCGTATCAGGAAACGGATTTTACTAAAGTTGCTCATACAAACAAATTTTGAAAATTCCATCGAAATCGTTGGAGCCATTTCTCAGAAACCAGCAAAAGGCAGTAGACGGATTTGTTTGAAAACATTTTTTGATTTCTGTCGTCTTTCTTATTAGAATTAACACTAAAAATATCATCCAAATTATTTAAATCGATTCCGGGATATATAGCGTTTTCGAGAAACTAAGAAATAAGAAAATTGATTTTACAAAATCTAATTTTTGTATTTTTTTCTCAGTCATAGGAACAAACTGAAAATTTCATTCAAATCGTAGGGTGTCCTGTAAATAATGGTTAACCTTGCAACTGGTAATAGCAGGCCTTATGACCTTTCCAGAAAAAAATATAAAAACAATATTTTCCCAGTGGTTACTTTGTTATGATGTTTTTTCCAAAAGTTGATAACAAGTACTACTTTCCTCAAATACGTGAACGCAATTTTTAATATTTTTTTATTTTTGTAATTTTCTAGAATAACTGTTGTTATAGATACCTAGGTAGTAAAATTTAATAATTGCATTTTTTATTATAATTTTTTAAATATTGTTTTCAGTACAAACATTTATTTTCAAAAAAGTTCGACCACCTCTAATAAATTAAAATTGTATGAGAACATGAACGGCCAGTTATTTAAAAAAGCTGTCTATTCAATGCACTTTCCAAAATGGTATAACAAATGCTTGTGTATTAACAAAATAACTAAGAAAATTTGTCATCATCTAATAAAGCAGTTTTTAACATTTTCGCAAAATGTCTATAAAAATGTTACAATAACCTCCAAATTTGGGTTGGACAAAGATTTTCTCTTTTGATGTGTAAGGGGGCTCAGCGCAAGTATAAAACTCGAAACAAGGGGTTGAAAGCCCCACCATTTGGCCACCATATTGAAAAACGAGCTCAAAAAAGTTTTTCGTGTCAACTTAAATTTGATTGGTCTTAGAAAAAAACTTTAGTACACATTTTTAGCAAATTCAATTCTCTTCAATTTATGTTAACACACTTTTTACCCTAAAGCTGAAAATAAAAAATTTAATCAAAAACATATGCATTTTTTTCAATTTTAAAAATTTGATTATAACCTTTTTATTTATAACTTTAGGGTAAAAAGTGTGGTAACATAAATTGAAGAGAATTGAATTTGCTAACAATATTTACCAAAGTTTTTTTTCTAAGACCAATCTCATACAATTTTAATTGATTGGTGGTCAAACTTTTTTGAAAATAAATGTTTGTACTGAAAAAAATATTTTTAAAAATTATAATAAAAAAAATGCAATAACTACTATTAAATTTTATCACCAATCTATAACAACAGTTATTCTAGAATATTACAAAAATAAAAAAAATATTAAAAATTGTTCATCCATGGTCGTAGCGTTCACGTATTTGAGAAGAGTAGTACTTGTTAACAAATTTTGGAAAAAACATCATAACAAAGTAACCACTGGGACAATATTTTTTTTATATTTTTTTCTGAAAAGGTTATAAGGCCTGCTATTACCAGTTGCAAGGTTATCCATTATTTACAAGACACCCTGTATATATACAAGATTAGCTCCTTTAAAGTAATACGATTTTCTTTCGAAAATGTTGTCCATCACATAATTTTGTGTGGTTAATTGTGTTGCTATGCTAATTTTAAGTTTTTATTAATGTGCAGATAAAAATTAAATTATCAACAAGAAAAAAGCAACAAAATTATGTTGATTTTTATTTTTTGATTCCCAAATTTTTTTTTTTGAAAATTTTGATTTGCTTTAAATTGCTGAGAGAATGGCCACCTGGCCACATTTCAATATTCTTGGGTTAACTTGTAAAATAAGCCGAATTTGAAAATTGTTCACTTAAAACTTTTTGTTTTAGATTAAATCTTCAATCGAAATGAATGTTTTAAAAAATTTTATACAAAATTTAAAGAAAGAAAAATTAACAAAAATCAACATTATACAAAAAAATGATAAATAACTTAGAGTTCAAAAAAAAGTATGCCATTAGATTACTTGAAAAAATATGAATATATGTAAAAAAAAATTTAAAATCGTTGGAGCCGTTTTCTTAAAAATTAATTTTTTATATATAAAATGTTTGTAATATTTTTTCAAAAAAAAATTTGGTATGCCAATTTTGAGTATATATTAATATACATTTAAAACTGAAATTTCAAAACAATTCATCAACCTGTTTTTGAAATATTGAATTTAAAAAAAAAAAAAATTGAATCTTTTTTCAAGAATCCAAACATTATTTTTTCAAAAATTTTGGTATGCAGTAATATTTATATTCTAACAAAGCTTTTGTACAAAAAATTTTATTGAAATCAGATGAGCGGTTAATGAGAAAACCAAAAATCAAAAAAACCGTTATATGGCAGGTACCGTTAATAAATGTTTTTGATGATTTTTTTTCTTACTAAATTGTACATCATATCTACAATAATACACTGATTTTTTTTATCAAAATCGTTGGAGTCGTTTTTGAGATAAATAAGCTTTTCCTTAACGGTTGTATGGCAAGTGCAGTTATTTTTTGAGCTAAAAACAAAAAATTCGATTTCCCCTCTGGAAAGTTACAAAAAAACCTTAAGTTCAAAATTTTAAGAAAATCGCTTCAGTGGTTTAGGCTGAAAGTTGAGGTACGGACAGACAGACAGACAGAATTTTGCCACCCACTTTTTTCGTGTTCTCTATCATCGTAATGTCATGTTTGATTGTTATCTCGAATTTTTTTTTTTTTGCACCAATCCAAAACTTGCCCTATAGTACCTATATCGCAAGTAAAAGGAGAGGCTAAAATTTTTAATGTGTTTTATCTAAGATTGACAAAGATATACACAGCTTTTATAAAAACTTCACCATTTCTTATCATTTTTTTGAAGTTTTCCCCCGAAACCCAGTTTTGACAAATGAAACTATCCTTGCACCTAGTAATAAGTGTTATAATAAGTCGGTCCAGCCGTTCAACTTGAAAGTCTAGAAGCATATTTTAAAACTGTAGAAAGCCCTATCTTTGAAATATGTATTTCCAATAATCGTAATGTCGTATTTCATCTAAATCTTGAGTTCGAATACTTTTACGAATTTGAAATTTGCCACGTAGTAGTGAAAAAAAAGGCGTTTGGGCCAAAACTGCGAAAAATTATAGGAAATGGTATAATTTAAATGGGTGTATGTATATCAGTAAATTTTGAATAAAAATGACTTTTCTTACATGCCTTATTAAAGCCTTAATCCTCTAATTTATTTTACCTGTGTATGTTTTGGGCCTATCTTGCTCGAAAAAAAATTATGCGCAATTAGTTGAAAAATTGAGAAAGCTTAAATTTTTTGAATTTTTTTAGCTGATTTTTGTGGATTTTTCCAGCAAAAATTGTTTATATAATTTCTTAAACCATCCATTTCAACAGAAAATTTAATTTTGACTAAAAAGTTGTAAGAGTTAAATTGTCAAATTCAGCTTAGTTTCCAAGTTATACCAAACATATTTATAAATGGGCAGGTTGACCATTCTCTCAGAAACCCATAGGTGAATTTAGTAGCATTTTCGGTTTTAAGCATATGCTTATGGACTAAGCAAACAAATTCAATCATAAAAACCCTTGTTCCTTTATAACCTACATGTTCCGGTCTAGCCAATAGCCGTTTTTTAAAATCAAGATTTTGTAAAATTTTTAAGAAAATAGTTTTGCAGATAGGTACCGTTATTTTTGCTTGTAAAAAAAAATTGACACTAAGAACGTGTGTGGGCAACGACCAAGAACCTTAAAATCACCTTTTTTGGGTGCAGTAAAATTATTAAAAAATTTCAGATTTCTTAGAGATTTTTAATCTATCGAAATCGAAGGAATCCGTCAATGGAATTTGACAGTTGATGTTTTAACGGATAGGGGCCGAACTATATTTTCACATTAAAAGTATATTTTGATCCAAATGTCACCAAATTGACAAAAATCACATTTTTCCGGAGCATTAAAAATCTGTGAAAATTTCATATTTGTAATTGTATTGTTTTGGAATTGGATTCGTTAAAATTGGAGAAATTTAATTCCAATGAAATGGAAATGGAAATTGAATCGGTAATGAATTCAGTGGAAAATGATCGAAAGATTGATTGATTGAAATGATAGAATCATTTTCGGCTTCCTCGATGCAAGTACCACACATATGGATAGTGGCATTTGGGGTGGGTTCCGCTGTGGTGACAGAAGACAACATTGAGTTTTTGAAGCAATAAATTCTACACGGTCTTTTATAACCCCATTGGACAATGCTGTCGAGGTCATCATTCTTTGCCGTTGAAGTTCCACATGCAAAGCACGCATGAATCTAGAAACGAATATGAAAAGCTAAGGACCTGTCATCAGAGAAACAATTTAATGGATTAGAAGTTTCATACAAGAGGTCATAAAAGAATAAAAGGAAGAGAGTGGGAGACAAAACGGAGCCCTGAGGTACACTAGCATTTATTAAATGGATTTCAGACTTGAAACCACGACTTGTATTATTCGATACCAAAATGCATGCATCTTCGCCAAAAGAGCTTGATGCCAAACTCTATCAAATGTTTTAGAAATATCAAGTACAATAATCTTTTTTTCTCCAAAACGATATTAGGATTTTGTGCCACTGTTCGGTGAGATATACCATCAGATCACCACTGGACCTATTGCTACAGAAGCCGTACTATGGTCATTAAGAAGCTTTCGTTTATCAAGATATTTCCTCAGTTACTTATAAATCTGCGTCTACATGATCTTTGAAAGAAGAGACGTAAGTATATTGGATGATAGTTAGATGGAGAAGAAGATCCTCCCTTTTTAGGGATAGGCTGAACAAATGCTGTTTTCCATCCACTTGAAAAAATACCAGTAGAACTAGAACATATGAAAAAGCTTATGCCGCGGTTTTGTCAGCTTTGAAAAACAAATCTTCAGTACAATGGAAGGGATAGTATCATATAATAGTTTGAAAGGATCAATTTTACTGCTTCAAATTACACCACCTACTCACATATTAACCCTGAATTTATGTTGAAATGATGACTGCTGATAAGAGTGACAAATCGTCTGGATGCATATATTTAAGCACACTGTCAAATGAATACCATAAATAACTTACTCTTATCTAAGGATATTATTAACCATTTATCGTAGCAAAACCTTTCTATACAAAAAAATGCAGAGACTTGGACAAATCCAAAAGAATATCTTATCGGTTGAAGAGGATTAATTTTATTTTTAATTATAAAATTTTGCGGTGATTTACACCAATACTTTCTATGGGTGGTCAGTGGTTTGATAATTTTGTAAGGGCAATTCTTTTAGCTTGTTTTCGTGAAAATACTTGCAGGCACCACTGTTTTGATTAACGCACTTCCATAAGCCTTGTATTGAAAATTTTTGTTAAACAGAGTATTACGTAGAATAGGACTGGCTGACGAAGCATATTGGTTGAGTCGGGGCTTGGACTTACTGTGGACTGAAGTAGTGGTTCACTGAAAACTTTAGGGGCACTCCGTTTTTTTTTTTTTTTTGTTATGATATAATTTTTGAAATTATTTTCTAACAGTGTAGGTATAATACAACTTTGGCCCTTCTATACAATTTCTTACCTTCCTATAGTCATGGATGAACGCACTATAAATTCTTTGAGTAGACCAAGAAAATATTTTGTATAACGGTAAAATGTTCTTGTTGTATGTAGCTGTAGTTGCAGAGAAAAAACTATAATATAGCTGATGGAAAAGACGAAAGGAAGATATACGAACCTAGGTACTTGGTGAAAATGATTATCGTGTTTCTTTGCCACGTTGTGTCGTCATTCATGCTGTATGCTTCCCTGATGCTTTTACCTTATCTTCGTTCTTAAATAATGAAGCAAATACATTTCATAGCTCTTGCCTCTATGTATAGGTAGGAAGGTTCCTTGTATTTTTTTTTGTCAGAAAATTAACGTGGCGATCCAGAAGGGATGGTTAAATGATAATACGGCTATTCAGAAACGCCTCCACCAACCAACACCCCCTATTTAAAAATGTTTACGGAAATGGGGGTTTTGGGATGAAGTTGACGGGTGTAATTGTTTTCTTTGCATGTTTTTTCGCATTTAATTTTTTTTTCTTGTTGCTCGTTCGTCCTGTTTTATTATTTATCCACCCCTCAAAATGGAAAAAGAAAAATCAGCCAGGTGTAGAAATTGTATACACTACGATTGACATAGACCCAGCAATAGCAATATATAAAATGAAGATTATACCAACATACCTTTACACGCAAAAAAAATTGAGGATATAATACCCATTCACTCACACACACACAGATCTACCTCCTAACACAAAATAGATATAACAACAAAACGGAAGCGTACAACACCAGCAGCAGCATCACTACCAACAACAAAAACAACAACAACTACAAAATACCTATAGGAAGCCAGGTAGGTACACACCAACAACAACAACAACAACGACAAAAAAAAAACTGAATAGAAGAGATAATTAAAAATTACAGGTTTATCGTTTTATATAATTAAGGGATGATGTGATGGGAAAATATTTGATTTTCGACTTTAGCCATTAGCGCTTAACTTCTCGAAGCTTGATGGTACAGTGCGGCCCGGCCAGCACGGAAGTGTGATGGTTGGAAGGTTGGTTGATGCTTATGGTGCTTGGTGGCTCTGGGGGTGGTGGCAGGATGATGAGATTTAAGAGATAAGGACTATACTTTGGTTTTGTTGCTGTTTCGTAGTGAAATGAAATATAATTGAAAAGTGGTGAATGGATGGAATTGTTTGGTTTCTGTTTTTTTTTTATTATTTTTTTTTTTCTCTACAGAAAATGAATTCGAATGGTGGCACTTGGGGATGTGAATTCTCTATGGTCCACTTATATTGTCGAGCTAAAAGTGCAGAGCAACCATATTAAGGCAAAATGGTTGAATAAACCAACAGTTTAATTACAATTCTATGAGTGAGTGATGCTATACACTCCAAGGTCATTTTCAAGGGATATAGACAGAGAGACATCATCAGAGAGTGTGCTTGTGCTTCGTTGCCACACTAAAGGTACTTTAACTTCAAGAGGAATTTTTGGTCGAAGTAATTTGCACATAGACGAATAAAATTAATTAATTATGAAGTCGTGCTTTTTGGAAATACTTATGTGGTTGGCTTTGTGGTTGGCGATTTTATGTACCTTATCTACCTACATATGCACTTTTATTTCTTTGTTTTAATGGACTAAGAATTAAATAACTAACATGCGGCTTTGAGTCTCCCTGATTAACCATTTGGAGTAAATCCTATATTCCAGAGTTGCAACAACAAACATTTGCACGATTAGTTCGCACAAATTGGCTTTTGTGGTTCAAGGACAATGGTATAGTCTCTTAGCACGATGATATAAAGTAGGGTATCAGTTTTTTTAATACATTTTTACATTGCTAATGGAAAAAAGCAATACTATTATAATTCCAATTAGAACATCACAAAAGTATGAAGTCTATTCAAAATTATTGTTAAAACCATTTTTAAAAATAAAATTGTGGTTTTAATATGATCTTGGACAAAAAGTCAAATATCTAGGTACTCAAGAATATCTCATAACAATGCTTTGCGCCAATATTTGAAACAAATCTCTCCATTTTGTGTAGACTTGTGTAGACGCTTGATGTAGAGTGGACATACAGACACACAGACGAGCAGACGCAAAGACGCACTAACGTATAGACCGACGGGCAGTACTATAGTTCCTTTTCTTGGTATTGGGCGTCACTGATTGATATCAAAATGTCGACATTCAGTAATGCAGCGAATACTACACGTCAATTGTGCTTACTTTACCTCAACGTAGTACAGGCCTCGTCCATCTGGTCTTGACTTGCTAAACTAATAAGCCCTAGTTATAAGACAAAAGAGAAAAATAGTTACACTAATCCTCGCATAAATGCAACTAAGAAAATCAAGGGGGCAGCGAAAGAATTCCGTAAATGGAATCAACGGTAGGGGCAACGGTTCCAGTGAGCCTTAACCCCTTAATAAGCTACAACAACATAGTTGGAGCTCAGGCCTATTTAAAGAGCGGTGAATATGGCTCCACGTCTTTGGCGTTATATTGTACGGGTCTGCTCATCCAAGATGGAGTGACCTCCCGGCCAAGTTAAGATATTTAGTTGCGAAGCAACATCAACCATCGGATTCAGACGGATTTACTGTTGACAAAGTTAGCCAACGAAATAAAGACAATGAACTTGGGATCCGCACATGGAATGTTGTGCCTCTCCTTAGACCACCTGCAGCCAAATATTTAGCGGAGGCCTTAGACTGCTACAAAGCAGACATCACACCATCGAAATGATAGACTGCGATACCTTCTACCCCTCGTTGGACGAAGAATGCCAGCAAGTACATGCAGCCAAACAACAGGCATGTAAAGCGGTGCTGCGTAGAAGGATCAGAGCTGCTTGTAAGCTCTAGGAGCAGAAGAGCAGAGAGGAATACGGGCTTTTGGAGAAGGAAAAAGAAGGCAATCGAGAAAAAAGTGGGATGCCATTGCAGGAATAAAATTGGGACGCGTTACCAAAAGGAAAAAAGAACCTCCCAATGTTACAAGGCTCAAACCGAAGCCTGCAAAGACGATCAGGGTAACATCGTCGCAGAATTTCAGTCGGAGCTGAAGATATGGAAACATTATTTGTGGAATTTTTTAGCGAAGGCGATGATGAATCAAATTCCACTGCCATGCAGATTGCTCCATTTAACCCAGACAACACGGCGGCGTAGGCCAAAAATTCTGTCTACCCGATCTGGACAAAGTGAAGAGAGCTGTATCTAAACTTAAATCTAATAAAGTTGCCGGAGCTGATGGCTTTGCGGTACAGCTGTTAAAATTGGCTTTTGATGAATTGGTTAGGAGTCATTGGCTCATCTGCAAAATATGGTCAGAGGAAAGCATGCCCGATGAATGGAACCTAAGCAGTTACTCAGCCTCAGCTGATCCTCTGGACTGCACCAACAGAAGCAACCAGTCTCCATCACATCTCATACAAGATCTTCTCTACCGTACTTTGCGAACGCCTGAAGCCAATCGTCAATAACCTGATAGGTCCATATCAGTGTCAGGTCAGGAAAGTCCTCCATCGACCAAATATTATAAAGTTTTCTGGCAAGGTGTCGACAAAAAGTTGAAAAGCCAACTACTGTGGTAGCTGGGTCACATTCAATGCTCTGACCCGGAAAGTCTTTGAATCCAACCACGTGGGATGGCCCAGCAGCGAAGGAAAGCGTAACAGGTGGTGCATGCAAGTGGAAAAGGACCTCAACCAGCTAGGCCTACGAAACTGGAAACAGCTAACTAGCAACCGAGACGGCTACAAGAAGCTTGTTGGTTGAGGCTCTGGTCAACCCCTGACTGAAGCGCCATCTTACGAAAGTAAGTAAGTGCATCTTCCGAGAAAAGTTGCAATTCCTCTAAGACCATCTCCTGTTATGAAACAATGCTTCTCATCTTAGCTGTTCTGATTATAGATCCCTTCCATTTCGGTCGTTAACACGCAGTTAGGAATAAGGCTCGTAGTTGTAGGTCACTAGGGTCCTGTTTCCTGTTTAGTTAATTCTTTTATTTTAATATTTGTTACAAAGCGAAAAATGCACATTTATAAAAAGTTCTCAAGACTTACGATAGATGGAGCTGAACAGATTAATCTCATAATGACATTATAACTCGGAAACTTTATCAAAAAAAAGTGCAAAATACAATTTGTGACGAATTGGCAAGAAAACAGTAATTCAATTTTGCCTGTTGTAAGGTAGATGGCGCTGAGCACCAACATTTGTAGATTAGTTGAAAAAAACAATAAAAGTTAGTAATTTTATTTTGCTTAAACTTACACAATATATATTTACTTTTTTGAATAATTTTTGAATGAACAACAACAACTTGTGTGTGTTACCACCAAGTTTATAGGCTGGAGTGTGTTAATAAAAATGCTAGTCGCTGTTGCAATTGATAAACAACGAAACCTGCATTGGGATAGAGCTAACCATGTGGCTTCAGTGGCGCGGTGTGTAGTGCATCGGCCTCTGAATCGCAAGGTTCATGGTTCGCTCCCATATGACGGCAAAGAGTTTTTCAATTAATACGAACATAACCAGACTAAGCATCACTAAAGGAGTCTGATGATCGAGGTGGCTCTCGTGAAATAGCTATAACTCCAGCCTATAAACTTGGTGGTAACACACACAAGTTGTTGTTGTTCATTCAAAAATTATTCAATATAAATTGATGTATAATGCGCAGCATGCACTGCACTTGTGTGTGAATTTCCATTTACACACAAGACCCAACTTAAATTTACTTTTTTGTTAAATAAGGATCTCACGAATATCAAAAACTTTCAGGTATTCCCATAAATGGCGCTGGACGCCAAAATCTCCAAGTAACAATAATTTGAAACAAGCCAAAGAAAAGAGCATAAAGTTAAACAATTTGTTGTGAAGTAGGAAGTAAACGCATTTATAGATTTTTTTAAATCTTACGACAGATGGCGCTGAACACCAAAATCTTAAATTTTGCTGAAAACTCAGAAGCTAGTCATTCAAATCAGCTCAAAGTTACACAAAATTTATTTTTTTTATGAAATAAGAGCAGTCCTTTATAAAAAGCTTTCAATTTTTCCCATAGATGGCGTGGAACATCAAAATCTCAAAATAACATTATAACCTAGAAACTTACCAAAGTAAACAGCAAAACGTAACACGATTTGTTATGAAATTGAAAGTACACTTTAATTTACTTTTTAAAGTCTTACGATAGATGGCGCTGACCTTTAAAATCTTGAAACTAGCTGAAACTCAAAAACTAGCATTCAGCTTAATTAAAACAAGTGAAATGAATAACAAGAAATGAAAACGCCGTCGTTTATTCAAAGTTTTAAATTTGTACCATAGGTGGCGCTGGACACCAATTTCTAAAAATACCTAGAAACTAGCCAAAGTAAAGAAGAAAAACAATGCAATTTATTGTAAAGTCAGAAGTATAAGCATTAATAGATTTTTTTAGGTCTTTGGACAGATGGCGCTGAGCAGAAAAATCTTAAATGTAGCTGAAAACTCAAAAGTTAGCCATTCAATTCAGCTAAGAGTTGCACATTATATTTTTTTTTTGTGTGAACTAAAAACTGAAAAAAGCTTTGAAATTTTTCCATAGATGGCGCTGAGCACCAAAATTTCAAAATATTATTATAACTTAGAAATAAGCCAAAGGAAAGAACAAAAACTGACACAATTAGTGTTATGAAAAGGGAAGTATAGAAATTAATTGATTTTTTTTTAATTTTACGATAGATGGCGCTGATAGCAAAACTCTTAAAATTACCTGAAAATCCAAAAACTTTCAGATGGCTAGCTGAAAGTTAAACAATATATGCTTTTTGCAAGTGCCAGGCAGTCGTTTATTAAAAGATTTCAAGCTTTCAAATCAAAATAAAATTTTAACCAAGGAACGTACCAAAGCAAAGAGCAAAGACTAACACGATTTGATATGAAATTGAAAATACATATTAATTTATTATTTTAAAGTCTTACAAAAGATGGCGCTGACTTTCAAAATCTTGAAATTAGCTAAAACTCAAAAACTAGCCATTCGATTCAAAGTCACAAGTCAAATAAATGAAAGGCAATGAAGAGGCAGTCGTTTATTAAAAGTTTCAAATGTTCATCATAGATGGCGCTGAACACAAAAAACTCAAAATTTTATAAAATTTAGAAAATAACCATTCGATTAAGCTGAAACTTATATAATAAATTCTCCATGAAGTGAAAACTGCATGTAAATAGAAAGTTAAATATGTCTTTAAATAGTTTATAGGACTAAAATCCATAAAAAGCTATTTTGTATCAATAATTCAACAAGTCCAATCCTTAATGCTAAGTCTTCTTCTTGGCTGATTTATTTCAGTAGTATATAGAATTTGTATTATAAAACCTTCTTATATAGAAAGGTTTTAAGTTTTTCCGACAGATGGCGCTGAGCATTAAATTATTTAAATTAACTGAAACTCAAAAACTAAGATTTGGATTAAGAAGAAAAATTGATTGCCAATTGAAAACCATTGAAATTTGAACGACATTCATTAATCTTAAAATCTGATTCTGAATGGATTTATCTGAAAAGAGCCATTTAGCAAACAACACGAGATAAATTGATAAAAATCATCAAAACTGGATCTCATTTTTCTATTAAATCTAGAATTTTTGAATTTTTTTTTTAACATTGAATTATAATTGTTTAAACCCTGCAAAAAGTCATTTATCATGCCAACCAAAATTTTTCATTTAAGACAAAAAAAAATGAAGATTCAAAACCACTTCTGCAAGAGTTTACTCCACTTCATTTCTCTAATTCTTGACAAACAATGCCAAACTAAACGAAAACAAACAAAAAGAAAAAAAAAACAAAAAAAAACAAATATGGCTTCTCCACATCCCTGTCACCGCACCTCAAATTGAATGACATTAACGCCAATAGCTCCGCTTTCTCCTTCTCTGGAGGTATATCTCTCCACCGCATTCATTCAAGATTTGTTCCAAAAAGATTTATTATACTTTCAACAAATAGTTGAATAAATCCCATTTTGTTCAATCTCATCGAAAGAAAATCAAACTCTTCCTTGAAGGATATCGGATCCTGTATAGTACCTTAGTAATGTATGAAGAAAGAAACTATCCTTTATATTTTCTTATCTTCCAACGATTTGGTCATGCATTTTATTTTATTTTCCTATTTGTGTGTGTTTTTGTAATTTTTTTTTTATTTTTTCTTACGCGACTTTACTGAATAACAATGAAAACCTGTGACTGGCGCTGGGCATTCACCATCAGTATCCCTGCATAATTGATGAGTAGAAAGTATACTCTTGGAAGGATGCTTCTATGGTGGGTAGAAGATGTGTAAGAAAAAAAATATTGCACCAGGACTGTACTCTCTCTGTGACCCTCTTAAGCATATTGGAATGTGCTCTTTTGCCAATATCTATAGCCATCACCCGCTATCGCCACTTCTGGCACTTCTTCTATATGTGTGTACGAGGACGTACTCTACCCAACCGTCAAAGTGATAAATTACGCGAACTTGTCCAGAGTCACGAACAGATTTCCAGTTCCGGTTGGTCATACAAAAGAGAGTGTAAAGTCTAGACAAATACCCAGTACCAGCAGCAGTGAAGCAATTTTTAAAGTTATCCAACAGAGTAACAGTAAAGTAACATTTTTTAAATTGTTTCTTTTTTTATGTCAATTTTTTGTCTCCTCCAGTAGTTGTATACATTTTTAATTAAAATAAAAAAAAAGAAACAACGCGCAGGATATTTTATTTATGCGAACTCACACACAAATGTCACTTTGCGTGTAATTATTTAAGGAAAGGAAGAGACAATATGAATATTCCCACCCTCCTCTGCACCCTATACCTACTTTTGGAGTATACAATATCCCATAAAGGAAAAGGATGACATTGTTGGCAATATTCCATTATTTTACAGGACATTTGTATAGGACAACTGCGGGGCGCGGATAATAAAAAAGTAAAAAAAAAAATTTCTATAATAAAAAGGTCAACAAGAGAAAAATAATAATGAGTGAAACAGATTGTGAAGATTAATGAGTCGGTTTTTGGGAGAGATGCAAAGAAGTATGAAGGATATTTTTCTTACCTTTACAATTTACACTGCGTCGAATACGACTCGAAAATGACTAATTATAAGCCACATTTTGCGGTTGATGTTACATAAGGACCATCGTCGTCGGTGGTCGTCGTTAGGGTGGACATTCAGAGGATTTCCGTTTTGAGGTTTTTGGTAATGTAAATATTGTCATTTTTAAGGTAGTTGTCGTTGGGCTTTCCATAAAGGATTTAATGAAGCGAAAAGTCATAGGTTCAAAGGAGAGCAGCAAAAGTAATTTTTGAAAATTAAAAAAAAAACAACTTCTTTTGCGTTCTGTTTGACTTTTTTACTATTAACAATTCTCTGGCTTTGTAGTGACATCTTTTTCTATAAAGTTGACAATTACAGCTTACATTTTAAAAACTCCTAAAAGTAGACAACAAAATTAAAAAATAAAATCCTTCGTTTTGTTGTTGAATATTTCTCCTGAAGCTTATAAGAAGCTCATAAACCCTTTTCAATTTGTTTCAACTCGATTGGTCTCGGACTCAACTTGACTTTGTGTCTCTCTTTCTGTCTCTTATTTATTTATCTCGTTGTCATGTCATCAAGTCCGGATCAATATTTTCCAATTTCCCATAAATTAATGCGCGGAAAATTTAATTTCCCTCCGTTGAAATTAATTTTATTAGTTTATCCGGCGGGCTCCAGAAATTGTAGGTATAAAAAAAAATTAAATCATCAACTGCTCGGTGCAAGGATATCCTTTTTTCTGTTGTTGTTGTTGTATTTAGTTGTTAAATTGTCTACTGCCCTTCTTCTGTGTTTTTTTTTTTTTTGTCTTTTTTGTATTACATGAAGAAAATCTTGTCATCCTTATAGCCTGCGACAACCACTTGGGACAAAAAAGGGTTGAATTTTGAGGCTTGGATTTTGTAATAGTTTAGAAGAAAGATAGATTTCTACTAACACCGCTGCTGCCACCAAATAGAAAAAAGAGAAATACAATTATCGAAGGAAGAAGAATCCTTAAGGAAAAGTAATTTTCAGTTTTCATTATCTTCTCTTGAGTTTTTTGTTTTTTTTTTTTTTTTTTTTTGTTACCACTTTATACGAACTACTACTGGAGAGACTTTCCACTTGATGTTTTATTATTTTTTTTTGTTTTTGTAATTTGGCTGTGTCAATGAAAATAAACGTCAAAAAGCTTGTGAAGATCCTGTCGTGGTTGTAATCTACTACAAGCCCCAGGGATGTAAAGCCATCATACCTATACCTACTATAGGAAAAAAGTCAAAGGTGAAATAGAGAGATATGTTTCATTTGGAACGAGGGAAAAGTCTATGCATCGGAATTTTGTACATTCTTCATAAAAGAAGTGATTTTGGGAATAAACTCAGAGGATTTCTATTTTTTTTTTTTTTAACAAGGAACATAGGCAGTTTCAGTGAAAATACTGTATGTTCCTATACCTATTTAAAGTATGGTTTTGTTGATGATTCAAATTATTGATTTACTGCTTTGAATCAAATTTAATTTCAGAGGTTGTCAGTTCAGACAAAATACGAGGTGCCCAGTGACAATTTTCAGATTTAAAAAAGTTATAACTTTGAAATTCATATCTGCTATATGGGCTTGATGTGAAGTGACAGCAGACATGTGTGTCCTTTATCGGCTCCGTGAAAATATACTTTAAATTAGATAACTCCTCAGATTGCTTCTTTTTTTAATTTTGAAATAAGTCCCCAAGTTTGAAGATGAAATAAATCCCCTAAGACGAATGAATTAAGTGCCCAAACAATAAACTAAATTGGTATGACAACGCACTAACTTTGAAATTCACTTGCAATTAAAGCTATACCAAGGACTGGAAGGATGTTATGACTGTTAAGCTGCCAAAGAAAGAGGGAATAAAGGATAGAATCGAGTCTACACTCAAGAGGCATCAAGCTGGCTTTCGCAGTGGTCGATCGTGTGTCGACCATATCAACACCCTGCGTATCGTCCTCGAGCAGTCGATGGTATTTCAATCACCACTTTACCTCATGTTCGTGGATTTTAAGAAGGCCTTTAATCGAGTTAACCGAGAATGTATATGGAGATCGTTGCTTGGTAGAGGAATTCCGCCAAAAATTGTTGCCATTATTAGAGAGTTCATCAACAACGCAGCCATTCGACTCCTTCGTAGTGCAACAGGGTATGAGGTCTTAGCGGAAGCAGAATCCCAGAGAAAGACGTGGCCACAGCTAAAGTATACCTTGCAGCAGACCGTGAAGGATGGAGACGTTTTGTTGACGCCCTATGCCCCAGCCGGGGTTACAGGACACGATGATGATAAAATCAAATACTAGCGTTGCTAACCTCACGCTGCAAAAATAGCTACCCTTTTTAATTCAGTTTTAAAGATTTTTATGATAGGTTAACAGGCTGACAGTTGGTCTTGTTACCGTCACACTTCGATCAATGTAGATCCATTTTGGTGCCCTAGGGATTGTGAACCCCATAAAATGAAACCTATGATAAATCCCATGTTAATTCAAGCCTGTTAAGGGTGTTGAAGAGTTTCAGCAGACTATAGCCTGAAAAGTCGGTGAGTATTTCTTGGTCGTTGGAGAAGTGTCTGTTGGCACATAACCACCAGGCTAAGGAGAGGAAAACCCATTTGAGAAATCATCCCTCCAACAGGCCCGTAGGAGCAGTGGCTCCATACAACGGTTGGTAGATGGGTATGATAGGTCAGTGGTTGGTTTTGGTTTACGTTACCGTTCGTTGACAAAAATGTCTCTCCTCACATAATTACGTACGACGTTCAGTTTTCGTTTCTTCTATCATGGATCCTTTTTTATATCTATTGACATAAGTTACCAATTTCGTGGTCCTGTGGGTGATAGAGCTTAAGGATTTTCAAGCCATTGTGTAGCATTAAAAAATTTCAACAGGTTTTTGGCTTGGAATGTCAGAGAGTTCTTCCAAGTTGTTGAAGAAGTGTCTCCCTAGGTGCTTGTTTCTGAGATGGTACAGCGCAGGGCAGTGACACAGGTAGTGAGGAGTATCCTCATGTTAAAACTAGGCCATAATTTTCTGGTTATAACACAGGTATCGAGCGAGCTCCATCGCTTGTTCGTTGTAGCTAGAACTTTACTCTCGATTAACTGTTTAAGATTACAGAGTGGAACCTGAACTGTTGTTATTGCCTGATTAAGATCAGGAGTCGATCCGATTCTTGCCAACTCGTCAGCGCTTTCATTACCTGGGACACCACTGTGACCAGGAATTCTGCAGAGCCTTATGTTGTGCTGTGTACCAAGAATCCTTAGCTCTTCGCGACATCAAGTAACATGCATCGATTTGATTTCAATGGCAGAAATCACTTTTATTGCCGCTTGGCTATCAATAAATAAGGTGATAAGCTTGTGGTATTGCCATCATTGAGACTTGTCTAGCAGCTTTTGTCACTGCAAGGGCTTCAGCTTGGAAGACACTGCTGTAATCAGCAAATCTGATTTAGCTGGATAGTCCGAGGGCTTCTGAATTGAACCCTACACCAACACCTGCATCCATCTTGGAACCGTCGGTGTTAGCTATCATCGAATCGCAGGTTGATGGCTCGTTCATTTGCCAGTCCTCTCCACTAGGAAAACGGTCGTGAACGGCTTGATGAAGTCTAAACGGGGTGTTGTGTAGTCAGTGCATACCATATTTTTTCAGCATTTCCGTTGAATCTGCTCGTGACCTGTAGCACTCTGTCTCCAGCTGCCAGTTTCGCTAAACCGAAGTGCGCTATTGGCTGCTGATTCCTGTATATAGATACCTATAGATCTAGGGGTTTTAAGTTGAGTATAGCTTCCAGACCCACTGTCGGGATGGACCTCATTGCCCCAGTGATACCAATACATGTCATTCTTTGTACCTTTGTCATGATTTTAAGGTTGGTAACTTTGTCCAGTGCACTCCACCAGACAATGCAGGCCCAAGCTAAACTAGAGCCCTGCGTATGCTTCATCATTTGCGCCCCTCAATTGCGATTATTGTTGGAAGAAGTCATATTATCACTACCCAAGGAGTAGACTTTTCAGGGGTTTTTTTTATAACGAGGTATTCCTGAGAGGCGAATCAATATTGGTGTGAGCTATATTCAAAAGAAATGAAAATTAAAAGAGTAGGTAGGTTGAGGTTACGAGGTAGTGGCTTTCTTAATGCTTGCTCATAAGGTACCCATTGGCTTCACCACCCTGCACATTTGAACTGCTTGCACGTATATCTTGTCCAGTCCTGCCACGACTACGTTACCGTATGTCAGTACAGGTCTAACTATATGGCCGTGTATATCCACTTAATAATTCTTGGGCTTGGACCCCACGTTTTGCCAAATATCCTGTTGAAGGAATAGAAAGCAAACCTGGCTTTCTTCGTTCTTTCTTTAATGTTAAGACTCCAGTTCAGTTACTTATCCAAGATCACACCCAGATATTTGGCATGATCGGAGATTTTGAGCTGGGTCCCCTCAATAAAGGGAATTTGAAAAGTTGGTATTTTCCCTTTGTTCGTAAAAAGGACTATTTCGATTTTATGCGGGTTAACCGCTAGGCCGCAGTTTTTAGTCCATGTATTTACTACTGATAAGACATTCTTAATTTGTTCACTAATTATGGGGGTAAATTTACCTGTCGCTAGTAATGCTAGGTCATCCGCATATGCAACTACTTTGACTCCACTATATTTAAGTCTCATTAGAATTACGTTCATCACGAGTATCCAGAGAAGCGGAGAAAGGACAGCCCCTTGTGGAGTCCCTCTGGAGGTAGATATTTTGATATATACTCCTCCTAGCTCCGAGTTTATCTGTCTCTCAACATGCACATTATCCATCTGATGATAGAGTTATGTACATTAAGTTTAACGAGCGCTCCTTCCACTGCCTCGTTTCAGACATTGTTAAAGGCTCCTTCAATGTCTAGAAAGGCAACAAGGGTGTATTCTTTGTCTTTGAGCGTTTTTTTCAATTGTGCTGACGACACTATGTAGTGCTGTCTCAACATTTTTGCATTTTGAATAAGCATGCTGGGGCTGGAGACAGGACTCCCGGGCTCAGTGTGCGGCGTATATGTATGTCTATTAGTCTTTCAAATGTTTTTAAGGGAAAAAACGTGAGGCTTGGTTTTCCAGCTTTCGAAATAAAAACTTTCTTGACTTCCCGCCACACCTTAGGCACATATCCCCATTTCAGGCTACTTAGGAATATGTTTTTTAAGTGTGGGACTACAAGGTCTTCACATTTTTGTAGCATCATGGGGAAGACGCCATCCCAACCAGGTGATTTATACGGTGAAAAGGAGTTAATAGCTCTGAGAGATCATTACTAAATTTTCTGACGAAATTTACCTCAGAAATTGCGAAAAATAGATATTTTTTTCATTTTCTTATGGGACTATCTCGTAAACCCGAACTAATTGTAGAAAATGGATGACGGATTTGAGCTCAGCTCCCAAAAGTAGCTATGCCTAGAAATATTCTTTATTTGTTGTGTCAAAAAGTTAACAGATATTTGTAAGCCAGTTGTTATAGTCCAAGAGCCAGCGCCAAAAAATGCTCTGAATTTATTAAAGCTGATATTTGGCCAGTTGGTTAGAGAGGTTGTGCGTAGTACCTCGTGGCTTGATGGTTAGTGCGTAGGACTGTCATGCCAAAGGTGTGGGTTCGATTCCCAGCCGTGCCACCTAAAAACAAAAATGTTTTATTCGAGGTACTGCCTCTTGCGAGGAACTGACAAATCCTCCAAGAGTATACTTGTCATGAAAAAGTGCTACTCATTTAGCCGTTCGGACTCGGCAAAAAACTGTAGGTCCCTTCCATTCCTGCCCAACAAACACGCACACAGAATTGGTTGTGAGTTGTAAGTCACTAGGCCCTGATTCTCCTCGAGCTGTTGCGCCACCCAATTTATTTATTTATTTTTATTTTTAGAGAGGTTGTGCACTCCCACATACTTCGGTCAGTCAAGTGACCTGTTGAACAGGCAGGCGTCTTAAATATGTTATCAAACTTGTATCACCACGATGGTGGTGCAATGAATTTATTAAGGCTGAAAATTGTTATAGACTATAGAGGATATATGTTACATATAAATAACAGTACCGCCGCCGGTCAGTCAGTCCGTCGTTAGAACAGGGCTGGTCAGTCAGCGCTAATGTGTCAAAGAATGGCATGAGTACGATAACTCAGGAGACAAGAAACAATAACGGATGCTTGTCTAGGGACAAGAATTTTTTACTATAGGAGAGGGGGTCTACCTCCCCCCATTTGGGCGGGAGGGGCAATTTTCTAAAAAAACACAATTAAAATGGAAAAAAATATTTAAAAATAACGGTAAACTACAAAATATGGTTAAAGCATCAGTAAGGTTTTGACATTGCTAGTGAAAGTATTTTTTGGTAACGAATAAAATCTGTGTATTTGTAACTTCTGAGAGGGTTTCATCAGATTTGAGATTGGCCAACAAATCGCGAAGCAACTCCGTTTTGCACAAAGGATTGCTGCAAAAGTGCAACTTATCTAAGCGACCTTTGTTCTTGTGTGCCGCTTTTTATGCTACTTTAAGCAAATAGTCAGTTTGCTAGTTGGGAACTGTGCATGTATGTAAGTATATGTTGTCGTTTACACAAGTCAGAACCTTAAATGGTAACATAATTCTTTTTCTCTTGATTAAACACTATCTCAATTACGTTGAACTCTTTGATAAAATTCTTTTTCCCCCGAAAAGAACAACCTGACTTTAATACCAGCCTGAATAATCCCATGGAAAATTCTTCCTTTATGTAGTATAAGCCAGGAGTTTATATTTACCCAAAAACCTTTTTTTCTCCATTGATTCATTAAATATCAAATTTTATTCCAACTCATAACCAACACTATATACAAGGCCTTAAGGCGCAACCAAACAAAAAATCAGATCTCAATTTCATCGTTCTCATCATCTCTCCGCTCCCATCAGTCCCATACTCCCACTCATCTTGATATCCATAGGCAAACGAAAAGCAAAAAAAAAAAACACTTAACAGCCATCAGAGTGCCTGATGGTTGGGTTCTTCTTTTCGCCCGGAATGTAGGGAAGGAAATGCATGCAGGAATTATATTACATTCAGAGAGCCTATACCATAAGCATTATATCGTCACTTTTACCCGCTCCTTAGGGAAGGTATCCCCATATAGCCAGAAGAGGAACTCTGCAGCAACATAAATATCGCACATGAGAGGGTAGCGGTTGGTAGGTAGGTAGGTAGGAAGGTAGAGGTACCTCTATATCTCTTGAGAGAAATGATTCGCTTTTTTCTGGAATTGTTTTTCTCATTCCCTGAGGGTAGAGGAGTGAGTTGGGTGGGTGTGGATGTTGAATGCTGAATTTTACCTTCTACAACTCCTTTTCATACTAAATGTACATCTATAAGCATAGACATAGCATAAAGCGAAAAGGACTGTACTTTTATTCAATGTGTATTTACACACATAAATGTTGTAGGTGTCTCTCTGGCTGGTATGCCCGTGTGTGCTGTATAGGTATAGGTATTTGTTTTGAGTGCAATGCCTTCCAGAAATGTGTCTATACACCGTGTCTATGCAACCGTTAGGGTGTGGCTGTGGCGCGCGAGAAATTAAAGTTTTCCCCACATTAAACAACCCCACCACGCCATCCAGCATCATCATCATCATCATCATCTACCTCTAACTTAGCCCTTTTGACCCAAATTTGTGATTATTTGCCACACAGAGTGAACAATGGCAGCAGAAAAACCAGAGAAGCAAAAAAAAATGCACCTCTTTGATGCACAAAAGGACACAAGAAATGCCCCTTGAAAATCAGTAGCAGTATATCTTTTATATAAATCCTACTATCTGTCAGTTTGAAGTAGTTTATTGTCTTTCCAAAGATATCTATAGGTGCAACTGCACTGCATCACTATAATGCTAGTGCTGCTGCTAGAGGTGTTGTGATGCACTGTGTGCAGACTATAGAGAGCTCACAAAGACTCATTGAATCTATATGGCAAACAATCGCTGTGCTAAATAGATGCCTCCGGGCTCTGGATCGGACGGACACCATCATTGCATGAGAAATATGGTTACTTTATATTTTTATCTCTTCCAAAGTCGTTGTTGTTGTTGTTATTGTTTTTTATATCTGTTGCATTCATTTATTACCCTCGAAACTCATTCTAGCCATCCAATCCACCAACCACTTTTATCTCAAAAGTGATTGTTCTGTTTTGCAGTCTTGTCGTCGTCGTTGTCTTTGCCATCGACTTGAACTCGAATTATTTCACTCTCCCTCTAACTCGCACTCTCTCTCTCTCTCATGTATGGAAACGCAGGAGCTAAAGGGTTAAATCTTGAGATGCATTATGAGATCCACTTATAAATTGCATCAGCATGAGGGTGTACCATGCCCATGCATTGCATACCTCTGTACGAGAAGAGCAAAAATGGAATAATAGACCCTCTGGGGGAATTGTTGGATAAAAGCTACTTTAGAGATGGTGTGCACCCACATGGCCAACCCCCACCCCACCCACACTACAAGAGATATATGGTATAGCGATGAAATGACATTAAAAAAAAAATCATAACGGTTGCTATATGTCAAGTGAGAGTTTTGGTTGAGAGCCTTATTTTTGATAACATCATAAGATATGAGAGCTCATAAGCCTCAGCCTAAAGGATGAGAACTTTTAAGGATTTGATGAGTTTTGTATATGGAGGGCTTATGTGTGCTTCCAAAAAGCGTTCTTATCTCTTGAAGCCATGCTGATGGGCTAAGGTTTTAAGATTAAGAATATTTAAAGCTTTAATCGTCAATGTTGTTTGGAGTCGGGATAGCTATTGGCAAATCTCTCATTATTCGTCATAGTACCTACTAAGCACCTCCTGACAGTCCAAAACTTAGTATAGTAAACCAAAAACTAAGAAATGATGGCAAAAGTGTTAATTGAGTCAGTTAAGATCTTTTATAGGCAGTAGTTTGTGTCGGCAAATGGACATAAACAAATATTTCAAGGAATATAATAATTTTAATTTAAAAAATTTTTAAGCACTACGACGTGAATTACGGATTACAAACTATGCAAGAACTTTTTTTAAAAATTCGACGAAAAAGGTTACGGTTTTATAAAGTTTCTAGTCGTGCCAGGAATTCAATCAACTTGCAATCAACGATATCTTAATTCAAAATTACAGTTCTTTAGATACTTCCTAACTCTTTCTTATATAGATATTGAATATTCTATTCCTTTAAAAGGCCTTCTTTAAGCCTCCTTTAAGAAGTATGGCATTTCTTAAGAAAAACAATGAATTTTACTGTGGTGGAAGCAATCAAATTACTTTTCTTGTATTTATTATTAATGTGTTTTGGTCTTTTTATCTTTCATTAGATGTCGTTATTCTTTAACATTGTATATGAAACGTAGCCACTGATGTCCTGGGTTTCACTTGGCTGACCACAACGATGAAAAATGCTGGCTGGCGCATGCAGCAAAGAATTAAGCCTCTCAATCAATGCTGCAAACTAGAACCAGGGCTGCTGAGAGAACAGGCCGAAAGCTCTACGGGCAAAAATGAAGGGAGGAACGCCAACTTCTCAGGAGAAAAAAGAGAGAGGATGATCGGGTCCATTGAGGAACGTAGCGGTAGCGGGGATCTTCGAATGTTTTACCGAAGGGTGAGGCAATCTACCTAGGGCTACACGGCCAGAACGGAAGCCTGCGAGACGAGAATGGGAATATGGTAGTAGACACACAGTCGGTGCTGAAGAACTAGAAACAACACTATTCTAGACTGCTAAATGGCGAAGATGGTCAAAATTACGCGGCTAGACAGAACAATCCATTAAACTTGAACGACGATGGTCAAAATTTCCGTTCACCCGACGTATGTAAGTGAAGTGCGGTTAGCGATAGCCAAACTTAAAGCGTACATGGCTGTTGGTGCAGATGGCCTGCAAGCCGAGCTGTTGAAAGCAGGGGGAGATGACTTGGTAGGGAGTATACACCAACTTATCTCCAAAATTTGGTCGGATAAAATATGAATGGAAGAGGTATAAATCTCCTCAACGTCGCATACAAAATCCTGCCATTTGTACTGTGTGATTGCTTAAAACCGTTTATCAGCCCCTATCAGTGTGGTTTTAGGTCCGCAAGTCAACCGTCGATCAATTGTTCACACTACAAAAAATTTTGGAAAAAACTCAAGTGTTTCAAATCCATACACACCACCTCTTTATCTATTTCAAAGTCGTCTATGATAGCGTAGATAGAGAAGAACTATACAGAGCCATGTCGCATCTCCGCATCCCTGCCAAACTCATCAGCTTGTGCAGGATGACGATTGAGAAATCTCGTTGTTCCGTCAAAGTTGGTAAGAACTCCACAAAACCCTTTGATGTCGAGAAAGGTTTGAGGCAAGGCGACGCGTTATCATGCAACCTGTTTAACATCGTACTTGAAACAATTTTACGCAACTCGGAAGTCAACAACAGCGGTACAATTTTTCAAAAGTTAGTTCAACTATTGGGAGAACGAAGCGAGCTGTTACCGGTGTGTTTACAAGTATTGAATCGGAGTCGGTGAAAATGGGTTTGGCTGTTAATGAAGACAAGATGAAGTATATGCTATCATCAAGAAAGGAATCTCAGCATCGTCGATGGATAGGTACAACTTCGAAGTCGTCAAAAGGACTTTGTCTACCGGGGCTCCACTATTGCATCGCAAAAGACATCAGTGCAGAGATCAAGCGAAGAATTACTCTTGCCAACCGCTGTTTCTTCGGGCTAGGAAGGCATTTGAGTAGGAAGGCCCACTCTCAAAGAACCAAGGAGACCTTATATAAAACCCTAAACATCCCAGTCCTGCTGTATGGGGCAGAAGCATGGACCCTGTCAAAAAAGGATGAGAATCTGCTTGGGTGCTTTGAAAGGAAAATTCTGCGGGTAATCTTCGGTCCAGTTTGTATGGATGGAGTATGGAGGAGAAGATTTAACAATGAGCCTTATGGGCTTTACAGCGCCGCCGCCCTGGTCAAAAACCTGAAAATACATTGGCTTAGATGGCTGGGGCACGTGGAGCGTAGGAAAACCAACGAAAAACCCAACAAATCTTCGAATCTACGCTTGATGGTCTACGCAGCAGAGGAAGACCCCACCTTAGGTGGCGCACACAATTGGAGAACGACTTCAACCAACTTGGAGTGTTTAACTGGAGGTAGCTTGCTAGGGACCGAGCTGGCTGGAGGGGCTTGTTGGTTGAAGACGTAGTCCACCCTGGACTGTGAGTGCCATCTAAAGTAAAAGTAAGTATATGAAACTTGATTTGAAATCGAGTTCTTTTGTATAACTTTCCTAAGAGCTACTTGCTCAACCAATCTGATAAATGACAATGCGCGTCTAAAAAAGCAAGTTGAAAGAACGGGCTCATTTTTCAGTATTGTATTAACACTAATATAAAAATCCTTTGCAAATATTCGTGTATTTAATTTTTTACTCGTCTTATTTAAAATCATGTAGGGACAAGTGAAGACTAACAACTAGATAAGCATTTCTCGAATACAAAAACGTAAATTAGAAAGAACTGAGTTTTGAAGATGAGAAATAGTACTTTCAGGAGTCATTACAAATTATTTTGAAAAAATTTCTAGTTCATTTGATATTTAACCTAAAAAAAAAGGAAAAAAGTTTTTAAATTTTATAATTGACATATTTCAAAAACAAAAACTGATGGCGGAAAACAGATGATGAATTTGAATTTAGCACCAAAAATTACGTTTTGTATAATTTGTATCTGTCCGTATAAAAAAACATGTAAGCCTGTGTTTACAGAAGGCTTATAGAAGTATTAACGAATCACAAAAATAACGTGACTAAAAATAGAGAATAACTCCGACATGGATCTTGTACAAGGTGAATACTCATGTTTAGTCTTGTTTTTTAAAATGAATATGCTCAGAGTGGATTTTGGTTCTATCCAACAGAAGAAAAACTCATGCTTTAATTTGAGCTGTGAAAATGCTATCAAGATTAAAGAAAAGAAGTTTCCATTGTTTGAAAACCGAGGAAAACCATGATGAGAAATAACGGCAAAAAATACAAAATGGTTGGTAGAAGAATTTTAATTTAATTTAATTTTTAAGATTATATAGCGCTTGATATTTTAAAACCTTTTTATAAAGCTTGGCATCAAGCTCTTTTATAGAAAATGTTGTTGAACCACTCATTGCAAATCGAAGTAGATGGTTTCAAGTATAATATTCATAAAATAAACAGTGGTGAGCCCCAGGGCTCTGTTTTGTCTCCGATTATGTTTCTATATTCTTTCTTATTCATCAAAGATCAATTGTCAAAAGCTTTTAATAAATTATACTGTTCGACTTATGACAAAATACCTTCAGTTTTTCATATTCGTTTTCAGATTTACATTGTATTCTTTTGGATGTGAAACAGATCATCCTGCTGTGGAGAACTACCAAATATTCAACTTTAAGAAAAAACACTGCAAAGTGTCTTGGAAGATACAAGAAATTTTCCACCCCTTCTGACTTGGGTGTATTCTATAAAGCCTTCAGCTAACCTGAACTGAATCTCTTGGAAATAATTCAAATTAGAGTCTAAAAAATGGTAGGTGATCTCTGAAACGCCATCTCATTTTATTAGGTCGCTTATTTTGTCGCTATTTTCAAAAACAGTGTTCTATTAAAATAGCACAATGCTTTACCAGTTACTATTTTTCCCTTCCATTTTGATAATCACAACTTCAAAACCAATTTGCATCTGTATAGGCGTGGAAAGCTTCATTAAAGGCTATTCAAAAAATCAAAGTCTTGCAGTCCACAACTGGGGCCTTTGCGAGAAACAGTGCATCGAAAAATAAAAATATGAATGCAACTTTGAGGGTACCTTTTCTGTAACAAAATCTTATTTCTGGGTCATTTCATTTCAGATTTTGTAATTTTTCCAGACCCAGCCAAGAAAGAAGGTATTTCAAGTTGGCCAGCTCCAAAGTGTAAAACTGAGGTACAGACATTTTTGGGATTTCCTGCCTACTACAGGCGATTCGTACGTTTATTCAGAGATTGCAAAACCCTTTACGAGGTTAACCGAAAAAAATCAACCTTTCTCATGGAATCCCGAATGCGAGTAGGCTTTTCAGAATATAAGATCAAATTTGATGAGCGCTCCAACATTAGCATTGCCAGAAGAAAGCGATGTGTTCATTTTAGGCACTGACGCGAGTAAATTTGCATGTGAAGCTGTGTTTTCAAAGATAGTTGATGGGATGGAACATCCGATAGAATTTTTCAGCAAGACGTTTTCAAAGCCTGAAATAAACTATTGCGTCACGAGGAAAGAGCTATTAGCTGTAATTAAAGCCTTTAAACACTTCAAGCCATATTTGTTGGGACGTCACTTCACTTTGCGAACCGATCATTCATCTCTACAGTGGCTGATGAATTTTAAGGTTAGCTTAGGTTAGGTTAGTTAGCTCGATGGTTGGAGCAGTTAGCTGAGTACGATTTCACTGTTATTCATCGACCAGGAAAGAACCACAGCAATGCCGATGCTTTGTCTAGGACACCTTGTCTTCAGCAATCTTGTCGACACTGCGACAACAAGGAAGAACGTGATTTTGCCCTGGTATCCAGTCTTGCCGTCATAGATGACATAGGAAAGATCCAGGATGAAGACGATCAATTGAAACTGGTTAAGGATTGGGTACGACAAAACCAAAGGCCTGAAAAGAGAACAATTAGCCAATCTGATCCTGCATTAAAGTCGTACTGCGCTATTTTTGAAACTTTATGTCTTCGTAACGATGTACTCTGTCGAAAACACTTTCAGCGCACGGATGTGGTCTACCAAACTGTTGTACCAAAACAGCTGCACAATCAAATTCTTTCAATGGTCCACGATAGTCCGTCTGGAGGCCATTTCGGCATGGCTAAAGCCCTTCAAAAGCTTCAAAGATCATTTTATTGGATTGGATGTGCAGAAGACATACGAATATGGTGTACCTAAGTGTTGCAAAATTTGTCAAGCAAGAAAAAGACCAAGTCCTCGGCGAGTGGCCCCTTTACAACTGTACAATGTTGGTGCCCCTTTCGAGCGTATTGCTGTCGATATCTTAGGACCACTCCCAAAGACTGATGCTGGAAACTCATACATAATGTGTTGCATAGTCTACTTTTCAAAGTGGCCCGAATGTTTTGCGATTGCAGACCAAACCAGTGAAACCGTCGTGGGCCGCCTTATAAATGATCTTTTTTTCCCTTCATGGTATGCCGATGCAAATCCACAGCGATCAAGGTCGCAATTTTGAGTCTGAAATATTTTATAAAACCATGGAACGCCTAGGAATTGAGAAAACAAGAACAGCTGCTATGCATCCTCAATCGGAGCATGGGTGAACGGTTCAACCGTACGATACTGGACTACCTGGCCAAGTTCTGTGAACAACATCAACGTGATTGGGATCATCACTTACCACTTTTGATGCTGGCCTATCGAACAGCAGTTCATAATGCTACGGGCGAAACACCTGCCATGATTATTTATGTTCATGAGCTTCGTCTTCCAGCTGAAAATATCTTGCCACCACATCAACACCACATCAACAGTTTTACTTTTGAACCGATTATTATTTTTTTCTTTTTTCTGATCTTAAACCTAACATCTTTTTATTGCTATTTGCTAAAATTTAGACATCATTCCATACTCAATCTTAACGCACCCAAAACTGAAAATCGAATAACGAAATCTGGCAACTTAAAATTATTATGTTTTTCATTATCTCGGTTTTGTAATTAATCTCGCTTTTAACAATCTCGCATTTATATATCGCACCAAAAAATCTCTCAACTTTGAACCAAAATCTCGCAATTAAAAATCTCGCAAATTCAAATGTTACAGCAACGTATCACCCTGGGTTTCGTACTGAAAAATAAAAAACCTGCAATGGAAAATAAAAACCCAAACATCAAAAACTTTTTCAACTTTAATTGCTTACAATTATTTTTAACAATTAAAAAATGTAAAATGTAAAAAAAAAGCAAATCAAAATATAAACTCGCGTGAGATTTTAATTTGCGATATTTTGATTAAAAGAATGTATTTCTTTCAATGCAATTAAATTTTGCGAGACTTTGATTTGCGAGATTTCAATTTTCGTTATTGCGAGATACTTAAAAGCGGGATTTTATTATTGTTAGATTTCGTTATGCAAGATTTTGAATGCGAGATTTTAATTTGAATGATTTCGTACCCAACCCAAAATTTATTCGAGAGAAATTTATCATAAGCCGCAGCAAACATTTTTGTAAACAAAATAAATCGGGGGATATTAAATTTCCCTGAATATTATCGATAAATCCCATTGTAATACCTCACAGATTTTAAAATCTTTATTTCCAATTTATTCAAAAATTGATGAATTGCCAATGGAACTAACGCATATCTACTTAGAAAAAAAGAAACCTTAGCATACTGTACTATTCCATGCTTACACAAATTCAAAATTTTCACAATTTTATGCACGGAATAGGTGAAAGATTATTTTTAAAATATTGATTTTTTGTTTGAATGAAACTGTTACTCTTGAATGGCTGTAATTCTGCTGATTTTCATCCAACTTCTGTTTTGGTATGTCTCACCCCACCCCTAATTGTTTC
This sequence comes from Dasysyrphus tricinctus, assembly GCA_963921185.1. Lineage (NCBI taxonomy): Eukaryota > Metazoa > Arthropoda > Insecta > Diptera > Syrphidae > Dasysyrphus > Dasysyrphus tricinctus. Next base: position 23,559,223 of record OY992531.1, on the reverse strand, counting down.
TCAGCATGAAGTTATGACCGATTGAGTTAACATTTTTTAAATGTAAATTTTTTTCATGCAACAATTTTTTTAAAAATTGTCTTAAATTAAATTTCCTACAATCAAATATACCAATTTATTTCATTGTCAAGTTGAATTTGCCAACATTTGTGAAGTACCGTTGAAAACTCTTAAAAAAATCAAACTGACAGCTGATGGCTAAGGGTTAGTAAAAATCGAGCATAACTCGAGAGAACAACGTGTTTTCATTGTTGAACTAAATTTCAAAAATAAATAAAAAAAATTGAAGGAAAATCACGACAAAAAATCGTATTATGTTCCAGCCAAGTCGTGAAGGTTATTTGTCCGATTCGATAAAAAAAACATCTGCTGAGCTAAGTTTCTTTTCTATTTTTAATTTTAACCTCAACTTTTCTCAACTTTTTTGAACTGTTTCTACTTGAAAATATTGAACAAAAACTTAAAGCAAATTTTGTTTTCAAATTTTCACATTAAAAACTCTTTAAACCGCATTTGAAAAACGAATAAGCCCAAGAAATGGACTCTGAGAAGTTGAAAAATGTGAGAAGAATAATGTAAAAATCTTGACACAAATTACAAAAGCACATTTCCTGTTTAACAAAGGAATGTTAAATTATAAAATAAAGAGAGAGATCCTTTTCCTTCTTTTTTTTCTTTTAACACCTTGTTGGTTTTGAAAAAGAAAAAAACTACAAAAACATAAAGAAAATCCAGAACTTTAGCTGCACACAACCTCTTTCTTACATCATAATATCGTTAGGTGGTACCAAAACCGAAACACAAAAGCCTGACTAATTATGGCACACAAAAGAGTAGAATTGTGCAAGAAAAGCATGCGGTGATGCACATAATTTCACAAGGACCAAAATGAAAAATAATTACAAAATAAACTGGCACTAAACTTGACTCTAATTATACTACGCGTGGCAATGACTGCTCCTTGTCTATATGGGCAAAGCAATAATACAAAAAAAAAAAACTATATGACAAGAGGACGACGAATGAAGTTTGGCAAAAACGCAAAAAAAGGGCTCACTATATTCGAATGCCAAAGGATTTTACTATACTTCTACTGCGTTTGATGATGAACAAAGTTTTTTTTGTTCGTTCGTTGTCATTATGTATATTTCGACATCACAAAGCATTGGCGCAATCTGTGATGAATTTTCTGTGATTTTTAACATTTCACCATTTTACTATTTTGCACTTTGGCATTTTTATTTCTGGGAGCTCTTTCTTAGCTTCATTCCATTCCGCTTTTATCGCAAAAAAGACCACCAAAGAATGGTGGTAGAGAGTTGAAAAAGTGAGGAAATAATAATAAAAGAAAAAAATGAACACCAAAAAGGATTCCTTTATTTAATTCAAATCTTTCCACAACCCTCATCATCATGGTAGCTGTCATGTTCAACTTGAAACAGGGCATCCATCTACTTTGCCTTGGCGCGTCTTGGCCATAAGCTGCTGGTATAGATGGAGCTGCTTTTGCTTCTGCTTCTACTTCTGTTCCTGTTCTTTGGGTAGTGCCATTGGCTAGTGGCAAATGAAAAAGATGAATGAATAAATCGCCACAGGACTTTAATAATGACTTCTCTTTTTCTCTTCTGCGTTGGCTGAATTCATATAGCTTTATAGTTGCAGTTGGTATGTATGTATGTATGTGAGGGTGATGCTAAGAGCTAAGTAATAAAATTAATTGAGATACTTTACATTTGTGAAGTGTTCGTTTAGTGCCAGCTTTGAAATAAATACATTCCCAGCCAAGCCATAGCAAATCTGAAAGAGTACTATAAAACCACCACACCCCACCCAGAAACAGACAGAGAGAGAGAGGTGTTTTCATCAGATGCTCTAGATAAGTGCTGAAAAAATAGAGTTATTTCATGCAAAAAAGATCTTGCAACGAGCAAAAAATATTAAAAATAAAAAAATGTTAAAATCAGGCTAAGTGGCCGCGATGTACTTATGCATGTGCCATAAGCAGGAGTGACGTTGGTAGGTACTTAACTAATTATTATTCCTCAGGATTATATTTTACACACTACAGGTAGGAAGGTATATATGGATGTGATTTTTCTCCCTCTCCCTGCAATACGCTTTGGTATTTCTATTGCAATAGTGTTAGAGTCAATTATTTTTGTGAAGAATTAAATTGGTTTCATAGTGTATTTTTAATAGTTGTAGTTTGAAGAAATTATCATAAAAATAAAAAAATGGGAATTTCTTGTCCCTGACCTTCTACATATTTCCGTAACACTTTCAACAAAATTTGTGATATTTCTGTAATCTGTCTAAGAAGAGGCAAAGTTAGTCTAGAAAATTTAGTTTACAAAACTTTCTATCATCTAAAAATTATACAATGGAACAATGGTACACTTGGGCGTATACATGTTTTTTTTTTAAATTTATTTGTATATATATAATTTTAACCAAAAGTGTTATATCAACCTCAAAACACAGTTGTTGGACGGATTTTGAGCAAACTTTATAGAAACCACTCAGTTTAACACATAATTTTTCGAAATTTCGCTGCTCTCTATCTCCTTAAGGACTAACTAAATGCAGTTTGATCAATGACAATAATTGTTCAGAATTACAAGCTAAATACTTTTTGTTTAAACACTTTTTCCCTCCGACCAACAAGCTCAATGCTTGTCAATCAATCAATGGAAATAATGTACGTCAAATTTTACACCTATTCAACATTTGTGTTTGTTAAGGTAGGCGGACAAATATGGTTATTGGTTTATCACCTCAAAAGCTATTATTGATGTCCTGAATTTTAAAGTCCTTGGATCTCGGTCTATTGCTCCTCACAACGGCAGTATCCAGACTGTAAGTCTATGAAAATAACAATGTACGTTAGAATCCTCCGAAGCCTCAAAGCCAATTGGGATCGAATTAAGACAAATTTGGACTATTTTTGTATCAACCTTAGAATGTTTCTGTAAAGTTTGCTCAAAATCCGTGCAATAACTGAATTTGGAAGTCGATTCAAAGATTTTGGTTAAAATCATTAGAAATAAAAATAAATTGAAAACAAAAATCAAGTATACGCCCGAGTGTACTACATATTTGCTCTATCAAGTAACCTTTTTACTAAGAAACTTTTTTACCATTTTGACCAGGGGATTGTCTTCGATCTTTAAAGCTGTAGAGTGATAAAAATGTGGAAAAAAAACCTCATGTCACAGCTTCAGAGATCGTGAATCGACCCCCAAGTAAGGTGTGTTTCTTCAAAATTTAAAATTTTTCATTACATAATTGCCCAAAGGTGGCAACATTGAAACTTGTACCAAAATTTGTTCCAGTTCAAAAACATTCTTCTGACATATTACACTACCAGAGAGTTCTTCGAGTTCAAGAGTAAGAATCTAGTTTCCAATTTTTAATTTTTCAAAATGGAGGTTTTTGCGCTAACTGTGCGCTTTTGGCGTTCTGGATTTAAAAGCGATTTTTCAAAAAAATTTGAAAATGGTGGTTGTCATTTTTAGTTTAAAAAAATTACATAGTTCCCGAAGGTTGTCAATATTGAGACTTGCACCATAATTTGGGCTAGTTCAAAATCTCTATCTTCTGACACATAGCACCGTTTGAATGCTTTTCGTTTCCTGTTTCTTCTTTTGAAAAATTGAGATTTTGAGTTTGCTGTACTTGTCTGATACTTTTTTTTCTCTCTCATCTCTATTTTATATACGCATCTGTTCTTGCAATTAGGCATTTCGTTCGTTTTGATGTGTTTAATAAATCAAAAGTCAGTTTTTGTTCTTATCTAATTTCTCCCACTAACAGCCCATAACTTTTACTAACGAGCAACTGTTTGTTCTTCTTCTTATGATTGCTCTTCTCTTTCATTTTCATCAAGTCAAAAATTAATAACAAATACAAGTCGTATTTCAATATTTAAATGGGGGAGCGCTACGATATCCCGCAAACCAAAATCTCGAATAACGAAATCTCGCATTTTTAAAAAATCTCGAATAACGAAATCTCGCAAATTAAAAATCTTGTTTTTCATAATCTCGCTATTACAAAATCTCGCTTTTCACAATCTCGCATTTACAGTTTGAACCTAAAAATTTTGCAAATTTCAACCAAAATCTTGCAATTTAAAATCTTGCAAATCAAAATCTCGCAACTTCAAATTTCACAGCAACGAATCACACACGACTTTTAGATTTTTTTTTGTTGAGAATATACCTACCCAAGAGCACTTTGGATAATTTTCCTTCCAACTAATAACTGTACCTGTCAATAAAAAAATGTGTACATCCTTTATTACTGTTAATAACCTCTATAGTCATTTACGCGTTCATAATGGAACTAAAAGTATTTTCTTGTTCAAGGCCAAATACGAGTTATGCGATTTGCACATGACACTTTACAACTGGAGGTACCATATCTATGTTCTCTCTCCTTCTTGTTCTTTTGAAAGCAATAATATTGAAAATCAAAAGTTCAAATTAATAAATAACAGTGTGGTCTTAAAGTACCCAGACACTGGATTATATATTTTGCAGTAGGTAGGATATCTCGCAAAATTGAATTGCATTGCAACAAATAAATTTTTTTAATCAAAATCTCACAAATTTAAATCTCGCGCGAGATTTTAATTTGCGAGATTTTGATTAAAAAAATTTATTTGTTGCAATGCAATTCAATTTTGCGAGATTTTGATATGCGAGATTTTAGTTTGCGGGATTTCGTTATTGCGAGATTATGAAAAGCGGGATTTTGTAATTGCGGGATTATGAAAAGCGAGATTTTGTAATTGCGAGATTTCGTTATGAGAGATTTCGAATGCGAGATTTTGATTTGCGAGATTTCGTAGCCCTTTAAATCGTGGGTTTCAATCTTGGGCTGTATTCTGTATATTCAGTTTAATCATGCACGGTGGCGGTGGCGTCAAATTCAATTCTTTACGCAAAAATGATGAAAATCAATAATTTAGTAATGCATCAGGTTCGCAAAAAGCGCAAGACAATTTCTTTGAACTTTCATTCCACTTGCTTGCCTCCCAACTTGCTTCTCAACTTGCTTCACTGCTGGGTTCAAAACTTGCATGCCAGTTGATAAGTAAATCGTTATTTCTATAGATAAATACCTGTAAGAAATATTTTTCCTGTAAATGTTTGAACCTGTGGGTAGGTATACAAGCATATTGCCCAAAAAGAAAGGAAGGATAACGTTGAAGGGTTAACTTTGAAGATCCATAGAAATTTAGCAAGTTATATGAATGAACCGCAAAAAGTGTTATAAAAATTGCGTCCCTTGATTGAAGCAAATCAAAGAATCTTTTGAAAAATTAACAAAAATATCTTAATGTTAACTTTATAATTAGGGCTACAAGACCGTTCGGACCGTTGAGTCATAAAGTTTTTTTTTAAACAAGCAAAATCTTGCTCCAAGCATCTCAGATAGCTTCGATTAACTTGTATTTATATTTAAACTATCTACCAGCCTCAAAAATGTTTGATATAGCCAGACCCAATAGTTTTGTATGATGTTTGAGTCCTATAAATAGGGTGACCACGGCAAACTTCCAGGTTTTTAGACAGAATTCAGATTTAGCTACCCTGGATGTGTGGATTGGGGTGCTATATTGTTGTAAAATTAAAGGTACAAGTTGAGCAATAACTGTCATCTTTGGATATATTATTTCAATAGATATTTGTAACTACTTCCGGTAGGTTTTGAAGATATGTAAAGGATGTTTTTTTTTAGACGTGTAGTTTTCAATCTCGCAATACCTTTTTCGGAGTTGGTGTTTTTAACAGCTGTCACTTGATTTATGCTCAGTTTGGTTTGCCATTTCATAATGAATAGACTTAGTCCTGAACAACATTTGCGAATCGTGCAAATTTATTACCAAAATAATGGTTCGGTTCGAACGCTGCAATGAAAAATGAAGCCGGCCATAATGTTATAGTTAATGGGGAACGCTATAGAGCCACGATTAATGACTTTTTCGTGCCTGAATTGGAGGATGTTGATGTTGACGACCTTTGAGTTCCAACGCGCTAAATGCCATATAGCCAACGAAACAATCAACAACGCGTTATTGCTTACATACGGCCCCAATTGCTGCAAAAAGTGGTCAAAAATTGGGCCTTTTGGCTGCAATTTATTTGAGACAGCCACGGCGGCGGCCACTTGCTCAAAATCATTTTTAAAACATAATGGCAAACCCTTATCTTTATAATAAAGCTAAATTCTTGGCCATAACATTGAATTATATGCGTTTTATTTATTTCTTCTTGAAAACCACACGTCTAAAAAAACACCCTTTATAAACATATAAGAAGGTTTTATAATACAAATTCGATATACTACTGAAATGAACATAGCGAAGGCCTTTGGGTTTTTTGAAAAAACTTCCAGCTTAATGATTGGGAACTCCAAACTTGTTGAATATACACCCCGATTACAGAATCCCACGGATGAGCTGTGGAGGTAGTCTGACTCAATTTTGACGTTTAGCTCATATTCAAAATGTCAAAATTGATTCTGATTCCCTCCGCAGCTCATTCGTCGGATTCTGTAATCGGTGATAGTTTACAGTGGCTTTTTTGCCAAAAAATCCATGTAAGTTAAACTGAGCTTAATACAAACTGCGTATGACAATGTCACTGATGATTCCAAGTAAGTAAGCTGGGCGAAACGCCAATTTGTAGGATTAAACTCCATGAAAAGCAATTTTGAATCGATATGTATAAACTTCAATTTAATTGTTTCATAAAGTGATATAGAGTCCAAAACCATAGCACATAATGTACGACTCTGAATACTTGTCAAAATAAGTTCTTCTTCTCCTTATTTATAAAAATAAAAATTCTAACCATCTGATGCGTCAAGATTGAACCTTTTTTCATCTGAAAGGACAACCCATTTCCATTCTTTGCTCCAAGCAAGTTGGTCCCTGGCGGAATTCTTGTGAAGTTCCTTGTGTCCTTTCCTTGTTTCTTTTTCATTTTCTAACGCTAGGTATTATCAATGGCCTTAATCATTCTTGAAACTACTTATATACAGTCGCTCTCAAAATTATTCGGAATAAAAAGTAATTTTTTTAAAGCATGTTTGGTGTTTGCATGTTTTCATTGGTATAATTTTTCTGAGTCTTACCATTTTAATTGTGACTATATTCTTAAAAAGAGTTAAACTCAAGATTTTGGTCAGATTTGTCAATACCATGATAGGGAAGACGAAAAAAGTGGGTCTTACACTTTTGTCTGTGTGCCTGTCCATCCGTCTGTTCGGCTACAGCCCATACAATTTTTGTTTGCAATTTTACAGAATCTCATTTTCCAGCTCCACAGCTCTTCTTAAAAAAAATTAAATATATTTCCTTTAAGCATTGCTTACAGTTCCGATGCGAAAAAAAAATCAAAATTTTCAAAACGATTTTCCACCTATTCTGCGTACCAAGGCAAATAACGTTTGCTTTGGCCTAAACCACCCATTGGGTCATTAATTTACCCTTAATTAACAAGCTATAGCCCTAAAAATGGAAAATAATTATTTTTGGATGCGAAAACCATTTGAAGGGTCCAGGGGAAAAACGACTCAAGTCCACTTTTTGAAAAAATTAAACTAATGATGACATCTTATAGATTTGTATGAGTACTATCTGATATAGTATGCTCTTTTCACATAGGATTTTGAAAACTCGCAAAATAGTACACTTTTTGAAAAACTTTTTTTCAAAAGTATCTTTCTTGCTCCAAAAATTAAACAAAGTGATATTCAAAAAAGAAAAACTTGTGAATATACCTAGCGACACTTCAGGTTAAAAATTAAAAAAAAAAAATAGATATTCTAACTACATTCGGTCAAGGTCCTGTCTAACAAATTGAATTGCAAAAACGGTCCAACTTCACGCTTGTGAAAATTATTTTATTTTCAAACTCTATTTTGAAAATCTAGAGGTGTCTGAATAAAAAGCAAAAAACCGTTTCCAATCATCATGTCTGGTTCTTTCAGAAGAAAATTTCAAATACAAAAATTCAAAATTTTGGTTAAAACGTTGAAGGTCTTTTTGACTCATGTCAGCTTATCATGCAAAAAATTCAAGAAGTTAAAATCAATACATGTTTGCATACTTGAGAACTTCGTGCTCAACAAAAAAATTGTTTGTTTTATTTATTTTTCTTTGCATTAGCCATAATTTTAGTAATACACTTACAACTTCGTTTTTCTCGAAATTAATTCAAGTGGACTTAAGCCGTTTGTCCTCTGGACCCTTCATTTGCATGCAAATAATGCCTTGAGGTGAATATATTTTTTTTTTTCGGAAGTATAAACCGACCATCAAAAAAAATATTTTATTCACCAGACTTTTTTTCGCATGCAAATCAATTGCCGGTCCATTGTTTTGCATGACATTCCATGACAGCATAGTTTTTCTTTTTGCATGAAACTGTGAGCCAATCATGCAAACAATTAATTTTACATTTCACCTCAATTATTTTTGACATGCGAGAATATTTGCATAGATTTTTTGCGCACGGGAACTGTAAACTAGGCTTTACCTACTAGAGGCTACATTTCATTTTTCAAAAAATGGTTTTTAAGGTACCTCCCAAAGAACCATTTTTTTATTTTCGATTTTCGTCAAAACGGTAGGACAATTTCTTTTTTTCAGAAGCTTCTAAAAAATATGAACAGTTTTTGTTAACGGTATTTTCAAAAACAAATATTTTTGGATTTCTAAAAAATGTTTTAAATTTTTTTTTGAAAATCAAATATCTCGAAAACAAGATGCTCGATTTTTTGATACTCGAAAACTAAGAGTTTCTTTATACTTTCTAAAATATTAAAAAAAAAAAAATACTTTTATAAAAAACTAAAGGTACCTTTCATTCAAAAGCTAAAAAACCGTTAAGAAAAATATTTTTTTTTTCTCAAAAACAATCTCGTACGATTTTGACTATATTTTTGTTTTATGAAATCCTTACTTTTTTTCTTAAGACTTTTTTCGGTGATAAAAATTCTTGTTTGAACGCAAAAAGGAATTTTAAAATCCGTTGAAGATTAGCAAGATAGAACCAATCAACTAAAATAGGACCCAGAATTACGTCATAATTTAAAACTCAAAATGACCTCAAGAACCCATGGTTTTCGTAGGTGGTGGTGACCCTGTATCAAAAATTTAAAAATAAACAATTCTTATGATTTTTCAAATAATCTGTAAATCAAGTACTTTTCAGAATTCTTTAACAATTCCAACACAATACAAGTTATTCAAATTCAGTGACATAACGAAATAGATATATTTTTTTTGTTTTAAATAATCATCCTGCCATTGTTCAACACATATTCAATGAGTAATCCTCAACATATTCATGCAACATAGCTACCTAACCTTACCAATAAGACAAAAACTTTCTCATATAATACATGCATTGTATATATTTAAACAAATTGAATTGATAACCAAAGGTAGTAGGTATGTGCAGTGCATATAGTTCAAGGACCTTTATAGTTATAGCGCAAGTATAAGGTAAAATGCAAATACATTTGTGAATTTCCACAGATATCATCTGTTCTACTTGTATTTACCGTTCGTTCACTATTTCAATAATGAAATTCCATGAAAAAAAATGTAAAAACCAGGATGAGAGAAAATATTCCTGCAAATAAAGAGGAGGAGAAGGAGGAGGAGAAACAAAAAAAATTTACAAAAAAGGATAACTCAAATAACTCAAGTGGAAACCATGAGATTGTGTTTTCGAGAAATCAAAAATCCATATTATTTCTTGTCTCGTTTTGTGATAGAGAATTGGGAGGGGGTTAGAAAAGAACCAACTCCTTACTGCTACTCCCATATCATATCTCAAAAGATAATAATATGTTCAGTGCAGATTCAAAGGATTCATAAGGACGAGGACGAACAAGAAGTATAGGTACTAGTATCTTCTAGTTGAAGAACAAGCAGCAACATGCCCCAGTACAATATGCGTTAGAAACAATATAATATTTGCCGGATGTTCTGCATATTTCCATATACCTACATAGACATTACACACACATAGTTCACTGAGCTATCATAATGAAATTATCATGAGCCAAATGAATGCATTTTCGAAAAATCCTTTTCTTCTCACATAAAAGTTTTCTGCTTCTTTTTTTTTGTATATTTTAATATATTTTTGTCATCGTTGTCGTCCATTAACTGATTGCCAGGGTGCTCCTCCGACCACCCACCCGCAAGGATATAATTGCAGTGCGAATGAATTCAAAGTTTATTCCTTATACTTTTTCTACCATTACCATTCCCTATAACATCTCGTTCTCTATTACTTCAGTGAAATGCAACTAATTCCATCACAAGTCTCCTTGAAATAGAAAAAATTAAAAAAAAAAAAAAGAAGAAAAATTTCCACTTCGTCGTTCCAGCAAGGACCCCACAAAGAGAACTCGCAGAAGTGGAAAGGATAACAACGGGGTGAATTCAAAACGACAAATTTCCAACAAATTGTTGGCAAAACAAAGCCTGGACGAACTCGAAACTATATCCAACATCAGGACAACATTTTGTTGTTGAAAAAAAATCAGGACAATTGAAAAATGGGTCCTTCATCAGCCAACCGCGCCGCGTACTACAATACTTTTTGGCTTGTGTCAAAGGAAACAACAGGGTTTAGTCAAGGCTTCCCTAATTATAGGATTTTCAGGTTTTAAGTAACCACGGGATGGGCGAAGAGAACTTTGAATTAGCGGCTAACTATTTTTTCAACAGAGGCCCCTTTCCCCAAATAAAATAAATAAAAAAAAAACTAGAACCCCATAAAATGTCCCTTCAAAAGCAGAAGCTGAAAGTTTTTTTTTTTTCTTCAAGCTTTTCCGTGTGAGACGCCATGGTGTATACTCTCTGGTATACTGTTCGAGCGGGATAACGTTAATAATGTTGTAGCTGCAACCTCAGTCACTTTGGGCTTAAAAGTTTCAATGTTTCATCGTTGTCGTTGCTTTACAGCAAAATGCAATTTACTCCCCATTTGTAGGCCGCTAATGCCACCGCCAATCGCTTTTCACTCCTCTATCTCCATCTCTCCCACCCCCACCCCTCCACAAAAACCCATCACGATGTGATGTTCGTAAGACTTGGTTCAGCTTTTTCATGGGAAAAGTTTCTTCTTGCAAAGAAAATTACAAGAAGCAATAACTTTTAGCTGGACAAAAGTTGCGGTTACCTTAAGTGTGTAAGAGCAAGAGCAAGACCAAAATGTGGAAATCAACCCCAGGAACGAATGCGGTGCTTGAGTCCAGACGGCAGATACACTCTCCAAGTTGTAGCCAAGTTTTTATAATATTCACAATAAAGGTGCAAGTTTCGACATCAAGGTTTTTGGTTTCTGGTGCTCCTATTCTCCTGCTCCTTCATAGTTTCTTGTGGTTGTTGTTGTTCTGTGTTCGTTATTAACCAATTCAAGCGCAACTCTTTTGAAAAAAAGGATACAAAACTTTTAGATATGTCAATGTGAAGAACGAAGAGTCATAAATAAATTAACTGCACATATATAGAAGTATTATGGTCGGAACATAAAGTTAGCATGAGAAAAATTATGACTCGGTTAATGTGGAATCAGAGCATCATGACGATGTTAAATTGAGTTCATGTGACTCTTTTAGAGAGAAGTTGGGTTATAATATTTACGCATTTTTGATAGGTTTTAAGAAAGGTATAACTTTAAAATGGACAGCAAAAGTTTGTGATAGCTTCAGGTTTGTTTTGTCAAGTTGTAAGTTTGGGTTTGTATAAATATTAAATTTATATGATGTTGGTATATTAAATTTAGATACAAGTGGTACCTTTACAGAATATTTCTTAAGTTAGGTATTTAGAGCTTAAAATTTTTTCACAATTTATAGCTTTTTTCTCACGTTTTCGGCTTATTAAATATTAAAACAAAAAAAGCTGAAGTAAAAACGGTTTTGATTGGTAAAATGACAGTTCTGAGTAAGTTTTAATAATTTGTGCTTAAGAGATGCTAAATTTATTTTCGATAAAGTCCTTGTTATACTTCATTTTAACTTCGATTACTCTTATGTATCATGAAACTTACAACTTTTATCATTGATCTAAGGATGACTAACTGTTATGGTATGTCAATTGGCAACAGCTACTCGAAAAATACGAACTGTCTTGAAATTTTGTGAATTTGTCTCCGATAGTGATTAAGGCATGTGTCCACTTGCGAGTAACTACCTATCAAAAAGTTCAAATGTTGAAAATAAAAATTCAACTTCCCGCAAGCTACTCTCAATACTGTGTCTACTTGCGTGTTTGCTCTTGAGAGCTGCTAAAAGGCTGCTCGCAGTATTTTTATTCTCAAATGAACGTGCACCTTTACGCTATCAGGAAGTGGAAATTGGTAACAACTTAATTTTGATTTCACAATGTACAGTTGGAATTGGATCAGGACACACAGGCCTGCAATTGAGCTCTGCATTTCCGTGTTAGCCCCAAATATTAGTCCAATATGCCTTTTAGTGAAACATTTGACTATCGATGGTCACAATGCAGTTGTATAGGGCCGGTGTCTATAAATTTAAGCTGTTCACAGGAAGGATCTAAGGAAAGTTGAGAGCCAAGCCAACTCATTCAAGTCTTTGAAACTGGTAATACTGACTAGAAAAACTTGAATAGAATACTCAGTTTGTTGCATTTTGAATTAGTAGAATAAAAACTGGATAAAGTTTTAATCCCTCAACCTTAGCCCTAAGTTGGGGAAAAAAAATTATTTCTGTCAAAATAAAGATTATTTCACAAGATTTAAAGACCAATTCACCTACATATTTAATCATTCTTAATATAAAACATAAACTATGAAATTAATGTATTGCCTTATTTAAGATAAAAAATAATCATAAACTTAAGAATAAAACTTAAAATATCATAATGATTAAGAACCTTTTTTGAATGTTAAAATACTATGAAGGGTCCAGGATAAAAACGGCTTAAGTTCACTTGAGTTGATTCCGAAAAAAATGAAGTTATAAATTTATTACTAAAATTATTCTTAATTTAAAGCAAAAGCATAATACTCTGACATGAGTCAAAAGGACCTCTTCGACGTTTGAACCAAAACTTTGAATATTGAATGTTTTATTTGAAATTTTCTTTTGAAAGAACCAGATATGATAATTGGAAACGGTTTTTTGATTTTATTCAGACATCTCTATAGATTTCTAAAATATACCCAACTAACAAAATTGCTTCGCATTTCAGACAATAAAGTTTCATTTGTTTCTATAGCGCTCCTATTACCCATCTGACGGGAATTAAATACCTTATTAGACTATTACTGATTCCATACATATTTTCTGGTGCAAATTATATCAGCTTGATTTTTTTCTTTTCTCTCTATATTGGCTCTTATGAAATGATGACGGAGCTTTTGCTTCTATAGTCATCATGTAAAATTATTATACAGTCTCTATGTAAGTTTCTGTTACTTCGTTTCTATGTTTCTATGTTTCTTGTATTGGTATGCTTAGGTGCAGCCACAAACCATTTCTGCTATACTGGTGAAAACACAAACCACTTCTGGTAAACTTAATAGTTTAGCCACAAACCAGCAGTGTCGAAAGTGCATAAGTTTTTTTCATCGTAAATATGTTCTTCCATGCCTTAGCGGTTAGCGTGGTGGACTTTTAGTGTGAGGGGAACATGGTTTAAATCCCACAGAAACCTTGTTATTTTTATAACTTAAATAATCATCCCGATTACAAAATCCAATGAATGAGCTGCGGTGGGAGTTAGACTCAATTTTTAAGTTTGGCTCATAGTAAAAATGTCAAAATTGAGTCTGATTCCCTCCGCAGCCCTTTCGCTGGTTTCTGTAATCGGGGTGAATATCTAATAAATTCTAAAATTGTATTTCAGATAAAAATTTTCAAATAAAATATCAGCAAATAAATCTTAAAATAAAAATAAAAGTAAATATAAATATATAAGAATACATAAATTGTGAAATATTTTATTTATTTTTCCACCTTCTTCTATAAGACCTCCAACTTGAGTCCAGGAAGTGTTTTACGGGGCAATTGAATTTACTCCATAAAGGTCCAATAGGAGCTTAAAAAGTGCGCCTTTTTAACCGTATAGAGATAGACTATATTATATAATGCTTATATGATTGCAAGAAATGATTATGAGAAGCTTCTTTGGATGATTATAGGGGCAAAATTGTTAGTTGGGTAGTTTGAAATTAAAATAACTGTACAAGCTTGACATATGGCCGTTATTGCAATTCAATATGTTTTGACAAGACCTCGACCGGAAGTATTTAGAATATCAGATTATATATTTTAATAATTACTTACGATTATTTATCTGACATGTCACTAGGTCTAGGCACAAGTTTTTCTTTCTTAAATATTGCTTTGTCTTATTTTTGAAGCATAAAAAAACTTTTGGAAAAATAGTTTTTTCAAGTGTGCTATTTTGAGATTTATCAAAATACTATGTCAAGAGAGCTATACTTCATCAGATAGTAGGTACTCATAAAAATCTATAAAATGTCATCATTAGTTTAATTCTTCCAAAAAGTGGACTTAAGCCGTTTTTCCCCTGGACCCTTCATATATTTTATCAATAGATTGATCAGAGAGGACAAAATATATACTGTACATACATACCTACATATTAAAACTGATTTTTAATGAAGAATGTTTTGCAAATTTTGTAACAAAAAATCACATCTCGTTGTTATATTACCTCAAAAATTGCAACAAAAAAAACGTTTCTTATCATTTTCTAACCTGAGCTTATGGCTGAAATCGGATGGCGGATTTGAGTTTTTAGAAATCCAAAAACTAATCAAGAAACAATCCTCCCGGCCTATACAAGAAATTAACCGTAGTTGTGAGTTTTTTTTAATTTGGTAAAAAAATGTTCCAACAGCAAAAATATTTTACTTATAATTTTTACGAATTCATAATACTTTTTGACCTTACATTTTTTATATATAATTTTAGTTTTCAAAATTGAATCGTTTGAAATAAAAACATTTTTTCATCCCGTTTCATTCTATGTAATGCTCTAAGTCCATCCTCAAAGTAAAAATTTTCAGAACAAAATTATTTTTTTTTAAATTGGATACTTTTTACCTATTTCACCTTTATGAACATTTTTGAAATATGTATAGCCATTAAACGGACCCCCAAATATGACTTTTAAAAAATTAAAATAGCTAAATTTCGAAAAATATGTCTGGACCATCTGATTTCAAAGTTTATAATCTATATACAAACCTTCCTAGATTAAGAAGTATCGGTTTCAAATATAAGAAAAATTTTTGAAATCAGATTTCTTTTTTTCTGTTACTATCCCATTACACCCAGTTAATGAATATTGCTTAGTTTTTGAAAAATGTCAAGCAGTACACCATCCTATAAATTTAACCTTCACAACACAAAAAGAAATTCTAATTGGATACCTTTATTGTTCTTACTCTATTTCACCCTATAGTTATGATCTCGAAAAAATATCTAGTCCGTAATTTATACTTGAAGTCCATCATCTCTAGGGTCTAGGTAAACCTTTTCAAACATAAAAAGAATTTTTGAAATCTGATATGTACAGTGAAACCTCCCTTAGGCGGACAGCGACGGTCACAACACTTTTGTCCGTTTAAGTGAGTTATCCGTCCAAGAGAAAAAATCAAAAAAAAAAATAAAAATAAAATCTTTATAAAAAATAGTTTTAGCTCCAAGAAACAAAAATTAAATTATATTAATTTTCTTTAAAATACTCAACAAAATAAATAAAGACAAATAAAAAAAATACAAAAACCAAGACATAATTTCACAAAAAAAAATATTCATTTCAATAGAGAACATAGAAATGGTGCCATGAAATTCATTTACAATTGGGAAATAAATGAACAAGAAGATACAATAAGAGACCGTAGTTGCAAAAAAAAATCCGTTATGCGATTGTTTGTTAGAAATTGCATATTAAAAAAAATTTTCTCCACCTAAGAGAATTAAATTAAACAAATTTCAGCTGATATATTAGGGGAGATTTCACTGTAGTTTCTTTTGTTCTTACCCCACTTCAATCTATAAATATAAATTTTTAACAAATTTTTACCTTTATGCTTTACCATAAAAATAACCTTTGAAACATGAAATTAATTTTTGAAATCGGATATGTAGATGTAGTTTTTGAGATTAGCAAGATATGCGGTTCATTTATATAGATAGTGCGCATTGTAAATTAAGCAACGTTTTTGACATTTCTCTACGATTTTCAATTTTCGTTCGAATGATATAAGCCACATGGTCTTATACCTTCTACTTTTTAAGAGGAGAACATTTTTTTTTCCTTTTTTTTTTAAATTAGTTTGAAATGGATTTCTGTGCCCACGTTATGTAACTCTCGCATCGATAAAATCAGTCGAGAAACGTTGAAAAATGGAACAAAACTCATGCATTTTGTTTCAATTTTCATCGTTTCTCGACCAGTTTTTTCGATGCGAGAGTTACAGAACGTAGGCCTGGTTTTAAATAAAAAATAATTTCTCCATTTCAAGTATCTTATTTAGATGATTGTCCATCCTATCTAAGTGGAGGGGAAGTACAGGGTGTCCACCGGGAAGGTATACTACTTTGTTTGTTTATAATTTTTGATTAAATGAAGGAGAATGGATCTTATATTGATAAATGTTTTATTTAATGTCGGCAATTATGTATGGAATACAATATCAGATAAATGTCCGCCTCTGTTTGTCTCACAAATGCGAGCCCTTTTGAGCACATTTTTCATTACATTCTCACACATTTCACGCGGTATTTAATTAATTTCATCACGAATATTTTTTTTTTTTTAGTTGCTCAAGCGTTTCTGGTTTGTTTGCATAAACCTTGCTTTTCAGATATCCCCACAAAGAGAAGTCCGGAGCAGTCAAATCAGGCGATCGTGGAGGAGGCCAATCAACATCAACATTTCTTAAAATAACTGGTTATGGAAAGAGGTCTCGCAGTAGTTCCATTGTAATCCTGGCTGTATGCGATGTGGCACCGTCTTGTTGATACCACATGTTATTCAAGCCAAAAGCATGCAGTTGTGGCGTTAAAAACTTTTCAATCATATCAAGATATCGATATTGAAGATCAAACACCTGAGCACGGCGTCAAATTGAGGTTGATGGATTGTTTTGATCACTTCCTTGAGCAGTAGTAATGTCTACAGCCGATCTTGTAGTACGTTGTGGTCCATGCTTGGGCCTATAACCTACAGACCTTCTTTCTTCGAAATCATTCACTACACGATAAATAGTGCGTTTTGTTGTTTCTCCCAAAAATTTCACGTAACTTTCTCATCGTCACAGTAGTCGATGTTTTAACGATTAAAACACGTTGGTTTATCGACTATTTTTCCATAATAAATTTGCCACGTGTCTACTTCACGACTGCCAAATATGAACTGTCAAGACTAATGTTAACCAAAATTGTGGCAAAACAAAGTAGTATACCTTCCCGGCGGACACCCTGCATTACCCCTCATTAAGTGTTTTTTGCTTGTTTAACTTCAACCTTCATGCCAAGTTTTTTCTTGTTATATTTTATGTGGATCACCTTGTATGCAAAAACAAAAATGGCTAACATAATAAATTAACCGTTACTGTGACCTTAAAGGAGGGATGAAAATAAAAATCTGACAAAATTAGGGAATCGTTTCTTCTTCATTTTGATTTGTTTTACATTTATCATATACAAAAATTTGAAATATTTATGAACATTTTCTTAGAAAAACTAAATTTGATATTTGAAGAAAATCGTGTTGCCCGTGTAGGCTCTAGCTTATGAAATTATCATATTATGTTTCTATCTAACACTACAGATATATTTAAAAATATTTTCCAGAATACGCCTTTTTATCAAATACACAGAGCATTATGACTGTATTATTTTTTAACAAATTTTCACAATGTTATTGAAAATAAAAACAATAATTTTAAACTATCAAAACCATAAAGTACATAGAAAATATTTTTTTTTAAGTACGTATACGTCTGAGTGTACCCAAATAAAATAATCCTTATTGTTGTCTAGTAACGAGTTTGATCAGGGATATTTAATATCTCCCCAACAAATATATTAAAATGCATGCTTTCACATTTTGAGAGAATTTCCCCATTTTGAATTTTTGAGTTGCTCAAAGTGCAGGTATTGAAAAAAAAAATAAAATGGGGTTTTAAACAAATCTAGCAAGATGATGTTGTTTAAGCCTAAGAAAATGATTTTTGTCGTATCTTCCATTGGTTTTTTTTGTCCATGAGCATCTTTACGCGTCCTTGTCCTGTACGTCAAGCTAGAATCTAAACACTAAACGAATGGACGGATTTCGTTATTTAATTCCCTAGAGAAGAAATTTTTTTTTTAGATAAGTAGTTCCCACACAGTGAAGTTTTGAAGACTATACTTCACAGGATCATTTCTGTAATCAGTCTTCTCTTATTTTTGAAGAAAGTTCGTAATATCAGTGAAGTTTTACTTTTAAGTACTAGAAATTAAACTAGAAAAAGTCTAACATATATACTATAAATTGTTCTTGTTTGAATTAACCGATTTTTACTATGAAGAGAGGTATACATTTATGTCTTACGATATTTCCCTTAGATGCGACTTTTCCAACAAAATTAATCTATTTTTGCATACGATGTTATAGCAGAGGAGTAGCAATTAATCTTGATTGAATATTTTCTTCCAAAATCTTCTCTATATATTCCTTGACATCCACTTTGATCGAAAAAATATCGTTTCTCCAAAAAAAAAAAAAAAAAATTCAGATTCCTATAAAGAAACGAAAAATCCCTCTTTTATTATGATAAGCTATACAAAGCTTAAGGAAGTGATAGATGGTTGAAAACTATTTTAATAGGACACAATTCACAGATTGATACTTCCATATTGCATGAAAGTTTCCATTTTATTTATATTTTTCCTCATTTTTTTTTCTTTTTCTTACTCACATTTCTGTGTGTCCTTTTTTCTAAAAATCCAATTTCATATTTTATTTGCAATCAAAACTCACAGCATATTCCCACACATATAACCATCCGCACCTACACACTCTCTCATATATACGACAACTCAAAAAACAACAAAAAAGATGAAATATTTTCAAGCGAAATACTACTGTAGTATGGTCTCTCAGTTCTAGGACATATCTCGTGAGCATCCTGGAAAATCCTGTTTTTTTTATAATTTTTTTCTTGGTACTAGCTATTTTTTTTTTTTTTTTTTTGTGTATACTCGTATAGTAGTTACTGCGAATTTATTTATAGTGAAAAGGATGTATCGCACTATTATTAATGGCTGAAGGATTTTCGATTCAGAGCAAGGAATTGCTTTGGATTGCGTTTGCTGTAATGCAATTTATTTATAGCTTGCCAGTTTATATCTGTATCTTTATGGTGGGTTGGGAGTTTGTTAGGAAAATATGACTGTGTTTCATGTTTCCGTTGTGATGCTCTGAGTATGAAACTTAATAAGTGGGTTCACAAAAGATCGTGGTTTAGTTACTGTGGGTTTAATTTGGGGTTGAAATGTGAATGCTTTGCGAATGTGTACACACATTTTTTTATCAATCCTTATTTTTTGTTTAGAAAATTTAATAATATAAACATTTTTTCTATTTAAGACACAAACAAAAATAAGTTATTGATTTTAAATAGGGGAGAGAGGTATGCAAAGAGGGAAAAAAGTACTTTAATCAAACATTTAGAATTTAGACGATGGAGAAATCTAAACAAATGAATACCGTCATACTGTCCGCCAGTCTGAAGGTGTAAGCGTTTGAGTATCTGTACGTAAATGTTTGCAATTTCTGAGAGGAGAAACTCAATTTGAATAAGTTATAAATTGGATGGCACAACAGCTCGTGGAGAACCCGGGCCTAGTGACTTACAACTCTCAACCATTCCTGTGTGCGTGTTGTTGGCAGGAATGGAGGGGGCCTACAGTTTTTTGCCTAATCCGAACGGCTAGATGAGAAGCACTTATTCATGACAAGTATACTCTTGGAGGATTTGTCAGTTCCTCGCAAGAGGCAGTACTTTAGATAAAACATATCTGCTTTTAGGTGGCAGTGCTGGGAATCTAACCCATGACACCTTCGGCATGATAGTCCTACGCACTAACCATTATGCCACGAGGTACTACTGAGAAACACAAATTATATAACAATGTAAATCGAAAATGTTGATCGGCATAACGTGGACCTTACTTTACACTTTATGCAGTCAACAATGGTTGGCCACATCAAAGCTTTAAGATGCGAGTCCCAAGTTCTAAGAATCCAGTTGTATATGTTTTTACTATATCGATATATTTTTTTATACAGAAGCTCCCAAATAGTTTCAAAAAAGTATTTTTTGGTTTAAAAAAAAAAATCTTTTATTTTTTGAAAATCAATACATATTTCGAAAACTTTAGAGTCGGTATTTTTTAAACTTATTATATAACCGTTTTTACCACTTTTTAAAGTAAATATAAGAAAATATTTAGCTTTTAAGCAAAATTAACAGTAGGTACTTTCCATGCAAATGTTAAAAACTCTTAAAAGAAAATATAATTTTTCTCAAAAACGACTCTTACGATTTTGTTACAAAATTTTGTATTAGCTAATCTTAGAACCTTGTCCCATTTAACAGTACCTCCCCTAAAACGCAATTTTCGATTTTGAATTATTTCATTATTGGCTGATCGGATTTAAATAAATTTTTTATGCAAAAATTTCCAAAAACTATAACCGTTACTTAAAATTTTCCACACAAAAATATTTTGCAAATTCTTTAAACAAATTTCAATTTTTTCTTATTGAAAATTCCATATTCCAAAATTGGGTGGAAACTTTTTTTGTTAATTTAATGTTTATATTAATAGAAACTTAAAATGAATTTACATACCAAAATTTTTCCTTAGAAACGTGTTTTAAAAATTTTATAAAAAAAAATTATTTTTTTTCAAAAAAAATTTCCCATAAATCTATATTTAATTAAAAATTTAGATCATCATCATCAAGTCCTGTAACTCCGATTGGGACATAGGGTGCCAACAAATCGTTTCCTTCCTTCAATGTCTGCAGCTTAATATTTTAACTGTAGCTACGTCTTAGAAGGCATACCATTTTTCAGCTCAAACCATTGAAAAAGTGCTGTTTCAGCAATTTAAATAACGAACTCCAGCTTTCCAAGGAACAGGATGTTTATGTATAAGAGGAGCACTTTGGTTGACTCCCTCCGCTGCACTAGACACTCTACTCCATCTGACACCTGTCGATTTTTTCAGCAAACTCAAACGGCTGTGAGCACAGCTATTAACCTCAAAGCCTCTTCACAGTGGGTCCAATAATCAGATTGGTCACTCCGCTATTCTGAATTCATTCGAATCACTTCCAAGTTACACTGACAACACATTCTCACTATTGAATTTCGTTTCAAACTTTGAAGTAACCATACATTCCAGATCCAGCTGGGAGGATATGGAATTCTTAGAAGATCAATCAATTCACTTCTACACCGAACGGACCGAAGACCGAAGATGGGGTTGGTGAAAGTGTGTACTCTGATTGACTAAATTTAAGTCTCTCATTCCGACTTCCTTATCACTGCAGCGTATTCCAGTCGAAACTTCTAGCGATACAAGAAGTACTATCTTGGCTCAAAGAAAACGTGACATCAACCTCGAATATACACATCTTCTCTGATAGTCCAGCTGCTATTAAATCCCTGGACTCTGTATCTACAGGAACTAAAACAGCCCTTAACTATCAAGCATCTCTGTTGGAGAAGGCACAACAGTTAAATATTAGCCTTTGTTGGGTGCCGGGCCATAGTGATATTTCAGGTAATTGTAAAGCTGATGAACTCGCTAGAAGACTATCCATTTTACCTGAATAGCTAAATATTGGTATACCTATTGCCTAGTGTAAACTTTTGCTGAATCAAGAAGCTTTGGAGAAAACAAGTATTAGGTGGGACAACATCACCACTTGCTTGGCGACAAAACAAGTATGGCCAAACCTTGACTTAAAGGGCTCCAAGTGTTTAATATCTCTAAGTAGACTATACACCAGCTCTATTGACGGTGTCATAACGGGAGACTGTTTAATAGATAGGCACGCAACGTGGCGTGGCGTACTTTTAAACAATTTTTCCAGAAGCTGTATCGAGGAGGAAGAGGAAGAAACGATTCCTCACCTTCTCTATACTTTCCCTGCTGTTTCCCACAGACGTTGGCCCCACTTATGTAGGAGATTACTTTCTATAACGATCCTTGTGATCTGGCAAACACAGACATTTATAGTCTCTCACGTTTCGTCAGGAGCTCTTAGTGATTTTACGAGTTAGGAAGACTTTCAAGATTCTTGTGGTATCATCACGGGCAACATTGATCTAAGGGTGTCAGTATTAATTACTGACAGCCAATTCTACCTAACCTAATATATCCTTAGTGAAATTAGGTTTTTGTAAGTTTTAACAGTGGTTACTGCTCATTATTTTGTAGTTTGTTAAAACTCCAACAGAGTATACCTTTACCTTAAATGATTTGGTACGAAATCTTGCAAACTATAATACCGAATAATGAAGTCAATGACAAAATCTCGCTTCTAATGATCTCGCAGTTTCAAAATTTTGCAAACTTAAAATTCGAAAGTTAAAATCTCAGAAAATTTTAATTGCATTGCCACTTATAAGTTTTTTAATCAAAATCTTGCAAATTAAAATTTCTGAATTTGTGAGATTTTGATTAAAAAATTTATTTGCATTTCAATTTTGAGAGATTTCCTAAGTTCTACAAAATAAATGCAATGCATTGTCTATTTTCTTTTAGACCACGATGTCATTTATAGCTAATATTATTTATATTTTAATTGTTAAGAACAAGAAAAGAACACAAAAATTATATATCCAGTTGTAGTGTCGGGAAAAGTTTTAAATTACTAAAAATACGTCTTGGAAAATAGTAAAGAAAATATTTTTCGTTTTCAAGTGTTTTTATTTGATTTGCAAGATTTGTATTTATCGGAGCAAAACTTAGATGGATGTTACTATGAAAATTGAATTTGCGAAGTTTTTTTACAAAATCTTTGTTGATATTTGCGAGATTTGTTGAGAGTTCGTTATTCAAGATCTTGGTTTGGAGATTTTCGTACAGCTCCTTACTTTGATATAAGGATTTCACTGAGATCAGAAGTGAAGATACATTTTGTTTGCATCACCAAAAGCAACCTGAATAATTTTTGTTAAAGTGATATTGAGATCCAATGAAAACAAAATTTAAACTCAATGTATGGAAAACAGAAAAAAAAAATCACAAAAAAATCGCAAAAAAAGTCAAATTTTAAAAAGAAATGAACAGTTAAAAAATTAAATAAAAATATTTTTCCTTCAAACGGTTTATGTTTAAAATTTTGTCAGAGAAAGCATTAAAACTAATTAAATCAAAAATAATTTCATTACTTGATAAGATAAAACTAATTCAGAACCGATTTTTCAATTTTTAATTAAATTACACATGTTTACACGATTTCGGATACAGGGAAGTAAAGGCCATTCCAAATCCGTCGTCTGTTTTCCGCCATCAGCTAGGGTTTACGATAAAGTCCCGTTAGAAAATGAAAAAATAATGTGATCTCCCTATTTTTAAGGGTACTTACATTTATGTAACAACGTGAGTTAATTTAAAAAAAAAAAAAAAAATTGCAACGATCCCTGAAAACACTTCTTCAAAATTCAGTTTAATTCATTTGGATATATCTTTTACTCTCCGAGAAATTCTTAGTTTTCAATTAACCCTACAAAATTTGAAAATAAACATTTAATACTGTTAAGCTACACATAAATATTTTTTAACAAGAGATATTTCCAAAAGTAAAAGAGTAATTGGAAACATTTAAAGTGAATTTTAAAGAAAAAGACTAACATTTTCAGGAATCGTTACAGCAAACTTGTTGAAAATAATTGCCTGGCGATGAAACGATGAAAACATAAATTTAGCTAAGGATTCCTCGGAAAGTATAACAGATATTAGAAAGATTTGAATTGAATTTTAAAGAAGAAGTTTAACACTTTTAAAAATAAATCATTGCAATATTTTTATCATTAAAATTACATCGCTTGGTACATATAAGGTAGCTTCAAAAATAGCGAAAAACAGTGTAACTTTTCATTTTCTAACGGGTATATCTCAAAAACCTGGAATTGAGTTCAGTGTCCAAAAGTTTGTAAAGAAATACTCTTAACAAAATTTTTTAAATTCCAAAAGGAAAAAGGAATTTTCGATTCGATTTGGACATATTGGATTTTTCTTTAGTAAAATAGAAATAAAATAACAATAACCATAATGTAATTCAACCATTAGACGTATCATAGCACCAGCCATCAATGACGGAATTAAAATTGCAACTGCCCCCTTTCCTCCAGCTCCCCCCTCCCAGATCATCAAACAATATTAAAATGATGGATATAATGCTCATCTTTGTACATTGTTCCTAATAAATTTCTTAAATGAATAGAGCTGCAAATCAGCTGTGAATCATGCTGAAAATTTGCTAGCAGTGCTTGATATCATAAGAAAAAATCCAAAATCAAAAGTCACGAAAATTTACAGTTAGTGGAGGCTAAATTAAAAGAACACGGCATTTCCATTGGAGGAGTGAAAGTCGAAAGTTATTTTCGAATCACTATTTTCTCCTTCCTTTTATTGATACTTTTTTATCCCAATACTTTAACTGGCTATTAACTGGCTTATTTGCCTTTCATGGAATTTCTAGAGAAAATAAATTCCGAAATATGGGTGAAAATTAATAAATACAAACTCCATAACTTAATATGCACGAAATATTTAATACAAAATAATTTGCCAAGAAAGAGTAGGTCCCAGCCCTTCCGAAAAGTGGCAACACCAAAAATTTGCCCGAAGGTGAGTCTTCTGTATATTCAGATATGTTACCAAAAAGGGCCCGAAAACTATCAAAAAGTGGAGGTACCACGCTTTTACATCAAAAAAAGTCACAGCACCGACATTTTACTCTAAAGTGCATCTACTTAACGCCTTTCTTTTCAGACATCATCCGGGACTTTTTTCATGTTCAAAATATTAATAACACAGGTTTACAAATATCGGTTAACTTTTCGACACATGAAAGTGAGAGTTTTTCTAAAGGTATTTTTTTACGCTGAATTCAAATTGTTATCCGTTTTTCGCTATCAGCTCTGGTTTTCGAGATATTACCGTTAGAAAGCGCAAAAAAAAACTTTTTTCACCTTTTTGGGGTTATGTACATAACTATGCGAACAGATTTTTATATTTTTTTTTATACTTTGACGGATATTTGGCAATGGATGGTGTATGGGCGTATCGCCGGGATAAACTACCATCAAAAAGAATACATTTTTTCTCACTTTTCAGCAATATACCATGCCATTTTTTCACTTGTCAGATTATATGTTTTTTTTAGATGTTGTTTAAAGTATTTAAATAATAATTTTACAGATTTCTGAAAGTACTTATCTTAATGTTCAAAATTCAGCTTTAATCGTCCCAATATCTCTTTTACTCTTTGAGACTTCATAAAATTTTAAAAATGCTTTTTCTTTGGCCTACGTCGTTTTCGACAGTAGCAGGTAAAATGTTTTCTAAAAAGAATTTTTACTGTAGATTTCAAATCTGAAATCTATTTTTTGCTATCAGCTCAATTTTTGGAAATACATTAAAAAATCACCCGTTTTTGACCATAGTTTTTTGTTTTTAATTTGAAAGAACTCTTACAAATTAAAACAAAGTGTAATGGAACTGCACGGTTTAGTTAAATTTTGGTCTGTCTCACGTACAAGAGACCAACAATAATCACTTAACATACCATTATCCCAAAAACATTTGGAACTTTTTCTATTCTTTCTAAATCTTTGTGAAGTCGCTCTCCTTGCTCATCACAATATATTGAAAAATGCAACTGAGGATTTCTCAAAAAGTAAAAATATATTGGGACGACTAAAGCCGAATTTTGAAGACTAAGATTAGCACTTTCAGAAATCTATACAATAAAAAAAAATAAAAATCAATTCGCATAGTAACATAACCAGAAAAATAGCGAAAAAAAAGGTTTTTTTGCGCTTTCTAACGGTATTTTGAAAACTAGAGCTGATAACGAAAAATGATAACGGATTTGAGTTCAGCACGAAAAATTACCCCTAGATCAACTCTTACTTTGTCGTGTCGAAAACCTTGTAAGCCTGTGTAATTACCAAAAAAGAGGAGGTCCCATCCTTTGAAATCATAGAAAGTACTTTCATATTCAAATTATATTCCAGCGTTACAGAGTCAGGCAGTTAGTCAGTCAGAATCAGTAGATATCAGTAAATATATAATTTATGGAAGAAAAAAAATTCAAATCATTGGAGTGGTTTTTTAAAAAAATTCATTTTGTATATCAAATTCTTAAAACATTTTAAGTATTTACTTATAAGCATATACAAATAAAATTTCCAAAAAAATTGTTAACCCGTTTTTGAGATATCAAATTTTTAAAAAAATAATTTTAAACTTTTTTTAAAAGTTCAAAAAATCTTTTTTTTAAATTTCAAGACTGATAAAACTTTGAAAAAAAAATTAATCAAAATCCGTTCAGCTGATAATGAGAAAATTCAAAATAAAAAAAATCGTTCTATGGTACTATTAATGGTTGCTAAGCGTAAATTTTTATAATTTTTGATATTAGATTTCAATTATTTAAGCCTACAGAAAAAGTTTTATAAAAATCGTAGGAGCCGGTTTTGAAAAAAAAAATAATATTTTCCTTAACACGGCTTCTTATCATTTGTATGGAAGGTACAGTTATTTTTTTTCAATTAAGCAACTTTTTTTCTTAAAATATTTTAGAGAATGTTAAAAAACACTAAAATATCGAGTTTCATAAAAATCAACTCTGCATTTTTAAAAATATTTGATTTTCAAAAAATATTTGAGTTTTTTTTTTATCCAAAAAATTTATTGAACATTTTGTTAAAGAAAACTATTTATATTTTAGCTTCTGTATAAAAAATATTGAAATAAGAAAAACCGTTTTGAAAAAAATCGAAAATAAAAAAATTGTTCTTTGAGACTTATCATTAATAACCATTTTTTGAAAAATGGTTTTCTTTTCAAAGGAAGCATTTACTAAAAGAAATTTATTGAATTTTTTTTAAGAAAAGTTGTGGAGCCGGTTTTGAGAAAAATAAAACTTTGTAAAATCACCAAAAAAATTGAATCGCAGGTACCGTTATTTTTAGTTCTAAAAAAAATAAACATGTAGGCAGAATCACCAAAAACCACTATGTACCAAGTTTTAAGAAAATCGATCGAGTGGTTTAGGCTGTAGCCAAACGGACAGACAGACAGACAGAATTGTGAGACTCACTTTTTTCGTCTCCTCTATATCATCGTAATGACAAGTTTGATCAAAATCTCGTGTTCCATTTTTTAACGAATGCCTAAAGCTTGCCATAAAGTCGCAAGTTAAGAATCAATTTTCGATTGAAATTTGAATTACAGGGAAAACCCATTCAAAGAAATTAAAGCATATTATAATTTGTGCCGTGATTTTACAAAATATTAATTGAATTGCTGTCAAATTGTTTCTGATTATACCCTCAAAGGCTTCAAGGGTTCAAAGAACTTTAATTCCCTTTTTGGGTTCTTTGTCTTGGAGTCTAACTCCGTAGGTCCACTTAGAGTATTCTCAAATGCCAGGCAGGATCATAAGTATGTAAAGTGCAAAATCTCTACCGCGTACTGCATTCAGCCTAAAAAATAATGGTAAATAATATAAAATTTTGTATTTTATCTTTTTAGTGTCAGATTGGTTTTATTTACAATTTTATTTGCAATCAAAATCATTATTTTCTATAATTTTTGGAAACAAGACCCACGAGCTTTATTTGCTCGGGTTTCATAGCACTGAACTCAGAATGTGATCAACTGGGAGATTTCAAAGCAAGACTATCCTATCTGAGACTTTGTTTAGTTAAGGTATTTAGGTTGCCGAAGCGGGTGAGTAACAGCTAGTTAGTGATAGTTATTCTCGGATTCACCAGCAAGATGTCCGAAATTTGGAAAGACTACCTAACCCAAAGGAATTGACACAAAAGTGAAAACATATCACAGAAATGCATTTTACAAAAAAATGTGATACATGGTGGAAGAGAAGTTGGATAAAATGCGCCGATAATTGCTTAAAATTGCCAAAATGGCATGCTGAGTTCTGACTCAAAACTTCAGGTTTTATCCAAAACAAGTCTTAATATTGAAACTACAAACTCCCTTAGATCTTATATTGCAGCGGAGCTAGTTTTGAAATGATTCACTAACATGGCTGTTAATTATGATGTTGTAATTTTCAAAACAACCAAATTTGGGCTGAAATATTGCCATGTGGCCTTATAGCACCGATTTATTAAATAAAGTTAAAAAAGGTTAGAAGGCCTGACCTTATATCATATTTCTGAAGTCGGTTTCAAACTCAGTTCTAAAAAGTATTGTGTGATTTCTGTGAAAAAAGTTGTGTTGACCAATGTACCTATATCATCTTAACCGTTTGTCCAATAGACTTAAAATGTTACCAGAAATGTATTTCAATATTCTCTCAGTGCATGTAAGAACCTACCAAATACTTAACAAAGACTGAGTTCTTAAATCAAACCTCATTTTCTTATAAGGTATCACACATTTCGCGCCATTATATTACGCATTGGGTATGGAGTGTATTCTTACCAAACAATAATTCCTCAATTTCTTTCATTTTCTAATTTTCAATTTTCTGTCTTTATTTTAATAATTCTTTACTCTCTTTTCAAAATTATAAATGTACTTCAAAATTATAATACCTTTTCATTTGCCCTAGGCCTAGCTATGTATATATTTCTGTCACTTATGGGAAATGACAGAACACACCACCGTCACCCATTTCATATTATCAAAAGGATATAATCCCCCATTGTCATTTGTTGCATGCAAGGATCTCTCACACACAGAAAAAGATAAGACAATATCATAAAAAATAATGAAGTATCCTTCTGCAGCAGCAGCAACAGAAGCAGCAGAAGCATCGTTTCGTTTTTTTTTTCTGATGACACAATGATGATTATGAGAAGTATAAGAGGCGTGGGTGGGCATAGAATATGAGGGAGGGAGAGTATTTTGTATTGAAGATTCAAACCAAACTCCCACTGCTGTGCTATATGTGCGTACCTATTCGTATAGTCACTCAAGAGAATACCATAAACAATTAAAATAAAAGCCTTTATCGGAATTTCAATTGTCATGAATGGATGATATAGAGGGAAGGCAT
This sequence comes from Dasysyrphus tricinctus, assembly GCA_963921185.1. Taxonomy (NCBI): domain Eukaryota; kingdom Metazoa; phylum Arthropoda; class Insecta; order Diptera; family Syrphidae; genus Dasysyrphus; species Dasysyrphus tricinctus. Next base: position 23,529,855 of record OY992531.1, on the reverse strand, counting down.
TATTGTGAGAGTTGAGCAAGAGCCAGAGCCTTAAGGGTGGCTACATAAGAAAGACGAAAGAAATTGAAGTGTGTCAGGCACGTTTTTTGGTGAATTTGTCGAGTGTAGATGAAGAAAACTGGAGACGGGGGTTTTGTTTTCTCAAATCTCCCACTCAACCCCCACCCTCTGACTCTAAGGAAGAAAATTAAAAATGAAAAGGTCATACACCGTCTCCATATTCTCAACGCATCATCGATGGGGGCCGTGTGTCAGGTGTATAAAGGAAATGTCGAAAATAGAATTAGACCTCGAGTGTGTCGTGATGTGATAAGGGACGCTTCAAGCTAGAAACGATGACGTTTTGTGTTCTTTTTTTTTCTTGTGTACATCACAGAAAGATACCCCTTTGCATATGCTATGACTTTTCTTTTTGTTTGTATTCTATAACAGTGGCGTTGTGTGGGATAAGTTATTTCAGTTTGCATTTCAATCCGCCCCCCGATTGCTTCTCCCCCTTCATCATCATCAGAGTAATACCAACACGGAACAAGGACATTTGAAAAAAGCCCAGCAGCAGCAGCAATAGCAATAGCAGTAGCAGCATCAGCAACAGAGAGAATAGCGTGCCACATGCACATATTTATGTACAAATCGGGTTGTAAGAGTATAAAATAGTAAAATAAATTGCCATATCCTTAGCGTTCTCATATGTATGTATGTGCGGGTTTTACGCTCTTACGAGGATAGTGCTCCCATGAGTCTCGTTTCACTTCCCAGAAATGTTCATATGTAGTTCCTGTCTATTTCTATGTATATTTGAATGCCACGCGAACTTTCTATTATTCATATGTGGGAGTGTGTTTATCTGTAGAAGTGTGGTCCTTTCCACATGCAAGCAAAAATGTTCGGGGAATTGTAAAGTGAATTTTCGTTAATGCATATCATCCGCATACTACAACGCCACCGCCCACCCCCATCAACACAGCACTTGCCTACCTAATACAGGAAAATCGTCGCTTAACCCCACCGAAAAAGGCCTATTTCAGATTCAAGGAATATAGGCAAAGGGGAATATAAGGAGAGGGATGGAGTTTTGAAACCACACAGCGTATGCTCTGAACATTTTGACATTTAATTGAAATTTTAATAATTAATAATAAAAGTTTGTTTTTAGAGAGTGTGGGAGGGTAAGCTTACACCAGATGTTAGACAAAATTATTTTTTTTTAATTTAAGAACATTGTTTTGTATGAAAAAAACTTACCACTAGTTTTATTTAATTTTTTTTACGTCACTTAAAATCATCATTTAAAGTTAATAAAATATTTTTTAGTCAATTTTATTGTTGTGTATCACACTTTGTTGCACATTCCCCGCGCCACAATGTTGTAGTACGCATTCTTTTTTATCTATCTCCTTCATCATTCCAATTTTGTATCTCTTTCTCTCACTCTTTCTCTCTCTCTCTCTTTGCTTTCATTTCAATCTGTCACATTTATCTTCTTTTGTTTATTTAATTATCGTCAACAACTGTTTTAATTTAAACGCACTATGACTTTCGTACACCCCTTGATGTCCCACACAATAAAAAAAAAATTGATATTTAAATCCACGAGGAACGATTATTAGATTTTAATATTAATTTTGTCACAAAATTATCCATTTTTAATAATAAAATTCATTTAATTTTCTAATGTATTTATTTATTTCTATGTTTGTTACGCAATTTAATGCGAGGACGACAAAAAGGATACACACCCAGGACGCAATGGATCCGACTTATAAGAGTAACATCCCAGTTGCGGAGGTTTTTATACCAAGAATCTAGGATGAATTTTCCGGGTGGGGATGAATATTTTCCGTCGCACATCCAAAGGGGTAGAAAAAAGCTCTAAATTTCATCTCTCCCTGGTTATTAAAGATAAAAGATTCATGCATTGTTATTTTACTCGAGCCAAAAGATAGATTTCTATCTGAACAAATTGTATTTGAATTGAAATTTCTCCGCGTTGAGCTTGTGTAGTTGCGCATCAAAAACCATACACTTTTTTTATTAGAGAGAGAGAGAGGATGCTGCGTACAAATTTGTCCCAAAATGTATTTCAAAGCTTTTTTATGAAATGCGCTGTGTCCTAGATAGATAATATTTCTCCTTCAAAATAGATATGGATGAATTTTGGTGTTTAGCGAGAGGCTCAAGAAATTCATCCGAAAGATGCAGCATCTCTACTATAGAAAATAGAGAGAGTCAATTTTGAGAGAATAATATAGTAAAAGTTTTCGTAAATTTTTCGTACAGACTTCGGTTGACGAAGGATAAAATTTTCGTGTCCAGTGATGGATATGTGGTAGGGCAGGATATAGAATTTCTGGTCAAATTGATGGAGGTGATGCGAATTTGCTGTTTTTTTCGTTTGTTTTTTTTTATGTTTGGTTTAAGTGCGTAACGATACGTTGTGGTTAAAATAAAAGAAGTCGACGTAGGCGGGAATTTTTTAGTTCTCTGCTTGATTTTACTCGATAAGGATTTCAGCATAATATAATTTTTTTTTAATAAAACCTCTACAAAAATAATTAAAAATTCTTAAGAAAATTCAAAAATTTCAATTCATTTTTATTTATATTTTTTCAGAAACGTAAAACTTTTTTTTGAGCAAATATCCTTAATTTTGTCTATTTTTGCCAATGGATCACAGTGGATTTGAATTAAACAATAAAGTTCATATAAAATTTTATAAGCTGGGCTTTTTTAACCACTTTCCATCCAAATGAATTTAATTTTTTTAAGTATTGAATTTCATCGTATTTATTTAAGTGTTTAGCATTGTTTAAACAATTAACAATTAACAAACAAATCGAAAACACCTAAAACTTAAAAATTATTTTATTTAAAATTTTAGACATTAGTTTTAAATGAAAACTTTGTCTCAAATTACTTTAGTAAATACACATAAATTAAAAAAAAATAAATTACTATACAATATCCTGTTTCTTCATTTTTGTTTGAATTTCCTATAAAATTTTAATTAAAATAGCATACATTTAATTGTTACTTTATACCTTTCATTTTTTATAAAAAATTTATAGTCATATTTGAGCACGGTGACTTTCGAATTCTTAAATTGTTGTATAATAACGTTTTTTGATTTTTAATTAACCAGATGTACATAGCTTGAATGTAAATTCATAAATTTTTGTGTCCATTATTGTTTATTTTCTTATATTTGTGTATGCTTTCAATTTTATTTAACATTTTTTATTTTCTTGTATAAGACTAAAAAGTTTTTTTATTTTACTCAATTTATTTTATTTGATATATACATATTAAGTTCTATATTTCTTTATAATTTTCATTTTACTCTATTTTAGGTATTATTACAATTTTATTTTATGTAGGTATGCATATTATTTATTTTTAAACTCAACTTTAGTATACTTTATTTAATTTTTTTTAATTGACTTTGAGCCCACTTAAGGACAATCTTTTTCTTTGTATTTCATAATAATTCATTAGTATTACTAAAATCAAAATCATTAATTTTTTTGTATTGTGTCTTACTTATTTTTTTACTTTTTTTTATATTTATTTTATTTCCTGTTTTGTAATTTGTGTTTGTATTTAATTTGGATATTTATTTAATTCAACTTTTCTGTATTTTATTGTTTTTAGGTTATTTTCTTTATTTTACTAAGCTCTCCTTTTTAATTTTATTTCATTCTATATAAACAATTTAATAATTTTTATTTTTATTTGGTGAACTTTTTTAATTCAGTAGTTATTGTTTTCTGTTTTTTTTTTTGCATATCGTCACCTGATTGCAAGAACTAGGCAACTCAATTTCATAAATTTTGGAGACAGCAGCCTTTATAGAAACATAGCTAATGTAGAATGATGGAAAGTTTAATTTGTATGTTCCTGAAACCTTACAAATATCCTATATTTTGCTGTGATAGAAAAAGATCAAACAAAAAGTCTTTTAAAGTGTACAAAATAATACCGTTTTTGTCGATATATTACTAAAGTATAAAATTGAGTTGCCTAGTTCTTGCAAGGGGACGATATTATTATTTAAGCTAAATGCCGGCATAACTATATTTCATTTCATTCTATTTTATTTTATTTTATTTTATTTTATTTTATTTAATTTTATTTTATTTTATTTTATTTTATTTTATTTTATTTTATTTTATTTTATTTTATTTTATTTTAATTTATACTCTTATATTTTATTTAAAATAATATGTTTCCAATTCACTTTGAAAATTTTGTAATTTTTTCCAAGCAATAAAATACTTAAGCCCGTATGACACTACATTTTTTCTTCATTGTATTTCTCATTTAATCTATCAAAGTGTCAGCAGAGCCAAAAAGGGATAAGAAGAGTTTTTAAGAAAGGGATAGCATTTCCCTAAATTAATTTTCACATCTACAATGTGTCCCAAAAGAAAATATACATCATATCCTAGTGTTCTCAAGGGTCCAGTGTATATCTACTTTTGTAACTGAGTGTACTTTGAAATAATTTTTCTTTTTTAATTCTGAAATATCAAGAAAAGCTGCCAGAACCTGACAAATTTAATTTGAAAATCACATTTTTTATAGATTTTTTGTGACATTTTTACATTTATGGATATAGTGCGTACACACTCACACCTATCAGAGTTTGAATAAGAAATTGTACGTTCCGCTTTAATTTCATTTTCAGTTTATTAAAAATGAAAGAAAAATGTAGTGTGATACGGGCTTTAGGTATTTAATATGACATAAATCACTTTTGTGGCTCGTAAGTAAAATAATTATATTTTTTCAAGAGTAGGTACCTTAATCGATAAATATGTTTAAACCTTCATCACACCATAAAACTTAATTTACAATTTTTAGAAGTCCTTTAATTTACTGGTTAAAGCTTCTTTGAGTTTCTCTTTAATAAATCCATGGCGGTCGTGAAGAACCAGGTAACTCAAACTCATAAAGTTATTAGAAGGTCGAAATGTATGTTGAATATCATTCACAGATCCTTAATAATGTTGAAAAAAGTGTTCATCATATATTTTCAGATGCATTAGCAAAGTATTACACAAGGGTAAAATTTCGTAAAAAGTTGTTACCTATTTTTTCCGAATTATTAATAAAATAATAATTCACTTCAGGTATCTCCTGGTTCTTCACGACTGCCATGGAAATAAATACACTAGTCAACAATATTAAAGGAACACATTTTTTTTCAATTTTTGTTAGCGTTTTTTGAAGAGCTGTATCTTTGTGACGAGTGGTCGTATTGAGTTGAAATAAAAAGCATTTTACAGCTTTATGTTTTTTGTTTCGAGATTTGTTTGCAAACAAATTTTTTTGAAGTACCGTTATTGCGTTATTGCAAAAAATGAGACGAGACAACAAAATTATTTTGTTTTTATTTTTTTTTAAGGTCCTCATTTCTATGGATAAATTTTTTGGAGTCAATTAAATGTCATGATCAGATACCTTGTTTATTCAGCTTCAATTCAGTTTTTTTGTTGTTTTCGTACAATTTTTTTTGACATGGTTTATCTGACTTTGAATGAAAAAGATACTTTTAGCCTTGATTACCAATATCTCAGCAAATAATGACGTTATAAAAAATTCAAAGACAGTTTTGGAAATTTGAGAAAGCGTTTTACAAGATTTTTTTAAGATTTTGTAGAAATTAATTTTCTTTACCGTTCACCGTTAGTTTAAATAAAGTACTAAAAACCAACGTTTTGTGGTCTTTTCGTAAATCTTTTTTTTTCTTTGCAAATATTGATTGCATGGCTTGCGTTGGTATGCAAATTTATAGATTTTTAAATCATCAATATTCTTGTAAATTTTCAAATTGATTCATCGAACAGTTTTTCCTCACCAAAACTTCAAAGTCTTACAAACGAGGTAAAGGAACAAATTGTGTTATTCCTAAACAGTGCGTAGTCGTCATCAAAATGACAAGAAAACCGCAATTCCAGTGGATTATTAAGGTTTTTTTTGTTTAAAAAATTTTTGAAATTAATTTTTTTTTTTTTGTTTAATGTACTTTTTATTTCATTTCAATTCAAAAAAGTTTCTAACTAATGCAAAACTGTGAACAAAATCCACTGGAATTACGGTTTTCTTGTCATTTTGATGACGACTACGCATTGTTTAGGAACAACACAATTTGTTCCTTTACCTGGTTTGTAAGACTTTGAAGTTTTGGTGAGGAAAAACGGTTCGATGAATCAATTTGAAAATTTACAAGCATATTGATGATTTAAAAATCTATAAATTTGCATACCAACGCAAGCCATGCAATCAATATTTGCAAAGAAAAAAAAAGATTTACGAAAAGACCACAAAACGTTGGTTTTTAGTACTTTTTTTAAACTAACGGTGAAGGGTAAAGAAAATTAATTTCTACAAAATCTTAAAAAAATCTTGTAAAACGCTTTCTCAAATTTCCAAAACTGTCTTTGAATTTTGTATAACGTCATTATTTGCTGAGATATTGGTAATCAAGGTTAAAAGTATCTTTTTTCATTCAAAGTCAGATAAACCATGTCAAAAAAAATTGTACGACAACAACAAAAAAACCAAATTGAAGCTGAATAAACAAGGTATCTGATCATGACATTTAATTGACTCAAAAAAATTCATCCATAGAAATGAGGACCTTCAAAAAAAATTAAAAAAAAATAATTTTGTTGTATCGTCTCATTATTTGCAATAACGCAATAACGGTACTTCAAACAAATTTGTTTGCAAACAAATCTCGAAACAAAAAACATAAAGCTGTAAAATGTTTTTTATTTCAACTCAATACGACCACTCGTCACAAAGATACAGCTCTTCAAAAAACGCTAACAAAAATTGAAAAAAAATTTGTTCCTTTAATTTCGTTGACTAGTGTATTATGAATTTCTTAAGCGAAAAATCGAATCACGGGCACCTACCGCCTCTCCTGTTGCTTTTACAGGTATTTTTCTATATTTTTGTAGAAGAGTGTTAAAGCCAGATTTCTGTATTTTTCTATATTTTTATAGAAGACTGTTAAGGCCAGAGTTCTGTGAAATGAATAATTTTTTCAAATGATAACATTTTTTTAAACTTTTCCATTTTGGTAAAGGAATATCGAACTGAAAGGATATTGATGGTTTAAAATTATCTGTTTTTCTATACCCTAGAAAATGAATGGCTTAAGAGGCACAGACTTATCGTCTTAGTGGCATAGTATTTAGATTTTAGGGGTTTCTGATTTAAGAAAATGATTTTGGGAAATAACAGACACCCCCTAATATACATTTATATGACTTTTATTGCAAAAAAATGAAATTGGGTCGTATGCTAAAAGATGAGCAAGATCTCTGAGTCCGAGTTAACGAGCTTGAACTCACGTGTGAGATCGATCGAGCAGAGCCGAACTCGGACTCGATTTTATATGCAAAAAAATGAGTTCGCTCTGAACAGCTCTAACTCGATGAATATGAGATCGATCTCAAAGCTCTTCGTCTTAAATAGTTTTGACTGTTATTTCTGTGCAGTGCGTAGAAGAAGAAAAAACATATATTTCTCTGAACGCGGAAACGAAAAATTGGTGTTTAAAATTCAGTTGGATTATGTTCGTAAGCTTTTGCGAGTACTAGGGGTTTAAGCAATGAAATGAGATGCTACATGTATGTTTATAAAAACCGATTTGGTGTGTACACAAACGGAAAAAAAAATATTGAAAAAGTGGTCAGTATGAAATTGCGATAATCAAATAAATGAAGAAAACAAAATTTAAATACAAATTTTTAAGTGTATTTTGACATGAAACAGAAAACAACCTACTGCTTAATTTTTCTAGTTTTTACTTTAGTTTGCAAATAATTTTTTTGTGCAAGGCAAATATTTTCTATTTTTTATTTTCTTAAAGGTTTGAATTTCTTTTGAATTTAAATTTTTGAGTCAATTGAATGTACATATAAGTCATGTAACATGTTTTTTCAGCTTCACTTAACTTTATTTTGTGTTGGTGTACAATTTTCTTTTGCCTGAGATATCTGGCTTAAACTGAAGGAGATACCTTAGTCTTTGGTCATTAATATTTAAGTAAATAGTGACAAAATACAGTATTAAAGGGCGGTTCTAAAAACTGGAATAATCTAAAGGAATCTTAGAGGATTTTATGGATTTTCTTTCGCCGTTTAGAAAATCGCAAAAAAAACAACTTTTGTGATTGTCTCTTGGTTATTTGTTTACCTCTTTGCAAATATGTATCGAATTATTACCTGATGGTGTTGCAGATTTTCATATTAATATACATTAAATATTCCTTTATGTTTTGATGTTAATTTAATGAACGGGTTTTCAATTTATTTTTACTCTTATTTTCTAACGGTAAAATGTGAAAACATAATCCTATACAATTTCAAAAGATTTTTTTTAAGAATAGCTACGTAGGAGGCACTCATTCGAGTTTGAGTTTTGTATGTTGTCATTATTTGCTGAAATATTAGTGATCAAATATACAAAAAACCAAGGAATAGAAAATTTGAGCAATAACAGTAACTACATACTTTAAAAAAATATTTGCCAACAATCCTCTGTACAGGAAACATGAAACCGCAAAATGATTTTTATTTCATCGCAATACGGCCACCTACAACCAAAATACAGCTCTTCAAAAATCACTAAACAAAATTGAAAAATATCTTGTTCCCTTTTTTTGACAAGAGTAGGTAGATGCATAGCATTCCAATTTCCAATCTCCAATTTTTATAAACTTAATTTGTAACAAAATTAAGCTGAAATTCTGTTGTATATGAGCTGAGTAAGAGAAAACCCATGCTCAATAATTTGTGAGATCGATCTCACGGAATCAGTGTTGGGACTTCTACCACTTAAGTGGTATTTCTACCACTTTTTGCTGTTCATGAAAACCTACCACCTAAAAATCAAATTCTACCACTTTTTGCAAATCACCTTTCACCTATCTTTTTACTTAACCATATAGCTACCGACCTCAACCACACATAAAATTTCCTTGTACAGATCACAGAACACCAACACAGAGACAAAGAAAGAGAACGGAGGTGAAAAAGTTCTTGGGCGAAATCATACCGTTTCACCCAAGAACTTTTTCACCTCCGTTTTCTTTCTTTGTCTCTGTGTTGGTGTTCTGTGATCTGTACAAGGGAGATTATCTTAGTTGTCTGATCTCTTTCAAGTTTCAACATAATAAATAGATTGTTTACTTTTGCAATTGAGTCAGAAGTTAAGTCAGAAAATATTTAAATGAACACAAATGTAAAAACCCTGAAAACTATTTACCATATTCTCAAATGTATTTTGGCCTTCACTTTTTGAAAGGTACTCATTAGAAAATGATATTGATGAACAAAAACTAATGGAATTAAGAAAAGTAATGTACAGCTTTTATGTTGAGTTATGTTTTCAAATCGGAGAAAGATTTAACTTTTCAAACGATAAATTAAAATTATTAAAATATTTAAATCCAAAAACTGTCATTGATGGAACAATGCCTTCAGTTTTAGATCACTTAAGGTAGAACTATAATAGTTGGAAGGGCACTGAAGCTAATGTCAAAAACCAACGAAAAGTAGCTTTCCGTACCGAAAAAGGGGGAACACACCCATAATATAATTATCATCTATCTCTTTTTAGCATTCCTATTTCTCCAAATGTCGATGACTTGACGAAACGCTCCACTCCGCATTAATAGTCGCGTCATATGCTTTCCGTGTTTGCACTTGTTTTCTTCCGACCACTTAAGTGCCCCTCCCAGCATTATAGTTCTAGCTTTACTCCAAATTGTTTCACAATGGCGTTTGATATAAAATTCAAAAGATGGTATTGACAATTTATTGTTTGACAACATTTCTTTATTATGTTGGAGCTTTGCTGCTTACCACATAGCAGTACTGCTGCGGAACGTAAGTTTTCCGATTTGAAAATATAAAAATAAAAAAGAAATAAATTGGAAACAGCACCTGTTCACAACATTTTAGCTGCGAGGGAAATTTTATTCAATGATCAAAATTTTAATCTTCCAGAAGCATTAGTAAAATATGCTTCAAGATTTAGATTTTCTGACGGTTTATATAAAACAAAATAATTGTAATTTTTTGAAGTCTTAACAAATTTTACTATTAATTCAAATGGCTGTTATAGATTTACGTCTTTGGTTTGGAATGAGTCTTAAATGAAATTGTATGTGTACCTATATGACCTGCTTCCAGATATAATGTGATCTTTGAAACATAAAGAACTGAAATGTTATTTATTTTATTTTTGTATTTGATTCATTTTAAATAATTGAATATACGATTTGTTACATAAAAATGGCTTTTAATTTCTACCACTTTTCTACCACTTTTTTGAAAACCTTTCTACCACTCTTTGGCTTCTGCGAAGTCCCAACACTGCACGGAATCAACTATTTTCTCACCTTTTTGCATAGCATACCGAGTTCTATCTCATAAGAGCTTTCAAATGAGATCGAACTCATCACTGTGAGATTGAACTCACCACGTGAGATCTAACTCGGTCAGTAACTTTTTTTTTTGCATACGAAGCTAAGAAAGTTCTCAAAAAAGTGAGAAAACAGCTTGAACTCATCTTTTTGCATATGACCCATTGTCTTTCACTAATTATTTAATAACTTCTACATTTATCGTCCGATTTAGAAAAAAATTAGCTCAAATCATTGTAAGAAAAAATTGTTATTCACTTGAGTCCTTAAAATTATTTTAAATATTTTTTTTTTATCTATATGGAACAACCAAAAACTAGAAATTTTTCAAAAATACTCGTTTTTTATACCTAGAGTATGCCTGTAACTTAAAAAAATTCAGTCCGATTTATACAAGCAGTACATAGTCGAAAAAAGACAGATTAGATCATTCAGAAAATACACATTTTATGTAAATTAGCTAAGCCGTTAGCAAGATTTATGGCAATATCTGAAAAAATAGCAGAGAAAATGATTTTTGCGCATATCTCGAAGACGCTTCCTTGGAAAAAAAAATTTTGATATTCGTGTTCAGTCACCCAAAATTAGTCTAGAAAATATATTTTTTATAAGGACTCTACGATGACCCAAAATTTTGTAAACTAGTGTAATTGGATACACTTACAACCTAATTAGAAGGAGTGAAACGTTGAAATAAACAAACGAAATAGGAAAAAGTACTAGTAGGCTAGTAGGCAGTAAAGGTTATCAACCCAAAATATATGTGAAACTACTATCTTCCTAATAATGCACTACAAACGCGGTAGTGTCCAGTGTGTTTTGGTTTGCAATTTAAATTATTCCGTTCCAAAATAATTTAAAACCAGTCTCGAATTCTTCTTTTCATCATCATCGTGTCCTGTAACCCTGGCTGGGACATAGGGCGTCTTCTTTTAAGTACTCTTTATTGGTACTGAACAACAGAAAAAGGCGTAAATGAATTTGTACTGAAATTCCGCCTCCCTATATCAATATTTCCGACATAAGGTGAACTGGAAAAAAAGTAAAAAAAAAAAAATAATAAGAGCGTCATACGTGGTCAGCTCAATCAAACTCAATTTGCTTGTACCTGTTTGCCTTATCCCCTTCCTGCCAGGGGAGGCGATGGAAAAAATATCGTCTTATGGTTTCAAGAATGCAAAGAGAGTTCTTGCGTCAACGTCCGACACCTGTTTCTCGATTTATAGGCAAATGTATGCAGCATTTCGGGGGTAAAGTGGCAACCCTCTCGTCCTTTTAACGGTGTTCTTAAAAAAAAGATAAGACATGAAATATTAAGCATACCAAAGCCAAACCCGTCGATATGATTTGACAGATTGGTCTCACTAGGAGTCCCACTCTAAGCCATTGTATAAGCTTAGGTCTTTTTAAAGCTTTCAAATTTACAGTGCCATTTTATTAATAAACCCTTGCTGGTATACTTCCCATGCTTATTTTATTTTATATCGTTGAATCATACGAGCTATGACGTGCGACCCAGCCGTGCAATACCTACATTTCCATTATACAATGTTCCTCCTATAACACTCATATAGACACCTCTTTTTTTCAAAATGTGCCTTTTGTTATAAATCATAATATTTAAAAACTCATATGCAATATGATTATAAAACCTTAGGTACATTTTTCATCAACATATTCAGTAAATTTATATAAAAGTAGCTCATGCTCACGTTCCCTTAAATATTCCATCGTTTGTCACAGTCACATTTTATACCATAAGTGCAAAATCGGATAAAAATCACCCCCATCCAGCAGCCTCTGAATGCATTGTAAATTGAATATTTATTAACTGTTTGTAAAAAGCTAACAAAAGTAAATAAATAATTTTTCAAATGCTCCTCAAGGATATGTAGCAAAAAGGTGTTACAGGCGAGCAACACCAATATTAGGTATACGAGCAGGTTCATATAGGGAAACTCAATATTTCCTTACTCGATTTAAGGAAGACACGTAAGTCATCTTGACATATGCAAATGTTTGAGTACAAAAAAATTAAAAAAGAAACCCCATATTGAGGGTGTGAACTCATCCACAACACACCTCGCTACAAAATACACATCCCCCACCCTCTCACCGATCTGATTGAAAATAAAGAAGAATGCAAAAGAGAAAAAAAACACCTAAACTGTTATTTCTATTATACAAAACCGCTAAACCGGCAATTTTCATGGAGAAAGTGCTCTGTTGCTTTTTTTGTATGTGTGACAACTCAAATCCTATTTAGCATACGAATAGCAAATTGCTGCTTCCCCTCTGGCTTTAGATGCGCTGCTTTTCACTTCCGGGTTTCCTTCGAAGATTTTTGGCAACAGAAATTTTTGCCACAAAAATGTTCCTTTGTGAGAAAATGAAAATAAAGGTCGACGAAATGTTACCCTCAAGTAGTATAGCGAGGGAGAGGGTGCTTCTCTAAGGCACCTTAAGTCGGGAAACGTCGAGAAGATGTACGAGTGTGGTCCTGCTCTCCTGTGCAATGGAAAAGATGCTTGAAAACGTTTAACATCATCTTAAGATTCCATCGCAAGTGCAAAGTGGTAAAGTGGCTTGAATTGATGCTCGAGCGATGTTGGTCTTCGATGCTCTCCTCTGTTTTGCTGAGGCGGGCGTGCAAATGTGACGCAGTGGTTCCAGAAGAAAAAAAAACACAAGAGTAACGGAATTTTTTTGATTTGATTTCCATCGTCACGTTTAACGATATAGAATCGCAATTTTGATGGTGTTTCCCAATATATTTGCATATGTGTTGAGGAAAAACATTTTTTTTTCAATTTTTGAATTGAATTTCGGTATTTAGTGTACTTTTCTTGCCATCGATTTATGCTCAAAAGAAGACTGTCAATTCCCTAAAGTGGTGACATTTTATAAAGAAAAATTTAATTGGCGCTATTAATTAGCAACAATTTATACGGCAACGTTTATATAAGAAGCTGAGGAAATAAGATGAGATGCGGTTTTACTACCGTTACATACTTTAGGTCCTCCGATCTACAATGAGGGGCATATAGAATTTCTAATGTACCTAATGCTTATTCCGAAGACAATGAAGGAAATTTGTTGGATCTCCATTCTCCAATAACTTGATTTTGTTAAGATTGTGGCAGCAGTTCCTCAGGAGGTCGACGTTTTTCTCCATAAAGAAGTTCTGCTGGAACGATTGCAAGCACTTCAATGTGTCCTATTACACGATTATTCTTTGCGTCTGACTCTTTTCAAAATTCAATAGATGCGAAGGTGAAATCAGATGTTCTTTCTCCTTCGTACCCATGAAAATTCGAAAAGAGTCAGACGCAAAGAATCATCGTGTAAAAGGGGTAAATGCAACTGTTATTATTGTAGGCCTTAATGACAGCATTTATCTGGGGATGTAAGTGCTTGACTACCGTTTGCTTAAGGATGTCAACTTAGCTTGTAATAGGGGCTTTCAGAAACGGATAGTCATTGATTGGCGTCAATTTGACAACGTCTAGTGATTCAACGAATACTACACGTCAATTGTTCTTATCTAACCTCCACGTGGTAACCATCGGATACTGGTATAAGAAATCTGGACTTGACTTGCTAAACTAAAGCACGAGTGTTGAACAAAAGACAAAAATAGCAACACAATGATCTTCTGTTCTAATCTTGATGGTACCCATTATTTTAGCGAGAAGTTAGCACCGTCTTTTTCGATTTTCAAAAAAAAAAAACAAAAACTGTGCTGTGTTGTGCTTAACTTCTGCTGCATCGTGCCGTAATTATTTTCTAAAAATTCGCAAATTTGCAAATTTTACGAATGAAATTTTTGTGAAATTTCAAAATTTCTTAAAAAGTTGTGATGTTTTGTGCTCAGAAAATGCTTCTAAGAAACAAAAACAAAAATCGCATAATTGCAATTATAATGGCCAAAACTAAAGGCTTTTTTTTGAAAATCGCAATTGGCGGTGCTAACTTCACGCTTCGCGAAACGGTTTTTTTTGAAAATCGCAATTGGCGGTGCTAACTTCACGCTTCGCGAAACGGTTTTTTGGCCGTAAAAGTTACAAATATGGGTATTTTTCGTTTTCTCTTTGGAATATGGCAGCACAAATAAAGCAAAAAACAGCACAACTATAAGTTTTTATAAAATTGCAAAATTTGAAAAATTTGTATCCTTAAAATTTGCAAATTTCCAATTTTTTTAAATATTTACGGCACAAGCCAGCACAAGTTGAGCACAATACAGCATAGTTTTTTTTTCTTTTAAATCCAAAATGGCGGTGCTAACTTCACACACATGAAAAATGGTGACACCTAGAACGAGTTCTGGTGGTTGGATGTTGTAGGAACTGGGGGCCTCGTGCTGTATCTTTTCCTACACATCAAGTGCTTACAACACCTCCACGTTGGTAGCCCCCGGATACTGGTCTTGGCTTTATGCCTTGACTTGCTAAACTTGTAAGTGCGAATGTTGATCAAGGAAAGAATTGCAACATTAAATCCTTGGCCCTACAGATTGGAGATTAGTGCGTAGGGCTAACAACCCGACCACAGTAAAAAAAAAAAATTGTTTTGAGAGAGACGCATGAAGCCTCGGATAACGACCCCCCTCAAATGGCAACCAGACCCGGAACAAAAATGGACTATGACCTACGGGTATGCACCTGGAATGTAAGGACACTCTATACGCCAGGTGCTACTCAAAAACTTGAATCTGTCCTCTTGCGGTACAAGAGCTCCTAGACAAGACATATGAGCAATGCCCTAGCTATGGCATTAAAATTATCTTAGGGTTTTTTAATACCTAAGAAAAAAAACGTCTTTGGTGGCACGATCGGCAGATTTAGCGATAACGCTTTCAGGTTAATCGACTTTGCTGCGGGGTGAAACGTTGTGGTAACCAGTAAGCAGTTCCCACATCTTTATATCCACAAAGGTCATTGAAACATCCTGGGCAATCAAACACCAACCAGATTGACCACATTGTGATCGACGCAAGGCACTTCTCCAGTATAAAGGATGTGTCCTAACATTTCGAATAGCCAACATTGACTTGAACCACTACCAAACTCGTCCGTTTGTGCAGGATGACGATGGAGAATGAACGCTGCAAAGACTTCACCTACACCATTGATGTCAAAAAAGGTTTAAGGCAAGGCAATGCGCTGTCATGCGATTTCTTCAACATCGTTCTTGAAAGAATAGTGCAAAACTCTCACGCCAACACTAGACGCACAATCTTTCAAAAGTCCGTCCAATTACTCGCTTACGCTGACGACATTGACATAATAGGACGAACAAAGCGTGATGTCAGTCGTGCTTTTGTGAGCATTGAGAAGGAAGCCAAGAAGATGGGTTTAACGGTGAATGAAAGCTAAACGAAATATATGCTGTCAACAAGAAAGGACAACCAACATCGACGTCTCGGAAAGAACGTCACTATAGACAGCTATAATTTTGAGGTGGTCCGAGACTTTGTCTACCTTGGATCTGCTATAAACTCAGCGAATGATACCAGCGTTGAAATCAACCAAAGGATTACTCTTGCCAAACGCTGTTTCTTTGGTCTAAGAAGGCAATTGGGAAGCAAAGCCCTTTCTCGAGCAACTAAACTGTTCCTGTATAAGACGCC
Organism: Dasysyrphus tricinctus; assembly: GCA_963921185.1. Taxonomy (NCBI): domain Eukaryota; kingdom Metazoa; phylum Arthropoda; class Insecta; order Diptera; family Syrphidae; genus Dasysyrphus; species Dasysyrphus tricinctus. The sequence continues at coordinate 23,513,779 of OY992531.1, read as the reverse complement.
AATCATCCTGGTCCTGATGTATAGTGCAGATGCATGGACACTGTTAACGGTGGATGAAAATGCGTAAGGCTGTTTTGAGAGGAAAATTTTCCGGGTGATTTTTGGTCCCGTCTGCAAAGATGGGGAATAGAGATGAAGATACAACAAGACCTAGCCACAAAAGTGAAAAGACAACGACTGAGATGGCTGGGTCACCTAGAGTGAGTGGACACCAATGCTCCGGCCCGGAAAGTCTTGGAATCCAACCCCGTGGGACAGCGCAGTAGAGGTGGACAGCGTAAAAGGTGGCACACGCAAGTGGAAGAGAACTTGGCGTGCGGAACTGCAGACAGCTAACTAGAAACCGAGCCGGCTAGAAGAAGCTTGTTGGTTGAGGCCCTGGTCCACCCCGGACTATAGCGCCACCTTAAGAAAGTAAGTAAGTAAGTAATGCTATGGATATCCACACTAAAGCCAAAGCAAGGAAATACTGAGAGGAAATTTGACGTCGGATGTCCACAGTCGCAAGGCAGCAACACGAACGAATTGCCAGAAAGTCATCGCCTCTAATGTGCTTGGCTTCGCATGACCAACAAAGAGAAACCCTGGCTCGACAAAGAAAGCTGGAAACCACATGCAACAAAACAACAGCAGCACTGCATAGAAGGACTAGGCTGCTCGTGGGCTCTAAGAGCAGGAAGAACACCGGCTTCTCAGCAAGAGCATGAGAAGCGTGTGATCAAGAAAATAGATGAATACCATTGCAGAAGTGAAGTTCAGAAGATTTACCAAAAGATTAAAAGATCCTCCCAAGGTTACAAGATACTTACCGAAGCCTGCAAAGAAGACCAGGGGAGCATCGTGGTGAATAGCAGTTGGAGCTGATAATATGGAAAATTATTTCTGTAAATTGTATGAATGGCGATGAGAATTCAAATTCCGCTGGCATCCAGATTGAACCATTTAACCTGGACGACGTAGGCCAACAATTCCGTCCACCCGATCTTGATGAAGTGAAGATAGCATTGCAGCCGAGCTGTTCAAATCGGCTGGCAATGAATTGGTAAGAATTATGCACCACTCATCTGCAAAACATGGTCGGAGGAAAGCATGACCGATTAATGAAACTCCAGCATTGATTGCCCGATCCTGAATAAAGGCGATCCTTGACTGCACCAACTACAGAGACATAAGTCTAACATCGCTAGCAAGATCTTTTCTCCTGTACTTTGTGAATGCCTGAAGCCATTCGTCAACAGCCTGATAAGTTTGATATGGAGTTAGGCCAGGAAAATCCACCATCACCTGATATTCACACTACGGCAGATCTTGAAAAAAACCCAGGAGTTTTAAATCAATACCCACCACCTTTTCATCGATTTCAAGGCCGCGCTTGACAGCTCTAGTACGGTGAACCGGTCTTAGGCTGGAATGAAGGTAATTGTGTCCTCCATTTTAGCGGCTATACACATGTATCTAAACACAACAACTAGAAACAACATTATGATATTGTGATACCTTGTGATATTAAGCTATGTGTGACTCTGCTTGGAAAAACCATAAACTAGGCCTCTCTGCCCAAAATGGTGGCAATTTTACTGCAACACGGTAAATAGCTGGTTGAATATTGTACATATCCTTCGCCTTAATTCACTTGATGCAAATATAATATCAAATGTTTACATTAAATCTCAAGAAAAAGCCGACTCCTTCAGCTCCCTAATGCTATCTGTCCATATGATAATATTTTTTTTTTCGGAAAAGGTATATTTTCAACAACTCTTCTCACGTTTGGTCGTGAAAAAAAATTGTTTTTGTCCAATATTCTAGAATTCACCTTCTCTAAGGATAGATATCCCAATTGAACTTCATTTTCTTATTTTTCTGCAAAAAAATTACTTTCCAATCCTTGGACTAAGCTTTGATTATTATTAAAATTGGACAAAAAAAAAAGCCAGAGCCAAAGTCGACAATGAAAGAAGAAGATTGAATAACAACAGAACATGCAGCATACAATCCACCAGAGAATTTTATCCTTTCGTTCAGCAGTAGCAAGTAGCAACAATCCTTCGACGAAATTGGTATAAGATTCCTCAATGCCGCTATATCCTTTCGTTTTGTGTTTTTGTTAATTTTTGTCCTCTTAGCCTGTTTGTGTGGGTGATGACGAAAATCATTTGGGATGGGTTTCCAGAGGACTAAATGGTTGGGTTCCTTCCATTTGTGTATGCGGTTGAAGCAATAAACCGCATGAAAAGCTGTTCGGGTATTGCCCCTATATAGACTAAGAGAGGGAATTCGAGGTCTACCGAAGGAAACCACACCGTTAACTCTAATTTATCCTTCTCCGGAGACCAAGATCAGGATAAATTATAATACGACTCTTTTGAGGATTGTTTACTGGATTTTCTTGCATTAAACAAGGAACACAATGCCACAAACAGTGATGTCGAAATCACCTTGCACGGATGGCATCGTCTTTTTGTTGCTCACTCTGGAAATAACATTTGGCGCGTGTGTTGCCTCTCTAACATGGCATGGCAGGGAGGGCGGGTGCTATGTCCTTTCCGATTAACCATCGATGGGGAAGGATTTTACTCGATAAATCGGAATGAAAATTACTTCAACACAAAAAGGTTTTAATGGAGGCTAACGATGATGAATGGGAACTTTATTGATTTGCTTCGAGGGGTTAAGAGCAGTTATAGAGGAGATTGTTTTACTTGCGGATTGTCACTTCCTTGGAAGGGATTTTCAACTCGTTTATATAGTGGTCATCCTCTCTGGTGGACAAGAATTTGCAATACTATGGATGGTGAATATGAGTTGACTTCTTTGCGCTTACAAAATTATCTCGATTTTTTGCAAATGAATTGTCGGTACCTACTGCATGTGATTCCAATTTTTTGATATGTCATCGGCAAACTTTGGCTAAAAGAAGATCGATTATAAAAGGAACTATTGTCGATTGTGTATAGTAGATCAAGATTATTTTATTCATTTTGTAACTTGTCACAAACGTTCGGGGAATATTTTTGCTGTGTGCATGCTTCAAGGACAACAAGAAAGAATTCCAGAAATTGGCTATGCAGTCGTTTGGAAAATTATGTAATTAAATTTTGATAAAAAGAGAGGGCGAAAGTTATTTCAATAAATACCTGAGAGTTGATACGAGCTTAATTTAAGGCATTTTATAGTTTCAAATTTAATTTTATTAGTTAGAAATACTTCGTGTCTGTAAAGAAAAGATGGAAATAATTTGACAGATGAATAGTGAAAGGTAAAGTGAGGGATATTTTTCTCCTTGACGGGAAGTGGGAGAAATAATTGATGCACCATAAAAAGGCTTTTTCGGCGTTGACCCATTGACCTTCCCCAAGTGTCTGCATCGTTCAATCTTCAATATATAACATATTGACAAAAACTCTTCCGTAACCCACTTCGGCATTTGACCAACCCCTCCAAAACCGCTACTTGAATTACTCCAGGTGCAGGGGGTTGTCATATTTTCATTGTGAGTTCAACTTGCGGGCTTAACTGAATACTAATCATTTTCTTCTTTTTCTTTTTTTCCTTCTGAGAATTTTGTTCTATAAACTTATAGGTTTTATGCCAGTTTTGGTTGATATTTAGCATATCTTCTCTTTTAGTTTTCTAACGTGATGTCACCAATACTACTCACTAGTTTCCGACGATCGGCTTCTCATCTGTTGAAAGGCGAAGAACGTGTGTTGGACATCGTCTCTTAAAGAGTCTTCATACTGGCATGCTATGGACCGTTGGATTTACTGATCTTATAGACAAAGGCGTTGAAATACCAATGTCCTGTGAGAAACTGGCTTGACGTAATAGTTCATATTAGCCTCACCGGTCATAGTCCTCTACTCTTGCCACTTCTGTTCCTAGAGTTGGTTTGCCTCCTCTGTTGCTGCTTCCACTCTTTTGTTATCAATGGGGTCACTCCTGTAACTACAAGGACGACTGGGTTCCAACACCGTTTGGTACGAGCTAGCCACAGAAACTCCACGTCTTTGCACTGACACTATCTGCTTGCGGTATTTTTCTTGATATATACCACATCTGCCCAGATCTCACTTCCGTCTAGGAGAATATATGGCATTCGTTATTGGCAGCTTCCCCTGCTTGCCATTGGACCATATTTTTCCCATCAGTCTGCTGAGCAGTGTTGTGACAATCGATTAATCGATTGCTTAAAATATAGCATTGTGTCGAGTTTAAGTCCCAAGTATTTCACCACATCCTTACTTTTGGAGACTTCAGAGCAAATTTGAGAATCAATTGGCATGGGAATCATCTCCTTCGTCAGAGAATTATCTCAGTTGTTTTCCGTTGCCAAGTTTAGACATTCATAATGCATTCAGAACTGCCCACGTCGCATGACCTGTAGTACCTCGTGACTTGATGGTTAGTAAGTAGGACTGTCATGCCGAAGGTGTGGGTTCGATTCCCAGCCGTGCCACCTAAAAACAGAAATGTTTTATTCGAGGTACTGCCTCTTGCGAGGAACTTACAAATCCTCCAAGAGTATTGGCATGAATAAGTGCTTCTCATTAAGCCGTTCGGACTCGGCGAAAAATTGAAGGTGCCCTCCATTCCTGTCAACAACATGCACATAGGAATGGTTGAGAGTTGTAAGTCACTAGGTTCTGGTTCTCTAAGAGCTGTTGTGCCACCCAATTTATTTATTTTGTAGCAGATGTAACACAGATCGGACACCAAGATTGTTCCTTCTGCTGCTCCGGAGGTGATTTGCTTCCTTCGTGTGCTTTCTATGGTCTCATATATCAGCTCCTGGCCCTTGAGAAAGTCATCAATCGTCCGCAAGAGTTAGGCTGATGTATTGGAAAATAGCTTTTAGCGCGATCTGCATGTCATTCCACCTGGCTGAGTTAATTGTGTTTCTGATATCCAAAGTTGCCAACACTTCGATATGCCTCGACTAGTGTTTTCCCTTTTGAGCAATTTGGGTGGCCTTAACTACGTCTTCCATCTCTCGGATCTTAGAGTAATCTTTTCTGAAGCCGTACTGTCTTTCGAACAAGTTTGCTGCCTGCATGTAGAGCAATGTTGAGTCGTACTCTCAGCATCTTCTTCCTGGAGTTTCCCTGCGATTTCAAGCATACACAGAGGGCTATGGGGATTCTAAATCTCCTTTTCCCTTGCTGATGAGTACCAAACGTTTCATCTTCCAGCTCTTGATAAAAAGTGGGAAACAGAGTCGTGTCTTGTTCAAATAACTGTCACATTTTTGTGGCCTGTTCAGGTTCACGTTTCTGAGATCTCAGAGATTTTCTCGCATCCGTATGACCAAGCAGGAGAAACAACCCAAACAAGAACTAGGAGGAAGATGCAAGAAGTCAAAACCTCTATCCATCTATTTTTTTTATAAATGAATCAGCTGCGGCACGAAAAAAAAATTGATGAGACTTGTAGGATGTAGGGCTTGGGAGGCTTCTAGCCACGGTGGTAATTTAACGTTGCATCTTCGTTAAATTGAATTGCCTCCTCATCGTTGGTAGAAATTCCCCCGATCACATCCGGGTATCGTGACTCGGTGATGATTCTCACCAGTGGATTTGGGTGATTGCTTAGGTTGTATTTGTCAAGAAATGTAGGTGTTGGTAGGATTATAGTCCCGTACAGATCCGCAAGATCTTCCTCTCATACGCTCCCAGCCTTCTCATGATGATTTTGAAATTGTAAACTGGCAGTTTAGCAGAATGTGATGATCGGTCTTAGAAGTTACGCTTACAGCGACGCATTTTCAGCCTTTAATTGAGTTAATTTCTTTCCCACATCAAGGGGTGGGTGCTGTACAAAGAATTGTTTGCTTTTAAAGAGAAGCTTTTACGTGCGGATTGAAGAGTAACCTCTCCTCAAAATTGACACCCAGGTATCTCACCGATGGTTTGGTTGCTGGCTCCGATCCGTCGGACAGATTGATGATAATACTGTAGAAGCTTCTAACTGACGGTATACTTCGATGTTTCCCTGGTCTTCTGAAGCAAGCCAAATCAGTTTGGGATGATTTGGCTTTGATTCCTTTAATTTTGTAAAACTCCCACAGCCGTCACGTGCTCTTCAACTCTTCGGGCTGCAAATAACATTGAATTGGCGTATGCTAGCGAATAGTCCGTATAGAGCAGATTTTCAGCATTGATGGATTGAGGTTGGTCAGACATGAAGATGCGTTGTAGAGATACGGTAACAGATTTGAACCTTCAGCAAGCCCTGGCTGTTTTTGGGATGGAATTGAAAAAATAAATATTAAGCTTATATGAATTAGCCCCTGTATCTGTATGCTGTCAAATGCTTTCTCTATATCCGGAAAGCATCAAAAAACAACCTGACAGTTATTGAGGTTGCTGAAATCGTCGTTTTGGAATCTAAAGAGTGGATGAAACATAGAGTGTTTCTCCCGAAATCCAAATTGCATGTTAATAAGTCTTTCAAGAATTTTGCTTGTGTTATTAAGAAGAGATTTGGAATGACATCTGGAAACGGCTAATCAGCCGATTTACTTCGGTATCGGTACAATCTTCATTATCTTCCATATCTTGGGATAGTAGTAGTAGCTATTGGGTAAGCAGTTGTTGATCAGGATCATGAGAAACAGCACCAACTTCTTTTCTGATGTACATAGCTGGAAATCATATCTGGTCCAGTTGACTTCTTGGCTCAATATTTATTAGCTCAGCTACTTCTTCAGAGTTGGTGAAATCTTCAGTCAGCTAGGGATCTCTATAGCAGAATTTCAATCGTTTAAAATGGTAATTTCAGCGTCTATCTACTGCAGGTGCTCAATTTTTGTCCGGACTTCCTCTTGTAATGAACTATCGCTGGGTTGGCTCGGCACAAAATTTTCCTGTGTTTTGTTACTTCCCCTGTCTGGTGCTGCTTTGCATGGCATTTGTTGTCTTTTGTCAATGATTTTGTTCTTTAATGCATCAGGTCCAGGTTTGATGGCTTGTAGCCTTCTTTGGGAATTGGTTGCTATTGAAATGTTGAAGAATGTTCCTCACCATTTGGTTTCCGTTGGTCATGTTCTAATCCTCTTGTTAGATCTTTTTACGGTCGCTTCCACAATCGCTGTTGATGATCATACAATCGAGCAATTTTTTCTGTGGAAGATACTGTAACTCTCTCTTGGGATCTTCTCCTCGGTCTATCTTGCTCATCCAGGGTATTGGTTCTGATCTCTGATAAGTTTCATTTCTTCGATATCTTCCTCAGTTTCATTGTTGAAAAGGTTTCTTTTGGTATCCAGCATCACTACGGTCTAGTCGATTTTCTTTAGAATCCTTTGATATCCAGTTGGTTTTAGTTGATGAACTTCCCATTTTGTGTACCTATCGTTAAGTTTGGCTTACCCAGTTTGATGGCTCATGGTCCACATCTCCAGTAAGGGACTGGCATGCGTAATTCTTTAGCTAGTGAACAATATTAATGAAACTAGGAAGAAGTTAAGCTAGGATGGTACTCTTGGAAATATTACTTTGATTAAAAGACCACCAGAAATTAAAAGTGCTTAAAATGTTCACCCAATCAGTTCACTTGGAATTGGAAGTTTCCATCGGCAAATGGAGTTGTTGTCGTACCATTGTGGGTGAAATCTTCTTCAATCAGTCCATAGGTGTGCTGGGTGGCTAAGTTGCTGAAAATAAAAAGATCGTGATCCATATCAATTTTTCTGGCACTGAAATTTTTGTTCATAATGCTGACAATAATAAGGATGGCTTTAGCTTCAAACAATTTAAGACTGGGGAACACAACTCGAGATTTTTAGATGTTCTTCTTAACAAAGAGTGCTGTGCCTCTCTTGCCATGTCACTTGTCTGTTCAAAAGAGGTTGCATCCTAAGAACTCTATGTTATTTCGCTTGATGAAGCTGTGAGTGCTTCTTCAGGAAAAGATGGAACGTGTCATCTGTTTTCTAATTTCCAGAAATTTGAAGACTATTTCTGGCTCTATTCTACACATTTCAGAATTGTGTCCTTAATTTTTAAATTCTTTAAGTTTGCTAACAAATTGTCAACAAATCTTGTAAGAAATGCAGATTTACATTTCCAAATATCCAACCATGAATTGAAACATTCGATTATTAAATTAACAATTTAAACATTTTAGGTTGCTTTTGCCAAAAAAAAATATTAAAAGTTTTAATTTCGTAATCAAAGTCGTGTTTTGAATAGGAAGCCAAAGAAAATCTACAGAAGCGTGATTCAGTCTGGGAACTGAATTCATTGCGCTTGAATGATATATCAAAAAAAAAAAAAAACAGGCCTAAATGTGCTCCGATGCACTAATGTGCATGCAAGCTATGACAACGTCCCTTCATATCATAGCCCTTCCTCAGTCAGACCTATTATTTATTTTTTTTTTCTTACAAACATTAGTATTTTAATACATCATACAATGTCGTACAATGTCGCACACAATAGCAGGGAATTTATTATTTCATTTCCATTTACATTTTATTTAGCTTCCGTGGCTAATCTCTGGAGTGGATATTTTTTTTTGCTTTGGGAGGCATGATTCGGTTGTGAAAAAAATGCCAAATCCAAACTTTGCATTGTCTTGCATTGCAGTGGGAAGGATATGAGGCTGCTTCTATCATACATAAGCGTAGAGGTAGATTTTTTTTTAATATTTTTACTTTTGTTGTCAGTAGTTCTTGTGTTGTGTGTATGTATGTTTTTTTTTGTATTTTTCATTGTTATCCAGGGTCCTTGGTGATTTTTCAACATCTTGCGCTTTTGTGGATATTTATTTTTTTTTTTCTCTCTGTATGCTATGTTGAAAACAAACTTCAACTGTGCTTATGTTGTAGGAAGAGAATTTGAAAAATAAGATACCTTTTAGCATGAGTGACGAAAGAGACTGGGAAGGTATTTTTTGATATTTCGAGTTTGGTTTATCTATTTGACGTGAATTTACATCTAACTTGGGTTCATTTTTATTTTGTTGGTATAGTTAGGTAGGTATTAGCTCTATATAAGATACAAAATTTCAATGGAAGGAGGCTTATAGTAAGAGACACAAACTGAGTCAAGGAAGCATTACTTATCAGCTGAACTTTCTTATTAGATTTTTTTTGTTTCTTTTAATTTTGTTGAAATATTCAAAGCTATATAATCGAGTGGATGATATCTTATAACAAAAGCCTAATTTGAATTGTTAGAGGTTTATTTTGTTTTAATACTTAATTTAGTTCTTAAAACATTTATTGTTTTTAAACTTAAATCGTACATTATTATTATTATATTAAAATATATGTATATTTAGTTTTACAATTGAAGAATAGATAGTATACCTCTTTTAGCATGAAGTCACCATGTCACTTGAAAACTTAAATGATTTTTTCGGGGGGATGCATTTTTCTTAGAAGCTACATTAATCTACGAGGAATGGATGGTAAGAGTGTTGGAAGTCATTTAAGGCACGATTTCTCCACGAAATATTCTGCTACCAAATATTTTTTATTTTATGTCCGCTGTACCTATAGGCTTTTAAATATACAGAAAATTGTGCGATTTTGAGCATAAGGAAACTATGGTCAGTTCTTGATATTTATAGTAGGTATAACTTGAACTTCAAAATTCGGGGTAAAAATTAAAATTGAAAAAAAGTATGGACCCATTTTTGAGTCATCGAATTTTCTAAAAAATAATATGGATGTTTCAATTACTTAAAAAAATATGTTTTGAATATTATGAATGTTATGCATGAGTTTTGACAGTTTTGTGTAGAAAATTGTGTTTAAATTCGTTAATTTAAAAATGAGTAAGCTCAAAATGAAAAATACCCCACTATTGTAGGTACCTACCGTTAAAAGTTGCCCAGGGTAAAAAATTATTATACATTTTATATGACTCTGAACATTGCTGACTATTTGAATATCATATTTAGGACTGTCACCAGTGGCATGGAAAGGTTTGATTTTTAAAAAAATTACGACACACAATTTGTCACAGTAAAATATCGATGCGCCAATTTTAAATTTTTTTATTAACCGTTATAAAAGGTAATGATGAAAAAAGTAAAAAGTGCCGTAGTAAAAACTTTGAACATTTTTGGACTGTCACCAGTGCCGTAAAAATGAATCGATATTGAAAATTATAACGGCAATCGATTTTTACTATAAAATTTCGATACACCATTTTTAATCAAATGAGAAAAAGACGACGACGCTTTGGGGTTAAAGTCTTATAATTTTAAAATTTGTATTATATTCTTCAATTCTATTTGAACGTCTTGTTCGTAGCTACGGTTTTCTACAATAGCCTATAATAATCTTTTTGTTCGACTCGAATAAAACAAGCGATCTGATTGGACGATAGAACGAGCGACCTCATTGGGTGAATTATTTTGACTTTTGACAGCTCCAGTCGATTGTCCAAAGTAATAGAATGTCCAACCGAATAGGTAGGTACATGTGTCGATTTCATGTTTCTTTCAATCTACTACTGTAAATACATCGTTATATTAAACATTTTTAATTTTGTATTTATTGAAGTAAAAAGCTATGATAAAAAAGTAAAATGTCCCGAAAAAAAAATTTGAAAATTTTGTCACCAGCGCGCGCCGTAATAATGCAGTAGATCGTACTAATTTAAGAAGATGAACAAACTTTAATCAAAATCGTAGGAATCGTTTTTTTAGAAAAAAAAATATTTTTTTTGTGGCTTTTTAACTTTTGTATGGAAGGAACCGTTTTTTTGCATAAATGTAAATTTTTTTTAATATTTTAGAGAGTACTAAAAACCTCTTAAGTATCGAGTTTCAAGAAAATCGATCATATTATTATCGAAATATTTGATTTTCAAAAAAAAATTTGAAACATTTTTTAAAAACCCGAAAGAATATTATTTTTTAAATTTTGGTACACAAAACTATTTATATTTTTTGGAAACTTCCGTATAAGCAAATATTGAAATCAGTCATACCCTTTTTGCAGTCCACAACTGGGGCCTATGTGATTAAACAGTGCATCAAAAAAAATATGAATGCAACTTCGAGGGTAATCGTGTTAGCCAAAATTGGTTTTCACCCCACCCTAGATAAGCTCCGCGGATCTCGTATCACGGAATCTGAGATCATTTGAGTGTTTAATTCACCCTGCCAGACTGTTTAAAAAAAACCGTTTTTCGCTTAGAATTTTGAATTTTTTAAACGTTCCGGTAGAGCGAACTATACACTCAAACGTTGACATGAAATAAAAATGGTGGTTCACCAGTTGTAAGTGGGGAACCACGAAAATGTTTCTGGTTTCAAAAGTAAAGAACAAAAATCTAGGCTTGGCCTTATCTGTCAATGAAGGCAGATATTACCTGCACTAGCCAAAAAAAAATTAAGGGAACAAACAAATTCCAAATTTTTCGGTAATTTTTGGCAGGCTGTATTTCTGTGAATAATGGTCGTATTGCAACTTAAAAAAAAGGGCTTTCATTGGAGCCGAAATGAGGTCATTTTGCAAATCACAGAAAAAGTGTTTTCATTTGTAATTTGGTAATTTCGTTTGACAGCTCATTTCATATTTTAGTTTCAACTGTCTGTTAATCACTCTTTGTTGTTGTTCTCTTTTGTCTCCTTGCATTGCGCTTTGACATTTTCATACAAAACCTTTCCAGAGCTTTTAAAACTGTGGCTAATTGGGTGTGTTCATTAGGTTTTGATTTAATTTCCAACCTAATTTCGTGCAAATTTGTATGTCCCCTCCATTCCTTCCAATAACACGCACACAGGAATGGTTGAGAGTTGTAAGTCACCTAGGCCCTGGTTCTCCGCGAGCTGTTGCGCCACCCAATTTATTTATTTATGGGAAATGAGGTGATTTCGTATCGAAATTGAAAATTTTCAACGAAATCACCTCATTTGGCCTTATGAAAACGTAGCATTAGGATTCTAATTTTAAAAATTGTGGGCTAAAATTTTTAAGGAGTTTCTCATGCAGTCCTATCAATAATATTCTTTAGTCCGCGGGCTTGAAACAAATTTTTTCAGGTAGGCTGGCATATGGATCAGATAGCCTGTTTATTTAGCAATAATTCCGTTTTTTTTTTTAAACCTCCCTTAATTTTTTTGTGAAGTATATTTTAAGAAGATCAGTGACTGTTACTTGTAAAAACTAACATATCATCGGCTTTCTGTCAAAACCTCATAAATCCTAAAATGCCATTTCAATGTATTTCGGATCAAAACAAATCAAGGAATTAAAATATCAATATCTCGTAACTATTGCCGTTTTTCTTTTTTGGCTCTGAGCGAAGCTCTGTGCAGGATGATCAGATTTCTCAGATCTAATTATGAAACACACTTGAGCCCTGAACTGTCATTTCATAGGTGTTTTTGGTAACGTGAAATTTCTTGCAATGTTTTTACAATTTTCTGTCAAAACACATAAGATAAAAATATAAATACATAATTATATTTGTTCCTAAATAAACACAAAAACTAAAACTAAAAATTATTTGCTTACCTGAAATTGACGGGCAACTGTCCAGGGAATTCATTTTAAACTATGTATCACTAAAAAAATAAGTGAAGTTGGCTTCGCACAGCGTTTCGCTCGGTTATTTTATCCTGAGCTAATTAAGAAAGCTCTGAGCTAGCTGCGATGGAAAAAAGAAACACACTTTTTATACTCTTATATGTCTGAGCTTTAAAAGAAACAAATAATTTTTATTTGACAGTTCCGTGATCTGCTCTGAGTTAAAAAAGAAAAAACGCCATATGTTGTGGTACCTTTTGGGGCTATCAACCAGTTTAAAAACCTTTAACGATCTAAGAATTCCATTTTAAATTTGTCTTCTAAGCAATTTTTCAAAACAGACTTACGAGGCTTTGACAAAATGCCGACGATATTCGATATTCAGTGCAACACGTGTCGAGACTTGCAAAGTGGCGCCCGAATTTAGGGTTGGAACTTACATAGCTCCGACGCAGATTTCTATCTTTAGGATATAATCTCCGCATTTTTTGACGAGTTTTGGGAATATAGTAAAAATGTTGCAGCAGGGGGTCTACCGAAACCAGGTTAATTTTGAAAGTGGTCTACGAGAAAAAAAAGTTTGGAAACCTCTGATATAAACTCATAGGACGTTTTGGTGTGATTTGAGTAAAAAAAAAAAAAAACAAAAAAAAAAATCGGTGTGTTTAATGACTCAAATAATTTCTCATTAAGGATGTGAAATATAATACGTAGTCACACAAGTAACATCATCTTCTTCTACCCGTGAGTGTGACATGTCGCACCATTTTGTTGAAACTAGTAACCAGCCTTGTCCAAACAATTATGGAAAAATTGTTTTATAATGAGCCATTATCCCCTCATATCGATTCGCATGCATCGATTGTTTCTCCATCTCTGAAAGGAAATGGGCCAAACGTCATGCTTGCCCAAACAGTGACAATGCAATGGTGTTTTTCTCCAAATCCGGAAATAATTTCCTTTGCTTCTGCCATCAGAGAGTTTGAAATGCTTCGTTCAAAAATCACGACTATTTTCAATGTACAGTGTCACTATTTTAGCACGTTGTTTCGATTTAAAATGATTCATGGTCAAAAATGTACTAAATCTACATTTACATTTACATAAATGTCAAAGTTAATCAATGTTACATACTTACATAAGAGATGGCACACCCATTATGTGTATCAGATCATGCGTGCCTAGAAATTAAAAAAAAAACGCCATTACACTTTAAAGATGATCCACCATCAGTGGTAGTATCAATGGATTTATCCCTGGGGTCTTTATCTTATACTACTCATAAACTCGACCCCATTCTCTGGTGACACCTACCTGTTATAGATAAGGTTCGAAATAGCAACCTGTTAGTACTATATAAGTCACTTAGCCATGAGACAGATGATTTGAAGTTGTATTATAATGAGCATGAACCGACTTTGCTATTATGAAACAATAATATTAGAAAATTATTCGAACTCCCACATTGGGCACCATTTTTTATTAATTTCTTGGTTGTTCATTAAAAGACTTTCAAATAAGACGCTAACAAAATAGTTTGTTTTGGTCTCCTTTGCATCTATTTATATAATTGTCTTCGAAAGCGAGACCAACCCGACTCAAAGCACAATTCCACCGAATTAATAAATTTAAATTTGAGAAGTTTAATTCAAAAATAAGAAAACAAAATATTTTGCATCATTTTTTGTTTCAATTTGTTTGCCTTAGCCTGAATCGTTTCGTTTCTAGCTTTTGTTCTATTATTCCACTGCCCTCTAGCCTCTGGTTCATTTATGAAATTCAAAAACTTTTATTAAAAGTCAATTTCATTTTACCATCTCTAAGCCCTAATTAGACATTCTAACCCGGCCTCATACCATCTTCGCCCGTTCGTCGACATCCAACATCGACACCGTCATCTCGGATCTCAATTCTTAGAATGCCTCATAGCAAAAAAAGACTGCATCTGTGAGCCTAAAAAATAAAATCTGCATATTTAATGTCAAACAAGAAGTGAAACTTCTGCGCCTGATTTAACAAAGGACACCTCCTACCTCGCAGTCATTCTGATATGGCCCATTCCACATAATGTTGTGACTTAGAAAACATTGCATTGTGGTGGGCTCGTGCGAGCGAGGCCAAACAATACTTACCCAACCAACTGAAGCTCAGGATTCCACAAATCCACATATTATTAAACAGAATGAAAGATAAAAACCTCCACCCTCCCCCCCCCCCCTGTATCTCCCTTCGACGTTTTCAGTTTGGAGGGGACTCTTGCATTATAATATCAAATCTGCTCAGCATTATGCACAAATTAATAAACTCCAAATGCGGAGAAGTGCCGCAGCGCATTTTTTCCCGCTGACGTAGCAGTGACATCAAGTCGACGACGACAAAATCATCCCCGCTATACCATACCCCTCCCCGATCGACTATGACGACCGTCGTCGACCGACAACGGCCTCCGCGATATGCCACCACAATGGGGGGTTTTGCGCTCATGTTTGAGGGTTGGTTTAGGTTTTGGTTTGTTAGATGAAGGCGCACTTGAACAGCTCATCCTCTTCATCCAGAGGCAAGATGAATGGAATTCCTGTTCATCGCAAAAGTGAATTGGATGAGAGTTGTCTCAGGATCAGGCCACTGTAAGCATCACAAGAGCCCAGCCATAGGCTGCTAAGGAGGGATGGATTCGGTAAATGGCTGGATTTGCTTCCTTGTTGTTGTCCTTTTTTTTTTGTGCCAGCTGCCATCAAGCCGACAACGAGCCGATATCATGCCAATTTCATTTGGATAATAGAGAGGCAGAAGGACTCACTGCTGTGATGACGATGACGACTCTGGTTCGGGTGGAGACACCAACACAAAAAAAAATATATAAAAATGCTTGATGGGTGATGATGGCGGGAAAAGGCAAACGAAAATAAGACCAGAACAAAGGCTGACGTGACGGCTAAAGTTTTGTTCGAGGATTGTCAAAATGCCACAAGCTAAACTAAGAGGATTGACAAAGGTTTGGGTGAGTATTAAAGACAGATATTGTAGTAGCTTTTTTGATATTGAAAGAAAGCACAGAGTCAGCATTATAATTAAGTAAAAACCATTCTGACGGAATACTTAATATTTGTGGTCTTGTTCAATATTTCCAACAAAATTGTCATTGAAAATATGTAGATAAAATCAAAACAATTAAAATTCAGTATTAAAATTACCTCCCGCCCCCAAAAACCAAAGGAAAATTGTGATTATATGACATCTTTTTAGTTGTTGCTGGGAGACTTTGAGATATTTTCCCAACGGTAACCACCCCAAACGGTTTAATTAGTCTACTTTTTACTAAGGTAAATTTGGATTCTCAAATTGAGTTGTGGAATGAGTCCTTATTGATTATATTGTAAGCTTTCATTTCCATGTGCCATAACGATGCTTATGTGGGTTAAATTGGTCATGAGGTCATTTCCCTTTACCCAAAAAACCATCGTCATGTCGAAGTTAAGAGTCACACACTAACCAGCGAACTAGGAATACAGAAAATTTTCTGAAAATTTATTTATCTACTTACTAGGATTATATAGAAAATATCTGAAATTGTTGGTTTAAGGATAAATAAAATCAAAATAATACGTAATGGCTGTATAACATTAAACCTGATAGTTTCCAGGTATCAGGGGACCATAAAGGTGGTTTTAAAAGTTAATTACTCTGATGGCGGAAAACACCTGGATGTTGGAAACAGAATAATAAAAACCCACAGTGTATTTGGAATTTTGACAGCGGAACATCACCACATTATTAATTGGATTTCTTTGAGTCTAACGTAACGTTCTTGGAAAATTTCACCTATAAACATAGAAAATTCCTCAGCTAATTTTACGTAGTTCCAAACGTTGCTGTTGCATTGGTGGAAAGCTAGCAGCTCCAGAGCTGCGAACATGACGGAAATATCTAAAAAGAGAGGCTGAGTGTGACCTACACTAGTAACTTTCCATTGGTGCCCTGGAAGCTAGAGGCCCAAGTTGTTATTTTTAATTAAAACATTGACAATTCTCGATTTTCGAAAACTTTTTCAACTCTTCAATAGCAAAGACTTAAGATTGGTTTGCCTTCGAGATATTATAGAGACAAAAACAATGTTGAATAATATATTTCTAGCTTTTTCTTAAAAGAACTGTTAATTACGTTTTTTCGTCACGCTCAAGGCTTGTTTTACCTCCTCGTGGTGGTCCCTGGGCAACTATTCGCGTATCCCTATATACATACGTAAATAGGCAAAAATTGCAACTGCAAAAGGCCTAGTTGTATAGGATAGGTTACGGAGGTTAGCATTCGTCGTAACTGAAATCAATTCCGCTAATGAAAGCAACACTACACCTCGGATAAAAAATGATAACACGTTGATGACTTTTGGCTGCAGCCAAAGTAGATAGAAAAATCGTTCTGGGGCGAATAAAAGACCACCTCGAAGACATGCTTGGTGTCACAAAACGCAATACTCGAGGAAGATGATTTTGGGAAAGATTCCCGAACAAAGAAAAAACAATAAATCGGGTTCTTAGAAGTCCCGTATTTTCGGGAAACAATTGGAAACACAAAGGCCTAGCGGAATAATAATTTGCCCAATCTGGCAAGTGGAAAACAACTAACTTGAGAATTAAAAGCAACACAAAAATACTTATGTAGTTTTTTTTTCAAATACAATCGAATTGGTCCCGAGTAGGTACTCTGGCCCACCTGGCCCTGACTCGTGAAGTCGCTCCGTAAAAGAAAATTTAGCTCCTTACCAAAACAACTATTCTGAATTTT
Organism: Dasysyrphus tricinctus; assembly: GCA_963921185.1. NCBI lineage: Eukaryota > Metazoa > Arthropoda > Insecta > Diptera > Syrphidae > Dasysyrphus > Dasysyrphus tricinctus. The sequence continues at coordinate 23,496,504 of OY992531.1, read as the reverse complement.
CCTCTCTGGAAATGTCTTATACTTTTTCTTGAAAATTTTACAAGTTTTGAAATTAATTAATATTGCGAATTATGACTCGGATTTTGGTTTTTCTTTAACCTTTTTAAAAAGGAACTGTTTTCTACAGAATCTAACCAAAAAGTGCCATAATGCATTAACCTTTGCCCTCTAAATTGTCTTTCACACCCTCTCTATAGTGGTGGTATTCGGCCATGAGTTTTGTGCAAGGACTTCGCCTATTGGCTGGAAGCTTGCCCCGTTGTTGAACCCACTCCACTCTTTCATTTTAAGTGTCCATTGTGAAAGGAATCATTCACAATGGGAAGTAGCTCAATGAACACATGCCATCCACCTCCATTATATCGTCCCCTGATTGCAAGAACTAGGTAACTCAATTTTCAATTTTTAAAATATCTCGGCAAAACCGGTAATATTTAGTACAGTTTTCAAGATTTTTCGTCCATTTTTTTTCTATTCTAGACAAATAGAGAATATTTCTGAGGTGTAAGAAAAATAAAAATTAAAGTTTCCCTCGTTCTCTTGTAGTTAGGCATCTATGAACGTTGCTTTCTCCAAAATTTATAAAATTGAGTTACCTAGTTCTTGCAATCAGGGGACGATATTATGCCACGAAAAAAGTAAGAAAACAAAATCAAATTTAGACGATCAAAGTCCCAGTCCCAAACCGACCTAGACTTAGATCGAGAAAAATATTCTTGAAGAATGCACTCCCACCATTTACCAGTCTAAAATAGTGAGGAAGAACTCTATTTTAACGCGAAATTAAAATTTCTCTAACACCTAACCTAATCACCTAACAAAATCATTTAACTTTTTCTTACAACAACACGCTACGTTGGGCCTTCAGCCATTCTTAGATTGGTGACTGGCGTTGCCAGTACTGACATATCTGTCAAAGTTAAGTTGAATGTAGACCATCTGTCACACATTTCATTGGACAATGAACCATACGTTGCAAGTCATCGTTGGTGTGGACCACCTGTCACACACATAGTTGGGCAAGGACCATCAGTCACATGCCTTAAGGAAAAGTGGACCTTCCGTCTCACTTTTTGTTATGTTCATGGACCACTTGTCATACGATTATTCTTCAAATACCTGTTGGAGTTGTTTTCCCAAGATGCTTTAGGAGGAAGCACCTGGCTGATGGACCAGGTTCGCACTGAACTCTGCTAACATTTTGGAGCCGCAACTAGAATAGGAAGAGTTCAAAGTGTCAAAAAGGAAAATGAATGGGCATGTAAAACTTGTCGTGAAAAAATTTACCACGACATACATATATGTCACGTTTTGTATAAAGGAAGGTTGTCAGGGGAGTTAAAGGAAGGTTGTCAGGGGAGTTTGAAATCCAAAGTGGGGTTAGACAGGGTTGCATACTGTCACCAATATTGTTCCTGTTGGTAATAAGTGATGTGCTGCATGCAGCTTTGTCGAATTAGAGGAACTCAGTGGAATCTGCAATAACACCTCAAACATCTGAACTACGTGGATGACGTATGCTTACTCTCTCATTGGATCATCGATCTCCATCAACGACGAGGAAGGAAAACTCACTTTTGTTCGAAATCCGGGACAATCCGTAATTGATTACCTTTTTGTTGCACTAGATAGTTATTCTTTGATTTCAAATTTTGAAGTGGATAGTCAAATATACTCTGACCATATGCCTCTGATCACCACACTAAATACTTCAGAAATGTATAATGAAAAAGAACTTGAGACGGCAAACCCCCTTCTACCGAAACTGAAATGGCGAGGAAACCAAGTCGAATCTTACAAAAGGAACTTAAATCAGAACATTATAGTGCATGCTCCTGGCGAATCGGAAACCACAATAAACGACCTACAGCAAATAATTGAATTGTCAGCAGTCCCACAAAACAGAAAAATAAAAGCAGGAAAATATCATTCGCCGTGGTATGACAGAGAATGTGAGTCTGCGAGAAGAAAATCATTTGCGCTTTTAAAGCTATACCTGAACTTCAATTCCAACTGTTTGAAAAAATATTACTTAGAAGCAAATCGAGCATACAGAGCCTTGTGCAAGACAAAAAAGGAAAACTTCATTAAAACCCAGACGGAAAGATTAATCAATTGCAAAAATTCCTCAGATTTTTGGAAAGCCATTCAAAATATTAAAGGAAGACAACTTGCCATAGGTACTCTACTCCCTGCATCGACACTCCGAGAATATTTTGAAAAACAAGTAACTACGGAACTCTATGAAAAAGAAATGCAGTACGCTAGACCCGCTTTCCAAAACCAAATTTTAGACTGTGATATAACGTTCTCTGAAGTAAAGGCAACAATCGAAACATTAAAAGATAATAAGGCGCCGGGCTGCGACCGGATCCCCAATGAATTTTTTAAAAATGCAACAGAGGAATTCCTAAAATATCTCACGGTAGCATATAACACCGTATTCAAATCTGGAGAAATACCCGAGGTTTTTAGGAAATCAGTAATTTTTCCAATCTTTAAAAAGGGAGATAGGATGGATCCATCAAATTATCGCAATATCGCCTTTCTAAATTCATCTTTGAAAATATTTATGGAGATACTGCGATGCCGTCTTACGAAATGGATTGAGAACAATCATCTTCTCAGTGAATTCCAAATTGGATTTAGAAAAGGATATTCCACCGCAGATCACATCTTCAGCCTGACTAATATCGCAGAATTATACCTACGTAAGCACCAAAAGCTGTATGTCTTCTTCGTGGACTTTCGAGCAGCATTTGACTCTATTAACAGAAGGGCTCTTATGTACAAATTGTACAGGGACGGAATGTCACTGAAGTTTGGCAGTGTAATTGAGGGCATCTACAGTCAAACATGGAATGCAGTTTGGAATGGAAAAAATCTCTCTGAGTGGTTTCTTTCTACGGTTGGGTTAAAACAAGGATGCAATTTGAGTCCACCATTATTTTCTTTATATATTGAAGACCTTCTAAGAATCATGCCTTGTGGAATTACAGTAGATGGTCTTCAGATTAAGATCCTTATGTATGCTGATGATCTAGTTCTACTGACGGAGTCTCCTGAGTCACTTAAGTTGATGATCAACAGATTGCGTGGCTATTGCTCTGAGTGGAACTTGACAGTGAACTTGAATAAGTCAAAGACTATGGTCTTCAGGAGAGGAATGGGGCGCTTAGCTGGAAACGAAAGATGCTACTACGGTGCAGAACAAATCGAGACGGTAAAAGAATACCAGTACCTAGGATTTACCATAACAAGCAACCTAAACCTCGAAAAGCACCTGACCAAAAAACTATCGGCCTCCAAAAATGCGATCGGAACAGTTTGGCAAAACGTCTATGCAAACAAGGACCTTGATTTTGGATCTAAATATAAAGTTTTTGCTGCTACATCTGAAACAATAATGCTGTATGCAGCACAATCATGGGGATGGCGTCACTATGAAACAGTTGAAAAGCTACTGCGATTTTACCTAAAACGCCAGTTCCGACTGCCAGATACAACACCAAATTACATGCTCCTTATTGAAACGGGTCTATCGCCGCTTTACCTCAAAACCTTAAAACTTCATTTTAACTATATCATGAATCTAATGTATAGTCCGACTGAGAAAATTGCACGAAAAATTGCCGTTGCTGTCATAAAATCAAAGAGTTCCTGGTTTGAAGAATGGAAAAACATAGCTGAAGGGTGTGCGATACCATTTAATTTAAGTTATGAAAACCTCCCAACGTGGAAACCATACCTATATGATTTGCTACAAAAGCTTGACTCAAAGCTTAGAAATAACAGCATCGAACAGGCGAAAGGCTCATTATACAGGGAAACCTATTCCACGCTCGAATACAATCTTGGTGAAGCTAATTACTTCGTTAACCACCTTAACGCAGAGAAGATATCAATGATTTTTCGAGCAAGAGGAGAATTGCTTCCCTTGAACTTCATACCACACCGAAATGACTTACAAATTCAATGTTCTATGTGTAACACCAATGAGCGAGAAAATATTATTCATTTCATAGCTAAGTGTCCTATGTTGGTGGAAATACGACGACAGATATGGCAGCAAAATTATTTAAACCAAATAGACGTTATGGAAATATTAAATGGCAAAGACTGGAAAAAGTTTATAGAATTTATAAAGTATTCATTAATATATAGAAAAAAGATAATGAGAGAAGATTTTTAAATACAAAGTAATAATACTCAATTAACTTGAAAATATCTGAAATTGTTATCCAAATTTTAAGCTATCATCTGGCTGACGGCCCTTCTGGCCATGCCTTAAAGGATTTAAGAAATAATTTATAATCTGTACTAAAAACAATTTAAAGAATAATAAATCTATCTATCTATCTATCTATCTATCCATCAAATGACAACAAGGATGGAGAGAGAAGCTGAATTATTTGGGATCACGATCGCAATAGGGCAAAAACAAGGAGGATCAGCCTTGGAACTTCTTCATCTACTCAAATTGATATTTGTGGACAACCAGTAAAGATAATAGAGACTTTCCAATATCTTGGGAGTATTGTCTCTACTTATGGCGGGACCGTACTAGATTTAATCAGCTGAATCGGAAAAGCAAAGGCTGCATTCGGAACTCTATAAGCCTTAAGACCAAGCTTCGACTGTTTCACTGCAGTGTTGAATCCATCCTTCTTTATAGGTGCCAGTACTTGGAAAGATATCTATCTATTCACGAACGTTTGTTGCTTTCTTGTGACACCGGGTAATAGGTGTCACAAGAAAGCAACAAACGTTCGTGAATAGATGTCAGCGAAACATCTTGAGGATTTTCTGGCATAACCGTATCTCCAATCAGGGTCACCTGAGCTAAATTAGCGCTCTGCGTAAGCTTCATCACTAGCGTCCCTCAATTGCCGTTTTTGGCGGAAGAAGTCATGTTATCATTACCCAACCTGTATAGGCATCGATCTGAATTTTTTTTTAGCGAAGTATGCCCAAAAAACGATCGAGCAATCCCCAAGAGTCGAATAAAATCGTGCACTTTGCAAAGATTTTGTGATATATTTTTTTTACTGTGGGTGTGAATAGAAAGCTAGGCATCGACTTATTTTTGAAATATTAAATAATCTGTCTTTAAATTCAGAATAAGTATGGATATCAGTATTGGTGCGAGCTATTAATTAGAATTGAATATTTAAAAAAGTATAGGTAGGTAGTGGTAGTGGCTTTCCTGATACTTGCTCAAGGCGCCCATTGGGTTCAGCGCCCTGCGCATTTGTACCGCTTGCACTCATAGCTAGCCCTGTCTCCAATGATGAACTTCATGCAAGGACAGGTCAGGAAACCATCGATTCTATAATACGAAAATGTAAGAGGCAGTGGGTTAGACATACGCTTCGAAAAGTTCAAGAGTGCATTGCGAGTCAAGCGATGGAATGGATCCCTCTCACACAGCGAGGTAGAAAAGTGGAGGAATGGTTGATGTGGAACCAGCACAACTGGGAAAGAGTTAAAATTTAAATTTTAATATTCAATTTCTCAAAAACTTTTTAACGAATACAACTTGATTTTCAAAAACAAAAATCGTCGGCTTAGAGTGACAAGCAGCTATCCTATTTTTCACTTTTAACAAAAAATAATTTTAAAAAATTTATTTGAATAAAACCAAAGTTACATTAAGTATTTTTCAACACTTGTTATTCAGTGAAATTGAAAAGACTTGATAGATTTTTGTATTGTTTTGTAGTTTTTAAAGTGCTCTATAATGGTATAGGAAAATGTGGAGTTAGCCGCTTTTCGCTCTAGACCGACGAAATAAAAGAAAAATTACTGTTTGTGTCGTACGCGAGCACGCGTTCTCGTCCCGCCATGCCCGCTTGAATTTATATTCAGGGGACTTCTCTTAACATATTTCATCAAGAAAATCAGTTCAGTAATAAATTATTGCATTATGGACCTAAGTCCTTATTTTGCGCTGGCTATTGGACTACAATCTGGGTATTACCAAAGAGCATAAAGTTACCAAGAAGTATTATCTGAATCTTAAAATAAAATCCAATTCCGAAAGCTCTTTTCGAAATAATAATTAAAAGAACGAAACAAAAAATTATTAAGAAAAAAGCTCTTTCTCATACAATCTTGGCAATTACCACGCATACCATAACTTTCACTATTCGTATTATAAGCATAGTAAAAAGGAGGGTACTTTTGACGGGTTCCAATGTTTGAACCCGCCAAATTTGTATGAGATGTGACTTCTTGGTAACTTTATATTCTTGGTTATTACTCAATTTGCAGCGACTTGGTTGCTTTATATTTTTGGTACGCATACGCCATAGTGAACCATTTTAATAAAGCCCAATAACTTTTTTTCTAATTGCAAAAAAGGAAGGTTGTTCAAATTTCAGTTTTACTTCATAATTATTATTATTATTGTGACATAATAAGTAAGTTTAGTATAGGCTTGAAAAGGAAGTTTAATGGAGGAGTTACAGGGTTCTATGGAAATTTTACTTTTAACCTTTTGTTTTTTGTTCTCTCGATTGTCATCAGGTATTTTTTGTTGATTTTTATTTTATAATTTTGATTTTTATTTAGAAATTTAAATCCATACAAATGCAGTACATAGTGTCAAGAATACGTCAGTTCGAAATTATTTAATAAAAGTATTACACTTTATTTCTATATTTAAAGTTAGTACCTTTTTTTCAATTTTAACATTTTAATTGATTTGTACTGTTTATTTTTACTTGCGATTATAGGTACTATAAGGCAAGTTTTGGATTCGTGCAAAAAAAAAATTTGAGATAACAATCAAACATGATATATTACGATGATAGAGAACACCAAAAAAGTGGGTGGCACAATTCTGTCTGTCTGTCTGTCTGTCTGTCTGTCTGTCTGTCTGTTCGTCTACAGCCTAAACGGCTCGATCGATTTTCTTCAAACTTGGTACATAGTGGTTCTTGGTGATTATGCCCACACGTTTTTTTCATTTTTTTTTAGAACCAAAAATAACGGTACCTGCCATACAATTTTTCTTAACAATTTTACATAACCGTATTTTTCTCAAAAACGGCTCAACAAATTTTCTTAAAAAAAATTCAGTAAATTTATTTTAGTTAAGGCTTTCTTTGGTTGGAAAACCATTTTTCAAAAATGGTTATTAATGGTACCTCCCAAAGAACCATTTTTTTAAATTTTGATTTTCTTCAAAACGATATAACCGATTTCAATTATTTTTTTTATACAGAAGCTTCCAAAAAATATAAACAGTTTTGCGTACCAAATTTTTCAAATTTTTCAAATTTTTTTTTTTGAAAATCAAATATTTCGAAAACGGCATGATCGATTTTTTTTAAAATCGATATTTAAGAGTTTTTCAGTATTCTCTACAATATTTTTAGAAAAAAATTTACATTTATGAAAAAATAATGGTACCTTCCATACAAAAGTTAAAAAACCACAAAGGAAAATATTTTTTGCTTAAAAACGACTCCTACGATTTTGATTAAACTTTTTTAATATACTAAAAATAGTACGATCTACTACCAAAAATTATAAAATTTCACTCTTAGCAATTATTAATAGTACCTGTCATGGAACGTATTTTTTTATTTTGAATTTTCTCGTTTTTGGCTAAGCGGATTAAAATGATTTTTCTTATATACAAATTTCAGATAAAATTAAATAATATTGCATTTCAAAATTGTCAAAACAAAAGTTTTTGGATTTTTAAAAAATGTTTCAATTTTTTTTTTTTGAAAATTCGATATCTCAAAAACGGGTTGACAATTTTTTTTTCAAATTTTGTTTTAATATACACACAAATATATACTTTAGATTTGCATACCAAAATTTGTTCTTAAAAATGTTATAAGAATTTTATATATAAGAAATTAATTTTTTAACCGCTCCAACGATCTTAAATTTTTTTTTTTATACAATCATATTCAATCAAGAATTAAGATGGCATTCTTTTTTTCCACCTCAAACTGTCAAAAGAGTTGTTTTAGCCAATTTCATTGTCGTATTTCATGCTTTTCTTCATTTTTCTCTCAGTTTATGTTTTTATATACAATTTTCTTAAACCCGCAGTGTCTTGAACATAAGAGCAAGTACGTGCGACCCAGTCGTGCATTTTATTTTCTCTTGATCTTCTGCAGTCATGCTTAATATTTTCATTCATTTTTGTTTCATAATATTTTTTTTTATAAACAACAAACAAATGTTTAAAAAAAAAAAAGATACTATAATTTTCTTAGATTTTTAAAGTCAGTGCTTGTTTTCAATTTTCAATTAAAAAATTGGAATAAATTGAATTTTTTTAATAATTTTAAAAAAGGATTTATAAAAACGAAACTTAGTTCAAAAAATTGTTGAAAACTATAAAATTATAAAAACAGTGAGCAAACTTAAAAATTAAAAATAAGCGCCATCTTTAAAAATAAAAAATTTATTACAATTCTACATATTTATCAAAAAATAGGGGTATTCATGCAACTGCGTAAAACACTAGATAAGTTTACGATTTGGTTAATTTTATCTTTTGGTTAATGAACTGTCAAATTTTGTATGGGAAATGGTTTACACAATTTGGTTAATTTTATCCAAGGATTTAGCTGCGGAAAATTAACCAAATATTTGGTTAAACTTATCCAAACGTCATTGTGACTTTTAGAGATTGAATTAGACGTGTTTGTGACTTTAAGAATCAGGCATGTTTAGAAACATGATATAAATGATAATATCTCGGAGAACTAAAAAAGTTCTGAATCTGTTATTATTGCATTGCAATTAGTTGGTGATAAAAGTTGTGAATTAAAACGTAGTTTACACAAAAAAAAATAATTAGTAGGTCCACATTTACTCAACGATTAAAGGCTCTGCCCAACCAACGCGAAATTATAGCGAAGCATTCACAAAGACAGTTTTTTGTTGTTTTTTAGTATTGAGATCATTCACTTTAATTTCTGAATAGTCGGAAGCTGTTAGAAACAGATGTCATTAGCCAATGCAAAGTATCTTTCTAAACTCTCAAAATCAGAACTAAGCCATAATTCACTTTTTCTCTTTTTTTCGTTCCTACCTCAACAAATTTCTGTTTCACTTTCGTGAAGTGTACTCGGGGGCGCTCTATTCACTTCCGAAAGCAAAAGTTAACGTACATTATGGGCGTGACATATGATTTGTTTGTATTCGCTGATTTTCGTCTGACCACTGCCGTGAGCTTGCGACTAATATATTTCTAACTTACAACGCGACTATTGTCATGTATATTAAGGTAGAACTATAATAATTGTTGATAGTTTACTGAAGTGGTCGGTTGAAAATGAGCGAATACATGAAAACCATCCTCATCTCACGGGAATAAAACTGACATTTGTTGAAGTTGGAACGAGAAAAAGAGAGGGATGATTCATTTTACTTAAGTGGAATATTTTTCACTTCTTCTTTTGACTGTTTGGAAAGCAACTTTTCGTGGGTTTTAATCCAGGTTTTTTTGTCACTTGAGTTGAGTTGAAATGGTATTGAAATTCCAGCAAAAAGAATGGCAATGCAAAACAAATATAATTGAATTAACAAGACTACTTACTACACGTATCTATTAAAACAAATATATATTTGTACAGGTAGATACACATGCAAATAAACAGACCATAATGCATTATCCGTAAAACCAACTCCTCGACCCAAGCCGAACGCGCCCAAATATTTGACGTTTAACGAACAGCTGATTCAATTACAAAGCATTTAACCAAATTAATAAAAAGGTCGTTCATGCAAACTTTTGCGTAAACTTATCATTTTACACAATTTGTAAACTTACGACGTTGCATGAATACCCTTAATATTGAAATTGGCACCTCACATGAGGGAAATTTGATAAAAAAAATACCATCTATTTGGTCAGTAATTGGTCAGAAAAGTCGCAGAAATTGGTCAGCCCTAGATAACTTGTAATCAAGGCTTAAACTTTCTCAAGGTTGCTTAAGGTCATGCTCGGTTTTTGGCACCTTATATAGGACAAATTTGCAAACAAAATTAATACCACCCGAAAGGCCCTAAGATCTATATAAAAGGTCAGCTAGATTCAGTAATTGGTCAGCTATCAGCTATACAAAATTTGTCTTCATTGCCAGATTTTTAACACATTTTTCCTATACCCGAAATGGAAAAAGATTCTCATTTCAAGTTGGTCGGTATGCTAGAACGACAAAAATAGTAATCCCCAGCAATAATAGGTATGTTTGGTGTTTGCCTAAGTTTTTTTCTTTGATTTTTGTTCCGATTTTCATTTTTACAACTTCTTTCGCCATGACTTTGTGCAGTAACGTGTCTGATTGCGGATTTACCAGTTTTACACCACACACACACCCTAAGTGTAAAATCACGTTATCCGGACAGTGACACCGTTTTCGATTCGAATATTATAGTGATTCACCCTCAGAAGCCGCTGTATATAGCTAGTTGAGGTATTCTCGCAATCTCTCGAAGAACTTCTACAGACTAAAAACTACTAAACCTACACTGCATTCATACATTCATCTAATATGAAAGGAGAATTGCATTAAATCTCTACCATTGTTAATGTGAGATGAAGGTATCCTTACTGTAAGGGCATACTCTCTGTGTATTATATAGCCTACCATGCAACCTGTTTAAACATAAACCCATACAGTCGCGTCACCTGCTGCTGTTGATATGCCTTCCTGCTTGCCTGCCTGCCTGCCTTCCTGCCTGCTTGCTTGCTTACTATACTTGGTGGCTGATGGTTGGGCCATCACGAAAGGACGAAAGCAAATAAACCTAGAGAATCCCATTCAAAGGATGAAACTATTGATTTCCTTCGACTTGAGGCTTCGAGACACACACATAAAGCCAAGGAGATGGCATGGTGGCAGAGGTGTTTGCTATAAAAATCCAGATATTTGTGGTGGCTTTGTTAGCAACATGTTGGTTCCAGGTTTAGGCAGTGGATATAAATGTAGATACTCTTACATAGGGGCTAAGACTATTCTCTGTCATGACAGGGATTTTGAATTTCATTAGACTGGATCAGTTTTATGAGTGTTGCAAAATACACTCTATCTTGCCAAAAATCGAAGGATTTTACTTTCTTATTTTTTTTTTTTATATTCATAGGTAGGTAGGTGTACATGTGTGTCCTTTAAGATTTCTTTTATTTTCTTTTTTCCTTCGTATTTTTTTTTTTTTGTACCTATTTCTGTTTGTATCTTAACTTGAAGATGTAAGGATATGAGAATTTTAAGTTCCGCTTAAACCCTTTTGGGTTGATCTGAGATATGTATTCTATATGTTTACAACTTTTCCCCATAGATAAGGGTTTATGTCTGCTATATTTGGTTTTGTGGAAAATATAATGTGGGTCGTAAATAGTTTAATTGAAGGAAGGAAGACAAAGGAATATGAAGTTACGACAAGAGATTATTCCTATATAGTCCTTAAGGACTTAATCGTGCAAAATAAACATAAACATAAACATACAAGAGAAAAAGAATTTCAATTATGTACACAATTGCCTCGAAACGAAAATAATTGTATGTGAAAAAACGTGCTTATTTTTGAAAAATCCAAATGTTTTGAAAACTTCCCGTTGAAGGCCATACAAACAGAGTGACGAGCAAGTTGAGATATTGTATAAGTTCCAAAAAAAAAAACACGAATATGCTACAAACTACATATTATATATCCTTCACCAAAGGAAGGAGGGATCAGTTCACTTTTTGCACTTCTCAGCAAACGTCAACGAGTAGATATAAACTGCGTTTCACTTTTTTGAGGCAGGTTTTTTTCTGGAAATGATTGATATTTGACGTGTTTTTCTCGTTTTTACCTTAAAAAGTTGGAAATGCTTGACGATTTTGATTATTTTTTTTAATACTAAAAAAAAACAGTACGACGAACGGTCCTAACCGGTAGGAAGAGCAGCTTCTTATTCGTAGACCCAGTTCTCGGCGGCTGGAGTCCATGAGACCGATTCTTTCTCATTGAACCACAAAGCGATTTCCTTGTTAGCCGATTCAACAGCATTGGAACCGTGTAGGATATTGCGTCCAACTTGGATACAGAAATCACCACGGATAGTTCCTGGCAGAGAGTCAACTGGGTACCTGACTCTCCCAACATCTGCCGACCGGTCTTTACGAAGTTCAAACCTTCCCACACCATTGGAACTACTGGGCCGGAGCTCATGTAATTAACCAAACCGGGGAGGAATGGACGAGCAGATAAGTCGGAGTAGTGCTTCTCCAACAAGTCCTTGGAGCCCACATGAATTTCATGGTGACCAATTTGAAGCCCTTCTGTTCGAAACGCTCGAAAACTCTTGATAGCAATTAACCTGAGCTTACAAAAGCTTTAATTTGGTAAATTCGTCAAAATTTCCCAAATTATATTAATAAACTGAGGACACTGAGAAGAATCTTTAAAAAATAAAAATATCGAAGTTAAGGAAATGCCTCCAGATGGTACACACGTGTTCGGAAAATAATTTACAAGCTTTTTCATGTTCAAAATATTAAACATAACCAAAGAAGTGGTTGTATAAAACAAAATATGTTCCCGAAAAGCGGTTTAACTAAAATTTCACCATAAGGTAAGCCTATTCAACACCTATCTTTTAAGACATCAACCGCTATTTTTTCAATACCCATTTGGCATCAGGAGGCGTTTCCGTAGCTTTTTTCATGTTCATAATATTTTAAATTACCAAAAAGTGGAGGTACAAACATTTGGCATCAAAAGAAGGTATGTTACCAAAAAGTGTCAACACTGTTTTTTTTACCTGAAGGTACGCCTGCTCAACACCAATCTTTTAAGATATAAACCGATATGCTAACCAAGACAATTTTCCAGGTAATCTGCAAGTTTATTTTTATTTCACCATTTGGGCAAAATTGGATGCCATTTTTCAAAATGGCGTCCAAGCGACTAGAGTACAACAATGACTCCCAAGCTAAATTTCATCCTTATCATCATCAAGTCCTGTAACCCCGGTTGGGGCATAGGGCGCCAACAAATCGTTTCCATCCTTCTCGGTCTGCAGATAGATATTTTAACTGTGGCCACGTCTTTCTCTGGGAGTCTGCTTCTGCTAGAACTGTTGATTTCCATGTTGTTCTTGGTCTTCCAACCCGCCGTGCACCCTGAGGATTCCATTCAAAAGACTGCTTTGCAATTTCATCGTTTGGTTTCCTCAGTGTGTCACCTTAGCATATCAAAAATAAATTGAAAATATTAAAATATAGGTCTGCTCTGACAAAAAGCGCTAGAGTTTTGGTTTCCTGATCAGACTACAGATTGGGCGCCATTTTCTAGATGATGTCCAAGCGACAGGATTACAAAAATGACTTTTTAGCTTAATTTCATCCTTAGTTTGTAAGAAATCCATTACAATCATAAGAAAAGGACTATAGGAAAAAGTGTAACTGGGTCCAATCGTGAGATTTTGATGGCCAATTTATGTCACTTCCGCAATAGAAAACTTCATTCTCAAATTGGTCATGCAAAATATCCCTTTTGGCATCAGCTGTGTAAAACGTAGTGCTGTCCCATTGAAACCACATGTCGTTCACATCCATATGTCACCTTTCACACAAGGAAACAAATCTCCAGGCAATTTTTGAAATTTCCTTTGAAAGTCTATTGGTTAAACACACCTGAACCTAGATGTGCAAAGAAATGTCAAAAAATCTCCTCAATCAAATCCTCGACCGGGGAGATTCTGTTCGCCCCTCTTTTCTCCTGCCCTTCTCACACAGGAACTAAAAGTTGCTGGCAACTCAGTTTCCTCGTGTGAAAGGGCACTATCGTCCAAATTGGACCGAAAAACATGTTTCAACCTTACATTGGACGTCATTGTAATTGGTTCGATTCGTCAAATCGAAAACGTGTCTTCACAATTCGAGCTCTTAAGAATCGGAATCCATCATTTTAAGAGAGAATTCTGAGTTTATACGTACGTTTGATCGTTTTTCTGGAAGGGTAGATCCAGATTCTTGCCAGTGGAAGCAACTTATAAATAAATAATTTGGGTGGCGCAACAGCTCGTGGAGAACCAGGGCCTAGTGACTTACAACTCTCATCCATTCCTGTGTGCGTGTTGTTTGTAGGAATGGAGGGGACCTACAGTTTTTTTGTCGAGTCCGAATGGCTAGATGAGAAGCACTTATTCATGACAAGTATACTCTTGGAGGATTTGTCAGTTCCTCATAAGAGGCAATACCTCGGATAAAACATTTCTGTTTTTAGATGGCACGACTGGGAATCGAACCCACACCTTCAGCATGACAGTCCAACGCACTAACCATTATGCCATGGGTACTACAGTGGAAGCAACTTACTTAAAAAATCTCTTAAATATAAAAAAATAAACGTTGACTTACCAGAAGTTTTGGTAAAGTATGCTAGAACAAGTGGTAATTGCGATCCAATTGATTCGCTTCCTCAATTCGTTAAGACTGAGGTTAAACCTGCTAATCTAAAGCTAATCGCAACTTAGTGCCTTCCCTAGTGGGTGCCAGGCCTTGGCTACGGGGATCCTGGCACCCAATGAAAGTTGATTTTATTTCACACACAAAGGCGTAGTCAACGAATACAAAAAAAAAATGTACTGGCACGACAGCTCGTGGAGAAGCAGGGCCTGCTTTTTGGTAAGAATGGACACAGAAATAGTCAACGAATATTTCGTCTCGAATTTGCGATTTCTTAATAACAAATTAACATCAGGTCTCTATACCTTCCGAGGGCAGCAATGCAATGGGAAGTTACCAGGCAGAGCTCTCCTATGACCAATTCGGGCTCTACTGGTTACCCCATGGACAGCGATGCTGAACTTTGTTGATATCGTCATAATGCTGATTTTCCACTAAAACGGTCGATTTAAATTTGATTTCCAAGTGATGAACATCAAATCAAATATGTATATTTGGTATGATTTCAAGAAAAACCTAGATTGCCAAACCAGGCCAGTGTAAAAGCATACCAACGATGATGTATACAACGGTTCTCGTTTGTCTATAGGCAAAACTAAAGTTTCTGGCAATGCTTTTTGTCAAAGTGGCTAACTAGAAATAGAATAAAAATGAATCGTAACGTTTCTAAAAGAAACAATAATTTGATTCCATCCATCCATAGATCGATATAAGCGTATTTTCTTCGTATACCTACTCATTAATAACTCACAGCCATTGACTGTCTGGAACTGGCTGTTGCAAACGCATTGGATAACCAAAAGCAGCCCAAGATGTCAAAGGATAGATATAAGCACCTTCCCTAGTATATCCAAAACCTATATACCCACAAGCAATGACTTAGGAAACTTCAAAGCGAGAACTCAACACAACTAACACCAACTACCAGACAGTGTGGAGTGAACTGCAGTGTGTCAACATTATGTTCCGGAAATCCATCCATCACCACAACAACAACCAGTTCCAGAAGAAACTGCAGTCAATCAAACCTGGACCTGATGCCTTCAACAACATCAACAGACTGTTCGGTCAAAAATCACCAATACCTGAGACAATCATCACCAACAATGGAGCAGCAACAACGATAAAGGAAAAAGTTGAAGCCTTCGCTTCCCACTTCGAAGGAAGCTTTATGCCAAGTCCATCAGATGATCCAGTCTTCCTTGGCGAAATTGAGGCATCCATCCAGCAGACAATTATGCCCACCAGAGCAATGTTTAGCGACACCAATCCTGCAAGTCATCCAGTCAACAGCCCCAACTGGAGCACCCCAGAGGAGATAGCTGTGATAATTCACAATTCCAAATCAAAGAAAGTCAGCTCGACGGGATCGGGTATCCAGCTTTTTTCTAAAAAGGATTCCACAAACAGTGATGGTGCTGTTAGCCATCATATTTAACAACTGCATCAACAACAGTTACTTTCCCCTGAAGCGGAAAACTGCAAAAATCGTGGCTATTCCCAAGAAAGGTGAAAAGAACATGATCACCAACTACATGCCGATATCCCTCTTCAATAATCTAAGTAAGCTCTTGGAAGAGTTGATACTCAGGAAACTCAAGAAGTTCTGCAGCGAACACAACATCATCCCAGACATGCAGTTTGGTTTTTGGAAAAAACATTCCACCATGCATCCTCTCCATAAGTTTCATCACGACATCACCATAGCCTTAAACAGCAATCAAGTTACTGTTGGATGCTTCCTGGATGTCGAGAAAGCATTCGACAGTGTATGGATTGAAGCCCTTATCCATAAACTCCACATACTTGGCTTTCCATTAGCGCTTATCAAAATTATATTTTCTTTTCTTTCTTCCAGGAACTTTTTCGTGCACCTGGAAACCTGCAAATGGACATTGAAGAGCATCTGGGCTGGAGTTGCCCAAGGGTCGAAACTTGGACCACTTCTCTATAACATCATGGCCTCTGACCAACAAATTTTAAGTGAATGTGAGAACTTTCTCTTTTCTGATGACTCACTTACATATTGCTCATCATTCTCTCCATTGATAGCTGTCCGAGAAGTCGCGGACAGTTCGCAAACTCTTCGAATTTTACACCAAAGGGGGTATCCGGATCAACTCATCCAAATTGGAGCTTGTCTGCTTCATAAAACCAGGGGGCAGACGTGGTCGCTCAGCTGGAATCTGTAGAAGCATCACCCTAGTACTCCCAGACGGAACTAGATTAGCAGCCAAACGTAGCGCCAAATACCTAGGCATCAACTTCAACGAGTTGCTGGGATTCAACCCACATTCACGAACTGTCCTCAAAAAAGCCAATTTTGCTCTCCGCCGCCTCTACCCGCTGATGAAAAAGAAAACTGGGCTTAGCCAACATATAAAAGTTTTAATCTATAGGCAACTTTTGAGAGTCATCTGTTATAGCTTCCCAGTTTGGTTCACCATTTCCAAAACGGCTATGAAGGAACTGAACTGGAAAATCCTGAGGATCTGCACAGGGCTTTACCTCGATCGTCAGCGGCGTAAGCATTTCAAGAACGAGCAACTCTACTCTGAGGCTAAGGTAGTGCCCCTGGACAAGTGTACTTATTGCTATCTGCAGATAAGCTGGTTGGAAACATCACCAACAATGACATCCGGAACCAAGGAAGGTACCTAACAGCTATGGAAATCCTGGATATAACTCCAGCAACTAAAGCAGAACACTTCTACTCTGACCAGGGTCGGTACTTGGGTCAGTCATTTTCGAGATTTCGTTATTCGAGATTTTAAAAAATGCGAGATTACGTTCTTCGAGATTTTAATTTTATTTTGTGTTTAAAATGAACAAAAAAAATGAGTAGCTTCTAGGGTATAAAAGACACAAAAAACAAGCTTTATAAATAGTATCTTATAACCCGAAACAAAACTCTAGTCTTATAGAATTATCTAGACCAAAAGCCTCTTGATTTTTTTCTGGTAGATTATAATAACTACGAGTCCTTAATTTAAAGCACAAAACAAACATTTAAAACACTTAATTAAAATGCCATAAGTAGTCTGACCTATATTTTTCATTCATCTCCGAGTCGAGTGTACCCTGATTCCAAACAAAATCCCTAATTACGGGACCTCTTCAGATACATAAAGTTGTTGTTCCGTGACATTTTTTATATTTTTTTTTCTCCATGTTCGCTTAGCTTTTAACATCATCCTCCAAAAGCTTCAACCGAAGAATGTCGTCGTGTCGTAGCTGTTGTCGTCAACCCAACATAACGTCAACGTTTTTCCCTTTGGAGCATTTAATTTGTTTAGATCTCATGTTTAATTGAAAGCAGAGGTGGATTCATTTCCGAGTTGCAAGTTTGAATCAACGCGCAATCCTTTGCCGAGAGTAGAAACTCCTTGCACTGCGCTGTAGTTGTGTCGTTTTCGTTCGTTCTGTCGTTTGTCTCCTGGGGTCACACCATTAAGGCACACCACAAAATGTCACCTAATTAAAGGAAAAAAAAAAAACACCATCAACATCTGCAGGAGAAGTCAGTTCTTAATTCTCTCGTTGATCTTCTTTTAGATTCCTGGACCAACTTTATCACCAAAAAGTTGGTTTTTGTTTTTCTTTTGCAACTATAATTGTCACAGAAAAACATATCACTCAACCCAACCCCCCATAACAAAGAGTTAATTTGGTGTAACACGACACACACACACACACACAATTAATATGGCAGAATGTATATGTGATGGCCTAGAGTGCTGAAAATATCCTCTTAATGCCTTGTGGGTGAACCTCTAAGTGCTAAGGGTGTTAATAGTAATCATTTCATAAGACGTTGGACACAAAATAAATTTGATTTTCACTTATAAAGATGAGAGAACAAACTAATCATCACTCTTGGCTGAATAGATATATAGATACTTGACACTTTGAGGTTGTTTGTGTTTTGTTGTTGTGATATCCTTGGTTATATCGAGATACAGAAAGTGAAAGGGATACAAACATACCTACCTATTCTTAAGGGATTTTGTGTGTTTTCTTCTTAATAACAAAGTAGCCAATATATAGAAATAGATATTCTACTAACGAGTAGATATACAAAAAGAACATGTTATTGTTAAAGAGGGTGATATTGGCTTAGGTATCTTATCATCTTTGTGTGTATGAATCCATTGGACATACCAAAGGGATAAGGATATGAATAATTTTCGAAATTTTTGAGGTTCTGTGAGGTGAATATTATTTTTGAACATTTATTGTTATCATAAAAGGGATTTTTAAAATTATCCTATAAGCCTGATTGAGCTTCATTGAAAATTAATAGGTTGTGTTTACATTATACTCTTAAAGGAATGTCATTGTTTAAGTTTCTATCTCTAGATTAATTTCCAGATTTTGTGAAATACTAAAAAAATCTGTTGAGATCATTCTAAGTGATTTTAAAACAAATGCTTAGTGTATATGTCAATATGGGAACCTCGTGGAGGCAAGGTGAGACATAGGGTGCGGATAACATCAGGGTTGCAAAAGAATTCAATCTTTTGTAAATACTTACAATCATTAAAAATCATTATAATTAAATTCAAACTAAGGATTGCATTCATTGACTTCACTTTAAAACTGCGACTTCAAATTCTATCACCATTCATTCTGCATTCAAAAGATTGTAATCATTTGTTCACCCATTCATTTTACAGCAATCTATTGAATGCAATCTTTGGCGAATGTATGCATTCTTTGCATTTTTTGCATTTATTTTGATTCATTCTACAAGAATCAAACCATTTTCCAAGAGGATGGTGCATTCAAGAGGACACAAGCGTCCACAAGCTTTTTTTCAAAGCGAACCTCTGTGTCTATCAACTCCTACTCTCAACTCCAAGTGGTGAACATCGGGTGCCTAGTACCTTTAACTGAAGATGGGGTTCCAATCCCTGTAGACGGTTTTAGGGGGCAACAAACGAGAGAGGTGTGGAGGAGTGTTCCCACTTAGGCACTTCTCCTTCATCCAAGCGGCAGTGGAAGAATTCTCAAGATGAAATCAACGGTGGCGTCTACAGTTCCAGTTAGGCTGAACTACTTAGTGAACACCTTATACGGGCTACTACGACATATTCGGAGCTTAGGCCTATATGGAGCGGTTAATCCGGCTCCCCGCCCTTGGAGTTATATTGTAAGGGTCTGGTCCTCTAGGTTGGGGGTCTTGCCGTCGGGCTGACTTCCCGGCCATGTTAAGCTATCTTAGTTGCGAAGCAACAACAAGCCTCTGATACGGACGGATTTATACTGTTGACGAACCAAGCAAACGAAATAAGGACAAAAAGTGCGATGGGATGGGCCGGGCAAGAGAAAACTGAAAGACTGCGATATCTACTACGGTGACTGTTACCGACCACAAGGGCAGCGTCTCTTTGGATGTGGTTTCGTCGTTAGAGGCAGACTTAGGCAAGAAGTCTTGAGTTTCAACTATGTGAACGAGCGCCTCACGACAATTCGCATCAAGGCTAAATTCGCCAACATCAGCCTGATATGCGCGCATGCCCCCACAGAGGAGAAAGATGACGACACCAAGGACGAATTCTACGAGTACAAGACATATGAGCAATACCCTAGCTATGACATTAAAATTGTCTTGGGTGATTTTAATGCCAAACTAGGAAGAGAAGACGTCTTTGGTGGCACAATCGGAAGATACAGCCTGCACGACACCACCTCCGATAACGGACTCAGGCTAATCGACTTTGCTGTGGGGTGAAACGTTGTGGTAGCTAGTACGCAGTTCCCGCATCTCAATATACATAAGGGGACATGGCGAATTCCTGGTCAATCAACCGCCAGCCAAATTGTTCACATTGCGATCGACGCAAGGCACTCCTCCCGTATCAATGATGTCCGAACGTTCCGAGGAGCCAACGTTGACTCGGACCACTACCTCGTTGTAGCAAAGGTAATGCTACGGATATCCAGACCAAAGCCAAAACAGGGAAATACTGTGAGGAAGTTCGACGTCGAACGGCTGCAGTCGCAAGAAATCGCCAGGTCCTTCTCCTATCAAGTCTCTCGCGCCCTCTTAACTAGTCCTTTGCCGCCAACTGCAAACATCGAGAACCAGTGGAAAAACTGCCAAGAAGCCATCAGAGATGCCGCCTCTGACGTGCTGGGCTTTGCACGACCACCACAGCGAAACCCCTGGTTCGACGAAGAATGTCGGCAAGTACATGCAGCCAAACAACAGGCATACAAAGCGGCGCTGCATAGAAGAACCAGAGCTGCTCGCGAACTCTACGAGCAGAAGAGGAGAGAGGAACACAAGCTTATAAGAAGGAAGAAGAAAGAGCATGAGAAGCGCGTGATCGAGGAATTAGAGGGATGCCACTGCAGGAATGAAGTTCGGAAGTTTTACCAAAAAGTAAAGAGAACCTCCCAAGGTTACAAGGGCTGAACCGAAGCCTGCAAAGACGATCAGGGGAACATCGTGGTGGAATCGCAGTCAGTGCTGAGGATATGGAAAAATCATTTCTGCAAATTGTATAACGGCGATGACGAACCGAATTCCGCTAACATGCTAATTGCACCATTCAACTTGGACGACGTAGGCCAACAATTCCGTCCACCCGATCTTGACGAAGTGAGGATAGCCATATCTAAACTTAAGTCCAATAAAGCTGCTGGAGCTGATGGCCTTGCGGCTGAACTATTCAAAGCGGCTGGCGATGAATTGGTTAGGAGTATGCACCAGCTGTAAAATATGGTCGGAGGAAAGCATGCCCGATGAATGGAACCTCAGCATTGTTTGCCCGATCCTCAAGAAAGGCGATCCTCTGGACTGCACCAACTACAGAGGCATCAGCCTTCTTAATATCGCCTACAAGATCTTCTCTGCCGTACTTTGTGAACGCCTGAAGCCATTCGTCAACAACCTGATAGGTCCATATCAGTGTGGCTCTAGGCCAGGGAAGTCCACCATCGACCAAATATTCGCACTACGGCAGATCTTGGAGAAAACCCAGGAGTTTCAAATCGATACCCACCACCTTTTTATCGATTTCAAGGCCGCGTATGACAGCATCTATAGAGACGAGCTATATAGAGCAATGTCTAGTTTTGGCATCCCTGCCAAACTCGTCCGTTTGTGCAGGATGACGATGGAGAATGCACGCTGCTCCATCAAGGTCGGCAAAGACCTCACCGACACCTTTGATGTCAAAAAAGGTTTTAGGCAAGGCGACGCGCTGTCATGCGACTTCTTCAACATCGTTCTTGAAAGAATAGTGCAAAACTCTCACGTCAACACTAGAGGCACAATCTCTCAAAAGTCCGTCCAATTAATCGCTCCCGCTGACGACATTGACATAATCGGACGAACAAAGCGTGATGTCAGTGGTGCTTTTGTGAGCATTGAGAAGGAAGCCAAGAAGATGGGTCTAACGGGGAATGAAAGCAAAACAAAATATATGCTGTCAACAAGAAAGGACACCGAATACCGACACGTCTCGGACAGAACGTCACTATAGACAGCTATAATTTTGAGGTGGTCAGAGACTTTGTCTACCTAGGATCCGCTATAAACTCAGCGAACGATACCAGTGCTGAGATCAAACGAAGAATTACTCTTGCCACGCTGTTTCTTCGGGCTAAGAAGGCAACTGAGAAGCAAAGCCCTCTCTCGAGCAACTAAACTGTCCCTGTATAAGACGCTTATCATCCCGGTCCTGATGTATGGTGCAGAGGCATGGACACTGCTAACGGTGGATGAGAACGCGTTAGGCTGTTTCGAGAGGAAAATTCTCCAGGTTATTTTTGGTCCCGTCTGCATAGATGGGGAATGGAGGAGAAGATACAACAATGAACTGTATGGGCTGTACAGCGACACCGACCTAGCCACAAAAGTGAAAAGCCAACGACTAAGATGGCTGGGTCACCTAGAGCAAATGGACACCAATGCTCCAGCCCGGAAAGTCTTTGAATCCAACCCCGTGGGACAACGCAGTAGAGGTGGACAGTGTAAAAGGTGGCCTACGCAAGTGGAAGAGGACCTCAACCAACTTGGCGTGCGAAACTGGAGACAGCTAGCTAGAAACCGAGCCGGCTGGAAGAAGCTTGTTGGTTGAGGCCCTGGTCCACCCTGGACTGTAGCGCCACCTTAAGTAAGTCACCGTTAAGCAACACGTGCAAATAATAAAAATTGATTATCAAAATGAGCGTTCACTTGTGGCAATCAACGATGTGAACCGATTTGGCAAATTACATGGTCATCTTTCCCAGACGGGGTCTCAAAGTTTGGTGGACAAATTTCAGTCAGATATGCAGGATCTGTCGAAAACATCACCACTGATACACATGAAAAAGGAGAACCCCCCGGCCGTCAATTCCATCAATCTGCATTAAAGAGCAGCATTAAAGCACTTCTATTTTCGTCAAGGCAGCAGTGGAGGAATTCCCCGGATGGAATCAACGGTGGCATCTACAGTTTACCTACTTAGTGAAAACCTTATACGGGCTACGATGTACGACTTATTCGGATATTCGGAGCTTGGGCCTATAAGGAGCGGCTAATCCGGCTCCTGCAAGTTAGGATGACTTCCCAGCCATGTAAAACAATTTATTTACAAAGCAACAACAAGCCTCGGATACAGACGGATTATGCGAACCTAGCAAACGAAATAAGGAACAACCAAATTTCGGATCTGCACGTGAAATGTTCTGTCTCTATAAACCACGTGCAGCCAAACATTTATCGGAGGCCCTAGACTGCTAAAAATCAGACAATACTGCCATTTAAGAAGTACGATAAGAGAAGCCGGGCAAGAGAAAAATTAAAGACTGCGATATCTTCATCATTTTTAGGTGTGGAATCATTGTTAGAGGCAGACCTAGACAGGAAGTCTTGAGTTTAAATTATGTAAATGAGCGTATTGGCTACCAATAAATTGGTTAGGAGTTTATGCACCAGCTCACCTGTAAAATAAATATATGATTGGAGGAAAGGGAGGCCGAAAAATGGACCCGCAGCATTGTACTCCCAATCCTCAAGAAAAGTGACCTCTGAAACTCATCATCTGCAGAGGCATCATTCTCCTTAACATCGCATACAAGATCTTCTCTGCCGTACACTTTGTGAGCGCCTGAAGACCTTCGTCAACAAACTTGATAGGCCAATATCACTTTTTCTTTAGGTCCACTATCGAGCAAATGTTCGCACAACGGCAGATCTTTGAAAGAACCCAGGAATTTCAAATCGATTCCCAACACCTTTTCATCGATTTCAAGGCTACGTATGACAGCATCTATAGAGAATAGATACGAGCTATATAGAGCAATGTCTAGTTTTGGCATCCATCCCAAACTCGTCCGTTTCAAAATTCTCACGTCAACACTAGAGACACAATATTTTAAAAGCTCAACCAACTAACGCCGCGCCGAAGATATAAGCATAATCGGACGAGCAAAGCGTTATGAAAGTGGTGCTTTCGTGAGTATTGAGAAGAAAGCAAAAAGGATCTATTAAGCGTTGTATAAATGCGATCAAGTATATGGTCAACAAGAAAGGACATCCAACATTGACGTCTCTTTAGACAGCTATACATTTGAGGTGATCAGAGACTTTGTCTACCTAGGCTGGACTATCAACTCAGAGAACGATACCACTGCTGAGATGAATCGAAGAATTAATCTTGCCATTCGCTGTTTATTTGGATTGGGAACCCCCTCGTGGTTTTCGCCTTGACGTTGGCGAGGGGGCTTACGACATGACCTTCCAGCAATCCAGCTGCAGGGGCATACAACTAAGAAAAACCAAACAAAAACAGGGATGTTTATCCAAACAAATAAATTAATGATCATGGAAAGTCATAAAAATAATGAAATCCGAGCGGGGATATACCTACGCTCAAGTGTCGACAGAAGTCACGGCTGTCGGCGAGGGCTTGGCTTCGCAAGAAGCTAAGTCGCCAGTGACAAAAAATGTAGAATACCCGACCAAACCCGTCTTAACTAGACAACCGAATGCGCTCAACCTTGCAGCATCTCTTCTTCCTGCTCTAGATAACTTAGCTATTGAAGGTAGGGAGACCTCGAACAGACCTCTCTCTATAGGAAGTCAAACCGAGGAGGACGAGGACGAGCTATTGCAAGACTCAAGTCAAGAAGAGACCACGCTGAAGCCTACTGCGCCCCTCAAAGCTTCGAGGCGACGCAGTAACTACAGATCCTCTAAAAGATTCGTGGGTGCCACTGAGTAAAAGGACCCAAATACTCTCAGTTCGAGAGACAGGGCCCTTTTGAAAAAGCATAGGAAATTGGTGAGGAACTATGAACGTCAGTCGGCAACGACCGCCACTGCACCCATTGTTTCCTCCCAACTACTATTGAACGCAAAAAAGCCAGACAGCGAAAAAGTAATTGCTGCCGCATCTAAGTATATCCCTAAAAACATAGGCCGTGAACAGGTGAGTAATAACTCTACCGCTAGTACTGGCTCAAAGACGAAACTGGAGACCTCCAGCAAAAAACAGCAGGCCAACGCTTCATCGAACGTGAAAAGGAACGAGAAAGTACAGGTAGGCAACTCTTCTGGGACGAATCCAGGTTCATCTAAGAGGACAAGATCGGAGGAGGCAACCAAGACTGAAGGTTATAAAAAGCTTAAAACCAACAGTTCTGACACCACCCCGATCGATCTACAGGTGGCCATAATAAGTCGAGACGACCCGGATGGGAAAAACGAAATTATCAAAGCCATGATGGTGACATCCGAAGATGATAGTTCTGAGGACTACACCTTTGATGGAGCTGGTTGGCGAAAGGGAGTAAAAGTGGTTTGCTGTGGGGACCAGAAATCCCCTGCCACTTCGCCAGCAGGTTAATATATGGATTCCTCCTCCTGCCATGCATGAGGATGCATCCGTGATTAAACTGCTGGTGAAACAGAATAAGGAGCTGCCCATACTAGAATGGAAACTTCTTCATTCCAAGAAGAGTCTCAGAGGGGAAGGGAAGGACCTCTTAGTAATTATTGACAAGAAATCTGACCTTCTTCTTAAAGGGAACGAAGACGTCTTGAGATATGGTCTCGGAACCGTAAAGGTAAGGAGGCATGCTAGTAAAGGGGAGTCAAAAGATGCTGGTGGTGCAAATTAATTTGCATCACGCTAAAGCAGCGACGCACGACATAATGCTCTACATGTCTCAGGAGGCCGTTGATGTGGCCTTAATCCAAGAACCATGGATTCGTAAGAATCAGGTACAAGGATTGAGGTCAAAAAACTATAACCTGTTCCACTCCACGTCAGAAGGTGAAATAAGAAGTTGTATTCTAGCGAAAAAGTCAATTAATGCTTTCTTTTTATCTAGGTACAGCAACAAGGACAACGTGGCAATCAGCATTGAGTCCAAGGAAGGTAACTTCGTCTTGGCGTCAACGTACATGCCGTACGAAGAGGAAAACCCACCATCAAAAACAGTCCGCGATCTTGTGGGACACACCACAGCAAGAGGGACACCTTTGGTGTTGGGATGCGATGCCAACGCCCACCACACTCAATGGGGAGGTATAGATGTTAACAAAAGGGGTGAGTCAGTTTTTGAATACAATCACTGTTAAAACCTTATGCTATGTAATAAGGGTAATCACCCAACATTTAGGAACAAAAACAGGGAAGAAATTCTAGATCTCACTCTTATGAGCAATAACGATAAAACTTCTGTAGGGAATTGGAGAGTCTCACCTGAGGAATCTTTCTCAGATCACTTCTATGGATACTCTTTACTCTAGACAGGAATAATAATGAGATTAAGTCCTTTAGAAACCCAACTTGAACAAATTGGACAGAGTACACAAAATGGTTGAACGATCGTATCGACCCACCAGAGGAAGAAACGCTTTCGGCAACCTCAACCGTAGATACTATTGTTTAAAACCTTACTTGTGAAATGAGAACGGCTTTCGAAAGAAACTGCCCTATATCTCGTAACATTAAACCCACTAGGTCACCATGGTGGAACAGTGAACTTAAGAAACGAAGAACAGGGGTCGTCAGAAAACTTTTCAATAAAGCCAAACTTAGTTAATTAGAGGTAGACTGGAATTCTTATAGAGCTGAACTTAACTCATACACCAAGGAGTTAAGACGGGCCAAAAAGGATTCATGGGCTAGACACTGTGAATCCATTGAGAGTACAAGTGAGGCAGCGAGACTTCGTAAGATCCTTGCCCATAATCCCACGATTCCGGGATATATTAAACATCCCGATGGATCGTGGTCGAACTCGAGCCAAGAAACACTTGAATTCTTTATGGAAACGCATTTTCCTGACTGTAAGAGCCCTGAGGACTCAGGTTATAAACAACCAGACTCTTTAGAAGCTCTACAATCAGCACCTGAATTGGATCAGGTTATCACAGAGCAGATGATTATGTGGGCAATAAACTCGTTCAAACCCTTTAAATCAGCTGGACCAGACGAGATAGTTCCGGCATTTCTTCAACATGCTCTACAGATAATCAACCGATGGCTTAGGGTAATCTTCAAAAGTTGTGTTAAACTAAGATACGTCCCTATCAGCTGGAGAGAGGTTAAAGTTGTCTTTATTCCAAAAGCTGGAAAACCGACACACTCGACTGCAAAAGATTACAGACCAATAAGTCTCTCTTCGTTCCTCCTCAAAACACTGGAGAGAATTATTGATCTGCATGTTAGAGACCTTCTCAACCCAAACATTTTGTGCAGCTACCAACACGCTTACCTTAAAGGTAAGTCAGTGGAGACTGCATTGCATGAAGTCGTTTCACAAATTGAGAAAAGTTTCAAGCACAAAGAACATACCCTGGCAGCATTTTTGGACATTGAAGGAGCGTTTAACAATGTAAAAACGGAGTCCATTAAATCTGCTCTGGAAGAGGTTGGAGTTGAGCCTGCCATTCTAGACTGGATTTATACCATGCTCAATGGCAGAATCATAAACTTGTGACTTGGGGATACTATTGTTGAGAAAACAGTTACAAGAGGCACGCCACAAGGAGGGGTTATTTCACCTCTCCTTTGGATCCTATAGTTGTTAATAAAATTCTTAGAAGACTTAGGAATCAGGGCATTAAAATTGTGGCCTATGCAGACGACATAGTAATTTTGATATCGGGTAAGTATCTTACCACCATCAAAGATATTATGAAATCCGCACTTAAAGAACTACCTTCTTGGGCAAAACAAAACGGTCTCGGGGTTAACCCTACAAACACCGAACTAGTTCTGTTCACGATTAAATAGAAATTAGGGGATTTTACTCCTCCCAGGCTTAATGACATTCCTCTGAAACACTCCAAGGAAGCTAAATATCTTGGAGTTATCCTTGATTCCAAGCTAACATGGAAACGTAACACAGAGGAAGGAATGAAAAAAGCACTATGTGCTTTCTACACATGCAAAAAGACCTTTGGTACACAGTGGGGTATGCGACCGCAGGTTATCCAGTGGATGTACACGACGATGTAGGTCTTCGTTATAACCCTAAATATTTTTCCTGTCTCAAAAAGCTTCAGCCAAGTGTTACTATATCAAACTTTGACTTCGTTCATTATTTCCCATCGCAAATGATAATATATCAAACTGTATCAACCTTTTCGCAAAACAAAATTAGTGAAATCAAGTAAAATGCTTAATTTTGTTTACAAAATCAATTCTAACTTCAGAGGGCATGACGATGTTATGTATATGAACCACAAATTAATGCAGCATGTCTCTCTTAAATGTTAATTAACCTTCATTAAGCGAAAGCAAGTTATAGCCCCCCAAAATGAAGTGACTATATACCGTTTATTGACCAATAATCAGGAATCTCTAAAGTTATTCTTCCATTCATTCTGATGGCCTCAGCCCCAAAGTATAGTCAATTCGATTCCATTAACTCACATTAACCAATTATCTACCCAGATAATTTTCCCAAATGGAATTCATCCTTGAATTCCTTCTCTTCCAGGATATTGGTTTACATTTGTAGTAGGTATATGAATTGGGAATATAATACACCAGAGTTGTAGTCTTCCGGCTGGCTGACTAAGAATGCTCGTCATCACCCTTTATACCTACCAAACCAACGACCGACGACGACCAACGACCCACGATGATGATGTATGATGACGACGACGAAGTTGAAGGAAGACGTGCAGACATGTTAATTGAGATGGAGGAATTAAAATCCTTTGGAGTAACGTTTTCGATTAAATCCTGTGGTCAATACCTAGAACTCACTCAGCATGTAGTTATCTCGGGTCGGGCATTTGATATGCTCCCTCCGCTGGTACTGCGCCCGCCACTTTCAATGGACTCACCAGCTATCATCGTAAAATGTGCGCACATAAATTCAGGACAAAGGATTCAGGACGGGTTGAATATAGGTATAATTGGCGGCGACGACGACGACGAAGACAACGACACCCAATAGCGTAGTCTCTTCTGTTTTACTTTTAGCGCGGTGATGGTGAATCTCCCTGCTTGTCCTTACAAAACACGAAAAAGGCAAATGAAATTCAAATCATTAAAAATACATAAACAAGTGTCCTTTTGCCTGTGAAAACCTATGAAAATGATATAAAATGAGACTGTGAACCTTATTTTCCTGCGTTTACCACTAAAAAGTCCCATCGACAGGTTATGTGTTGGGGATGCCAACAACACAAAAAAAACCCTTTCAGGGTCCCCTCATTACTGGCACACTTCTTCTCAATGAAAAAGGACATTTTATAGTCCATAAAAAGTCAATTGATACGTAATGTTGTAAATGTAGCAAAGCATAAGAAAGCCGGGAAAATGGAAACGACAGGACCAAGTTTACTGCTGGTAGCGCATTACAGAAATACATTTAGGAAAAAGGATTACAGGCAGGATGGCCCCAGAGGGCGCCCCCGCCCGGCAACAAGCCATCAACGGTCGATTTAAATTTATGAATATTAAGTTGTAAAGGATAAACGAGGTGAGCTTGCTGCTGCTGTTGTTGCTGCTTCTGATATTTCTAGAAGGACAAACTTTTCTGTTTTTGCGTTCGTTTGTGTTGTCTCGCGCTGTTGTGTTTTTGACTCCTTTTTCGAGTTTGGCTTCACTTCACTCTTTCTGTATCTTTTTGTACCAGCA
Source organism: Dasysyrphus tricinctus (assembly GCA_963921185.1). NCBI lineage: Eukaryota > Metazoa > Arthropoda > Insecta > Diptera > Syrphidae > Dasysyrphus > Dasysyrphus tricinctus. The sequence goes on along the minus strand of OY992531.1, from coordinate 23,466,968 downwards.
AAGGACGTAGGACGACGAGTAAAGTGTCGTGCTCCTGCTTCAGCTGCAGCTCTCCATCAGCAGCCGGAGGTAAACGAAACACAAAACTGAATAAATGCTGCAGAAAGTTTGTGCGCATTGACAGAGGGCTTCCTGCCATATTCTAACTTGCACATTTTGCAAGTCAGTTTTGCATGGTGAAGTGTCTTATTACGGGCGAATTATTATTGTTTGCTAAATATTTAAACAAAATAAATCAATTTGTAGAAAAAGTTGGACTTGCTCTTGTTAAATATAAATGTAGAGGGGCACACTGCTGAATTATTTTTGCTTTTTTTTGTAACGCTTAGAGAAATGTTGAATGCAAATTTTATTTAAATGTTAAAATGGTTTGGATGATAAATTATTGGAAATTTATTTGACTTTCAAAAATTTTCAAAAAATCGAGTGGGGCTGAACCAGTGGCTCTGGTGTAAAGAAGGTACAACAAGATTTAAATGCCCGAATTTGAATAAAGTTCAATTGGCCGCTAGGTCCATGGGGAATAGAATTAATTGAGATAGGGGAAGTCAAAAAAATGTGGAAATTACCAAGTTTGAAGTGACTTTAGCCTAAGTGCGTCTTCTAAACACACACAAAATTCATGAAGCAAATAGTCACAACCCTATTAACCCTTTATGAACAGCTCGCAGCTTTCACATCTATACAGTAGTGGATCCAGGATTTGGCTGTGGGGGGGGCTTGGAGTTCCCTTAGACACATCTTTTGAAAAAAATTTTAATCATATACGAATGCCCTACCAACCCTAATTTTCTAGGCTAGTCGGCAGCTGAATCAAAAAAGATTTTGTATAATGCAAAAATATATGTAGGTCCTTATACTTAATAGGAAAATTCTGCAAAATTTTATGATTGGAAAAAGAAAAGACACATCGTATTAAAAAGGTGTAAGGATATGTTTATAGGAACTTTAAATAAGTAGATAGGTACCTTTCTTTAATCTGAATATTTTTTGTGGATTTATAAAAACCTCATCCTAAAGTACTTTGTTTAACTTTAGACAGCCATCTACCTGCCAAAAGTTACTGATAAACCTTGTAGGTTACTGTTGTCCTAACATTTTTTTACTTGGATTGGTTGTCCAAGATTTGATTAACTTGACATTTTATTAACATATTGAAATAAAACATATTTCCAACTTGAAAAGTTTTGAGAAACTTTCTACCAAGTAAACGTCTAAAAAACCTAATAACTAAGACTAAAAAAGAGTCACAATGCAAACTTTTTTTTCTGTTTTTGACACTCACGTAAGATCCCCCCTCCTAATCAGAATATATTTAATATATTATTCAATTTTTCTTCTTTTGATGAAAACATTTTAAAGCAAGATTTCTGTAATAAAACTATTTTTTGAATGAGTTTGCTCCCACCTAATAGAAATCCAGCGTACGCCCTTTTATCTCACCTATCTAATTCTTAAAATTTAATTCCTATAGAATAAAATGCTATAAATGGCAAAAAAGAAAGATAATTAAGCTCCCTACAAAAAAATTGCAAATTTGTTGTACGAGTAGCTGTTCCAAGAAATTAGCTAAATCATGTTTTTCAAATCACTTTTTGAAAATTTGAGGAAAAAAATTAATTTGGATGTTCTGTACCTCTTCCACCTCAAATGACTTTAGTCCATGTGGATTGGTATTTTGAACATTGTAAGCTCTTGGTGTGTTTCGACTTCAACTTTATTCGATTAGAAACTGAATGACAATTTGACTTACAACTAATTGACAATATGATTATACATAATTCATAGAATATATAGAATTGAGCTAAGTGAATTGAACAGGGTTGTTGCTACATAATGCTATGTTCACACTTACATATGCTACAACATCCCCCCTCAATTCACTTAGTATTTTTGAATCTTAAATTTATTATATTTTTTGTTTGGTTTTCGACCTGGTACAATGCTCTTTATGAATAATTTTTTTACTAACAATTTGCTCTTGTTCTATTTGGTTCTTTTCATTTTCTTGACACATTTCATTTTCTTTATTGTAATTTTGTATAGATTTCTTAGGACAGGTCGATAGCTGAGTTGAATCATTTTTGTCAACATTTTCATCATTCGCGTCAAAATGATCATTTAATCCAATTACTCTACTCGTATCTGACAAAAATGTTGGTACATAATCATTATTTATATCATTTTTTTCATCAATTTCTTTAAATAATTTTATTTGGTTTACATGACGTTTCCATATAATATCTCTTTTGAATATTTTAATATTATAATATCTTTTCCCTATTTTCTCAATAATTTTTCCTTTTATCCATGAAATCTTCCCTGGTATACAATAATTCTTTGTTAATACAATATCATCAACTTCAAAATGTCTATCTTTTCCACCTTTATAATAAAACCTTTGCTTCATTTGCATTTTATTTACATTTTTTTTTACAGAATAATTTTTAAAGCTATTTGAATTTAAAAAAGGATTTAGTAAATCAAACCTATTTCTTAAGTTTCTACCGAACATGAGTTCGGCTGGGGATTTACCTGTGGTGCTATGAATGGCGTTTCGATAGTCCAAAAGATATGCTTGCAATAATTGGTTTATTTCACCGCTTGACTGTCTTGCGTGAAGTGCGCGTTTCAATGCAGATTTTACCGATTTTACTGCGTTTTCCGCTTGACCGTTAGTAGCAGGGTGCCCCACCGGTGTTGTTATGTGCCCGATTCCATTACGCTTTAAAAAGTCTTTAAATTCTGACGACACGAATGATCTGCCATTGTCACTTACTACAATGTTCGGTAGGCCGAACCTAGCAAACATCGAGCGGAGTTTTTCAATTGTATTTGAACTTGTTATGTTATTTCCCATGTCAATACATTCAAGCCATTTTGAGTGGGCATCAACACAAATAAGAAACATTTTCTTAGACAAGGGACCAAAAAAATCTATATGAATGCGTTTCCATGGTCGATCTGGCCAATCCCAACTGATGAGTGTCGATTTATTTGGATTATTCTGGTTTGATAAACAGCTTTCACAAGAACTTGTGACAGCTTCTACATCGCTGTTGAGTGATGGCCACCAACAGTAGCTTCTTATTAAACTTTTCATCTTTTCAGTTCCCAGATGAGTCTTATGCAGTTCTTTCAGTACTGATGGTATAAGTTCTTTAGGAATAACTACTTTGAATCCCCAAAATAAACAATCGGACTCAATAGATAGTTCGTAGCGTTTAAGGAAATATGGTTTCAATTTTGAATCATTAACCTTCACAGGCCAACCTGACTGCACATGGTTTTTTACTTGTTGCAACAACGTATCTTCCTTCAATGTGTCCCTTATTTTTTCAAATGTTAAAAGCAATCTACCTGTCTCTAAATGATTAACGCACACCTCACCTCCATCATCCGTGACTTTAATTGAATCAGGGCTATCTACCGGAGAGCGTGAAAAATAATCGGCAATATTGTTTTTTGTGTCAATATATTGAATTTCAAATTGATAACCCGATAAAAACAAGGCATAGCGCTGCAACCTGTTTGCAGACATGGCAGGAATACCTTTCTTGGATCCAAAAATTGATATTAAAGGTTTATTATATCTGATACCAAAATAAATTTTTTTCCAAAAAGATACTGATGATATTTTCTAACCCCAAAAATTATAGCAAGGGCTTCTCTTTCAATTTGTGAATATTTCATTTGAGATTGGGATAATCTCTGTGATGCGAACGATATTGGTTTTTCGACACCATCATCGTATGAATGGACAAGAGCTGCAGCAAGGCCACATGGGCTAGCAGCGACGATCAGTTTGAGTTTAGCATTAGGATCAAAATGAACTAGCACATTAGAAGATGCTAGTAAATTTTTTAATTCCTTAAAAGACAAATCCTGACTTTTACCCCAACCATTTAACTTCTTATCACCTGACAGCATCTCGTATAGTGGCCCAGCTATTGTGGCTAAGTTGGGCATGAAGTCTCTATAAAAATTTATGACACCCAAAAAGGACTGCAATTCAACTACGGACTTTGGAGTAGGTAGATCTAAAATTGCGTTGACCTTTTTTGGATCCGTTTCCAATCCATTTTTATTAATAATATGGCCCAAATAGCACACCGAATCTACAAAAAACTCACACTTCTCTTTAGCAACCCTTAATCCAGCACGTTTTAAAATACCTAGCACTGTTCTTAGACGTTGTAAATGTTCGGCTTTAGTTCCAGCTGTAACCAAAATGTCATCCACGAAAATAGTGACACCTTCTATGCCTTGCAATAACTTTTCCATGGTTTTTTGAAAAATAGCTGGAGCTGATGCAATACCATACACCAACCGCGTGTACTGATAAAGGCCCTTAGTCGTAGAAATAGTTGTAAGTTTCTTAGAATGCTCATCTAAGACCAGTTGCTGGTAGGCCATAGATAAATCGATCTTTGAAAACTGTTGACCTCCGTGAAGGGTTGCAAACAGTTCATTAATTTTGGGCATGCAGTGAGTTTCCACTAATAACTGTGGATTTAGGGTGACCTTATAATCACCACAGATGCGAATATCACCATTTTTTTTTAGTATTGGAACAATCGGTGTTCCCCACTCACTATATGGCACAGACTCTAACACTCCAAGCTCTACTAACTTGTCTATTTCCTTCTCTACTTTAGCTTTAATCGCAAATGGAAGGCTACGTGGCCTAAAATATTTTGGAGTTGAATCATCCTTTAATCTTAAACTCACTGTTCCTTCTTAAAATTGTCCTAGTTTTCCATCAAAAACCTCAGGAAACTCTTTAACCAAACCTTTAATATCACCGTTTACCGATCCCACTACTTTGACTGAATGCATTGACATATCGAAAGCGTACATCCAATTGCGGCCTAATATCGGTGGACCACCCCGCTTCACCACGTAAATCTCAACCATAGCTTCCATATTTTTATAATTAATAACAAACTTACGTTTTCCAAGTGGCATGAAATATGAACCATCATAGTTTTTTAGTGGTAATGATGTTGGTTCCAATTTGAAATTCGGGAAGTACTTAAGATAATCTGACTCCGAAATTGCCGAAATCGATGCACCACTGTCTATCTCCGCGCAAATCGAAACACCATTCACAGTAACACTAGTAGTAATTGGGCTTAACTTATTATCTGTGGATAAATGGAAAATTGATAACTCGTCAATGTAATTACAACAACTATTTTCTGATATATTTGATTCTAACTCATCTACATAATTGCAATAATAATTTTTATTCTGCGAAGATTTATTTGAATTTGATTCAACCTTCTTACTACACATTCTTCTTAGATGCCCTCGTTTAAAACATTTTCTGCATTTGGCATCGCGAAATCGACACTGCTCCTCGGTGTGGTTTGTATAGCCGCATACTCTGCATCTTCTGATTTCACCGTTCGCCGAATGACGACATTTATCCGTTGGCTGTTGTTGATAGCTGTACTTGTTCCCCTGTTGTTGATGCTGATAAATCTGTTTGCTGGTACTTACGGTAGTTCCTTTGTTTCCAATACGGTAAACTTCCTCATCTGATTGCTCTGTTTTGATAACTGCTTTCTCCGTTAAAATATATTGTGATTTCACATGTTCGACCGACATGGCGATACTTAATGCCTTTTCGAATGTCAGTTTTTCAACGTCTTCAAGAAAAAGTTTATCTTTTTCGGCTCCTTTGTCCATGCCCATGATAAACTTATCTCTGAGTGCTACGTCCAGATATGCCTTGAAATCACAACTAGCTCCCAGTCCTCTTACTCTTGCTGCCCATTGCTGATTCGTCTCTGCTTTTTCTTTATGTGCCTCATAAAACTTGTACCGCTCTGCAAATCCCGACTTCTGAGGGGTAAAGTGGGTATTTAAAGCTTTGACTAACACCTCGAAAGTAGAATTGCTATCCTCGGGCTCTGCAGGGTACATCAAATCACTGAGAAGCTTGTACACTTTTTCGTTGAGTGCATTGATAAAAATTGCGCGCTTTTTTTCAGCTTTCTTATCAATTTCATTGGCAATAAAAAATTGATTTATTTTCTTTTTAAAGACCAACCAGTCGTCTTCTTCACAGAATGTTGGACAAATTCCAAAAGTTGCCATGATCACCATAGACTTTTTTTTCTTTGGCATGTACTAATTTAATCCTCGTCGCCAATTTGTAAGCTCTTGGTGTGTTTCGACTTCAACTTTATTCGATTAGAAACTGAATGACAATTTGACTTACAACTAATTGACAATATGATTATACATAATTCATAGAATACATAGAATTGAGCTAAGTGAATTGAACAGGGTTGTTGCTACATAATGCTATGTTCACACTTACATATGCTACAAACATAAAAATTCGTGCTCAACATTCCGATCATTTACAATTTTAATGTAAAATCGATTAATATTTTTTGTCAATTCCAATCTTACAGTTTGACGAAGATTTGAAAAAAATCAGAGTTCAAATTTTAACATTTGTTCTACCTTTCAATTTATAATTATTTATAGTTATACGAGTATTGGGTCCATATTAAAACAAAAATATATATTACGCTTTAAAAAAAAAAAAAATTACCTTACAGCTGATTTTTACATTTCGAAAACAAGTTCGAAGTTACTTGAAATTCTTTCTCATTTCATTTAATGAATATTGCTCGCGGAAAGAGCTCTCTAATCTTGCGTTAGAGCATAAAGGAAATCAAAAGAGAAACTAAGATCAAAAATCGCTTCGTCTTAAAGCAGTCTTTGAAGTCGTCAAAATATCCTTTGGCACACAAAATAGTCAGAAAAAACATAAGTTTCAATCTCTAAAACAATATTTTGATGTTATCATGCAAACTTACTTACTTACTTGCCTAAAGCATCCGTCGAATGACCTGCGGAGCGAATCAGACTGAATTTTGACATTTTTACTATGATCCAAATGTCGAAATTGGGCCTGACTCATTCGTCAGATTCTGTAATCAGGGTGATTTTTTACACCGGAAACTGAGTTTTTTAAACTTAAGCCCCAAAAGTTATCTGGGCTTAGCTAAATCCGAAAAATATCAAGAGGAGTTTAAGAAAAAGCCAACATTTATTCGTTTTGTCAAATTTTATTTGATTTTTAAGAAATATCGATACCCAAGGAAATCTAGGTAAAAATAATAACATGAAAGTCAACCTAACTAGTTTCAATGTAAGGGCATGGAAAAAAAACACAGCATTTAGGAATGCATACTTACTAGCCCCAAACTTGTTTTTTGTTTAGTCCAATTCCTAAGGGCCTTAGAAAAAACAAAGCTTACACACAAATTGTTAAGCCCCAACCTCCATTGTTTCCCTGAACTTCGGAAAACAACAGCTTCCATGGAAATTTTGTAGCTTTTGCCTCTAACTTTCGTCGGATTTTTTTAATGCCTGAAAAAAAACACAGCTATTATGCAAATCTTTTAGCCCTAACAGTGTTATAGTTTTCATCTGATTCCCTTGCACGCTTAGGAAAACGCATCGTAAAGGCTTAGCCCCTAGCCTCAACTTATTGTCTTATACCTTTAAGGTTTGAAATACGAATACGCCTACTTAGGTATAATTTATTTTTTATATAATCGTCTTTTTCCATCCAATTCTCTTGGGGTTTCAAAAAAAGCACAGCTTGCATATAATATGGTTCCGTCCAACAACTCATTAAATTTTCCTAAAGCTTGGAAAAACACAGCTCACATGCACATTTTGTAGCCACAATCTTAGTTTTGTTTGTCTAACTCTCTTCTGAATCAGCCGAGGGGGGGGGGGGGGCTTCAGCCCCTTAGCCCCCCCTCTGGATCCGCCACTGCATCTATACACCATACAACTGTACTAGCTTCAAATATGGATGATCCAAATGTGAAGATCCGAGCGCACAAAATAAGGACACTGCGTGGAATTTCCCAAGCTTAAAACAGACCTTGATGGGCCAACCAACCTGGATAGACATTAAACACCCATTCAGGAAGTGGTGTTATGTCATTTTTGCGATTTGGAATTTCTAAGATTTTAACTATTTTAATGTGAATGATAGAGAACCATTATGGAATTCTGAACACATTTGATTTTTTTTTAATGCCATTCAAACCATAGCATTTTACAGACTTCAAAAATACAAGTTTTAAAATGTGTGTTTCCATAGCTAAATGTTCAAATAACATTGTAACATTTTGGTTTGTATATGAAAACTTTCTTTTATATGCATGTATTATCATCCTACCAGCAAAATCTTCAAATCAAATACCAATAGGGTGTGCCACTAATATGAATCCCTTTAAAGTTTTCCATAAGTACTTTGTAAACTTTTTTTGTGATACGGTGATGTCAAAGGAAAGCTCTGTATACAAGTTGGAGCATTGGAGTTGAAGATCTTTTTCAATAGGTAGAAGAGAAATTCACATTGTTAAATTGAGCATCTCAATACCAAACCATTATGGAGTTAATAGATAAATGCAAACAAAGTAGCATAACGAGCAGTCTAAATTTGTATTAAAACGAAAAAACCATTATTTTGAGATTACATACATTGATTTAACGAGCAGTGTTTCTCAACGTGGGGCCCACGCCATCCACGGGGACAATTTTACATTCTGGTGCCTTACAACCGTTTTAGATTTCAAAATTTAAGGAGTGCAAAGGAGAAAAAGATCTCACTCTCATATTCATTTATTTTTGAAAAAAGTTTAGACTCAATCTAGGCTCAGATAAGATGAAATCTAGCTTGGAAATAATTTCTGTAATCCTGTCGCTTAGTCGCCATTTTGTGAAGTGGTGACCAACCTGTACTCCAGCCAGGGGAGGATCTTATTTTTACATTTTAAACTTATTTTTGAGATGCTAAGGATAAAATCCAGCTTGAATATAATTTTTTTAATGCTATCGCTAGGACGCCATTTTAAAAATTGGCGCCCAATCTGATCAAAATGGTAAAATAAAGAGAAACTCGTAAATAACTTGGAAAATTTCCATGACTACAATAACGACTGATATCTTTAAAACAAGGTGTTGCGTAAAAGCACTTTTAGGTAAAATATCAATGTTACTACTTTTCAGGAACATACTTTTTTATGTCAATGGGCAGAACCTCCACTTTTTTGGTACTTATTAAAAATATGAACATGAAAAAAGTAGAGGAAATGCCTCCAAGTGCCAAGCACGTATTGGGAATATAACGAGATATGCCTTGAAAGATACGTGTTGAATATTTTCACCTTTGGGTAAAACCTTAGTGTTACAACTTTTCGGGAACATTTTTTGTGTGTATTTAAAAAGAGTGGAATCTAGATTATTTTGGTAAATTTTTATTGTTTTCAACATTAAAAAAAAGGGTGGAAACGTCTTCAATTACCAAACTCATCAATTGTGCTACTTTTCGAGAACAAACTTTTTCTATGTCAAAAAGGTTGGGAGTTGGGACTCAAACTATTTTGGTAGTTTAAAATATTTTGAACATACAAAAAATTGTGGAAATGCCTCCAAATGCCAAACGCGTATTAAGAAAATAACCATTGAGGTCCTAAAGGATAGGTGTTGAGTAGAAGCACCTTCAGTTAATATTTCAGTTGTACCACATTTAGGGAACATACTTTTTTTATTAGAAAATAAAGGCAAAACACTTTGATTGATTGATTGATCACACACTGGACCTTGTGAATAAAAAAAAAAAGCTGAAGCTATTTTTTGAGCAAGCTGATGCTAGCTAGTCACAGCTATTACTAGTAGCATAAGCTAGACAGTTCTTGCTTAAGCTTTGTTTCATGTGAATAAAAAAAGATTACACTAAATAGCTTTTGCTAGAAAATTCTAGCTTAAGCCTAATATTTCAAGCTTTCGTTTGTTTATTCACATGTTTTGGCCTAGAAGCTTAAGCTAAAACTATTTTTTCGGGACCGAAAAGCAACACAAGGAGATTTTTAAAGATCCAAGTTTTAGCTACTTGTTTATTCACAAGACCCATTGTTTTCATGTAAAAAGAACTAGTCAAAGCTTTCTAGTAAGGGGTCCAGGAATCTTGATATTTTTGTAGCTTTAGCTATAATATTCAAGCTTAAGCTATTATCAATCACACCATTTGAAGCTTTAGCTGGAAAAACAAGCTAAAGCTAGAAGAATCTAGCTTAAGCTATTTTAAGCTAGCTATTACTAGAAGACATCTTTTAGTTTCTAGCTTAAGCTTGTTTTTAGACACACAAACCCAGCTTTGACTTAAAAATCCAAGTTTTAGCTTTAGCTTTATTTTTATTCACGAGACGCAATGAGTCGGATCACACGCCACCGCTGTTCAACATAATGAATAATTTGTATTCGAATTGTGTACATTTTTTTTTAATGTCAAAGGGTGGAATTTCAATTTTTTTGTATTTTTTAATATTATTAACGTGAAAAAAAAATGTGGAAACTCCTCCAGACTCCAAACGTGGCATGCAAACATAACGGTTGACGTCTTTAAAGGTAGATGTTGAATAGAAAATATTAGTGTTGCGATTGGAGAAGAACATACTTTTTTTGATGTCGAAGCATGGGATTTCAACTTTTTTTGTACGTGAGAAAAGTTGCGAAAATAGCTACGGATGCCAAAAAAATGTAGGTAATACATTTGTTCGTGTTCAAAATACTCAAGTTTTACAAAAACATTGAAATCACACCCTTTAAATATAAATAAAAGTATGTTTCCGGATATTGGCAACACTGACATTTTTACCGAAGGTGCTTCTACGCAATACCTACCCTTTAAGACGTCAGTCGCTATTTTCTCAATTCGCGTTTGGCATCTAGACAACTTTTTTTCATGTTCAAAATATTGAAAATCCGTGCGTTCAAGGATTCACATATCTGAATTATTGGGGCTTGTGATTGGTCAGCTGTCATAAAAATTCTGAAAATTCAGATGACTTTTAGTTACGTTTGCTTACGTTTTTCAGATAAAAATTTTCATCTGAAAATTCAGATGACAGCTAAAAAACTAGACAAAAAAAAGATCTGCACATAGAAATTGGACTTTATAGTCATTGCAATTATTTTTGTGGTCTGTTGTCGGCTTGGTACGGCATGTTGGCTTTTTGGTTTTTGTTTTTTTTAAGTAATATGATAAATTTATTGTTATAAATACTGTTCTTTTTACACGGCGTTTTGGATTTAGTTTTTATTTAAGAAAATAACAAGAAATGATAGTTTTCACCGCTTTTATTAATAATAAATTGGGATCGGTGGAAGAGCCCGAAGAAGACTTTCATTTGGAAGTAATACGTGTTAAGATTTGTTGGTTGGCTTCAACTATTTTCGAAAGTATTAATCCAAATAAAAACGAAGAACAAGCGTTTTCCAGTTAACTTACATATAACTTCATTCCAGGTTCACTAATTTCTGGTTTAAACTTAATTTCAATTTTTGATTTCCGACAAAAAAAAGTACTTTTATATTCGCTTCCAGTAAAATCCAAAAGTAAACACAATATTTTGATAGAAAAGAAAAATATGACATTTGGCTGAAATTTCAGATTTTTTGTGCGTTCAACGTTACGTTTCAGTACTGAATTTTCAGATTTCTGTCGTTGAACGCGGGCAATTACCAAAAAAGTGGAAGTCCAAACATTCGGCACAAGAAAGTATCTTCCCGAAAAGTGGCAATACTGGCATTTTACTCATAGCTGTGCCTACTCAACACTTATCTTTTAAGATATCAACCTTTTTTTTCCAAAACACGTTTGACGTCCAAGGGTGTTTCCGCAACTTTTTTCACGTTAAAAACAACAAACGGGGAAGTCCCACATTTTGACATTAAATAAAAGTATTTCCTGAAAAGTTGCAATATTGAAATTTAACGCTTACTCAACACATATTTTTCAAAATATCAATTTTTATTTCCAAACACGCGTTTGGTATCTAGAGGTGTTTCTGCTAATTTTTTCATGTTTAAATTATTAATAATGATCAAAAAAGTGGAGGTTGCACCCGTTAATATTTAAAAAAAAAGTATGTTCCCAAAAAGTGGCATTACTGATATTTAACCCAAAGGTGCGTGTACTCAACACCTTTCTTATAAGACATCTACTATTATCTTAGCCATGGAAATGTTTCGAGTTTCTCTTTTTTTTTACCATTTGTCCAAATTGGGTGCCAATTTTTAAAATGGCGTCCAAACGACAGGATTAAAAAATGATTCCCAAACTAAATTTCACCCATAGCATGTCAAAAATAAATTTCAAATGTAAAAATAGTATTCACAAAAACTTCCAGCATTTCGGTTTCCTAACCGGAGTACAGGTTGGGCGCCATTTTTCAAAATAGCGGCCAAGCAATAAGGATTACAATAATGACTTCCAGGCTAAATTCCAAATATAAAAAAAGGTCCCCGCAAAAAAAAACACGGGATTCGCTTTCTTGACCGCACTACTAGCTCGTACTTGCTCGTATGCTTATCTTAGAATTTTAAAAATTGTGCGAACAATAATTACGAAAGAAGATGTTAAAAAAACAAAAACTATTTTAATAGTTTGACTTCAAAAAAGGTATGCCTTCAGAATTCTTAAAAAAATATGATTTATGGAGAAAAAAAAATTGAAAATTAATTTTGTTTGTACAAAATGCTCAAAACATTATTAAGGAAACATTTTGGTAAGCATACTTTTATTTATTTAAAATTTATTAAAATTACATTAATCGAAGGTCAAAATATTTATATGATTTGTGTTTGGTTACATCTCCTCATTATAGAACTAAGTTTTTTGGGGGAACAACAACTCGATTGAATTACCTTTTAATACAAAATTACGAAAGAATAGCATTTAATATTTAAACAATAAAATTATCTAAAACATGAACTTAAAAATAACTCTGTAAGTTTATTAATCATGAAGTTATAGTGTATCAAAATTACACTTTTGATTTTGTACTGTAAAAGGGACAAATAACAGATATAATTTTTTTTTCAAAAAATCAATGAATTTATATTATTGTTCATAAAAAAAAATTTAAATACTTTTTTTTTCCTTAAGAAAAGAAAAAAACGTGCAAAAAGTACAAGTTGTACCTCCACATTTTTTCAAAAAAAATTTTGCCCCGATTTTTTCGAGATTTTACCATTTTTTGTCTAATTTTCCTGGACTAAAACAAGCATATTGGAAAAAAATGTGCCTGACATAAATGTGGTTTGAAATGACCGATTCAGTTAAAAAATATTCGTGTGGGACATAAACAAAATATGCTTACTATACCTATAGCCTATTGAATAGACCTTTTAAAAAAGAACAATTACGTGCAAGGGTATTATTGGTATTATTGAATATGTTTGTTTGGCCCATAAGCATGCTTAAAACTGAAAATGCTACTAAATTCACACTGGCCATTTTTCAGTTTTTTTTTTATAGCTCGAAAACTAAGCCGAATTTGACAATTTTACATACGAAACTTTTTGTTCAAAATCAAATTTTCTATCGAAATGGATGGATTGAAAAATTTCTTAAGAAAATTTAAGCAGGAAAAGTAAACAAAAATCAACATAAAAAAATTAAATTTTTTTTGATTTTTTTCTAAATTGCGCATAACTTTTTTCGGAGCAAAGATACGCTCAATACATTCATTAACAAAGTAAACTAGAGTCTAAAGGCCTTAATATGACATGTTAAAAAAGCCAAATTATTTGAAAATTGACAGAGATATAGCCATTCAAACTTTACCATTTCTTATCATTTTTCGCAGTTTTTGCCCGAAAGCCTATTTTTTGGTACCTTATGACAAATCTAACGTTCTTAGCACCTAGTACCAAATCTTATGTTAATCGGACTAGCCGATCAGTCTGTAGGTCTGAAAGCATTTAAAAACAGCCAAAAAATGAAATTGCGAACTTACATACTTTTTAAAAATTCTCTATAGTTGTAATGTCATATTATATCAAAATTTTGATTTCGACCATTTTTACGAATGTGAAATTTGCCACATTGTACCGAAAAAGAGACTTTCGGGCCAAAACTGCGAAAAATTATAAAAAATGATAAGTTTTGAACTTGCCATATTAAAGCCCTTAGTCTCTGTTTTATTTTGTCCGTGCATGTCTTGACCCTATATTTGCTTCAATAAAAGTTATGCAAAATTTAATTTAATTTTTTTTGTTTTTGTTAACTTTTCGTGCTTAAATTTTTTTGTAAAATTTTTTGAACTATCCATTCCAATAGAAAATCTAATTTTGAACAAAAAGTATTGTATGTAAAATTGTCAAATTCGGCTTTGTTTTTAAGTTACACCAAAAATATTGAAAAATGGCCAGTGTGACCATTCTCTCAGAAACGCATGGGTAACTTAGTAGCATTTTCGGTTTTGAGCATGCTTATGGGCCAAGCAAACATATTCAATAATAAAAACCCTTGCACGTAATTGTTCCTTTATACCCCTCATTTTCCGGTCTATTCAATAGGCTACTACCTATAAATTCTTAAATACGTTTCAAAGCGAATGATCAGTAACTTTTTAATATTTTGTATAAAATTGGAAAACTAAACCATTCGGTTTGAGAGTTTGAAGCACAAGAATTTTTGGAGAAAACAAGACTTTCTACCAAAATGGATGATGCCAAAAATTTTATAAAATATAATTTAATATGAAATATTAACAAACAAAACCCTGAAGATGTGTAAAACGAAACCCGTCTTCGCCTCAGGTATTGGATCATAACCGCGAGTGGCAAAAATTGGAAATCTGATTTTTATTTTGTTACCAATAAATTGCTCATAACCAGGGAAAGGATTTTTTTAACCTGAAAAAATAAAAAAAAAGATTAATGAAATCCTTAAAAAGGCATTAATTAAATAAAGAGAATATTAACATAACTTAAAATTCAATTTAAGTAGTATATTAAACTACTAATAAAAGTTTTTTAAGTTGTCAGGTTTCTACAATTGTCTCTTAATTCTTTAAAATTAAGAACATTTCCCCAATTTCATGTCATTCATTATTGTTTCGTTTATCGTAGCCCCAACCTACAGTTCGTCAACTTTAAATCAGTTTGATGCGCTGTCGGACTGCATTCAATAGTGTCCCTTAATCTTCACACTGAAATCGTCCTGATGGGCGATTTTAATGTGCACAGGTCGAATTGGCTTCGCCATTAAAATCAAGCAACAGTGGAGGGAAGGTATGCTGAGATGTTTTTCACAGTTCAAGCAGCTGGTGGACGAGTCTACTAGAATGCCTGAAGTTGCAGGTCAAACCCCTAACACCCTCAACTCATTCCTCACATCTCACCCCGAAAAATATTGTTTGAGTGTTTTAGCTTCCCTCGGCACTTCTGACCATTGTTTAATATCGTCATTTTTTTCGTGTTCAAACCCTCCAGTTATAAAGAAAAAATACCGAAAAGAACAGTTTGGCAATACGAAAAAGCGAACTGGGAAGGACTCAACAACTTTTTCGTGTTTTAAACTGGTCGATGTGTTTTTTAGATGGAGACATTGATGCTCGTGCAGACATGATAACCAATGTTATCCTTAATGGTCTGAAATTCTTTGTTCCTCATAGAACAAAAAGTATCAAGCCTAAGGAAAACTCTAGTTTGACTCCAGCTGCAAGGAAACTAACAAAGTGAGGGAATCGTTTTTTCGGGTTATATAAAAACCATTCCTACAGAGGAAAACCAAGCAGAATTCAAACAAGCCAGAAATTCCTGGAATGCCTTGACTCTAAAGCCTAGTACGCTGCTGATGCGAAACGAAAAATCCCATACAAAAACGACACAACGAAATCATAAACGAAAAATTCAGTTTTACTTTTCGTTCTGCAGCACGCCGCTGTTCGATGAACGAAATTGAAAATTGTTGCATATTTTTTGAAGAAGTCTACACTGTTTTTTCGCACACAATTAATTACCCAGACCATTTATTGTGTGCGGAACAATGACATTTGTGTTTTTTCGTGTGTATTTTTGTTGTTTCTTTCATTTGTTCTTTTTTTTCCAGTTGCATTTGTTTTGATTGTTTGAATTGGTGTAACTGTCAATGAATATTTTTTCGCTGCGTTTTCGTAAGCATTTCATTGTCTGGTTGGAGACCAACTAAAAATTTCGTTTTGCATCAGCAGCGTACTTGGCTTAAGAACTAAATTTCTGCATGTGCAACAAATTAGGCTTAAAATACTGCAAAGTCCTAAGGGCAGTAAAAATTGTTAATCATTCGTTAAGTATATTAATAACACATCATCTTCATCGGCTCCCACGCTCATCTTCAATGATAACCCTGTCCATAGTTCTATAGACAAGCCAAATGAGTTTATAGAACAATTCGCCGCAAACTCTTTGCTGTAAGTTAAGGGTCCCACCTGTACTTGACAACGTCCAGTTCTCTTTGGGTCCAATACCCGTACCCGTACAGTTGCTAAAGTACTAAAAGATCTCGACATTCAGAAATCCGCTGGCCCTGATGTTATATGACCTATTGTCTGGACAATGTGTTCTTCCACTTTAGCAAAACCTCTTTGTAAGATTTTTTACCTTTCCTATTCCTTAGGCCAATTTCCGTCTGGGTGAAAAAAAGCAATAATTGTGTAGCCAATTCCTAAAAAAGGCGATTCATCTTCTCCTTCCAATTACCGACCAATTGCTCTAACAACCATTCTTTCCAAGGTCATGGAAATGCTGATCAATTGTCAGCTTATGAAATATCTTGAACAACGAAAGCTTCTTAATGACCGTCAGTACGTCTTTTGTTGCAACAGATCCACTGGTGATTTTATGGCTTTTCTAACCGAAAAGTGGAATCAATCATCGCATCTTGGAGAAAGCAAAATAGCTGCACTTGATATTTCTAAAGCAATAGATAAAGTTTGGCATCAAGCTCTTTTATCGAAAATGCATGCTTTTGGTATCAACGAATCACTTCTTCGAAGATTTATTCCAAGTCGTTTTGGACGTCTTCAAATCTGAAGTTCACAAAATTAATGCTGATGTGCCCCAAGGCTCCGTATTGTCTCCGACACTATCTCTTATTTTCATCAATGATCTCTTGTCTGAAACTACTTATCCACTAAAGTGTTTCGCTGATGACAGCACCCTTAGTACGTCTTTCCAGATTCACCTCTCTGTTCTTTAAGTGTGGAGCAGCAACGGCAGAATATGTTGAGCTCATTAAAATCAGATTTAAACAGCATTGTCAGATGGGGTATTAATAATCGTGTGGAATTTAATGCATCCAAAACCAAAAGTTGTCTCCAGTTGTTAAAGCGGAATAAACCCAATTTACCATTATTTACATGAATGGAACTTGCATCGAGGAAACTGAAAAGCTTTCGATTCTTGGTATGTACGTTACTGATCAGCTCTTTTGGAATGACCACTGCTAAAAATGCTGCGAAATGCATAAGTTTCCTTAGACGATGTAAGAACTATTTTTGTCCTTCTGATCTGGCTGATATAAAGCATACATACGCCCAAAGCTAAAGTATAACTCTCCATGTAAAATAAAAAAATACACACTCCTTGCTGAAATAATAGCGAGGGCAAAAATTGGCTCCCTGTGAAGTTTTGATGAAATTCCCTCAGAGAGAAGTCGAAAAAGTGTGGAACAGTTTGGTGGCAACTTTTGACAAGCATTTTGTTTGTATGTATCTGACAACTTTCGTCACCCACACTGAGGGAAAAATGTATGCACTCAGCACATCATTTTATTTACTCATCCTATATTTTTCTGCACACATACTTTTCTGTACTCATTACCTAATGAAATCTATACTGACAACATAAACCTATTAGCAGTGAAGCAGCTACTAAATAGTTCTGTAGACTCATTACACGAATATGTACCACGCCAGCTTACGATTATGTAGTGAGAATAGATTCTATGCACTATTTCTTGGTATCATTGCGTAAATATAAACTTTCCATGGACTCAGTAAATAATTATTTGTAGGTTGTCGCATGATGATGTACTGAGTATAGCTCATATGCACTTATTAAATAAATGTAAATAAATCTATTTAGGCAATTTTTGAAAAAACTGTTAAATTTCTGCGATTAGTACAGTGTCTATGCACTCAATAAATAAATATAAATATTTTATGTATGCATTTACTAAAAACAAACCGGTTATCTGTGATAAGTACAGATTCTTTGTAGTGAGGACAGATCAAATTTGTATGTAATGAGTACATATTTATGTAATGAGTCCATATTTGTATGTACTCCATGTGCGTATGTCCTCACTACATATGTTTGTATCGAGTCTATGTACTCAATTCATATTTATGTAATGAGTCCATATGTCTATGTACTCCACATATTTGTGTAATGAGTCCATATGTCACTAGACATTTATGTTATGATCCATACATTTAAGAGAATCCTCTGTAACGTTTCACTTTATTCTGAAAGTTTATTTTCTAGATATTTATTTTATTTTAAAAATACTTTGTGATACTTACTCGGATTTGAACTGGGAACCTTTCACACACGAAGATAGCACGCAT
Organism: Dasysyrphus tricinctus; assembly: GCA_963921185.1. NCBI lineage: Eukaryota > Metazoa > Arthropoda > Insecta > Diptera > Syrphidae > Dasysyrphus > Dasysyrphus tricinctus. The sequence goes on along the minus strand of OY992531.1, from coordinate 23,448,522 downwards.
CCACCAGGCCACTTGGGGGCACAAAAAACTGGTGCCAAAAACTGAATAAGTTGAAACTCATTTCTTGGATGGCTGAAGTGCTCAATATACACATAGAGTCAGTACAAGTTGCGTGGACTCAGCACTGTAGCTAGTCAATAGATACATGTGTAGGTATTGAGTATATACCGTCTGTATTGAATAAATGTCGAAATGGCACACGTCGTATTTACTCAACACATAACTTAATGTAACGTATAACAGTTTCAGTTGCATGGGTTGCGCTTGATATGTGTTGAGTATATACCATCTGTATTGAATAAATGTCACCATATACTCTGTGCAGGTTGCATATACTCGGTACATAACTTTATGTTATAAATGTTTTCTACACTTTGATGGCTGGTGCTTGATATGAACTGAGTAAATACCATCTGCATTGAATAAATCTCGACATAGACTCAGTACACGTCATATTTACTCAGTACATAACTTCATGTAATAAATGTTTTTTATTGGTGGATGGCTGGCGCTTGAGTATAAACTGTTTGCATTGAATAAATGTCACTATAGACTCAGTGCACGTTAGATATACTCAGTATATAACTTTATGTATCAAATGTTTTTTATTGTTGGATGGCTGGCGCTTGATATGCGCTGATTATATACCGTCTGCATTCTATAAATGTAGACATAGACTCAGTACACGACGTATTTACACAGCACATAACTTAATGTAGTTGATAATTTTTTATTTAGATGGCTGGCACTTGATATGTGTTGGGTATTAAATGTCTCTATTGAATAGATATCGAGATAGACTTCCCAGTAGGAAATTTACTCCTCAATGAAAAATAAAGGTGCATTCCTCGTCGAAATCATCTGTCACATTCATTGAGGAGAAGCTCTGCATAGATTTCATTCATTGAAAGTCATGCAAAAGGTAAGTAGATTGCCATTCCAGTTGCATCTTCTGCTTTGCTCTTGAAAAAAGGTAAAGAATACGAAACAAAGCAATCCACACAGCATTGCGTGTTTTATGCCTGCTATGCGAAAGAGAAAACAACCTTTTCTTTTCTTCCGCATCAAAAAGTTGAATGAATTCTATATAAACCGTGATACGAAGATTTCCTGCATACAAAATTATGCATCCTTTCAGTGGCTTGTCTGCTCTGAATTGTTACGGTCGTAGCTGTAGGTAGATACATATTTCTTTTTTCTGCCTGTTGAATAAATATTTGACCTGGAACAAAAAATTCCGATGCGAAAGTAAACCTTTTTTGTTTTGGTTTTCCTCGATCGGTCACGTGACATTTCTTTGTTCTAGAATATTATAGAATGGATTTTGTGATCGAAGAGAACAGACGTATATTTGTTAAGTGTTTTTCAATCAAATTGATAAACATGTTCATATTTAATAAAATTATAACCATGACCCAGGAGACTAATCACATTCACCTAGGTAATTATATTTTGTATTAGATTATTTTCTATAACTCTTAAAGTTTGTATTCCTCTATTCCTTAGCTCCAAATTGAACATGTATGACGATGATCATCATTTTTAAGAAAATTGCAGCCAAACAGACGAGGAAGTACCTACTTTCTAAAATCGAACAAACATATACGTATAGTTATTTTGAATTACATTGTTCTGTTTATCTTATTTATTTTAATTACTTTAAAAACTAACTATCTACTTTTCTCTTTAATATTTTATTGGTTAATAAACTTCTTAAATACATTATACTAGTTGAATTTATTTTATTTTATTCGTCATAATTCCAGCTTCATTCCAGATGCTTCGCTTCTTTTGATGAAATCAAAGAAGAAATGCATAATGATTTCAGTCACATTTTTTCTTCTACGAAAACATCCCCTCACAGTTTACCCATTTTTCACGTATTCATTCGCGTTGAAGAAAGCATCACATAACGAGAACCATTTTTTTCTGATAAGAAATAGAAGTTATGATTTCGAAAGTGCCATGAGCATAGTGATTTCATTACAAAATATTCATAGGGAGAGTGTGTAGGTACTTCCTTCCAATGACAAGCCCATGTTAAATTCATGATAGGATTCCCTAGGAAATTCATGGGTGCAGCTCCTTTTCCGTGAGGAAAAACCTACTTCTTCAGTAGTGAATTTTTGGAAATTTCCTACTGGGTTAGTACACATTGCTTATACTCAGCACATAAGTTTAATTTTTAAATTTAAATTTGATTAAATCGAAACATATTTGACTTTAGCTGGTCCATAGTTTTGTAATGAGTATATTACGTCTGTATCCAATACATAAATCGGTACTCTAGATTGTTAGTTTTATTCGATACATAACTTGAATTATAACTAGTACATATTTACTTTACTTAGTGAATAGACCTTCGATGGCAATCCTTTGCAAACATCGGTACATACAATTTACATTTATGGTTCTGTACGGAGTGCATTCATTTTTCCCTCAGTGCAGGCATTTCAATAAGTCGAAAGGTATACTCAAGAGCCTATGAACATATAAGTGATCCCAAGAGTTGTTTTGTTTACTGTTGACAATATTTGGGTTGGTAGAGATGCTCGTATCTTCAAAAAACAGTCAGATTGATTAATCCTGAATAGCACATTTCAAAACAACATAAAGGCAGACGTTGCTTACGCTTTATTCAAGACGTGGGCAAGGACGCCTGAACCTGGGGATGCGCAACTGAAAGGCAACAGATATTGTATCGTGATCAAAAAAGGTTCTTTCCATCCTTATCCTTGTTGTAGGAGATCAGGATCAAATCTATCCTGCTTGTAGGTTCGATGATAACAATCATAGTTTATTGAAACCGTCGCAGTTAATACATTCATTGGAGATGGGACTTCTTTCTAACTTAGATGTTAGGTTCCTGCTTATGAGCATAATCAGAACAATAGATGTTATTTATAATATCTACATCACCCTGCATCAAAACTTTAATCGAATTTTGTATCAACTAGCTATCAACCCTTTGACATTAAATTCCTTCTCATTTTAATCTGACAGTGAAATTAATGTGAAATTTCTGCAATAACACCCAATCCACTTCTTGTGTTAAATTGACCTGATCCAATTTCAATTCGCATGGAAATGTAATTTTTAACGGAAAAAATGTCAAAACTTAAAAGGGAAGCAAATACAAAGAAAACTAAAAAAAAAGGACACCATTTTCCTTGTAGACCTAAATCAAATAATGTCGCTCGACTGTTGCTTCCGCATGCGACACATTATTTTTATTCCAAAACTCTCCAAAATCACAATACAAAGTGATTGCGATTACAAATATAAATTGCGTATATTATTCAAATAAGGATGAGACAAGCGTTTGACAGCAACCGACGACGACGATGAGCGACACAAGGATTCCTTATAGCAAAAAGGCACAGAATATATAGGCTCAAACGAGAAGAATAAGCTCAAATTTTGTGGGTGTGGAATGGGACAATGATGATGTCAATAATGATGATACCACGAAATAGACGACACACACACAAAAAAAAAATGATGAAAAAAAGGACGATGGTAAATCTTTGGCAATATAGGGTTAAGCACACACTACAGCCATAATAATAGATTCGACGAAAAAATAGGCGGCTATATGGATGGGGTCGTATTAAAATGTAACTGAACAACAACAACAACAACAAAAAAAAACGTCTCAACCTCAACGTTATCATGAAACAGATGAGGGTTGCGATATGTTATAGTTTCGCAACAAGAAAAAAAAAGGTATAAATGAGGACTTTCTTCTATTCCTAGAACAAACTGTTGAAACTGCATAACTGGGAACTCTTGGAAGCTGTCACTCGTCGTCGCAGGCTGGACCACAAGGCAGAGGGGATATGGGAAAAGAAATAATGAAGGTATATAAAGGATGCCAAAACCGATACCCAAGGGTACTATTCACGAAGGGTTTTCAATTACACATTACCATTGATCGTGGGGAAATTGGATTTGATACAAATTCGGTTTTTTTTGTGTCCTTTTTGTGGAAAACGTATTGCCGAATCGGGTTCGAGGGTTAACTCTGCCGAAGTCAACCTCTTGAGAGGGTGATGGGCCACTGTTTGGTTCGTTCATTCTCTCGTTGACTTTTATGAACTTATAAACAACCATGAGATTATAGGGCTTACCCCTTTATTTGCTGCGAAAGGATACTATTTTGCGCATTACAAGAGGAACGACAGCAGAAAGGATAACAAAAGGGTTTCCATGCTGTGAAGTATATAGAATCTGAAGGAACTCCAAACAACGACGACGACGACGACGATGTTGCTTATACACAATCATATATGAAATAAAGAAGAGACAAAAAAAAATATGTGAATGAAAAGATTCGGGATTACCTTGGATGTGGCACTGGCACAGAGAATTGGAATGGGATGGAAGACACAAACCAGAAGCCAGAGATGCCTCCGCATATCTCCAGTGAGAGTCATTTGTTGGTTGTTTGTTTGACATGAGAGGGCGCGCACTCGTTTTCATATCGAGCACACAATCGAGTCCTTAATGTAATTGTATGTTGGTTGTCTATTCCCAGGAAGATGGGAGACGTCGTCGGCATTGAACTAAAAAAAAAAACAAAAAACATCAGGATCTTCCCCGCTCAATGTGTGTAACCCTAATCCGAGTGTTGGCCGTGTATATATTTGATGCTTCTCTGATGCCATGTTTCTATATAGATTGTATGGGCATTTTGTGGAGTCTATAAAGTCTCTTGGTTTATTTTTTTTATTATTTCTTTTTTTGTTGGTTTTTGATGGACAATTGGGTGCTCGATAGGATAATAGTATTTGCCACATTTAAGACCCTTACCCATGTCCACAGTTGATTAGGTAGGCTTTGGGGAGGATGAATTTTCAATTCCGCTTAAGCCCATTTCGTGTCATTTCAATTTCCGTATAGTATGTTGTAGATGGTTCTAATTTTGGAATCTATATAAAAAGGGTTGGGTTTTGTACTGCGATGAAAAGATGATGGGGGATATGATTGTGAATATGACAACTTCTGTCGATGGGGAATTGATTCTTATTTTATAAAGAAACATATTTTATTCATTCCTGATGTTGTTTAAAAATACCTCCGGCTCCAATATTATGGTCTTTTTTGAGGCTGAGGTTATTTTCTCGTGGTCAAGGATTTTGTCGAAAAAATTGTAAGGTTTTATGGCATCAATTATATGATTATTATGTACTTTTTCTTCTATAGTTATCTGTCTCCTGCTACATGATGGTTCGCTACCAGAGGCATGGCGGATTGGCGACCTTTCATCATCCTCTACAATTCCGAGCAAGCTTCTTCCAATCATATGGAGTAAACACTTTGCTATCTACGATAGCTCTGTCTTTAAAGCGGAGGTTCAGTCTTCTTGAATCCATTATGCAATGAAAACGGACCCAGTGGAACCTGTGATGCTTTTTATTCGAGGCTGAGGTAGGCTCGTCGTAGTCCAGGGTTTTCCCGATGAAAAGCAGCTAAAACTCGGTTTTGTAGAGCTACAGGAGTAGACTCTGCCCACAAAATCCACTTAGAAGAAGCGAACCGGTAGGAATCTGATTCCAGCCCATGGATAGTCCAAGGGAGAACAGCGGGTATAGCCCTGAACCAACTCCGAAGACCAGGCAGGGAGAACAACGGTAGGAATCTAATTCCAGCCCAAGGATAATCCAAGGGAGAACAGCGGGTATAGCCCTGAACCAACTCCAAAGAGCAGGCAGGGAGAACAACGGTGGAATCTAATTCCAGCCCAAGGATAGTCCAAGGGAGAATAGCGGGTATAGCCCTGAACCAACTCCAAAGAGCAGGCAGGGAGAACAACGGTAGGAAACTAATTCCAGCCCAAGGATAGTCCAAGGGAGACAAGCGGGTATAGCCCTGAACCATCTCCAAAGAGCAGGCAGGGAGAACAACGGTAGGAATCTAATTCCAGCCCAAGGATAGTCCAAGGGAGAACAGCGGGTATAGCCCTGAACCAACTCCAAAGAGCAGGCAGGGAGAATAACGGTAGGAATCTAATTCCAGCCCAAGGATAGTCCAAGGGAGAATAGCGGGTATAGCCCTGAACCAACTCCAAAGAGCAGTCAGGGAGAACAACGGTAGGAATCTAATTCCAGCCCAAGGATAGTCCAAGGGAGAACAGCGGGTATAGCCCTGAACCAACTCCAAAGAGCAAGCAGGGAGAACAACGGTAGGAATCTGATTCCAGCCCAAGGCTAGTCCAAGGGAGAACAACGGGTTATTAACGGCGGATGCCAAAAAGGTTTTTTTTAAATGATACACGGATGCACCAAATAAAGGACCTAAGCTTATCAAAGTTGCTAAAAACAATGAACCGCTGGAAACTTAACTCTCTTTTAAAATTCGGAATTATTTATTAATAATTAGGAATTATTTCGAGGTAACAAGCTTCGGCTTTTCCGGATTTTTGTACCTCCTCATCATAATTTTTGTGCCACAAGACAGTGTGAATTGTAAGAAGGTCAAATGTAAAATCGTATGGCGTCGGTAGCACCGAATGCAATGTGCAGTTGTTGTTGGTTATCAGAGTGTATACAATGGTATTCTGTGTGCTGTGGCTGTTGATCATTCGATGGGTTGTGGCGGGTGTATGGTATGCTGATATAGGGTACTGGTAGTTGATGTAGATGGCTGATAACTGGTCTATGGCGGTTTAATGGTGATGTAGGGTGCTGATAGCTGATGTTGCTGGCGGTGGATGTATTTATAAATGGATGGCGACGGATCGTTGAACGCTTGGTGTGGGGTGGAAGTGAAAAGTGTAACACTTCGTTACAAACCTTTTATTTCATAACCAAATCCTTCATTTTTTTAAGGAATTGATCCAATAATTCCAATAATTCTCTGCAGTACGGCTCCGTAATAGTTCCTTTCTCCAAAACGTCAATGAAGATTACCTTTGAATTCCTTTCCTTTGAATTCCCAAAAATCGTTGCCCTTGCCATGAATTTTTGGGCCAATATGGGACCATCTCTGCCTTCTTCGAAGCCGATCCCTTACGCTATTGCTTGGTCTTGGGCGTATAATAAATGTATTCGGGTTTTATCCGCACGCTAACGACCCGACGCAAAACTCCTAAGAATAGTGGTTTTTCAGTTCTTTGGGTTTTTGGTACTTCGGAGTTTCAGTACTTTGTGTGATTGCTACTTTTGGCTTTCGGTACCCTGAATTATCGGAACTTTTGGTTTTCGGTACTTCGGGTTTTCAATACTTAGGAATTTCTGTACTTTGTGCTTTCGATACTTTGGAATTTTGGTACTTTGAGTTTCCAATACTTTGATATTTGTGTACTTTGCATTTTTCAGTACGTTGGGTTTTCAGTACTTCAGGTTTTCAAAACATTGGAGCTCTGGCACTTTGGGTTTCCCGTACTCTGAAATTTTGCTATATTATTAATTTATGGTTTTGGTATGTCGATGCTTTGGTATTTGGTATGTTTGAATTTCTGTGCTTTGGGTTCTCGATTCTTTGGAATTTTGGTACATAGGGTTTTCACTACTTTGATATTTTTGTATATTTGGCTTTTCAGTACCTACGATGGGGTTTCGGTACTTCTGAGTTTCGATACTTTGGAATTCCGATACTTTGGGTGTTCGGTACTATTGATTTCTATTCTTTGTGGTTTCGGGACTTTTGTTTCTTACTTTTATTTGTTTTTGTCTGGATGTTCAGTGGGTATACATGTGCATTCAAAAGAGCGTCCACAGGTTTTTTTGTTTAATCAACTTCTATCTATCAACTCCTTCTCTCATCGTGGTGAACATTGGGTGCCTATCACCTCAACCGAAGATGGGGTTTCAATTTCTGTGGAGGGTTATTTGGCACAGCAACTAACAGAGGAAAGGAGGAGTGTTCCCTTTAAGGCACTTACTCTTTCATCAAGGTGACATTGGAAGAATTCCCCAGATAGAATCAACGGTGGTGCCCACAGTTTCAGTTAGGAAAAAAGGCAGTACCTGGGAAAAAAAAATTCTGTTCTTAGGTGATAAGGGCTGGGAATCAAACCCAGACCTTTGGCATGACAGTCCATCGCACTAACCATTAAGCCACCAGGTACTACCTTTCTTTTAAGAATTCAATCGTTATTTTTCCAATATGCGAGTTTTGGTATCTGAAAGTTTTTCCGTAACATTTTCATGTTCAAAATATTAAGTATTGCCAAAAAAGTGAAAGTCCCACCCTTTGACATAAATAAAAAAGTTCCCGAAAAGTGGGAACACTGAAATTTTACCCAAAGGTGCGTCTACTTAACACCTATCTCTAACGATATCAATCGTTCTTTTAACTAAGAAAATTTTGCAAGTAATTTAAAAGTTTTTTTAGTTTACAATTTTCCACAGATTGTGCGCCATTTTTGAAAATGGCGTCCAAGCGACAGGATCACATAAATGACTCTCAAGCTAAATTGCATTCCTTAGCATGTCAAAAAAAAATATTAGATTAGGACCCCCCTCACAAAAAGCGAAGGGATTTCGTTTTCCTGACTGGACTACAAAATGGCGCCCAAGCGATTAGATTACAAAAATGACTCCCAAACTTAATTTTATCCTAAGTGTGTAAGGAAATAAATTCCAATCATAAATAAAAGTTCCCACCAAAAAGCACACGGGATTTGGTTTCCTGACCAGGCAGAACAGTTGTTTTCCAAAAACCTATATTTGCAGCCTTTTAACTTCGCATTATTTAAAATCGATGCATTTTTACGGCGGCGCTGGTGGCAGTCCTTAAATTTTCAAAGTTTGTTGAGGCTCTCAACGTGTTGAATAATTATGTGAGTAGGTATTTTGGGTTTTTGGTACTTTGAATTTTCGGTATCTTCTTTGGGTTTTCGGTACTGAGTTTGCAGTAGGTACTTCGGAGTTTCAGTACTTTGGGTTTGCGTACTGTGGGTTGCGGTAGTTTGGGCTATAGTTATTTTGGAACTTTGGTATTTTGGGTTTTCGGTACTATATGGCTTTTCAGTACTTTGGGCTTCCGATTCTTTTCGTTTTCGGTACTTTTTGCTGTTGGTACTTTAGTTTTTCGGTCCATTGTGTTCTCTATACTTTGGGCTTTTGGCATTTTGGATTTTCAGAATTTAACGTTTTTGGGATTTAGGGCCTTTCAGGTTTTGGTTGGCAGATACGAAACGAACAAAGTACCAAAAAAAAAATATTGAAAAATTGCAATCAGTGCTTTCAAAGGAAGGGTCTATCCATGATCATTAATATACAGCTTTACAGCTGCATACTGAATCTATTTCAATTTCATTCCACTAAAACACAAAAATGTTTCCTGTTTCCTTCGGGTTTCTAGGTAAAGGCACTTTCTAAAATGTATATCAAATGCTTCATCGTTGATGCAGATCGATCCGCTTTTAAACTAATTAACGCCAATTTGTAAATCGATGATACATAATACCACTAAAGGATACATACCAAGAGGATAATTCTGCTTCCATCAACAGCCATAACTGGCACATTTCATTCACTTGCCTTTGCCATATGCTGGCTTCATCCTTGAGAGGCCAGACTGATTCTTCTTCACATAGTTGTTGTTAATGGAAAAGTGTTGGAATTGAAATTTGAGTTCGACTCAAAGCACACTTCGTCGTCCTGGCTGAAATGTCTATCTCTATATGTACCACCTATTTATATCCTAGGACAATATTGTTCTGTTAGTTCGGTCAGTGCCACACCTACTAAGTGACCATATAGGCTTCCAGGAATTCATCTTCAATGCCGGTCGGTCTATACTCGCATATAGTGAGTGAGGTGCAATGTTAATTTGTATGTTTGTGAGTTATGTTTTTGATTTCCGGAGATAAAATTTATGGACAACATTTCCATATTACTATTTCACAGTTTCACGCACCTCCAAGGGTTGGCGGCAGTAGCGGGCATTGCTGATGGCCGCCCGCAATGTGTTAGTTTTAGTGTCGTTGTCCTTCTCGTCCTTTGCGTTTATCTGTCTAATGCTTTACCATGCATTCAACTCTCTAAAACGCAATGCAATGCAATTTACGATTTATAAACAAATAACTAGTGTTAGTGCTCAATAAACAAAGCGCGAAAGAGCAAGGACACAAACCACACTCGGTATAGCCACAAGGATACGCACATTGCATCGAATAAATATCTATACGCACTCACAGAATGACAACAAGGACAACATACATATGCATACATACATACCAACTATAAAGCACAACAAACAAACATTTCTCGGGGAATTGTACCTCGAGGAGATTTCTGCACGGAGATGCATGAGTGGGTGATTCAGAGGGAATAGGTTGAATTTGCACAAAAGGGGCAGTGGCCGTTACAAGTGAGGCTCGTGTCATTGTGCCGTTGTTGCCAACATATACACATGTATATAGTGTTGTATTTTATAGGCACTCACTGTTAAGCTTGTTGCTACTATACTACCACTACCACCCTCACACTTCACACACACACGCACACCATGGCCATGTCCATATGTGTGTACAAGTGTAGTATTTTGATTAATTGTCTCTGCCTGAACTTGACGTGCGTTTTAATTTTGAGGCTGTTATCACTTGATTTGGTACAGCTCTAAAGTTATTTTGTCAGGATAGGTATGTTCCTATATCCCTATTCACCCAAACTCGTATAATGTTGGAATATAATGTCTGGTTCCAGAGTGAGTGCTTTTGAAATTGAGTTTTAAGTGTAATTAAAGAATTCATAGTTTATTAGCATTCCTGTTGGGAAACATTTTGAAATTGTGCGAAGAAACGAATGAGATTTCAAGACGATTCAATATAATGAGGTCGGAAACAATTTAAAAGATTAGAAGTGATGGAAATATTTGACATTGAGAAGATTACATCAATTTATGGATCTGAAATAAAACGACTTACCCGGAGGCCACACGAGCGAGTACTCGCTTGCGAGTTGGGTACATACATTAATTGTCAAATCACTCGCTGCTCTACTCGCTTCTCAACTGGCTTCAAAAAAGGCAAGCTAGTTGGCTAGCAAGTAGGAAAAGCTTCGATGTATTAGTAACTCGCTAACGATTACTCGCTCGTGTGGCCTCAGGGTTAACTTTGAAGTTACCTTCTCTATAGGAAAAAAGTCGAAAATTAGAATAAGCTTCTAATATTTCCCGTTTAAGCTTGTGGTGCCATAGACGATACTACGATTGTAGTGAAAACGAGGTTATGAACAACACTTGAATAGGAGATTATCCAACGTAAGTCTTTTATAATACTTCTTCTCGCAGGGTCTCTAGCAACAAGCTCCTTCAGCCGTTTACTAGTTGTCATCAGTTTTGTACGTCAAGTTGGTTTAGGAAGGTCCTGTTCAACTTGGTGCGCCAACTATTACGCTGTCGTCCTCTACTGCGCAGTTAGTGTCACGGGGTTGGATTTAAAGACTTTCCAAACTGAAGCATTGATGTCCATAGATGAACCAGCCACTTCGACCTCAGTTTTTGGCTTTTCATTTTTGTGGCTAAATTGGTGTCGCTGTACAAGCCGTACAAATAGTTGTTGTATGTTCTTCTCTATCATCCATCTATGCAGACCGGACCAGAACTCACCCGGAGAGTTTTCCTCTCACAACAGCTTCAAGCGCTCTCATCCACCGTTAAAAGTGTCCATGAGATTGCGAATTGTTCACCTTCGTCGTCCAAGTTAAATTGGTAAAATAATTCGATTCGTGATTGCCGTTATACAATTTACTAAATTGATTTGTTCTCAGCACCAACTGCGATTTTACCACAATGTTTCGGGTATCGTTTTTGCAGGCTTCGGATCAAGCCTTTTAACCTTGAGAGGTTCTTTTAAACTTTTGGTTAAACTTCCAAACTTCATCTCTGCAATAGCCCTCTATTTCTTTTTTCCTTTTGAGAAGCCCGTGGTATTCTCTCCTCTTCAGCTCGTAGAGCTCGTGAGCAGCTCTGTACCTCTGGTCTTTCTGTGCAGTGCTGCTTTGTATGCCTATTGACTTGCTGAATACATTTGCCGACATTCTTTGTCGAACCTGGGACTTACGCTATGGTGGTCTTGCAAGGCTCAGTGCACATTATCATCATCATCTTCAAGTCCTGTAACCCTGGTTGGGGCATAGGGCGCCAACAAATTGTTTCCATCCTTCACGGTCTGCAGATAGATATTTCAACTGTGGCCACGTCTTTCTCTGGGAGTCTGCTTCTGCTAGAACTGTTGATTTCCATGTTGTTTTTGGTCTTCCAACCCGCCGTGCACCCTGAGGATTCCATTCAAAGGACTGCTTTGCAATTTCATCGTTTGGTTTCCTCAGTGTGCGACCAACCCAACGCCATTTACGCTTTCTTATGTCAACGTCCAGCTGCTCTTGACTTGTCCTGCGCCACAATTCCTCGTTTGATATAATTTGTGGCCAGCGAATTTTTAGAATATGGCGTAGACAACGGTTCACAAAAGCCTGCAATTTCTTTGAGATGGTAGTCGTGACTTTCCAGGTTTCGCAAGCATATAACAGCATGGATTTGACATTGGATTCAAAGAATCTCAACTTTGTGCGCAAGGAGATTTGACATGATTTCCGAATTTGGTAGAGAGAACTGAAGGCTGCGCTTTATTTATTCTACTTTGAAGGTCCAGATCAGTACCACCATTTGCTGAAACAATACTTCCAGGGTAGTTAAATTGTTCATCCTCTTCAACCGGCGTCTCCTGTATTAAAAAACGCTGATGTGTGGAGCGGCCTGTGAACATTATTTTTGTCTTTTTGCTATTTATTTTAAGACCACTCGCCTCTCCTTTCACCTTCAGAGCTTGACACATCCCGTTCAGCCCGCTGATGTTATTTGCCAAGAGACATATATCATCGGCATAGTCTAAGTGACTAAGCCTTTCAAACGGTCTCCATTGAATGCCCTGCCTCTCTGCTGTTCCAACGCTGACCGTCAAAATATCGTCAATCGCCAGAAGAAAGAGAATTGGCGATAGAACATCTCCCTGTCTCACACCCTACCGCACTTCGAAAGAGTCGGATAGCTGCCCATTGTGTAAAACAAAGCATCTTGCGTTGTTATAGGACTCTCTAATAATGGCAACAATTTTCGGGGGAATTCCTCTACCATGAAGTGATCTCCATACACATTCACGGTTGACTCGGTCAAAGGCCTTCTCAAAATCTACGAACATGAGGTAAAGCGGTGACTGAAACTCCGCAGACTGCTCAAGAACGATACGCAGAGTGTTGATATGGTCGACACAAGACCGCCCACTGCGGAAACCAGCTTGATGCCTCTTGAGTGTGGACTCGATTCTAACCTTTATCCGCTCCAGAATGATGGTTGCCATTAATTTTGGAAAAACGGACAAAACTGTAATACCTTGCCAATTGTTGCAATTCTTAAGATCACCTTTCTTTGGCAACTTAACAATTACACCATCCTTCCAGTCGCTGGGATAGATTTCGTTTTCCCACACAGCTTGTATCAACGGGTGTAGAATACTAGCCGTTCTGACAGGGTCAGCTTTCAGGAACTCAGCTGGTATACCGTCAGGTCCAGCTGCTTTGTTGTTTTTGAGAAGATTTATCGAAGATTAAATTTCCAGTACTGTAGGGGGTTCGATGTCAATAACCCTATATGATCTACGCATCTCGTTAAGCTGGGGCACTTCAGCACTCTGCTCGACAGAATCCTCATTAAGCAAGGCACAAAAGTGCTCCTTCCACCTGCGCAGCTGATCCTCGATTGATACCAAAAGTGTACCATCCACATCCATTACAGGATGATTGGTGTTGCTTTTCTTCCCGACAACTTCCTTGGATATTTGGTACAATTCCCTCATATCTCCTCTTCTTGCAGCGTTTTCCGCATTTCCTGCGAGACCGTCTAACTTCACCCTCTTGTCACGTCTCACACAGCGATAGACCATCTTATGTGCTAAGCGATACTCTCTTCTCAATTCAGCCTTTCGTTGAGCTTCCGCTTCGGCATTTATTTGCATCTTCAACGATTTACGAAGCTTGATTTTATCCCAGGTGTCTTGGGATATCCAAGAGTCTCTAACTCTCAACTGCTTGGGTACAGTCTCGGATCCAGCATCCATAAAAACACTTTTTATATCACCCCACATCTCATCAATTGTTGAATGTTGTATTCCGTTTAATGACGAAGCTCTGTCGTTAAGGTTGGTGACATAGTTACGACATATGTTGGGATCACTTAAAGCATTTGTATTGAACTTCGAATTCCTTGCTGCACCCTGTGATTGACGTTGTACAGCTGCAGTTCGTAGCGTGAGACTCACGAGAACCAAATGGTGGTCGCTTCCCATGTCGGCATTTCTAATGCTTCGAACATCGCACATTGACTTCCTCCATCGCTGCTGAATCATGATGTTGTCAATTTGGTTTTCAGTTTGACCATCCGGATGTACCCAGGTGATTTTGTTGCAAGTCTTATGTTTAAACACAGTCCCACCCAGTACAAGACGTATAGCGTTACAAAAATCGACCAGCAAATCGCCATTTTCATTTCGTGACCCCAAGCCATTTTTCCCCATGACGCGTTCCAGACCGTAGTTGTCTGATCCGACTTGGGCATTGAGATCTCCCATGACAATTATGATGTCGGCTCTTGGAACACCACTGTAAACTGAGTTCAGATGAGTGTATAAAGCGGTTTTGTAATGTTGCGAATTTTTGAACGGAACCTTGCTGTCATAATTCTTGCAGAAATGGGCGCCTAGGATATAAGACTACGCCTCGCTTCTTCGTTCAACATAATTCCAACACCATGCAGCCTTTGGCCACCCTCTCGTTTGCCCAGAGTCAGCTCTGTATTCGGCTCTTCCTCTCCACCTAGTTTCGCTGATGCCCAGGATACTGATCTTAAGGTGGAGCATTTCACGCTCAACCTGTTAGTATCTACCTTCGCCGTACAAGGATCGAACGTTCCATGCTCCAATTTTCGTACGTATGCGGTAGCCAAAAGTATCATTTGCTCTTCTTAAAAGACTTGTTCTATTTGTTAACGATTCATTTATTGTTATGGCGTCTTTATTGACGCTGGTACACGAAAGATGCCGCACCCCCAAATCCGATGTGCGGTTTACAGCAGCCGAGCTGCAGAAGGATTCTCCATAAAATGGTTACCTCTTGGGGACTCATTTCCATTTGTTGCCATATTTCATGTATTAGCATATATCCTTCCACCATGCTGTTTTCCGAGATACGATTAATAACATACATAAGCTCAGATTTGACAGACACACCCGCCTTTTGTATGGTCAAACACATAACTGCTCGAGGCCGCCCACTATGGGAAAACAGACGCCTTTTGTAGCCGCCCAATATGGGTTACAGACGCTACCTGCTGCTGCCGTTGGCCTATTAACAAAACAAAAAAAGCTCCTCCGCCACCAGACTACCATGTCGTTGACCGCCACCTGCAGTTCATCCGCCTTAAGGAGGCTTTTAACCATCCCAAGTACAAGTTTGTGCCCTGACCAGCATAGCTGGGTTGTCTGCTTATCCCGGCATCCATTCGGTCCCCCTCCACATTAGCGTTACCCAGTGCACATAAGAGGTTACATTTCTGATTAAATAAAAATACATTTGGTGGTTCCACCGCCCACCGCTCGTGGAGAACAAGGTCCTTGTAACTTACAACTCTCAACGAATCCTGAGTGTGTGTGTTGTTGGCAGGAATGGAGGGGACCTACAATTTTTTTCCGTGTCTGAACGGCTGGATGAGAAGCAGTTATTTATGACAACAGATAGTCTTGGAGAACAGAGAGAGGCAGTACCTCAGAAAAAACATTGTTTGTTTTTAGTTGGTAGCAGCTGGGAATCGAACTCAGACCTTCGGCATGACATTCCAACGCACTAACTATTATTGTACGGGGTACAAACGGCATCTCATATTGCTTTCTGACAATGCTTTTATGCTTGCTTTCATGATGCTTGATGTTGACGGCACAGAACTATTCAAATTGGTGCGGGAGACTCGATCGGAAAAGGACCTACCTATTTCTTACGACTGTAGCAATCCGACGTCAAATTTCCACACAGTATTTCCGTATTTTGGCTTTGGTCTGGATATCTGAAGCATTACTTTAGCTAAAACGAGGTAATGGTCGGAGTCAACGTTGGCTTCTTGGAACGTTCGAACATCCTTTTGGCAAATTTAGTCTTGATGTGAGTTTTCTTAAGGCTCTCGTTCTATATCTTAAACTCAAAACTTCTTGCCTAGGTCTGAATCTAACGACAAATTCACACCCAAAAAGACGTTGCCCTTGTTGCCGATAACAGTCGCGCTCGCGGTAGCAGATGGCGCAGCCTTTCATTTTTCTTTTGCCCTGTTCATCCTAACGTACTTCCTGTATGGTTATGATATTTGGTTTTTATCAGTCTAGGGCCTCCGCTAAATGTTTGGCTGCACGTGGTCTATAGAGAGACAGAACATTCTACATGCAGATCCGAAGCTCGTTCTTCTTATTTCCTTTAAAAGGTTCGTTA
The DNA here is from genome assembly GCA_963921185.1 of Dasysyrphus tricinctus. Lineage (NCBI taxonomy): Eukaryota > Metazoa > Arthropoda > Insecta > Diptera > Syrphidae > Dasysyrphus > Dasysyrphus tricinctus. Next base: position 23,432,044 of record OY992531.1, on the reverse strand, counting down.
ACAGTAAATCCGTCCGGTTCGTATCCAAGGCTTGTTGATGCTTCGCAACTAAATAGTTCCGAATACGCTCGTATATGGTTATCACAGAGCGGTTCAGCATGACTGGAACTGTAGACGCCACCGTTAATTCTCTCTGGAGAATTCTTCCGCTGACAGGTTGATGAAAGGAGAAGTGCCTTATTGGGAGCACTCCTCTCGGTCTCTGTCCGACAGACTGTTGGTGGCACCGTTGAATCTCTATATTGAATTCATCCGCCGCACACCACCTTTTCAGGACTCCTGCAATCGAAATGGTAGATTTGACTTAGCCCTCGAAAGTTTTTACACGAACCCAATAGCAATACCAGCCTTAGAGAGGAAGAACCGATACCCTTTCCAATACATCCCGTACTGTATGGGTTCTGCACACAAAAAGTGTATCTGAGGAAACTTTCCAGAAGGCATTTGTGACCAAAGGTTTATTCTTATAGCCGTATCAACACCTTTTACTCCCAATTTAATTACATCGTGGATTACGAGTTTTCTTTCCAATAGAATCAAAATTCTAGTGAAAAAGTTGACTGACTGGACGTTTATTAAAATTCAAATTTCATTGAAAAAAACCTATATTCGAGCTTCTGTATTCCAAGAGGGGCATCTATTTTTTAATAAATTTTCTTCTCACTCACTTAAAGCATTCTATGCTGCACTTTATCGTAGATCGAACCCCATCCATATCGATACCTTCCCGTAAGAATGTATTAAGCGACATTTCAAAAATTTTAAAGGCATCGAAAAAAAACTCTGGTGCAGTTATTTATTTATGTATTTAAAAAACTAAAAAGATTTGGAACGGGATTTTCAACTCAAAATGCTTCGAAAAATCTGTTTACTACAACAAAATACCCAAATAAATAATTGAATAAGAGGTATTTTAAAAATTTAATTTAAAATTTTTAAAATGTCGCTTAATACATTCTTACGGGAAGGTATCGATATGTTCTTATATTGGTTTCAATTCAGAACCTTTTGTCATCATCAAAATCGAAGGTCTATTCAGTTTATTCGATAATTCTCCAATTTCCTCCTCTTTGGCAATATTGTTGTTCTGTTCTGTTCTTTTAAGTTCCAAAAGCAACAACAACAAACCCATGACATCATCATCTTCTGCCAGTTGTCGTCGTTTTTAGTTGTTCGACAATAACACCCTCACATACAAGTGACATTCGAACAAATTGCATCCTTTTAAGCAGCCAAGAGTTGTGAATATTGTTGTCGACCATGTCCGACATCACTTGGCCTTAAGTGGAAACGATTGTCCATGTTGATGCTGGAAACTTGTTCCAAATGGATGTTCGTTTTGAATACAAGAAGTGTAACCTTATCAATATAAGGCAGGCAAAAGAACTCCTCACATAATATCTTTAGCAGCAAGGAAAAGCAAGTCAAAGACGAGAAGAGACAAGACGACGAAGAAGGCCAGCCATGTTCCAGAAATTACATTCGACATTTTGTGCTGACTGAACGCACGCAACAGCAATTGACTCTGGATCACGTATATTCGTCGATTTGGCTTCTTTCACATTTACCATATTACTACACAAGTTATACCTTTTACCGCGCGCACTTTCGGCTCACTCACTCACTATCTCCTCTCCATCTCAAGCCGCAGAAGCAATTTTTATTCATTTTGGCACGTAACTTTTTATTTATGGTCGAACATAACTCGGCGGGCATAGGAGCATAAGTTTTATTGAATGATGTCCTTGCTGGAGCACTTTCCGTTATTGAATCCATCTGCATATTATCTGTGTATATGCCACCCAGCGGCTGCGTTATCCCCGCGCCCCCTGTCGTGTATTGGATTGCTTCGACTTCGACTGGATCAACAGCCAGAAGAGGATGTCTTTTTTTTTGCTTCTTCATTCATCTCAAAGGGGAAACCATAAAATGAACAAAAACCAAACGGAACACAGGCAAAAAGGGTTTTAGAAGTTTTGCAAATATAAATAAATATTTATGCAGGTCCTTTGAAAGTATGTGGAGGCCGAGGGCTGGAGGCTTAGGTGCAAGGCTTAACTTTAAAACACCCAGCCAAGCATGGGATATAAAAAAAATATCTTCTATCGAAGATGGAGATGAAGATGGAGGGCTATAAGCAGCCGCACCCGCCAAAAACTCGTCCATCAGGTGAGTTGCGACTTATGAGCTTTAACTTGGACATTTTTACGACGTGATTTGGAGATCATTTCGCAAGATGTTCAAATCCATTCCCCAAAACTATACGAACATGTGTTTGTGTATATATCTTGTGGAGGAATTTATTGTCCTCCAGGGTAGAACGCGGTGCACACATCTTGCCCGGGCATAATCCTCGTATTTGCCGTGCGTCTTTGTGAAAGGACTTCTATCTCCCTGCTCTGGTGGTTGTACCACCTCACTTTGAATGCTGGCTCTGGGGGTGAGATGATGGTGGTCCTGCTAATAAGCCAACGGATGAAAGTGAAATTTGTGGTGAGGATACTATACACACACACACAGTATATACTGCTGATGGTTATTCACCCTTTTCACCGAAGGATATAGCTCCATGTATGTTCGTTTTCTGACTCTTAATGCTCGGATCACTTTTAAGGTCAATAAATTTTGAAAAACAGATAAATTTCATGTTTCAATTATTTCAATATGAAAATCGAACAACACGAGTCATTCCATCAGGAAGAGGGTCAGGTGGATGAATATTGAAATAACATATGGGGTGGTGCGGGTGACATATATGAGGGTTGACATGTTGTGATACAGAGCTATGTAGTTAAGGCGGCCACCAAACGACACGAGGATAACTATATACTCGTAACTATCGCGAAACATGTGGTTTATTTGACATTTTTTTATGACACTCGTTTGACTGGATAGCGGTGGTGGTGGTTTGGGTTGGGGTTGGGGTTTGAGTTTCTTTTTCCTTTTATTTTTTTTTTTTGTTGGCAGATATTTTTATGAATGAAACACGTTATTGAGCTTAAATCATTTGGACAATTTTCCAAATTGGATTTAACATGAGGGATGTGAGTTTATGTTCGAAATGGGCAATTTGATTGGCCAAACAAGGATCTTGTGTGTTTTAGGGACGAATTTATGTGAACGTTTGTTTTTGTTTTTTTTTGTTTTTTTCTAAAACTGAAATGAATTAAGAGTTAATAGTTATTGCAGAAATGTAAGGATGTTTTGGATCAAAAAATAATTTTGTAATTTTATGACGTTTTATTAAGGGACGTAGAATAGATGTGATTGCGATAATTTAAAGGATGTTGACATACTTTCATATCAAATGTATTTAATGAAGTAGAAACTACTAGCTCTCGAGTTTACTTTAAATAAAACAATAGTTAAGCACTTTGACTAAACACTAGATAGCTTAGAGCTTTTCTTGTTTGTAAAGCATCAATAAGTAAGGTAAAAAGAACAGGACCAAGGTGACTACCTTGAGGAACACCTGAAGTAGGTTCATTTTATATTCTTTGAATTCATACTCATAGGGTAAGCTTTGACACAGATGGCTTAGGGTGACGACAGTTGGTTTCTGCAGAAAGGGTCACCTTTGGGCGAAAGGTTGACAGACTTCCCATATGGACTCCTGAAGTAGGGATATTGGCAGATGAACCCTTTTTGGGGCCACCGGCAGATCTCACATCTCTATATGTAATATTTTTCTGGCATCGAAATATCCGACACACGACGGTCTTAAAGTTATGCAAGGACTGGGCTGCTGGGGAGTGAGTTGATTTCCCTGTCATGTATAAGAGCTTCGCCTTTGAGTGTGACGCAAGAGGCCTTTGATAATACTTACTTACTAACTTAAGTTGGCGCTACAGTCCGGGGTGGACCAGAGCCTCAAGCAACAAGCTTCTTCCAGCCAGCTTGGTTTCTAGCTAGCTGTCTCCAGTTTCGCACGCCAAGTTGGTCCTCCTCCACTTGCGTGTGCCACTTTTTATGCTGTCCACCTCTACTGCGCTGTCCCACGGGGTTGGATTCAAAGACTTTCCGGGCCAGAGCATTGGTGTCCATTCGCTCTAGGTGACCCAGCCATCTCATACATCCTTTGATAATAATGAACCGCAATCATGTTGGCAATCAACGGATAACGGCTTCAGAATATGTACATGCAACGTGAGAACCCAGGTGCAACTCAACACTATTTTTCAAACTGCAACAGATTCACAACTGCAATAGAGTTTGGAGTTTTTAACTGAATTAGAGCGAGCGTTTTTTTTTCATTTGGCACTGGACTGTGTCTCAGAACACATGGCCCAACGAGAAAGATGGGCAGAAATGGTGTTGCCACCTGCCACACTGCTCATGAAACAATCGATTTACTGCAGCAACGATTTCTAGATCAGATCATCTCCTTTGATGGCAGCTGGCCAGGCCACCAAGATAATGTGATTAAACGCCGCGCAATTGCTTTATTTGAAGTTTTGTTAAGACTGGTGACACACGGTACGAAATCTGACGATATTTTTGTAAGTTTTGTCTCGATTCCTTTAAAATCAAAAAAAATTCTGGATCGTCTTGATATCGATCTTGTATAAGTCAGTCTCGTCTCGCTATCGTCATCGCTACCGCTATCGCTATCGCTATCACTATCGCTATCGCTATCGCTATCGCTATCGCTATCGCTATCGCTATCGCTATCGCTACCGCTATAACTATCGCTATCGCTATCGCTAGCGCTACCGCTATCACTATCGCTATCGCTATCGCTATCACTATCGCTATCGGCATCGCTATCGATATAAGATATCACTATCACTATCGCTACCCTATCGCTAATGGACTCGTCTGGTTTCCGTCTGGTCTCAGTCAGAAATGTCGACTATGAGCCTGTGTAAAATTATGTTATATCAGTTCAGAATGGAACTGTTCTCCCGAAACTAAGATATTAGAAGGTGGTTTACAATAAAGTCACTTCGTTCAGCTAAAAAGGACCAAGCCAGATAATTAAATCCAAATCCTTGAATTGCAAGAAATAAACCACGAGAAAAATTAGCGGTTTTCGCTTAAATGATTTTTTTTTAACCTTCGTCTTAAAGCCGTATCCAGATCCAAGGAACAGATTGCAAGAATTATTTGCTTGTATTTATTATTATCAATATTCAAAATCCATTTTTTGGCCGATACCAAACGATACTACCGAGAGTCTCCGTATATTTCGGTCCAAAAATTACCGTATCGGCTCGATATTGTCTCAGTATTGTTTTGGATGCTTTGGATGGAACTGGTATCGTCTCGGTTTCGTTTAGAATTCCAATACCAATTCCAAACCATACCGTGACTTTTCTGGTATCATGGCCAGGCCTAGTTTGTGAAATCTCTGTCTTATGCGAATAAGCCTGAACTAATACTTGAGCTCACGATCGAGATAACACACATCATCGCATCGATGGAGATACAGCCTCATCTTTTTCAAAAAGTCATAAAAAGAGCAATGGTGTCTTACAGTACAATTTACCGCAGCAAAAAGTATTCTCTCAGTTTCCGTATTTCCAATTTTCTATTGCAGGTGTTTCTTCCAACCTCCTGGAGAGAAGGAAAAAAACGATATCATCGATTTTTTTAAAATTCTTCAATCCAAGCATAACCAACAGCTCTGATCGCTGAACCTTTCATTTCAGATGGATGGTCTGTTCAATTCTAATCTAAACCCGACTATTAGATGCTCAGGTGACAGTTCGTCTCTGATGCCGAAGTTACTACTTAATGCGGTGCATTAAAGTGCGATAAGGAAAAGCTGTTGGGCTTCAATAACGTTGAATCACTCACTCAAATATGTGGAGTGTTACTATATGATCACACAACTGAAATCCCGGGTCACTGAATGCAGTTTGAAAATGAGAAGGGACCTTCCAGCCGTGTAGAGATCCTGGAAGATCACTTCTTAAGAGTCTAAAAAACGAACAAGGGGTTCTGAAAACCGAAATTGAGTAAGGAAAAGTTTTTGAGATAAGAAAGGAAATTTAACTTCGAAATATTTTGGAGCTAAAAAGACTAAAAGTTCAAGCAGCACATTGAAAAATATTGTTATAATATTGTTATAATATTGTTATACCCTAGTGATGAGCACGCTTGAAACGATTTGAAGAGTTTTCAATAAAAAAATATTTTTTATCTTATCATAACGTTTTTACAAAATTGTATTTTGAAAATAAAAAAACTTTGAGGAGACTATAGCGAGATAAAAGCGTGATCAAAGTGAGATGACGGCAAAGCATGCTCAATGCCAAAAGTTACGTGTAGATATTACGACGAGACCATAGCGAGAAAACCAAAACACATATCCTGGGTAAACGGGCTCCAAGAGATCATATCGAGACGAACACATTGACTACAACACTAAAAACCACGTTTGGACTACCAAGGCGATACTTCAGCCAAATGACGTCGAGAGAGCGAGTCGAATTCTTCCATCAGCCGTCATCATCCTCGCCGTCTTTCCTGAGCTTATTCGTTAATGAGCATGCGCAGCGCATATGTTCCACCTTATCAATGGAGATGAAACTTACCCTTAAACTAAGCATACATCAACCGTATGCTAATTTTTAGCCAGAAATTAAAAATTAAACAAAATTGTGAGTGTGACAATTATTGTTAAGTGCCTCATTTATTGTGTTCGTATAGTTAACAACTACTTTGCAAAGTTTTTTGCAATCAATCTTGAGGAAGGAGAGTTCCTTTTGGTAATCAAATGCGAAGTCCCTGTCTGTATTCATTCAAAAGCCTATCACTCAAACTTTTGATGAGCAGCCGTTTAGATGACACTCGATCCCTCTTAACGAAATAAAAACGCCTGTTTGTCCTTACTCCTTGTATTTAGTGTATCGAAAAACTGTTTTAAATGGAAAATCTACATCTACTCTTCTATACCGGACCGGCTTCCCTCAGATACCATCTCTATTTGCCTAGCATTAGTTAAACACACAAATACAATGTCAGAGGGTGAGTGTCTGTGGTGTTGTTCTTATCAGTAATCGAAACAATATGCTCAGCTCTACTACCACAAGATGGTTTCAACTATGTGCATACGTATAGTCATTCCCCTCCAACCTCAACCTCATTACGAATGCAAATAGAAACGCTCTACTCCCTCAGCTATATTCACCCATTTGCCCATTCTCACAATCCCAACATGTCAGAAAGTCAATCGAGTAGCGATGCTTTTTCGAGAAAAGTGCTACCAAGGATTTATGGAAAACCCATTACTGCAGACCTTCGTAGTTCACCCAAATTCCCAGTGTTATTCGATAGCAATGAATACATCCTCATAATTTCATGGCAGCATACCGGGCTTCGTAGCTCTCTTATTTGGGGGCTCCATCTACTTCGTTGTCGCATCGATTCGAAGTGCGACTGTTTCTCTGCCTTTCGATCTTTCTTCGATTTCCTTGGATTTGCGTTTCATGTCTAATGGACTGTTTGTAAAATGTCTCGTTGGACAGAGGGGTGAAATGCACGGAAGAACGAACGAGTACCAACTGAAAAACCAGCAGGAAATAAATAAAATTGATGATGCTGATCCATCATTAAGTGGAGGGAACGATGGAATTTATAAATATGATATCCTTTGCGAATGACTATGGGGAAGACGAGACGACGCAAAAAATGTGTTCTTGCACGAGTGTGAGTGTGTGTGTGTGTATATTTAGATGAAGCATTTAATCTGACAACTGCCTACTCACCCACTATATAATAGCATATCCGTTTTATGGTATAGATGTTGGTTCTGGTCTTGCCATCCCCTAAAGATGGAGATGGTTATTGTTTGGATTTCCTGGAGAAAAGTTTACACTTTCCTATGGACTCTGTGTTTTGTTTGTCTCGTTCAAACAACACCAAACTGTGGTTGCTGAGGTTGACCCAGCCCGGAAACAGTCATTGGGTGTATAGCTTAATGGCTTTCGAAGGCTGGGAGTACTCAGCAAACTGAAGCAATTATTAAATTATCCAGTAAATCAGTTGGACTCTGATGTCAATCGTTAGCAAGGATATTTTTTTTTTTTTGAGAGTTTAACTGGTCTTCTTCTGCCAGACAACTAAGTGGCAGGAAGTATTTTTCTTAATCAAGTCTATCACTTAACTGTTTTTTGTGTAACTTTATTATTTTTACCTTATTTTTCAGTCTTAAACAAGTCAATTCGGTAATTTGAGCTTATTAATGACCCCACGTTGGGCGCCATCTGTATCAAAACTGAGGTCTTATCAGCTGGACTATCAAATAGGAATAGGAACTATGACATTTGTCATATGAACAACCGAGCTCACTTCCCTTACCACAATTACATTCTTGAAGCTTTGTCCCACCAGTGTTACGGGTTTTTTTTTTTTTTGAAAAACTTTAACGCAGCCGATACAGTGCAGCAATATTTCAATGAGGCTTTATAAAAAGGCAGAACACTATTGCTTAGGAGTCTTAGTTTGAAAACAAATATCCTATTTTTCAGCAGGGGCTTAGGTACCTGCCAATTTCCCAATTAACAGGACTTAAGTCCTGTATCCGGTTTGAATCACTTTTTGCGTTGAAAAGTTAAGGAAAGATAAACTGCTGTAAACTGGTATTTATAAGGTAATATATGCAGAGCACAGTCTTCCAGGACCACTGACCTTATGTTTTTAAAATTTAGCTATTTTCAAGGTAAAACAAAAAATAATAGGTATCCAATTTTTAAATTTCTTTTCAATAAAGTTCGAGTGGTTGGACAAATTGATTTATAGATATCAAACTTACTAAAATGTACCTACGGTGGTTGCGTGGGCCCATCGAAGTGGGTGGGAAGCAGCTGTACAAAATTATATATACAATTTCGAATTGAGCTACTGATATTTATTGTGTTTTAAATGCACATACGAGTAGGTATATTCGCTAACAAAAAAAAAGAATCAGAGAATATAGCCAAGAATTCCGTATCTTTAAGGAAGGATACAGAATCTCAAATGCCGACAAATCAAGTGAATATATTTTTTTTGGGTGGAAGTGTAAGCCGACGACACAAAAAAATATTTTTATTTACCAAACTTTTGTTTTTTAGTTCTATGACAGCAATATGGTTTCTTTTTGCATGCAAAAAAGTAGTTTTGTATTTAGCCTCAATTATTTTTGACACGCGAAAATATTTGCATAGATTTTCGCACGGGAAATGTAAACTGGGCTTTATGATGACGAAATTTTGTTCGCATGTCCCTGATATTTTTTGCCGAAAAAAAAATTACGCTCGGCATTTGTATTTGTTTTAATATAAAAAAAATTTAAAAAAATCGTTTAAGAACTGTAGATACATACTAATAATTTTAATAATAATAATAATAACGTTTTATATGTTGTCTGTGTTCGTGTGTTGTCTGTGAAAGATTCAATTGCCACGCGAAGGATAAAATATGAATGTAATAAAACTTTATTAAAGTATTTTGTTTTACGTTTATAAAATTTATTCTTAGCAGCCAAGTTTGACTGCAAGCTGCCATTTTCCTACAACTTGTTGAATGCTAAGGACATTAAATGCCGTTTTTGAAAACGTCATCTGCGTCGATATTCTATTTGCAGAATTTTCTCAAACGCAAACTGCGAAAGTCTTCTGATGTTTGAAAACGCAAATTCTACGAAAAATTTAATTTAACGTCAAAAATATTAAGGATATTCATGCAAAAGCGTAAAGTCGTCGTAAACGTGGTAAACTTTTAAACTTCGTAAATCTGTCAAATTTGCCATATAAATTGTGACGGAATTACAAAGTTACAGTAAACGCTTTTATCATTTATCATTTTGTGGACATGAAGATAATAGAGCGATACTTCTTAATTTCAAAAGGACTTTTTAAGGTTTCGAGTATTTGCTGAAAATTTAAAACTAGAGCAAGATTTTCAGTCAGCCTTCTCTTATGCTGGATACATATAAGACAACACAAACGAATGGTACGGCAAAGAGATTTATAATCACATTTTTAGTAATGTGCGGGCATCACGAATCACGAGGTATCTCACCTCTCCCAGTAGACAGTTGAGCATTACCTATGTACCTTACGATACATATCTTCCTGATGATAATATTTGTGAGTATTGTATCAATTTAGTGGATGCGTTTTTTGAAGAACTTTCGTATTATTAAACTGACGAAGAGTGCGAGTCCGATTGAAGAGAAACTACTTACTGCCGTCAACGTTACTGCCAAAGATAAATGCTAGGAATCTTCTAAGCCCACCTAAGGAGTTGTCTTTAACTGGAAAGGTCATTGGCCAAATTATCTTGTCCCGCCTAAAGAAGAGGCTGAAAATTCCACTCGAACGTCGCGTCGTGTGGGAAGGATCGTAAGCATTAGATAAGCTCGGTGGTGCCCAGGATTCTTCTCCAAGAAGCAACGAAACTTGGGGTTAGGAGGATCTAATCTCCGAATAAAACGGCTTTTATTAGTTATTTACAAAAAAGAGTCCTTTATTTAAAGTTTTTCAAAACTAGGAACTAACAAGTTATTTCATAAACATTATAATTTTAATTTCTTACAATAAATAACATGGTACTTCATTATATTTTACAATGTTTTCTGGTCTTAAAAATAACTAGCACGGTATACTTCAAATAATATGTCCCTAGCACGAAACCTAGGGAACAAAACGGTCGGAGCCCTCAAAGGAGAACCTTGTCCAACTAGATCCTTGAAGAGGAACTCAAAGGAACAAAACGAGCAGGAATCCTTATCGGAAACCCTATGTCCTCGCCAAATATGGAACCAAGCGGTCGGAACCCTCGTAGGAGAATCTTGTCCAATCAAGGCCGTAGCCAGGGGGGGGGATCACAGGGGTTTGATCCCCCCCCCCCCCCCCCCCCGAAATTTTTGAGAAAGGCATTTGTAAATCATACTTTCCATTTTAGTATGAAATTTGTAGTCAAATTTGTGCGATGGTTATTAGTTAATTTAATTTGATTTAAGGCCATGTGCCAATTGCGTTAAAATTCTGGTTAAATTTGGTCCCAGTTAAATTGTATCCGTTTTTATAGGGGTGAATAAAATTTAAGGTTTTTGCAGTGTCAATTGAATTAAATGGGACTTTATTAAAACAAACATATCCCATGAGTTTTGTTGTTGTATATTTTTTTTGTATTGACAGTTCGCTGAACAAATAATTCAGTTTGCAAAATAAATGATCATCTGAAAAAGTATTTTCAATAAATTTTATTGATTCTTTTGCATTTTGAAGGATTTTTCACAGGTAATTCAAACAACCGGGGAAGAGAATTTCGAATTTTTAAAAGGAGATTATTTGAAGTGCCGCAAACATTTACCTACGCTTGAAAATTTATACTTTGAAAAGAACCATGAGACACTACACAAATGAAAATATTGAATATTTTTTTGTTTTGATTTCTTGAGTTCATTATTCTAGGCCTTTGTCTATATTTCCTAATCTTTTCATTTGATTTTAGTTTTCTTTTAATCTTTCCCGAAATGATTCATGACTTCATGACAGCAAAATAAAATATTTATCTACATTCATCTCCCTCACCCTTTCATGAGCATGTAAAAAATTAACCACTGGCTAAAATTTTAACGAGCTCCTGAGCAGGTTAAATTTTGACGTTATATTCACCTCAGTAATGTCAAAATTTAGCCATGGGATCAAATTTAACCAGAATTTTAACGCAATTGGCACACGGCCTAACTCACGTACTACATAATTTTTAATGAATATTGTAAAGGTACCTACCTACCTTGATGATTTCTTAAGTCAGCTTAAAATGAGATTCGTGTATTCTGATTCCCTTAAGTCTTGGCAAAAACAAACAAAAATTTAAAGAAGAAAACTTCAATTTTTAAAAAATTTTGGATCGTGACAATTTAAAGTTTAAAGTCTGAATGAATGATATGGTAGACAAAATGCCATACATAACATGATTCACATACACAAGCTTATTAAAATTTTCGCGACTCTAACGGTTTTAACATGCACACCGGAAAGAACTCTTTCGCAGTCAAACGTCTTAAAATTGACCTAAAAGATTCTACCGATGAAGATAAACTTTTAGGGTTGGAGTAAATGTCAGTTCATCGACAAATTGAGACTAACACTGAGGCAGTTATCAAATGGGAAGAATCTATTTGTCATAGGAGTGAGCGCAAACAACTAAATGTTTGACGATAAAGCATAGTTTACAGTCCCCATGCAAAAGAAAAATTAAATTATTCAAAACAATTTTGCACCTACTCTGTGCTTAATTTTATATAATACTAGCTGGCCCACCCTGGCCGGGTAGACACTATACACGAATTTCGAGAATAAATTAAGGAAACAAAATTGTTGATTAATCGAATTCCGGATAATCGAGACTCGGCTGTATTTTTTTTCTAAATTTTGTCAGAACCAAATTTCATGATTGATTGATTTCTTTTCAAACTCAATTGATTTTTCTTACAAAAAAAGGTAGGTACCCAGAGTGTGCTTCTGCACCTTTTTGGCAAAACACAAGACTAAATTTACCCAAACTTGACAAAAACACTCCCAATATCAAAGATTTCCTGAAAAGAATCATCCGAATAGGTCAAAGAGCCGTGGCATCGATGCCTTGTTGGTGGCATGTATTTTGCACTGATCCAAACAGTACGTCCACAAAACTTTGAGCAAAGTTTTCACCACCTCTATGACTATATAATTTTTGTTCTAATTTAATTGTCTGACACTTTTAACATTGATTATTTCTACTTGTTTATAATAATCATTTCCTATATATTAATTTTTTGTTTCTACACAATTTTCCCTAAATTTCATTGTTCTTCTAATATTTCAAAGAAACCGTTAACATTTTTGCAATTAAAAGTAGCCTAGATTACTCCCTGAGTTTTCCACTACATGTATGAAAATTCCCGCCATAGCCTGTTCTGCCGTTTTGAAGGTTACCGCGGACAAACAGACAGACATACAAAAATTTTTTAAATGATGCAGTTATGTTTCTTAGCAATTAAATAACCACCTAAGCTCAAAAACTTGATTTTATTTCAATATTAACGACAGACACTCCAATTTTATTTATATGTATAGAAGATTTTAGGCACAAAATGTTTGCCTTTGCCTAAGCTACCCATTGAGTCATTAATTAACCTCTATTAATAAATTATAGGCTTAAAAATGGAAAAAAATAAGTTTTGGATGCAAAAAAAATTTGCATGCAAATAATGCTGTGAGGTGAATATATTTTTATTCGGGAGCGTAAATATTTGATATTCACCACTTTAACTCACGCGAAACAATTTCCCAATTGTTTTGCAGTTCTATGATGCCAATATGGTTCCTTTAAGCATGAAACTGTTAACCAATCAAACAAAAGAGTAATTTTGTACTTCACCTCGATCATTTTTGGCATGCGAAAATATTTGCATAGATTTTCGCGCAGGAACTGTAAGCTAGGCTTTGTATTTTGCTTTACTTAAAAAAAAAAAACGTTTACAGCACAGACATTTTTTCTTTGAGTACATTTTTTTCACCACCAAGCGTTTTCTTTTCGTTACTCAAAAGAACCGTTTACTTAGCTTAAATGGTGAAATATTTTTTCGAAAAAGTATACCCCCCCCGAAATAATTGTCTGGCTACGGCCTTGTGTCCAATGAGCTTCTAAAGGATCTAAACGATTGTCTCTGGCACACAACCCAGGGAAAGAAACGGTCGGAACTCTCGAAGGAGAGCCTTGTCCAATGACCTTCTAGAAGAGGAGTTCACAAAAACAAAACGGGGTCGGGGATCCTTATCGGAAGCCCTATGTCATAAGGAACAAAGCGGTCGGAAACCTCGTAGGAGAACCTTGTCCAATGAGCTTCTAGAGGAGTAGTACAAAAGGAACAAAACGAATGTCCCAGGCGCACAACCCGGGAAAGAAACGGGCGGAACTGTCGAACGAGCTCAAAGGAACGAAACAGTCGGAACTTCTTATGGAAATCCTTTATAACTTATACTATATACCTAAATATGCATATAAACTACCGAATATTTTATAAAAAATCTGCGGTAGCAATGCCTATCTGTCACCGAAGCGTCTTATGAAAGGTCTATGTTACGGCCCGATTTCCAATTCTTCATACTCTAGATTGGTATCCACCACTGGGCGAGAAGAAGAGACAATGTTGTCATTTTTCTTACTTCACCTCATTACATTTGGTGAAGTAAGTCAATGTGAATTGTATGAATGAATTTCAAATTTGTATGAGTTTTCATGATTTTTATTTTTTTTTCGTGATGTGTATGAAAAAACTAAATGCGGGTGTCATACGATGTATGCACGAAGTCATATGAGTAAATGGTATGATAATAAGTGATAATAAGAGTATATGTAGGAGTTGCAACGCTTCGTTACATTACTACCTGGGTATAAGTATATGCACCCTGACTGAACTTTGTTCTCACAGATCTGCCAAAAAATTTCAACCTGAATCCTTACATGTGCTTCATTTTTCATTCCAGATACTATTTATATTTACTATTTTACCATGATAACGAGCATGGACAACAAACTAAAATGTTATCGAATTTTTTAAACAGGCAAAATTACATGATAATTGCAACCATTAGCTTTTTATAATTATCTCACATTTCTCTGCCCAAGCAATCCAATCAAAATCACTATAACCCATTTCAAGCTACCTTGACATGTGTTGTGTGTATTAAACTTAAAGCACATCAATTCAAAATTTTTAGTTGAATTAGTCTCTCTAATAATCTCTTCTAATTTGTAATCATTTGTCATTTCAAGAAATAGCCCCAATAATTTTAAATGTTTTTCCACTCTTTGCTTGTTTCTTATTCCTTTGAAAAACTGTGAATGTAAATGTGAATGAGAAAAACTCATCTGCTTATAGATTGACAATTGTTACATGACATCAATCAAATTGTTCAGATGTGACAATCACATCTTCATTTTTTGAAGCCACAAATGTAATTCATTTCAAATAGGAGAAGCCTTACTCAACCAAATGTGTCAATTCTAAAAAATCTAAAAGTCATTATCAATTCCCAGATGCAAACATAGCTTAAAAGAAGCCTAAAAGCTTATATGGATAAAGATTTTTTTAAATTAATTCAAATTTGATTATTCATAGAAAAGCAAATAGCTAGTTGAAATGTGTATACCTATACACCCATTCTCCATTTGGACACTCGCTGATCCTTTCCTACATCCGCATCCTGTCACAATTATGACATAGTCTTCAATCATACTAACTTGTCTCGTCCTAAAATCTTACCCCGCACCACTGGCCGCCACGAGCACACACCAGTTTATATCAATTTCATGTAATTTAATCTGCCAGAAGCTTATTATCCAAATATTCGATAAATCTTTTAGATTATTTGCATATTTATACACTTGTAACCGCAGAGCATAGAATCCAGCAGCGAGCACACCCATCTGTATATAAGGAAGGACCTCGTCGTCGTCGTCGTTTGGCTGAGAACAAGGAATTTCCAAATCATATCATCTTCACGATGAACATCTGGATGAACAAAATAACGAAAAAAAAACAAAGAAAGCATATCACCCACCACAAGAATGTCGCTGGGAAAAATCTCGAAGAGGCCTAGAGAAGCATGTGGAAGGAAAAGAAAAACTCGTCCTGAATATCCTTCTCAATTTCCGTTAAACTAAATCATGTGACATTAAATAAGCATAACAAATCCAAGTCATAGCTGGTGTAACACAGGAAGACGAAGACTGTGTGTGTGCTAGTGCTTCGTGCGCTCGTCTGCTTTTGATCCAGCAAGGAGTCGTCGGTACAGAAAACAATACACGAACATGAACACGATGGTGAAGGGGGATAACTCCCTCCAACATGTATATTCACTGCCAAATCGCAAGGATAACGTTTATCCGTGATTCTAAATTAATATTTTTCGAAAAACATCTGCGGTTCAGTGAAGAGAATCGCACATAACGCCGCGATTGCACTTGTGTGTTATTTTCTACTTTAGTTTTTTTCACTCACTCCACCCACTGCTGTGGACAAAAAGGACATCGTAAAATTATAAAATCATAAAAAGAACGAAAAAAAAACTTTCCCAATGAAACACAATAATTCCTTGCCCATCCGCCTTCTCAAGAAGTCTAGAAGTCTCGTAAAAAGGTTCATTTTCGTGAAATTAAAAAAAAAAACAAAAAAAAAACACACTTCATACACTCGTAAATAAGTCACGAGGCAAGAAAGGCCATCATGAGGAAGGAAACGGAGAGGTAGTGGAGTAGAGCCGCTGGAGTTGGTGGTGAATGGTGATGGTGAGTGTGGGTGAATGGGTGGTGATGGCGACAAACAAGGACCTCTCACGTTTAATTGCAGTAAACTATTCGGAAACCGGCAGCAGGAAGGATATACTTAAGGATATTGCCACATGTCCACAAAATAACAAATTAATAAGTAAAGAGCCATGCATTTAGAATTTAAAGAAACGCTCCACCCAAATTGTTCGTTTTTTGTTTTTTTTTTATTTCTTGCCATTTTCATGGCGAATAAAGTTTCAGCTGGTTCATAATGGGAGTAGAAAACCGTTACACTAATAGTCAAAAGACTATATAAATGCAGGTCCTTTTTGGTGCTCTACTACCTCATAAACAATTAAAGCGTCATTTACATGTAGCAAACGTCGTAATCGTAGTCGTTGTCGTCTTAGTATGGTTCTTGGTGTCGTCTTAGCTAAAAGGAATAGAGCTATACATATTCTCTATCCCTTACATACGAGTATACAAAGTTAGAGTTTGGAGTTCACTTTCTTTGGATTCTGCAAGTGCCGATATAAAGGTGAATTTGGCAAACTGATATGTTTACATATTCTAAGCATTGCTTACTTACTTTTGATGGCGCTCATAGCCTAGGATAGAGTATGGCCTCAACCAACAAGCCTCTCCAGCACGCTCTGTCTCTAGCTAGCCACCTCCACCTATGCACACAAGTTGTTTGAGTTCGTTTTCCACTTGTGTTGGGGGCCTTTCTTTGTTTCGTACACCATCAGGACTGGATTCAAACAAATCTTCGGGATGTCGCGCTAAGTGTCCCAGCCCAGCCATCTCAGCCGCTGTATTTTCTGGCCGTAAATCCCACCGTTTAATTTTCTTCTCCATAAGACTCCTTCGATTCACAGAGGACCAAAAATCACTCGAAGAATGTAACTTTCAAAGCACCCAAGAAATTTTTCATCCATAATTATTTCAGGGTCAGGCCTAAGCTCTGTCCTTGTAGCCTAGGGTAGATTGTTACACCCTATGGTTGGAGTTCCGAGCTCATTAGAATCAACCTCCCGCTTTTCATGATTTCTATCTTTCTTCCTGATAAACCGGCGCTCTTCTCTCCTTTCTTGTTCGTAGAGCTCCCTCCAGGCTTCAACCTCAGCAGCTCTTGTTCTTGCCTACAGTATTGTTTGGTATAGGCCTCATTCTAAACTGCATGCACCAGCTAGCATTCTTCATCGAACCAGGAGTTTGGTCACCTATAGTGAAACCCAGGACATTAGTGAAGGTTCTTCTGATGGCTTGTCGACAATGTCTCCACCGGTCCTCTTTACTTGATTCTGGTGGCTGCTGATAGATAAAGAGAGACGTGGTCGGCAAAAGTTCGGGTGATGTCTTGCGGTCCTAGCAATTAGTTGTGGCGTCTAAGATATCCAAATACGTACTCGAGATAGTACATATACCAAGTATTGGTTCAAGTCTATGTTTGCCCCTTGCACCGTTTCAACTTTCAAGATACTGGAAGCATGTCTGGCGTATATCGTGATGTGATCAATTTGGTTGACGATATGATCACAAAACCGCCAAGTCCATTATCGTGGATATCAAGGTGAGGGAAACGAGTGCTAGCTATTATGAAATTTTGGTCCGTCGAGAAGTCCACCATCCTGTGTCCGTTATTGGACGCTTTATTGTGCTGGGTGTGTGTTCCGACTATCAAACCTAAGATATCCTTCTTTTCAAATCTGCCGTTGAAGTCTCCCAGAATAATTTTGATGTCGTACTTATGCCTAGTACATACTTCCTCGTGAAGTGAACAATAACCAGTGGAGAAAGTGATTTTTTGACATTGTTCACTGGTACAGACTTGCGAATGTGTTGTGAAAGTTTGACGTTTAAAACCTCAATGCCTTCAATGAGGCATTTTTCTTTTGTAATCGAACTGTCAACTGTTCACCAAGAGTTCCCGTTCATTTTGCACGGGAATTGCTCGTGAACGAAAATTCTCCACACAGCTTCACGAGCACGTTCACGGGTGAGCAAAAATGCAATTTTTGTATGGATTCACGACATGACTCACAAGTATGTACTAAGCTTTAGGGCATATATCGTACGTGCTCTCGAGAAAATTGTAGGATGCTTCTTTGGTTGAGTCTTTTGGATGAATGCAGATCAGCGTGATATTTTTGAATTTGGCTTTGATGCGGATTGTGGCCAGGTGTTTTGCTTTCAATTTTAAAGCCCAAGACTTCTTGCCAAAGTCTTCCTCTAATCACATACCCACAACCAAAAAGTGGCCGAACCTCTTCCTTATAACACTTTCCGTAGTAGATGTTGGACGATTTCATCCTTGGTATACCCTCTCTGTCCCATCACACTTTGTGAATAGCTATAACATCAGCCTTAAGCCTATCCAGGCGTCTACGGTCCCCACTTATTATTCAGCGGCGTGTGGTCTGTATACGGACAGTGCAGATCCAAAATTCGCTGTCCTTGTTTCGTATGCTGGGGTCATCAACATTAAAATCATCCGTTTCCGAGGATTGTTGTTGTTTCGGAGCCAGTATTTTTTAAGCATAGTGGAGATAGTTACCTTGACGCAAAACCCCCATCCTAGAGGGAGTAAAGAGCCGGATAAAACCTCTTCTTATAGGGCTGAGCTTTGACTAGTAGTTCAACCTTGCTGAAACTGTAGACGCCATCATTGATTCCATCTCGCGAATTCATCTGCTGCCATTCTATCGTTGGAGTGCTTTGGTGGGAACACTCTTTCGTTGCAGGGTAATTATTAGCAACAGCCTACTCCACTTCGACCTGTCGACCATGGGAGGTTCTTCGCAGAAAACTAGTCCCGCGCTCGCATAGTTCTATTCTAGGTTTCGTTATTCTCCGTAAGCTCCACCTTCACCGCTGCATCAAGGCCCTAGTGTAGTAGTTTTATATCTCAGAAACCATTTATGCTACGAAGTTGAAATTTTGTGAGGCTCTTGATCTGATCTATAAGCAAATATGTACCGCGAAACTCAGGTTTCTCACTTTATTTGAACTGAAGTAAGAGGGTAAAAGGGTCAAAAATGCCTAAATTGGTTCCATTTATGGGAGTCTTAAGGGTCAAAAATGAAAATCTAATTTCTTATTTGCGATATTTGTAAATTTCATAAAAATCAAATGAATGCAAATTTTATTAAATTAAGGGCCCCTCTCCATTCGAGCCAAACCTCTATGTGATTCCTTCCTTCAATTGATAATTGATAGTTTATAATTGATAATTGATAATTGATAATTGATAATTGACAATTTATAATTTATAATTTATAATTTATAATTGATAATTGATAATTGATGATTGATAATTGATTATTGATTATTGATTATTGATTATTGATTATTGATTATTGATAACTGATTATTGACTGTTGATTATTGATTATTGATTATTGATTATTGACTATTGATTATTGATTATTGATTATTGATTATTGATTATTGATTATTGATTATTGATTATTGATTATTGATTATTGATTATTGATTATTGATTATTGATTATTGATTATTGATTATTGATTATTGATTATTGATTATTGATTGTTGATTATTGATTATTGATTATTGATAATTGAAAAACTACATAATTATACTTACAGCATAGCTTTATTACTAACTTATCAGCTCAAAAATATTCTTTTGGTGAAATTTTCCTTCAAAAATACCCAAGAAGTATCAAAAAAGGACACGTGTTAATATGTGTGCAGCGCAGTGGTTCGGTTCCTTATTATAATTTACAAATAAGGTATACATATTTGCCTGGGTACATACCTACAACCACTTCTACTGCTTGGACCAAAGTCAGGGGTGTCTTAAACCTCTATATATGTAGGTACCGACCATCTCAACTTTTGCACGGAACCGTAAAACATTATGTTAAGTGAAAATAAATTTTATCGCGTAGCAATGGCATAGTATAAACGTCCTGCATCCTATGGAATAGCAATTTTTCATACTTGGCGAGAGTAAAAAGCCGGAAACTGAAAAACACATAAGTAGAGGTGTATAAGAGTGGAAAATCTGAAAAAAAAAACAAAAGATGAAAAACAAAATGAAGCTTGAGCAGAGGACCTGCTTTTCCGCTGCACTGCAACAACCCATTCGAATTCAATTGCTCAAAAGTATATTATTGAGGAGTTGGTCGTTGGTTCGTATAAGTTGGTTGGTTTTTGGGATGCTGGAGCATACTGATTCCATACCAGTTTTCTTTTGGACCTTTAGTGAATGCATAATATTTACTTCTTGAGAGAATTTTTTTTTTGGAACATAAAACGGTTTTCGCAACAGTTTTCTAGTTATCGAAGTGGCAATTTGGATGTAGCTTTTATGTGAATAGTGTGTCTAGCAAAGAGTTCTGCGACATGCTTTTATACACTTTACTATATAGGAGTTCTTGTGGAGAGAGAGGCATTTTGTGAGAAATTATTGGCACTTCAACTGGATTTTTATAGCGGTATTTTCTTATATTTTTAAATACTAAGAAAAAAGAATACACAACATTTAAACTCCTCTTTTAATGATGGAATCATTGATGAAAGATCTGAAAGCTCTCGGCAGTAAAACTAAAGACTTACATATGTGCTGAGATGGCTGAGGTCTCATTTTTCGGTTTCTGGAAATGTATTTCGGCTCTCTCCAACTCTTCCTCAATTGTCCTGATTCCTCTTGGACCGTTCTTCACCAAATACTTCTAGGTCAGCCCACTCACCTGTTTCGCTGCGTGAGATGGTTCCATTGCCTCATTTGAATCGCAATACACTCAGGCTAGCAAATCCGTCCACCCGATCTCGACGAAGTAAAGAGCTGATGGCCTTGCGACCAAGCTATTCAAAGAGGCTGGCGGTATATTGGTTAGGAGTATGCACCAGCACATCTGCAAACTGATGACGTTGACATAATCGGCCGGACTATGCGAAATGTCAGTGGTGCTTTCGTGAGTATTGAGAGGGAAGCCAAAAAGATTGGGTTAATGAAAGCAAAATAAAATATATTGTGTCAACAAAAAAGGACACCCAACATCGAATGTCTCAGACAGAATGTCACTATAGACTACTATAATTTTGAGGTCGTCAGAGACTTTGTCTACCTAAGATCCGCTATAAACTCAACTAACGAAACCAGTGCCGAGATCAAACGAAGGATTACTCTTGCAAATCGCTGTTTCTTTGGGCTAAGAAGGCAATTGACAAGCAAAGCCCTCTCTGGAGTAACTAAACTGTCTCTGTATAAGACGCTTATCATCCCGGTCCTGATATACAGTGCAAAGGTATGGACACTGTTAACAGTGGATGAGAACGAGTTAAGCTGTTTTAAGAGGAAAATTCTTGGGTGATTTTCGGTCCCATCGCATATATGGGGAATGGAGAAGAAGATACAACAACGAACTGTAAGGGCTATATAGCAACAGCGACATAGCACAAAAGAGAAAAGCCAAAGACTAAGATGGCTGGGTCACCTAGAGCGAATGAACACCAATACTCTAGGCCGGAAAGTTTTTGAATCCAACCCCGTAGGACAGCGCAGTAGAGGTGGACAGCGTAAAAGGTGGCGCACGCAAGAGGAAAATTGGACTTTAATCAACTTGGTGTGAGAAACTGGAGACAGCTTTCTAGAAACCAAACCGACTGGAAGAAGCTTGTTGGTCGAGGTACTGGTCCACCCCCAATTATAGCGCCATCATAAGTTAGTTAGTAAGTGCACTCGTGACTTTTACAAAGCATATGTCCAATCCACTGCCAGTAACGTTTTTGCATGATATTCACCAACGTTAGCAGCTTTCCATATAAGAAGGTTTTATAATACAAATTCTATATACTACTGAAATAAATCAGCCAAGTAGAAGACTTAGCATTAAGGATTGGACTTGTTGAATTATTGATTCAAAATAGCTTTTTATGGCCTTTAGTCCTACAATTGGCGTTTTTCGTTCGTTAGCAGCTTTCTTCTGACAGCAGATGTTGCTATCCAAGTTCGACACCCATAAAGAAGCTCGGATTAAACATTAGAGAGGAACGATCTTGCTTGGTCCTTAGGCTTATAGAGAAGTTATTTCTCAATATTTTTGACAGGATGCCGAACGTAGGCTTTGTTTTCCTGAACTCTCTACCGTCTCTAACAATAATAAATTTGGTGAGGCAACAGCTCCTGGAGAACCAGGGTCTAGTGACTTACTACTCCCAACCATTCCTGTGTGCGTGTTGTTGGCAGGAATGAAGGGGGCCTACAAGTTTTTACCGAGTCCGATAGGCTTGATGAGGAGCACTTATTCATGTAAGGTATACTCTTGGAGGATTTTTCAGTTCCTCACAAGAGGCAGTACCTCGGAAAAAAACATTTCTGTTCTTAAGGTGGCACCTCACCGTCTCCACTGGTTATCCAAAAATATCAGCTTGGGTCGATGGGGGAAGTTCTAAAGCTGATCCTTTTTATCTTATTTTTACCGTATTGATCTTTAGCCCAACGATTTCAGCTTCTTTCCTTCTTCGCCTGTTGTAATTTGATGGAGATCCGTTTGCTTATGAGAGAGTAACCATACGTCATCCACGTAATGCGGATGTCTTATGAATGTTTACGGAGTGCACTGAATTCCTCCATTTTTAGTTTACAAACCTGCGTGCAGTACATCATTTATTACCAACAGGAACAAATTAGTACTCAGTATTTTGCTGCCCTATACTCCAAGAGGAGTTTAAGTGTTGCTGCGAAGACTGCAAGGACCGGACCACTTATATACAGTCTTGTCTAATCCCACTATAGATTGAAAACTCCTCTGACAACTTTCCTTTAGGTATGTAGAACTTGACTTCTGGATCCATACTTATGAAGCTTTAATAACAGTAATCAATTTTTCTGGGATGCCCCTCCTTTGCAATTCAAAACAAATAAATTCTCTATCTCAACATGCACATGCAACATGCACATGCAACTTGCACATGCAACATGCACATGCAACTTGCACATGCAACATGCACATGCAACTTGCACATGCAACTTGCACATGCATCATGCACATGCAACATGCAACATGCAACATGCAACATGCAACATGCAACATGCAACATGCAACATGCAACTTGCACATGCAACTTGCACATGCAACTTGCACATGCAACATGCCTATGCAACTTGTACATGCAACATGCACATGCAACTTGCACATGCAACTTGCACATGCAACTTGCAAATGCCACATGCACATGCAACTTGCACATGCAACTTGCACATGCAACATGCACATGCAACTTGCACATGCAACTTGCACATGCAACATGCACATGCATCTTGCACATGCAACTTGCACATGCAACTTGCACATGCAACTTGCACATGCAACTTGCACATGCAACTTGCACATGCCACATGCACATGCAACTTGCACATGCAACTTGCACATGCAACATGCACATGCAACTTGCACATGCAACTTGCACATGCAACATGCACATGCATCTTGCACATGCAACTTGCACATGCAACTTGCACATGCAACTTGCACATGCAACATGCACATGCATCTTGCACATGCAACTTGCACATGCAACATGCAACATGCAACATGCAACATGCAACATGCAACATGCAACATGCAACATGCAACATGCAACATGCAACATGCAACATGCAACATGCAACATGCAACATGCAACATGCAACATGCAACATGCAACATGCAACATGCAACATGCAACATGCAACATGCAACATGCAACATGCAACATGCAACATGCAACATGCAACATGCAACATGCAACATGCAACATGCAACATGCAACATGCAACATGCAACATGCAACATGCAACATGCAACATGCAACATGCAACATGCAACATGCAACATGCAACATGCAACATGCAACATGCAACATGCAACATGCAACATGCAACATGCAACATGCAACATGCAACATGCAACATGCAACATGCAACATGCAACATGCAACATGCAACATGCAACATGCAACATGCAACATGCAACATGCAACATGCAACATGCAACATGCAACATGCAACATGCAACATGCAACATGCAACATGCAACATGCAACATGCAACATGCAACATGCAACATGCAACATGCAACATGCAACATGCAACATGCAACATGCAACATGCAACATGCAACATGCAACATGCAACATGCAACATGCAACATGCAACATGCAACATGCAACATGCAACATGCAACATGCAACATGCAACATGCAACATGCAACATGCAACATGCAACATGCAACATGCAACATGCAACATGCAACATGCAACATGCAACATGCAACATGCAACATGCAACATGCAACATGCAACATGCAACATGCAACATGCAACATGCAACATGCAACATGCAACATGCAACATGCAACATGCAACATGCAACATGCAACATGCAACATGCAACATGCAACATGCAACATGCAACATGCAACATGCAACATGCAACATGCAACATGCAACATGCAACATGCAACATGCAACATGCAACATGCAACATGCAACATGCAACATGCAACATGCAACATGCAACATGCAACATGCAACATGCAACATGCAACATGCAACATGCAACATGCAACATGCAACATGCAACATGCAACATGCAACATGCAACATGCAACATGCAACATGCAACATGCAACATGCAACATGCAACATGCAACATGCAACATGCAACATGCAACATGCAACATGCAACATGCAACATGCAACATGCAACATGCAACATGCAACATGCAACATGCAACATGCAACATGCAACATGCAACATGCAACATGCAACATGCAACATGCAACATGCAACATGCAACATGCAACATGCAACATGCAACATGCAACATGCAACATGCAACATGCAACATGCAACATGCAACATGCAACATGCAACATGCAACATGCAACATGCAACATGCAACATGCAACATGCAACATGCAACATGCAACATGCAACATGCAACATGCAACATGCAACATGCAACATGCAACATGCAACATGCAACATGCAACATGCAACATGCAACATGCAACATGCAACATGCAACATGCAACATGCAACATGCAACATGCAACATGCAACATGCAACATGCAACATGCAACATGCAACATGCAACATGCAACATGCAACATGCAACATGCAACATGCAACATGCAACATGCAACATGCAACATGCAACATGCAACATGCAACATGCAACATGCAACATGCAACATGCAACATGCAACATGCAACATGCAACATGCAACATGCAACATGCAACATGCAACATGCAACATGCAACATGCAACATGCAACATGCAACATGCAACATGCAACATGCAACATGCAACATGCAACATGCAACATGCAACATGCAACATGCAACATGCAACATGCAACATGCAACATGCAACATGCAACATGCAACATGCAACATGCAACATGCAACATGCAACATGCAACATGCAACATGCAACATGCAACATGCAACATGCAACATGCAACATGCAACATGCAACATGCAACATGCAACATGCAACATGCAACATGCAACATGCAACATGCAACATGCAACATGCAACATGCAACATGCAACATGCAACATGCAACATGCAACATGCAACATGCAACATGCAACATGCAACATGCAACATGCAACATGCAACATGCAACATGCAACATGCAACATGCAACATGCAACATGCAACATGCAACATGCAACATGCAACATGCAACATGCAACATGCAACATGCAACATGCAACATGCAACATGCAACATGCAACATGCAACATGCAACATGCAACATGCAACATGCAACATGCAACATGCAACATGCAACATGCAACATGCAACATGCAACATGCAACATGCAACATGCAACATGCAACATGCAACATGCAACATGCAACATGCAACATGCAACATGCAACATGCAACATGCAACATGCAACATGCAACATGCAACATGCAACATGCAACATGCAACATGCAACATGCAACATGCAACATGCAACATGCAACATGCAACATGCAACATGCAACATGCAACATGCAACATGCAACATGCAACATGCAACATGCAACATGCAACATGCAACATGCAACATGCAACATGCAACATGCAACATGCAACATGCAACATGCAACATGCAACATGCAACATGCAACATGCAACATGCAACATGCAACATGCAACATGCAACATGCAACATGCAACATGCAACATGCAACATGCAACATGCAACATGCAACATGCAACATGCAACATGCAACATGCAACATGCAACATGCAACATGCAACATGCAACATGCAACATGCAACATGCAACATGCAACATGCAACATGCAACATGCAACATGCAACATGCAACATGCAACATGCAACATGCAACATGCAACATGCAACATGCAACATGCAACATGCAACATGCAACATGCAACATGCAACATGCAACATGCAACATGCAACATGCAACATGCAACATGCAACATGCAACATGCAACATGCAACATGCAACATGCAACATGCAACATGCAACATGCAACATGCAACATGCAACATGCAACATGCAACATGCAACATGCAACATGCAACATGCAACATGCAACATGCAACATGCAACATGCAACATGCAACATGCAACATGCAACATGCAACATGCAACATGCAACATGCAACATGCAACATGCAACATGCAACATGCAACATGCAACATGCAACATGCAACATGCAACATGCAACATGCAACATGCAACATGCAACATGCAACATGCAACATGCAACATGCAACATGCAACATGCAACATGCAACATGCAACATGCAACATGCAACATGCAACATGCAACATGCAACATGCAACATGCAACATGCAACATGCAACATGCAACATGCAACATGCAACATGCAACATGCAACTGGCACATGCAACTTCCACATGCAACTTGCACATGCAACATGCACATGCAACATGCACATGCAACTTGCACATGCAACTTGCACATGCAACTTGCACATGCAACTTGCACATGCAACATGCTTATGCAACTTGTACATGCAACATGCGCATGCAACTTGCACATGCAACATGCACATGCAACTTGCACATGCAACTTGCACATGCAACTTGCACATGCAACTTGCACATGCAACTTGCACATGCAACTTGCACATTCCACATGCACATGCAACTTGCACATGCAACTTGCACATGCAACATGCACATGCAACTTGCACATGCAACTTGCACATGCAACTTGCACATGCCACATGCACATGCAACTTGCACATGCGACTTGCACATGCAACATGCACATGCAACTTGCACATGCAACTTGCACATGCAACATGCACATGCATCTTGCACATGCAACTTGCACATGCAACTTGCACATGCAACTTGCACATGCCACATGCACATGCAACTTGCACATGCAACATGCACATGCAACATGCACATGCAACATGCACATGCAACTTGCACATGCAACATGCAACATGCAACATGCAACATGCAACATGCAACATGCAACATGCAACATGCAACATGCAACATGCAACATGCAACATGCAACATGCAACTGGCACATGCAACTTCCACATGCAACTTGCACATGCAACATGCACATGCAACTTGCACATGCAACATGCACATGCATCTTGCACATGCAACTTGCACATGCAACTTGCACATGCAACTTGCACATGCAACTTGCACATGAAACTTGCACATGCAACTTGCACATGCAACTTGCACATGCAACATGCACATGCAACTTGTACATGCAACTTGCACATGCAACTTATACATGCAACATGCACATGCAGCTTGCACATGCAACATGCACATGCAACTTGCACATGCAACTTGCACATGCAACTTGCACATGCCACATGCACATGCAACTTGCACATGCAACTTGCACATGCAACATGCACATGCAACTTGCACATGCAACTTGCACATGCAACATGCACATGCATCTTGCACATGCAACTTGCACATGCAACTTGCACATGCAACTTGCACATGCAACTTGCACATGCAACTTGCACATGCAACATGCACATGCAACTTGTACATGCAACTTGCACATGCAACTTATACATGCAACATGCACATGCAGCTTGCACATGCAACATGCACATGCAACTTGCACATGCAACTTGCACATGCAACTTGCACATGCCACATGCACATGCAACTTGCACATGCAACTTGCACATGCAACTTGCACATGCAACTTGCACATGCAACTTGCACATGCCACATGCACATGCAACTTGCACATGCAACTTGCACATGCAACATGCACATGCAACTTGCACATGCAACTTGCACATGCAACATGCCTATGCAACATGCACATGCATCTTGCACATGCAACTTGCATATGCAACTTGCACATGCAACTTGCACATGCAACTTGCACATGCAACTTGCACATGCAACTTGCACATGCAACTTGCACATGCAACTTGCACATGCAACTTGCACATGCAACTTGCACATGCAACATGCACATGCAACTTGTACATGCAACTTGCACATGCAACTTATACATGCAACATGCACATGCAGCTTGCACATGCAACATGCACATGCAACTTGCACATGCAACTTGCACATGCAACTTGCACATGCCACATGCACATGCAACTTGCACATGCAACTTGCACATGCAACTTGCACATGCAACTTGCACATGCAACTTGCACATGCAACTTGCACATGCCACATGCACATGCAACTTATACATGCAACATGCACATGCATCTTGCACATGCAACTTGCACATGCAACTTGCACATGCAACTTGCACATGCAACTTGCACATGCAACTTGCACATGCAACTTGCACATGCAACTTGCACATGCCACATGCACATGCAACTTGCACATGCAACTTGCACATGCAACTTGCACATGCAACTTGCACATGCAACATGCACATGCAGCTTGCACATGCAACATGCACATGCAACTTGCACATGCAACTTGCACATGCAACTTGCACATGCCACATGCACATGCAACTTGCACATGCGACTTGCACATGCAACATGCACATGCAACTTGCACATGCAACTTGCACATGCAACATGCACATGCATCTTGCACATGCAACTTGCACATGCAACTTGCACATGCAACTTGCACATGCCACATGCACATGCAACTTGCACATGCAACATGCACATGCAACATGCACATGCAACATGCACATGCAACTTGCACATGCAACATGCAACATGCAACATGCAACATGCAACATGCAACATGCAACATGCAACATGCAACATGCAACATGCAACATGCAACATGCAACATGCAACTGGCACATGCAACTTCCACATGCAACTTGCACATGCAACATGCACATGCAACTTGCACATGCAACATGCACATGCATCTTGCACATGCAACTTGCACATGCAACTTGCACATGCAACTTGCACATGCAACTTGCACATGAAACTTGCACATGCAACTTGCACATGCAACTTGCACATGCAACATGCACATGCAACTTGTACATGCAACTTGCACATGCAACTTATACATGCAACATGCACATGCAGCTTGCACATGCAACATGCACATGCAACTTGCACATGCAACTTGCACATGCAACTTGCACATGCCACATGCACATGCAACTTGCACATGCAACTTGCACATGCAACATGCACATGCAACTTGCACATGCAACTTGCACATGCAACATGCACATGCATCTTGCACATGCAACTTGCACATGCAACTTGCACATGCAACTTGCACATGCAACTTGCACATGCAACTTGCACATGCAACATGCACATGCAACTTGTACATGCAACTTGCACATGCAACTTATACATGCAACATGCACATGCAGCTTGCACATGCAACATGCACATGCAACTTGCACATGCAACTTGCACATGCAACTTGCACATGCCACATGCACATGCAACTTGCACATGCAACTTGCACATGCAACTTGCACATGCAACTTGCACATGCAACTTGCACATGCCACATGCACATGCAACTTGCACATGCAACTTGCACATGCAACATGCACATGCAACTTGCACATGCAACTTGCACATGCAACATGCCTATGCAACATGCACATGCATCTTGCACATGCAACTTGCATATGCAACTTGCACATGCAACTTGCACATGCAACTTGCACATGCAACTTGCACATGCAACTTGCACATGCAACTTGCACATGCAACTTGCACATGCAACTTGCACATGCAACTTGCACATGCAACATGCACATGCAACTTGTACATGCAACTTGCACATGCAACTTATACATGCAACATGCACATGCAGCTTGCACATGCAACATGCACATGCAACTTGCACATGCAACTTGCACATGCAACTTGCACATGCCACATGCACATGCAACTTGCACATGCAACTTGCACATGCAACTTGCACATGCAACTTGCACATGCAACTTGCACATGCAACTTGCACATGCCACATGCACATGCAACTTATACATGCAACATGCACATGCATCTTGCACATGCAACTTGCACATGCAACTTGCACATGCAACTTGCACATGCAACTTGCACATGCAACTTGCACATGCAACTTGCACATGCAACTTGCACATGCCACATGCACATGCAACTTGCACATGCAACTTGCACATGCAACTTGCACATGCAACTTGCACATGCAACATGCACATGCAGCTTGCACATGCAACATGCACATGCAACTTGCACATGCAACTTGCACATGCAACATGCACATGCATCTTGCACATGCAACTTGCACATGCAACTTGCACATGCAACTTGCACATGCCACATGCACATGCAACTTGCACATGCAACATGCACATGCAACTTGTACATGCAACTTGCACATGCAACTTATACATGCAACATGCACATGCAGCTTGCACATGCAACATGCACATGCAACTTGCACATGCAACTTGCACATGCAACTTGCACATGCCACATGCACATGCAACTTGCACATGCAACTTGCACATGCAACATGCACATGCAACTTGCACATGCAACTTGCACATGCAACATGCACATGCATCTTGCACAAGCAACTTGCACATGCAACTTGCACATGCAACTTGCACATGCAACTTGCACATGCAACTTGCACATGCAACATGCACATGCAACTTGTACATGCAACTTGCACATGCAACTTATACATGCAACATGCACATGCAGCTTGCACATGCAACATGCACATGCAACTTGCACATGCAACTTGCACATGCAACTTGCACATGCCACATGCACATGCAACTTGCACATGCAACTTGCACATGCAACTTGCACATGCAACTTGCACATGCAACTTGCACATGCAACTTGCACATGCAACTTGCACATGCCACATGCACATGCAACTTGCACATGCAACTTGCACATGCAACATGCACATGCAACTTGCACATGCAACTTGCACATGCAACATGCCTATGCAACATGCACATGCATCTTGCACATGCAACTTGCACATGCAACTTGCACATGCAACTTGCACATGCAACTTGCACATGCAACTTGCACATGCAACTTGCACATGCAACTTGCACATGCAACTTGCACATGCAACTTGCACATGCAACATGCACATGCAACTTGTACATGCAACTTGCACATGCAACTTATACATGTAACATGCACATGCAGCTTGCACATGCAACATGAACATGCAACTTGCACATGCAACTTGCACATGCAACTTGCACATGCCACATGCACATGCAACTTGCACATGCAACTTGCACATGCAACTTGCACATGCAACTTGCACATGCAACTTGCACATGCAACTTGCACATGCCACATGCACATGCAACTTATACATGCAACATGCACATGCATCTTGCACATGCAACATGCACATGCAACTTGCACATGCAACTTGCACATGCAACTTGCACATGCAACTTGCACATGCAACTTGCACATGCAACATGCACATGCAACTTGTACATGCAACTTGCACATGCAACTTATACATGCAACATAAACATGCAGCTTGCACATGCAACATGCACATGCAACTTGCACATGCAATTTGCACATGCAACTTGCACATGCCACATGCACATGCAACTTGCACATGCAACTTGCACATGCAACTTGCACATGCAACTTGCACATGCAACTTGCACATGCCACATGCACATGCAACTTGCACATGCAACTTGCACATGCAACATGCACATGCAACTTGCACATGCAACTTGCACATGCAACATGCACATGCATCTTGCACATGCAACTTGCACATGCAACTTGCACATGCAACTTGCACATGCAACTTGCACATGCAACTTGCACATGCAACTTGCACATGCAACTTTTACATGCAACTTGCACATGCAACATGCACATGCAACTTGTACATGCAACTTGCACATGCAACTTATACATGCAACATGCACATGCAGCTTGCACATGCAACATGCACATGCAACTTGCACATGCAACTTGCACATGCAACTTGCACATGCCACATGCACATGCAACTTGCACATGCAACTTGCACATGCAACATGCACATGCAACTTGCACATGCAACTTGCACATGCAACATGCACATGCATCTTGCACATGCAACTTGCACATGCAACTTGCACATGCAACTTGCACATGCAACTTGCACATGCAACATGCACATGCAACTTGTACATGCAACTTGCACATGCAACTTATACATGCAACATGCACATGCAGCTTGCACATGCAACATGCACATGCAACTTGCACATGCAACTTGCACATGCAACTTGCACATGCCACATGCACATGCAACTTGCACATGCAACTTGCACATGCAACTTGCACATGCAACTTGCACATTCCACATGCACATGCAACTTGCACATGCAACTTGCACATGCAACATGCACATGCAACTTGCACATGCAACTTGCACATGCAACATGCACATGCATCTTGCACATGCAACTTGCACATGCAACTTGCACATGCAACTTGCACATGCAACTTGCACATGCAACTTGCACATGCAACTTGCACATGCAACTTGCACATGCAACTTGCACATGCAACATGCACATGCAACTTGTACATGCAACTTGCACATGCAACTTATACATGCAACATGCACATGCAGCTTGCACATGCAACATGCACATGCAACTTGCACATGCAACTTGCACATGCAACTTGCACATGCCACATGCACATGCAACTTGCACATGCAACTTGCACATGCAACATGCACATGCAACTTGCACATGCAACTTGCACATGCAACATGCACATGCATCTTGCACATGCAACTTGCACATGCAACTTGCACATGCAACTTGCACATGCAACTTGCACATGCAACTTGCACATGCAACTTGCACATGCAACTTGCACATGCAACTTGCACATGCAACTTGCACATGCCACATGCACATGCAACTTGCACATGCAACTTGCACATGCAACATGCACATGCAACTTGCACATGCAACTTGCACATGCAACATGCCTATGCAACTTGTACATGCAACAAGCACATGCAACTTGCACATGCAACTTGCACATGCAACTTGCACATGCCACATGCACATGCAACTTGCACATGCCACATGCACATGCAACTTGCACATGCAACTTGCACATGCACTATGCACATGCAACTTGCACATGCAACTTGCACATGCAACATGCACATGCATCTTGCACATGCAACTTGCACATGCAACTTGCACATGCAACTTGCACATGCAACTTGCACATGCAACTTGCACATGCAACTTGCACATGCCACATGCACATGCAACTTGCACATGCAACTTGCCTATGCAACATGCACATGCAACTTGCACATGCAACTTGCACATGCAACATGCACATGCATCTTGCACATGCAACTTGCACATGCAACTTGCACATGCAACTTGCACATGCAAAATGCAACATGCAACATGCAACATGCAACATGCAACATGCAACATGCAACATGCAACATGCAACATGCAACATGCAACATGCAACATGCAACATGCAACATGCAACATGCAACATGCAACATGCAACATGCAACATGCAACATGCAACATGCAACATGCAACATGCAACATGCAACATGCAACATGCAACATGCAACATGCAACATGCAACATGCAACATGCAACATGCAACATGCAACATGCAACATGCAAC